>JAINEB010000013.1:22620000-23870000 GCA_022840565.1 Eubasilissa regina | reverse complement strand
TCTTTGTTCCGCTTACTTTCAACACTCCTATTATTTTATGTACCATCATTTCTGCATACTTAGATCAGCAGTGGGAGAACATACCGATGGCAGCAGAAGACTGAAATGTGTGGAGAACCTTTGTATCTGCATTAAAGATTTGATCCATTCAGCACGAAGACTACAAAGATTAATTGTTAATAATTAATTAACTTTCTTACATTATTGTCTGTCGGATCTGTGACGACTTAAAAAAAAAGAATTGGTTTTGATTTTAATTAACACTTATAACGGTACGATACTTGTGTATTATACGAACACCGCAACCTCAAGCATACCGCTGGATATATCATATATCCAGCATATTCTGTAAATTACATTACTGTCAATTAAATTAAATTAAATTAAATGCAAGTAAAAATGAGTTTCATACATATCAATTATCTATTCATAGGTGCATATCTTATTAAAATACGAAATGTTTTTTGCAATCAATATTGCATCAAATAATAAGAAAATATAATAATTAAGCGCTAACATATAATTACGCGCTTTTGACAAAAGAAACAGTCTTCTACTACGATGGATTAATAACACAAAAATCTGTCTCCAAATTTACACATTTTCAGGAGAGAGGAAAACAAATTTCTTCAAGATTAAGAATTGACTTTTATCTACCTAAAAGTTATAAGCAAACCAAATTTTATTAGATTTATAAATAAATTGACTAAGTAGTTAAATATAGTGATGTTAATTTTTTTACTTGGAGTGCATGATGTATGTTTTAGATTATTTCATTTCCTGTAGTTCTTGGCAAAATATTTGTTTGTGTTATAGATAGAACCGTTTATTATGAATAAATCTGCATAGCGTAATTCAAAAACGAATTTTTTATACATAGGTTTTAGTGTTACTAAGCCATCGATTTGAAAAACGTACTCTCATAACAAAAAGATCACATATCCACGCAATTCTCAAGGAAAATTGACACTTTTCTGCAATGTAATGTATGTATTAGTTTTTTTTTTAATTTACCCTTACGTAGAACACATCAGAGCATTGGGATATTATATTATCTAAGAATAAATAGACTCAAATTTAATAATGACTGTACCAATTTAGTCATAATAACAAGAGAAATATTTATTAAATATAAATATTACACAGATGTAAATAACTTTGTTAGTTTATTTTTGAACGAACACGTTTGCATTGCGTTCTTCATTTCCATCTTTCGATGGTACTCTTGGGTGTTGGTACTGAAACCTTATTATAGACGTGTGATTCTTGATGGACTAATTTTCATACATAATTGATATGACGATACGTGTAAGTATGAATATACGAAAATTTTTTTGAGGGATGATATTACGAGATGGATTTATCAGAGCGGAATAATTATTTTTACACCCCGTGTTGCCAATATTATTCCGGATTGCCATTAGAAATATAATCCCCGTAAGACGACCCCGTTCAAGAAGTTGGAATCTAAATTTAATCCAATATATCTCCCTAATGACCTCATATATTTGAAGTCTCCCCTGAAGATTTTATGTAAACCTTATTTCAGTGATTGGTTTTAAGGGTAGCAAAATTCTAGGAAGTACACTCAATCTTTGGATGAATTTAATTGCTCGAAAACCTATACCAATTATCAAGGGGTTGCGGCTAGCTTAGGGCCATAGACTTAGGAACATAGTTGAAGGGAATTAATAACAAAAATCTGATCAGTCGGACCGCGGACGTATCTGATAGAAGGGTAAATATTTGAATATAGGATAAATGTTGGAAAGAATTTAGATAACACAAAAGTTATGGGTGATCAGTAAAATAGTAAGCCCAAGATTTTTAAATATCTACTTAAGGGAGTTTTCAAATATATTATTGGTTACGGCTTAGCTACATTAATCTGGACAAGGGAAGAAATGGGCGGGTGGTTGGCTGTACATTACATCGGTTGATGCATGGGGGTCGAATTTAACCACAGAAAGGACTTCGGGGTCCGGACATCAATCCAGTGGGATAATTGCGGTGGAAATGTTTGTTAAAATTTCGTAAATCCAAAAGATTATTTACGTTATAAAATAACAGGTATTTTTTATCTTCTTCTTAAAGCATTTCTATTCTACGCCAGGTCTTTCTTTTCCCGAAAACTGTTTCTTCTTTTTCTCTCCTTCTTTTTCTTTCCTATATCTATCTCGCTATCACTGCGGTTACTTTGTAGCTTCGTTGATCATTTTAATCTGTATTACTGAGAGTATTCAAAGAAAATTCTCGTACAATATTATTAATAACAAGAACGTGGGCGATCGAAAATCAGGAAAAAAATGAATTTGTTTACTATCATACCTTAATTATGTCATTGCATCTTTAATAATAATTTATTTTTACTACGAAAATAAATATATGACCCTAATGACATAAATTAAAATGCTTATGAAGGATGAAATCATTTCCAGATATGCCTTTTATTCATACAAATTATCCATTATTATATAATATCTCGAATTTAGATACAGATTGAAAATCTGATAATACGCTTTAGACAAAAGTATTGGAAAGTCATGTCTAAGATAATTTCATAGTATAAGAAATATGATTACGTAGAAAAAAATATAAAATAAAAGACACTTATAATAATCATCATTTTGGTGCTACGCTGGCCATCAAGGTCCAAGGCGAACTACAAAGACGTTCTTCAGACATTCCTGCCTTAGTCCGAAATCTGTAATCAATTCACATCTTACTTCATGTCATTCTCGGGCGGCCTGGTGGTCCAGCTCCGGCCGGTGTTTCCTCAAAGACATTTCGGAGAGTTCTAGAATTCTCGCTTCAAACGTCACGGCCAACTCACCGCAGTCTCCAAAGCGGAGTTAAATTAGACAAAATGCCTCACTGCGTATATGCCGTAAATCAATTGTAATTTGCGATGCGTAATGTTCGCAAATTGACGATAAATTTATTTTAACGGGATCGTGTAAGACCGCTCAGGTGGTTCGGTCATATGGAACGGATGAATGAGGAGAGAATGGTAAGAAAGATATATGATGCAAGTGTTGATGGCACCAGAAATAGAGGACGTCCGCGGAAGACTTGGCACGACCAAGTAAACCAGATAATGGAGGATGGTTATGTTAGAAGCCTCAACAATCGGCGAGCTTGTATGAGAAGATGTATGAATGTGGATGAGGCGAGAATTGTGTGTCAGGACAGAAGAGTGTGGCGCTCTATCCTCTCTACCTACCCCCACGGGGAAACGGCGTGATGGTAAGTAAGTAAGTAAGTGTAAGACCATAAATGAACTATTATATATAATTGACGTAGACGAAACGAAAGTTGTATGACAGGAAATAAGTATAATGCCGCCGGTGCAGGTGAGGTGCACGTCCTTTGCCTCGCCTGCACAACATAAAGCAACGTAGATGCATTATGTAAATCTATCGTTATTAATTGTAAATAACATTAATTAAAATGGATCGCTCTAGCGGCTAACCACCGTTCACTATTCAAGGTTTCCATTTATTATTTTATCGTATACGTACGTAGTCATTATCATGCACAAGTTACATGGAAAGAACACAACTCAGTAAAGCAAAAAGTAAAAGACATCAGATCGCACTAAACTAAATATTTATGTTAATATTTTTATTTAAAATCAAAGAGAATCATTACATTTTTCAATTAGTTTATTTGATTATTTCTTACTGGAAATAGATTATAGTTTTTCGTAGAATCTTATTTTAGAAACACAAAAATTATATTCTTTATCTGTATATATGGCAAATGATTAACACGCTTGAAAATTCAATTTTCAATTTTATATATTTCTTATTTAGACCAGTAAATTATAATAATATTTGAATTACTGTAACTATGTGTTCTTGGACATATTCAAATATTGTTAATTTTCTTAATAAACTAAACTATGTACTGGCGTTTTACACCGATAAAATCGGAAAGTTTAAGATTAAGATTCATCTTAACTCAAAAACTAAAATTACTTTGAATTTAATCCCCCCCTCTTTCCACTCTAGTCCTCATACCCAAATAAGTCATCACGAGACTGTATTTATTTAGATATCACCTGAAAATGAGAAGGACTGCACTTCTCGAAACAATCGTAGTGACAAAATAATCCAACATATGTGTAGTTTATAAAACAAAATATAAGTAATTGTACATTTTATGACATTTACTAAAACGAGTGTATTGAATGCTTCTTAAAAATGTATAGCATCTACATATCATACAACTTGTACATATATTATACAAGTTGCCTCTCTTATATCATCTACGTCGTACATGTTCATTTTCGTAGCTAAAAATATAATCTATTCAATTTCTAATACCGTCTTGCATTGTCGTATCTCCCAACTGAATATAAATACATTTCTATGGGAGTGGACACAATGCAGTTAAATGAAAATAGACGTTCAGCAACTCGAGATTCTTTTATTAAATCACAGATATAATCCATGGAATATTCGTTTCATTGAAAATCGGAACTATTCATTCAAAGACAATTCTCTTAAAAGATTTTCTACTGCATTTCTCTGTATTCAGCATTCTGCAGATTTGTATCGTAAATATTCTAAAGTCTTTTAAAAAATATTATCAATTTGACATATTTTAATAATTATCATAATATGCATTTAAATAAAAGTTGCCGAGTAAATATTTCATTATTTGACTATTCTGCCCGACTAGTATTCAACTCAATGTATATAGCAGAGAGCGCTTTTCAACGCTGGTGAGAAAACATAAAAAGTGAATTTAAAGAGTACCTATCCATAATATATAAAATAATTTCAACATCAATTATTTTTTAACGGTACTAACAGAATTTTTACACACATTTATAAAATATTTGACTTGAATTTAAACCAACCGATATAGATCTAAAACCCGTCAGAAAAAAGTGAGAGACACTTGGGGAGGCCTTCATCCAGTACTAGATAGAAAATACCTGATAATGATAATGAAGATGTATAGACATATAATATCTACCTAAACGAGTCTCCAAAACACGTGGCTGTCATTAATTAAATAGATATTCAACCACTCCTGTGCAATGTACCGTAACTAATAAATTAGTCATTTCGCATATATTTGATATATTTTAAGTGGCGGTAATTTTTTTTATATATTGTGTGCAATAGAACTTTATATAATAAAATAATGAAGGAAAATATGGATATTATTTGGCACCAAATCAGGACACGCTTGGCAATGAATGTCAGCTGGTTTCGTATTTCGCGCATTTAAGAAACGAGTCTCACCGTCGGCGGGCTGATCTATTGTCTTGAACATTTCAACCACTCATTACACGATGGCCACACTGTGTGAATGTCTGATGGAAACCATTGAGCATGCGTAACATAGCATACTTTAAAAACGCACTTATTGTGTTATATTAGAGAAACTAAAATTAAAATGGACCTAATTTTTCGTTACGATACTGTATTGTAGATAGTTAGATTTACATAGTTATTATTTCATTTCTTGAACATAGTTATTTTACATTTATTCTCTATGAAATATTTACCAGATAACTGAATGGAGTACAGCAAATATTGTTTAATAAAAACATCTTTTCCGATGAAATCTTAAGTCAATTATAAACCAATTGGCTAATTGCATGGCTGTTTGATCTGTACAAGGATGCTGTGAATCGTTCCCCGCCTCGTCACGTGCACTGCACCTACAGACGGGTGGCAATCTAGTGGACATGATGCAGTTTTTTAAATTATGCAGGTATAATTTAGTACAGCGAATTGAAATATATGAAATGTTAATTTTTAACGAAAACACGTGAAGATGCAATTTTAGAATTAAAATAATTTCGATTAATAACTTTAAAAGATAGGCTGTTAACTAGATAGATGTCTAATTAAAGAAACAAAAATGAACTTGTGTTACCGTGGTGTTATCGGTAACGCACTATCTTCGCAAGAGAAAATTTCGGATTCGAGACCTGGTAATAGATCGATTTTTTCTGTGTATCTTTCAAACCGATACAATTTGTTTTGCATGAAATAATCATTTACGAAGGTCTTTATAATTACAATTACAGCTAGATTTGCGCAGAACAGAATAGTAGAAATATTAATAATTAGACAAAATACTTTATTTAAACCACTATTTTTTAATTACTCTACATGTTTCGATACCTATGGTATCTTCTTCAGGAAATAATGTATATTGACTGACATTAAAAAATACAAGCATAGATAAAAATAAAACTATAAAATGGTGAATATGAAAAGTAAGAAATAATTATTATCGTCTATTTTTAATAACAATTTAAAGTATTTAAGGTATACATTATCCTCTAATAACGAAGCAATGATTAAACAGTGAGTTGAATTATTAAGATATAATATTAGTGATCATTTTAATTATTACCCTTGTGGATTTATTTTATATACGTCAGTCAACCACTGCTGAATAAAGGCCTCCCCATGATACGGCCACACCCTTCAATCCTTCACTAATCTTTGCCATGACACTCCCACTGCTAATTTCGTCTATACATCGAGGCTCTGGATGTCTTCTAGATGGTTTTTCATCTCGTGGGTATAATTCACGTCAATAGAATATTCGTCATCCGTCAGTTATCTATATCTTGAAATATGACCCGGTTATTGCTTTTTAGCAATGACATTGACATCCTTCACTATGGTATGTGCTTTAACCTGCGTACTCCTTTTTCTATTTATTTTAGTGATTTCTATCAAATTTTTTTTTAAGCAGGGTCGACTCTAGAAATTTTTTCTAGTAGTGCGAAATCTCCAGATTGCAATTATTGTAGTCGTACTGTTACTATCCGCAACAGTACGACTACAATCTACGTGTTTTATTAAAAATATATGATATAACTTTCATTCTCAATGAACAAGACTGATAAATTCAACGATAGCCTTTTTTTACATTTTCGGATAGTTACAGAACACAGAGTGCAGATCAATCACTATTCATTCAAAATATTCGCATGGGATTTAATTATTTGTTGATTTTGGCGCCTCCTCAAGACGGCGCCCGGTTTGATCGCATTCCTAGTACCATCCCAGGGTCGCCACTATTACTACGCTGTCTTTTGAAGTTTCTGTGTTGGTGTTCACGGTCTATGTTTCACTACCATATCTAAGAATTGGAGCTCAGTTATTTGATAACACCCAAAAATTATCTGTATTAATACTCCACGTTTTAATTTATTTATATTTATATATTAATATTTTTACCTTGAAGCCAGTGTTGTCTGACATGCGATTATAAAGAAATTTAAATGCCGATAAGCTGTGCCCGTTGATAATATCATTACATCATATTATAGAATGTATACTTCATAATATCATATACAAGAATGTGAGTAAATTAAAAAGAGGATTTATTACTAACAAGAAAAAAACAAATTTAGCCCACGAACCATGTATACAGAATCGCCAATCTTGTGTGGGATTTATCGGATGTGAAATGTCTTTTCACTGTTTTTATTTTTTATACTTCTGGTCGAATCTTTTAGAGCTACAGTGGACCCCGGCACCAGCCAGGCTATCGAGGCAGTGAAAAATTGTTTGCGTACAAATTTCATTTTAAGGTTATACGCAAACAGTCTAATATAAGAATATGAAACTTATTCCTTAATTTTAAAATGTTAGGTTATTAAAGTTAATTTCATTTTAAAAATACATCTGCTCATGTCAAACCTTGTCCAATCTCTTTAATGCGTAATATATTTCAACTGTAGTAATTTTCGTGTCCCACAACTCAACTGGGTCGAGAATCGTACACGACAGGCCAGGGTCAGTATGTCAAATGGTTAATCGCTCGCCAAGTTAGCGCTGACCTGTGCGTCGTCAGCTCGCTTCGAATTGTCGATGACACGTAGTAAAAAGAGACATATATTTTTCTTAGACTTAATATATATTTTATGATGTAAAACGTGCCTTGTGAGGCGGTGGCGCGCAAGTGAATAGGCGGTCGACCAGGTTATGTGCTGCGTGGTAATAAAAAAAAGTTTTTTCTTTACAGAAAAACACCAGATAAGTGTAAGAATAAACCTAATACAATGCTAGGTAATGATCATAATATAGAAAGGTAACTTAGAAAGTTATATTCAGACTACAAATATATATATATTTTTTTATGAATTCATTCTCATTATTTTTGCTACATTATGTAGTCGTACTTTGCAGCTAATGCTGACCGCTGCGCAAGCAAGGCCTATATTTCCGCAAAACTTATTTTTCAGTGCTAAAAATATGACCAAAAAGGTGGTCTATAACCTATCATAGCTAAATAAAAGATATCCAATCAGTTTACTCTTATTTACCTAATATAATATTATCGCCGCCCTAGTTGCCATAATTATTATAGTTGGCTACGAAGCAAGATTGTTGTTTTACTAGTACAATAGGGAAACAATAAAAAAAATACTATGAGAATATTGAATAAAATAATTTTAATATTTTTTCAGATATACAGATAAACTTATTTTATTAATTAAATACTGTAATGGTCATCACACTTCCCCGGATAGGAAGAGATCCTGGTTCAAATCCCGATGTTAGTTAAAAAAAATTTTTCTCGATAAATTGAGATTATCTTATGTATATCTTTCTAATTGACGCATTTAATTTGTATTTAAATAAACATTTTTTTTGTTCATTATAATTACATTAAAATAACATGAATATATCGAGGAGAAATAGAAAGGTGGGCAGGCACTATGTTGTACAATACGGTTACGCAAACAAGTACTGGTATCTACTGCTCAAATGTGATGAGTGCATTTACGATAACTTTGTTGTGGCAATTGGCAATAAATACGTTGGCATTGTGTTCGAGGTAGGCGAGTATGCGGATTACCAGCCAGTAGTAGGTTACATAAATTTACATTTTTAGTCTTGATTGTGTATTTTATTAAGCCTTGAGAATTTGTTATTATTTTTGTAGTAATTTATATACACGAGTAAATATTAAAGGGTTTTTCATTAAGGGCGCTCAAACTTTTTTTTAAAATAAAACAAAAACGAATGAATATATCTAAAAAAAATTTATTATGTTTTGAAGTACATTTAGTGGCAATTATGTATGAAATTCAATTTACCTCGCATGACCACCGCGGGCACGTTTGCAGAAGTCCAATCGTTGAATCCAATTTTCCACCACTTTTTCACATAATTCGGCCCGAATCGCACCAATTTCGCGTTCAATATTTTCTCTTAGCTCTTGTAACGTCGCCGGCTTGTTGGTATAGACCAAAGATTTAACATAGCCCCAAAGAAAATAGTCCAATGGTGTTAAATCGCATGATCTAGGCGGCCATTGAACTGGTCCATTTCGCGAAATAACACGCTCACCAAATTTGGTTTTCAATAAGTCAATTGTTGCGTGTGCCGTGTGACTGGTAGCGTCGTCTTGTTGAAACCACATATTGGCCAAGTCCATACCTTGCAATTTATAATAATAGTTTTAGTTGACATGAAAATTAGATACTAGGTCGATTACAAAATAAATTACATATATATTATTTGACAGGAGAGACTTTCCTATTATTATTTTTATTTTTCCAGTACCAAACATTGGTAGACTTTAAATATATAATATGCAACTTAGCATATTCGCATGTGCACATGGATTTGAAATCTGATCAATTAATTAAAATATAGTAAATAAACTTCGATTTTATTTACCTAACACTTATTTTATCGATGCAGTACCCGATTTAACTTTTTTAAAATTATGAATTAAGCTGATTTATTTATTTTTAATGGTATTAGTACAAACATTGTTGAATCTGAATTGATTTTGTCATATTATTGAATAATTGCAACATTTCAAAGAAAAATATATAATAGACACTTTAACACGAATAATTTTTACTCTTTCTGGAATGTCTCATCGAAAAATATAATTAATCTTCTGATATTTAACTTTAAACCAAGCTTGAGACATGAAGAAAATATATATGTATATATATATATATATATATATATATATATATATATATATATATATATATATATATATATATATATATATATATATATGTTAGAATGAAATAGGTGATGATATCTCGTTATAACTTTCGTAGTTACGCATTCTAGATAGAACAGTGATATAACTAAAATGTTATTAAGGAGAACATAATATTCTTATTGTGAAGTCGTAATTATTCAGAACATAGGTCTGTGATATTTTTTAAAATACAAATTAAATGTATTAATTGGAAATATATACATATCAGTTTTATCGAAAAATATTGTTGTTGCTACTGGGATTCCGGTCACATATCACAGACCTATATTCTGAATAATTACAACTTCACAATAGGAATGTGTTCTCCTCAATATATAAGTTGTATCAATGTGTCCAAAATTTAATCGAAATGAATTATTAATTCTGGCGTCTCCTATGGGATTACTCAAAGGTATTTGAGATTCCGTAAAAATAAAGAAGATGGCTTTCAAAAACGATAGATTGTATTTGAAAATTGTAATATATAAGTTCAAAAACTTATCGTCAATGAACTGTGTTGGTGAAGCATACTCGGTTAATGCAATTTCCTCGGATAAGAAGAGATCCAGGTTCGTATCCAGGGAAATTGCACACCGATGGCAACAACACATTTAATTTATATTTAACTAAAAAGTGTTGGTGGATCTTGACGTGATATAAAAATTAAAATAGAGTTGGAAATCTCAACGCTCGAACGGAAGTGTCATTATCGTCTTTTATCAAGGAGTTTAGGTGACAGATAAATCATTATATTCATGTTAATTTTTATTATAAAGATGTACAGATTTTAAAAATAAATATTAAGCAATTAAATATGTCACATCTAACTATCTTCAAATCAAGCCCAAACTCATGTGCCCAAACTCTAAGAATCAGATATAAATTGGATGACTTCAAGTGAGATTCAATCACCTGATTCTTGTTGTCAAAGGTGACATGATTCATATCTGATAAAGCCAATTGAAATTATAGGATCAGATCAGTGAACGCTATCCACCGCACTCTCAGAACTGTCTTGCCTTTTTAAAACGAAAAAAAGAACAGACAACAAAGAAATGAATCAATAGTTGACTACCTGTTGATCTGATTTTGGTGGATTACTTTGATGTAATCCAAAAAAGGCCTGAGGTGACCGAAAGCCAGTGATACGTAAAATTAAAGTGCCACTCCTTACAAGGAAACAAGACAAAACAGAATTGAGTTTAAATACATCTACCGGTTTCGAAAAATACCATTTTCTTCTTCAGGATGTCATAACTAACTAAAAACATATATTATTGTTTGTTTACCAGAATCTACTTTTAAAAAAACAACAATTATTTAAAAAATAAATTTAGTACCTAACTGAAATTGTTACTTAATACAAATTTACTCGAATAATTTTTAGGAAAAATTTTTAGAATGGCACTCGTAGTTAAATTTAGTTGAATGTTTATAATTTTTTGATTAGTTTTACACGCTTTATTTATCTCCAACGATTCCAAATTATTTAATTTGTGACCAACACCGTTCATACGCAAAATTGACAATCCCAATTTTTTTATCAAAACCATGACCATTTTCTATCAAATGATTAGAAAATTCTGAAAACCCACTATTGTTCAAACATCTCAAATGCTCCTTTACTCTTATATTAAAATGACTACTCTTTTTACCAACATAAAATGTAGCACAATCCTAATCAATATTGGTAATTTAAAAAAATAAAGTGACTTCAGTCCACAGGAGCCAAGATCGACGGGTATAATAGGATCAGGACAATAAAATAATATTGTCTGGTGTCGCCGAATAATATAAACTCGATGCAATATTAATATATTCTAATAATTCCGATGCCCCCGTTATTCGCTGTCATACTGAACCCAACGTACACAGCCTCGTATGTAAACCGATTCCACGCAAAATACACGTATCAGTATTATTTATGGGTCGCAGTGACTATCAGACTCAAGAAGAAGCACGATTATCGTCGAGCTTCGGTCACCAGTTTCTTCTATACTTAATGCCTCCACGATTTCCTAAGAATTAACGGTACCCCAGCGAGCGTGACGCCGTACCTCCCGCCAAAACACTGAGAAACTTTCGCTTGTGGCTCGTCCACGCTCAACACTTAACCTACAAAAGTTAAATAATGTTTTTGATGTGAAACATCTCTGAGCAATTTTAATGTTCATGACGAAATTGTATCTCACAATTTTCATCGTGAAGTAAAATGTACATCGCCAAAACCGATGTAATACGCCTACGCTTTCACCGCCTGATTGGCATTATTTTAATGCTACTGTGGCAGCTGGTCGATAGCGCCTCGCAGGACGATACCGCGCAGCAGCCAAAATAAAAAGTTGCCCTCATTGTCCCCGACAGAATCACTTTATTAATAAAGTAAATACAAATGAGTTTAAAGCATTAGCAATCATGAATACAGAAAACAGATTTAATAAATATGCACATAAATAATATGAATAATGAAAAATGTACACAATTGTATTATTTAAAAAGTAATACATATAAAATCAATTTTATCAAAGAATATTGTTGTTGCACCACCAGGATTCGAACCTGGATCTCTTTCCAAACCGGGAAAGTTGCATTATCGAACTATGCTACAGCGACATTATTTTTGACGACAAATTATCGAACCTGTATGTTACACTTTTTCAAATTGATACATCTATCGTTCCATTATTTGAAAGCCATCTACATTGTTTTTACGGAATCTCAAATACCTTTAAATAAACCGATAGCAGACGCCAGAATTAACAATGCATTTTTATTAAATTCTTGGACACGTTGATACAATTTATATATTATTTAAGTTTTAAAGATATTAATTGGTGATGAATGTTAATTTCAATATTCTTGGCAAAGTGCAGCGTCATGGTCGGGGAGTAGAGGGGAAGTGAGGGGAAGTGGAAGCCAAATCCGATAAAGAAATAAGCTGGCATTGATTAGTTTAGAATTTTTAAACGGTTCATAGAATTTTAAAGATCATAAAATGAAATAACGCCCGATAGTCACTCCACAATAAAACAGTACCAGGCGAAGGCTGAGGTGTATGATTCTGTAATTATAAAGATGTATGTCTCAATTATATTTTAATGTATATGTATATTTACCAACATACAGCGGTGTAGTGGGGCAAGGGCTGATCATCATGAGGCATTTCTTTTAACATAGAACTTACTTTTCATGTACATTAAAAAATATTTTCATATAAAATTCATATAAATTTTGTACATCAAATATCGTGCAGCGGTTGGATATTACAAGAACGCAAAAAAAAGTATATAGGACCGGAGCATTTCACAAAACGTGAATGTCATACGAGGAAATTTATAGTTTTTTTGCTTAGAATTGAATCCTCTGAGCGGACGGCGGTATCCATTCTTTAAATCATTGAATGCATGCACATGGAGATATATGAAATATGTGAACTCAATTTAAATAAATAGTCACCCCTAAATTTACATGTTATGGATCGATTGGTTTTTTTTGATATGTGCATGGTTTTTTCGTTTACAAAAGCTAATTTATTGCTGGCTAAAATCATTTATTAATAACGAAAAAGAGGAGGGTGGGGGGTGGGAGGATTAACATCAATACCGTGCAGGCAGTTTTTTATTCAGCACTACACCATTGCCAATGTACATCAATATTGATGAAACTACATTTTAGAATAGAAGTAAATAGAAATGTGTTTCTTTTGGAAATACCACCGGATTCTCTTGGGATTCTATCTTCTCTTTCTACTCTAGAGTTGCTTTGGAGTGAATCTCAGTAACGATATTAATTTATTACTACAATGTATTTACAGTAATGAACAATTGTATAATTCAGTTATAGATTAATTACTATTGCGAAGTGGCGATGGGAAAGAGACCCATTCCCCCAGTGATGGCCTCTTATAACCATTGTCCCCCACCACTCATCTAACACACACATACACATGTCCAAAGTGACAGTTCTCACATATAGTATAAAGGACACCTGAAAAATATTATCGATGATTCATCGTCTCTTGTCCCCCACCAACTCATCTAACATAAACACACACACTTACACGTGTTCAAAGTGACAGTTCTCACATCCCACCCCACTTTACTCTCATATGTCATACCTCAAAGTCGCTCTGGTGGCTGCGACGATGTTGACATCCGGGACAGGAGTCCTTTCTTATCTGCAGGCGGTACTCGGACTGCAACTGGAAACAAAAACACTCCGTTAGCCACAACGACCTCAGCTTGGTACCGAAGCATCAGTTACTTTATTATCGGATTAAGACACCAATTTATTATTGATCTGATTTATGCGTATTTTCCAAAGTTGGTGTGTATACGTCAGCGCCTATTATTTTAAATATCTCCCCTGCTACCCAGGAAACTGTGACAGTTCTCACAAGAAGTATAATCTTTTCTAAATCATTATATTACAAGACATTTTTACGATTCTGAATCGTTATCGTTAATGTAAAAAAAACCATTGGCCTTCCTGTTTCCCACACAGGACGCCGAATATCCCATTGTGTATATATATATATTCCTTTTTTTTTTTTTCAAAAGACAGTAAATTTGGTACATACTTCACAAATGTTTCTCGATTCTGTTCTTCCTATTTATATTCATATTATCCCAGAAATGTCTATTGTGTCGAACAGTTAATATAAACTGATACATTACAATGGATTAAAGTGTAGATTTTCTTTAAATTACAAATTTGGTAAATATGCTCGGTTTTGAACGGATATTATTCGAATAGATAAACAAACAAGTCCATTTCTAGTGTCAGAAATTTAAATTGTAAAACTGTTGAACGCTGCTTTAGGTAAAAAAAATATTTTAATTATGACTTTTCTACGTATTTCGGATTAAATTAATTAATTAATTAAAAATATTGACGGAATTATTTTCAAAATTGTTTAATATTTATTTAATTATGAAAGTGGGCGAGCAAGTTGAGCATAGATGGTCCACGGTCGAATTAATAATGACAGTTGCCATTCTACTCGACGCTTTGTGCTAGTAACCCAGTCGACACCCGACAGCCAGTCAGTTCTCGGTTCTCGCTTCTTAGTCTTAGTTCACCAGCGGCCGCCGCGGCGAGAGCGCTCGCTGTCGTGTCCGAGACGTTCTCCTTTCAAAAGCAGTTTCGAATATTGTTGTGCAACATTCGTTTGTTTTTGAATATCGAGAATTTAATACCGAAAGTTCATGGCCTTTGTGATCGTGTCTGTGGGCAACGTTACAAACTGTTGCAGAAGTTTTGTGAAGTTTATTGTTTGAGATTGTTATAAATGTCAATGTTCATTGCAATAAGTGAATTTCCGACATTCTAAATAGGTACTGACTGTTTGTTTACTGTTTCTATTTTGTATCATTGTTCGTCTATATTAATTGCATTATAACTGTCATGTTTGCAAACAGGAATATATATAATATTCATTTTTTAAATTGCGATATCAACACCCGTCTCGTAAATAACAATAAATGAAGTGGTCTGAATGACTCGACCGTGAAAGCGTATTTAGTGAAATATTGCAAATGATGATGAAATAAAAAATAAACATTTCTAAACGTGACAAAATCAGGAGTCCGAAAACAAACTGTTGTAAAAGAAAATTACGTACATATGTTAAATCATAACCTATGCAATTTTTTTTTGTCTGGCACTACAGAACTACGCGGAAATGATTAGAATGTAGACAGATATATATTTGTTAGTATTTTTTTAAATATATATCTACTCATGTCTACGTATGTATGTATGTAAAATCGTCCCATATTTAGCAGAACAACGTATGCGCCACTTTTACAAAAAAAATGAGTAAATTAGAAAATGCGGATATATGCACAGTTTAGAATAACATAACCGAGACTGACGACATTAAAATGAGCTCTACTTTTACTTTTCCTTTTGTGAAAACGACTCAATTATATTTTACTTCCTTTCAAGTTTTCGGTTAGGAAAAAATAAATATTAATTCGTGCTTTGATTTTAACATATTGTTTATTAAATGAAATCATTGGCCACGAAAATCATTATTTGCTATCAAATATAACCACATTACATTTTGTATTATAAAATTTTTATTTTACTTTCTGAAAGTTAAACCTTATTTTATTGATGGACTTACAACATCGACCATTTACAATTAGTTGCAGTTGTTCTAAAACATGATCATATTAATTTTTATGAACAATGAAGTATGTAATCTACAATATTAAGTGAGTCACGAACGTAAAATCTAAGCATTAGGTATCTGTTCTCAAATAAATACCTTGACAAAGTATTTTTTGTTAGGTATTTCCACTATTTTTTCACAGATAAGTACAAAAATGAACCAAAAAACTCGAGCTTTGTTCTTACATTGTTTTGCCAAAAGACCGATTTTGTTGTACACTATAATACCCGCATATTTCTAGAAATTCACGAATCTATGGATACATTTTAACATGTTCTGTTAGTCCACTTAAAATATTTAAAAAATCAATAAAATAAGTTATCAGTGTCAAAACAACATTGGAAGGGCGTAGATTTTTGTAATCGTCAGAATTTTAATATATTATTACTGAGATGGAATATGAAAAGTCGCTGTCTACCGAAGGCAACACACGGTAGAAGAACTCAGTACAAACTTTGTTCTTTGGCAAGTCTCCAGAAGTTAGTTGCACGAGCTATTGTCCTAAATTGAAGAAGAAACTGTCGTTTTTGCTATAGTCCTAGATTAGTGGATGAAGTTTCTCTTTGTTTGGTAATTAGTTTTTGATGTCCAGCTCTTTTCTTACCTCTTTCATATCCTCTCTCATATTTCAGACTACAGGAATGATTTAACATTTTGATTAATTTCGTCTGAATCAAGGGTTTTTTTTAGCGTATTATTTTGGAGAAGCTGGCAACAAGAATAGCCAATTTTCTTGGCTATTCTTGTACAATCGGCTCATATTTTGAAAACTTGGTACTAGATTAAGTCCAAGTCATAATTTATTTTTACTTAAATCAAAATATGGTACAATTGAGGCTTATTGATCAAAGTCATGAAAACGTATCGCGGTTACTCCAACAAAAGTTTGTATAGTAATACATTATTAGTATTTTAATTCCTCTGCTTGACTGGTCTGCTGGTATCTTGCCGATCACTAATCAATACTTTCATCTGCTGAGTTAATCCAGGTTCCGTTTTAATGAGGCAGAATGAGCAGTCTGAGCGTACTGGCCAATGATGACGTTTGGACTGTTCACGCTAAAGCTGAGCCCAGAATAAGCCAGCTCACACATACGATACCCTCTCCCAACAAATTCCTCCCACCAATATAATTAATAGCTTACGTCCAGTGAATGCTATTTAACTTTGGAACAGTCTGTGCTTCCAATGCTTAAGAGATAGAGACAACTTTACAAGAATGGAAGGGTTCGCACAAGCTCCCTGTTACATTTGATCAGCGAGTCCCTTGTTTTTTCTCTCTTTATTGTAGCTTTCGCCAATTAGGTGTAACTAGTCATTACAAGTACATAAAAATGAAATAATATAATTTTTTAAATACATAAATAAAATAACCATGGGAATATTATTAATATTAGTAGAAGTATTTGGTTTTTGAAATCTAACATACATGTAGAAGAACATTTATATATGAAAATAAAAAATATAAAAATGATAGGTGTTGTTAAGTGAAGAATAAATTCAAAAAAATATAACTAAAATAAAAAAATAGTTTAGCATTTCAATTCGTATAAAGTATTAATTTAATTTATTAAGAGATTTGTGAAAATACACTTTCACATTTCTCTTAATTTGAACAATCAATATAACAGAGTAGCTTGTTGGTGTAGCGGTCAAGACGTTGGTCTAGTGATCTAGTGGTCGGGGGTTCGCGCCTCGTTCCAGGACACCAGCAAGTTAGTCCTATTTTCATAGCACAAGCGTTTAGCTTAGTTTGAAAATAGTAAGAATATTGATGTGACATGTATTCCGTGTACGCATCTCTATTTAAAAACCAAACGTAACAGACCAAAATATAATTAAAATAGTCCCTTGTTAAATCATTAAAAAAATAATATTCTTAGATCATACTTGTATCTTTCATCTATTTTTTTTTAAAGAATCATAAAACGTACAACTTTTCGGCTTTTTGTGGCTGTTTCTAGTTAAATATATCTTCTATTGCGGATGTTTAGATACCTAAGTCAAAGTTTTTACAAAAATGGCGCTATACAAATTATCCAGAATTATTATCATTATTATTATTATTAACAGATCTGAGCCCCTTGTTAATGTATCGGCCCGACTCTGCTTACAAGCCTTCAAAACAAAACAAACACACTATACATCTTACACACACAAAGTGATTTGATTTGATTTAATTTTACCTATCCTAGTCCTTGTCTTTATTTAAGATTTAATACAACGTCCTGGACAGGAATAAATGAAATAAAATTTCTAAATTTAATTATATTGTCGTGTCTGTGGTAGGTACTATAAATCAAATAGTCATCATCTAGCTATTATAAAATGAAAATATAGTTCGAGGTGTAATTTATGTACGTACCATATTGTGCCAAAAACGCAAGTTACTCGTACGACGTTGAACAGTCTGTATTGCCAGGAAGAAAAAAACACAACATAATCGGATAGAATCGTACGTACCTACAATACAATACATTTAATCAAACACAAACTGCTCCCTATAGAAGACTATTGGATTATTTAAAAGTAGGTTAGTAATAATAATTGCCGCTAGGGTGGCGAGACCCGTAAAATAATATTTTGCTTTTGAATTTAAGAACGTGTTTAATTATTTTTTTTGGGTTAATTGGCTATATTATGTCAATTTGTGCTATTGTAGATCACTTCCCTTTTTTATAATAAATTGTATTTTCAAAATTGAAAAATAGTTTTACGAAAAAACTGACTCTTAGCAGCTGACCAACTGGCTTCACCGATTATGTTTGCTAATTATTTCTGCAAGTATAATATATTATCTTGACAGCTGACACTGGTTGATATGTATTTATGTACAATCTAAATACATAATATAGTTATTGATGTAATTACATAGAATACCGGTTGGTGTAATGATCTTTATCTAATTGGACGTGCAGGTATTTGATGAATGTCATTTCATTAAATTGTACGTCATATGTTTGCATAGAACTGTAATTGAATCCGGTAGTTGTCCAAACTTGTCCAAACATCGTGACACTGTTTCAAGATGGCGTGACAGACGCGAACAGAAAGCAAATTACATTCTAACATGGTGATTGTTTTAAAATATATATATATATATATATATACAAGACATATATTGTTATACATCGTGCTGTATAAGAAAATACAATTTTTAATTTATGACCTGGTTCCACCGTGCGACTGGTTTGTACGTTGTGCTTTTAGACGGTATTAAGTCTTGACGAAAAAATATAAAAACGGCGCTTGGTCGCGCGTTATGCCATAGGAATTAATGATAATTGATTGTGCATTTTTGAAACAACCAACGGATATCACGCATTACTTGGTGTGTACTTTCACACGGCGGACAATACAATTAACAATAGGAAACATAATTCGATGTGTTGAATTATATGCGAACACTTATAGGATAGGTTTTCGATTGGTTTTATTACTTAAAACAAAATAAGATAAAATTGAGGCTTATTGATCAAAGTCATGAAAGCCTGTCGTGGTTACCCCAACAGAAGTTTGTATAGTACATCATTAGTGTTTCAATTGCTCTGCTCAACTGGTACGCTGGTATCTTGCCGATCAGCTGTCAACACTTTCATCTGCTGACTTAATCCAGGTTCCAGGTTTTAACGAGGCAGAATGAACACTCTGAGCGCACTAGCCAGTTTGGACTGCTCATGTTAACTATCTACCTCGCTATAGCTGAACCCGGAATAAGCCGCCACCTCTCCCACGCAATATAATATAGCTCATCCCAAGTGAATACTATTTAACTTCGGAACAGTCTGCGGTTTTCAATGCTTAAAGATACAGTGACAACCTTGCCAAAAATGAATGGACTCGCACTAGTCTCCTGTTACATTTGGCTTGGATCAGCGAGTCCCTTGTTAACCTTTATCATACCATGACATAAAATATCCGAACGCAGCCGTGCTGTCAACTCGTGTTACCGTAAATGACAGAAAAAACGTTTTTATTAGCTTAAATGGCTTCATTGGCACGAATTTACTCTAAATATTGAGCATTCAATTTTGAAAAAATGATTAATTACATAATTTAGAGCATTCATTAAGTCCTATACAATGTGTCCTTCCTTCTTATCTCTCTTCATTTAATAAGTGAGAAAGAGACAATTGTATTTTTATGTTTGTTGTCATTGTCACTGTAAAAACAGTGTGTGATCTCTGTCTTTCATATTACAAATTATATTTTTACCAACGTATTTATTTTACAATGGATTGAATAGAAAAAATAATTGTTTTTGTACGATTCCCTTTTCATAATTGTTTTTTCACTAGTCATTCCTAAGCGCTAATATTTTCTTTAGGATTATCTAAAATATGAATTTTATGTTGCATGTATTTACCGAAATATTACAGGTTTAATTATGATGGTAGACATGTGTTACTGTATGGTTTGGGAAGGGTTAAATGAAGAAAAAAATAATATTCTCAGATAATACCTGTGCCATTTAGTCTGTTGATATTTTAAATAATCATGAATCAGACGACTTCTTTGGCTTTTTGAACATCCTCATTAAATATTTAATTTATTGTGGGTTTGTACGTAACCCAACCAATAAATAAACAACGTGAGCCCCCTTCTTAATATATTGGCCAGTTTCTGCTTACAAGCACACAGAGTGATTTGATTTAATTTGATTTACTTTGGTTTTATATTAAAATATATTTTAGTTTTTGATGTGCAAACATCACAGCTCACGCATAAATTTAATTTTTACCTACAGGATACCTACTAAAAAATATGTCTTAAATAATTATACACGTTTATTACAAAGTATCAACACATAATACAAAGCGCAATTTTTCTAAAAAATGAAATTTACAAATGTCAAAAATAAATGTAATAAGATTGAATTCCTTCCTTTCCTCCCAGTGAACTGTATACACAACATACATACATACATACACGCGATGTTTACACGTGAGCATACTAATTGTACTGGTACGATTTTTTAATTCACGGTCCCATGGAGAGGGAAACAGAGTTGAAATTTTGCGTATATGTGTGGATTATCTCCGGAACAGATACAGAATGTCTGAGGGGTGGTTTAGACCCTTATAATTGGTATGTTTTACAACAGTATGGAGAGAACTACATATTGGAGGGGTGATCAAAAGAAGGAAATTATTTTACAAATCTTTTAACGAACATAAAAAATGTGTTTCTTCAATGAATTTTTTTAACAGAATCATGTCCATAATTTTTGAGATTTAAAACATATTTATTAGAGATTTGAGAGTCATTTGGGTTATTTATTCTTTGGTAGTTATTCTGTTTTCCATTTGCAGATGATAAGATTGTGTATTGTCGGTTTATGTTTTACTTTACAATTAATTGTATTACGTAAGAAATTCTAAACACGTTATTCAGATTGTTTATTATGTAAAATTATTATTCGGGGGCATAGTCACCGTAATCGTGGACTGATCGATGTTTAAGATCTCAGCCAGTGTCCTGGTGGTGCAATTTTAGTCCTCTTCCACAGCCGCCAGAAGGGCCTGGTCATCAAAATTCGAAGATCGATCTTTTCCTGACTTTTCTTCTAAGCTGGTATCACTAGCTTTGAAGCGAACAAACCACTCTCGGCATGCCCTTTCGCTAATCGTTCCTTCGCTGAAAAGATCGTTGAGATCGCGAAATGACTCGGCAGCTTTCCACTCTTTCTCCAAGTGGTACAGCATAATGTGGCGTATACGTGTATGGTTTTCTAATTTCCTAACTCTATTAAACAATTATGTTATGATAAATGTCAATCAAATGTCAAATTCAAAAACGAAACGTGAAAAAAACGGTGGATAATTATGTTTCAACTTTAAATATTCTGCGCTGAACATATGATATCAACTAACTGAAGAACATTTACGTCATTTGTGAGTTTGATTGTTACTAGTGACGAGAAATGGGTCTTGTACAACAACAACAAGCGCACTAAACAATGGCTTTCTCCAAATCAACTAGCAGTACAGCATGCAATGACGTAAATGTTCTTCAGTTAGTTGATTGTCCGCCATTTTACAACAGAGTAATAAAAAAAAATTAATTTACTTGTCACAAGTCACAAGACCACGGATTGTAATATTGCGTATAAAACACGTATTTACACGTTCACGCTCTGAGCTAGACTGAAGCAAACATTCCACACTAAAAATAATTGATTACTTATGGGTACACCTAATATGTGTCCGACAAATATTATACACACCAAGTCGACACTCGTCTCAAAAGTTGCCTAAAAACAGTCTACAGTCGCCACCGATAAATCCGCCAATGACCTACCTTTGCAGCTAAATCTCCGAGATGAGAGATCAAAGTCTCATGCGTTTACATGCACCACTATTACATTTGAAATAAGAGATACCGCGATTCGTTTGCGTTATTTCTTATTTTGTAAATAATTACACATGGTATAAATCAGAATTGACGGTATCCTTCAGGCAGTACTCAACTGTGCCTATATACTAATAAGAGTTTGATGTTGACTTGATCAGTTTGTCATTCTGCTTTCAGATCCCATTTAACTATGTATCCTTCACGCGATTTTCGAGACGAGTCTCATCCGTATACAGTGTGAATATTATGTTCCAGGCCGATGTGTAAAATTTCAAGCATAGCTCGGGCTATGTGCGAGGTAGCACCGTTCTGTTGATACCGCATATGTTGCAAGATCAATTAACCCAATTCGGCCAACGAGAAATTTTACAACATGTGGCGATAGCGATCACTATTAATGGTTACAACATTACCTCTTGCATCCTGAAAGAAATAGGGCCCAAGATTCCGTTGGCATATGGCGCACCATACAGTAAATTTACGTGGATGTAAAGGTCGTTAGTGTATCAGTTGAGAATTTTCAGTGCCCCAATAACGGCTGTTTTGTTTATTAACGAAACCCGCCATGTTGAAATGTTTCTTCGTGTTTTCACATTTGAACAATTATTTAGATAAAATGTTTTAATAACTTCAACGCGTTGTTGAGGCGTTACATTTTCCATAATAAATTGTAATCAACTACTTTCAACGATTCCAAAATACTAATTGACAAATATCTGCCAAACCAAAATGGCGGCCAAACAAAATCGGCCTGGAATATAATATTCTGTAATAAACGGACATTAATGCAGTTTGATATTGTCTTTGTATCATTTGCCATTTACATCTCTTATTAAGATATAGAGTATTCAAATTTTGAATAATAATTTTTTGTTTCGTTATATAATATAACTCGTATTTCTATTCACATCAATAGTTGTTATTCTAAAAAATATAACAAGTGCTTGATTGAAACACAATACAAAACAGAAAATAATATGATGATATGATGTTCTGTTAATATGATCTTCTAAACTATTAGAAAATTTGACATGTTCGTAGCACAGTTTGTAAAGAGAAAAATATTGTCAGAATTACCGTACACGAATTGATCAAATTTTGACCAAAATGTCAGATGATTCCTTGTTGCTCCAAGGTTGCTTTCAGGTTCCAAATACATACAGTCATTCCGGGTAACATTGACAACTTTGACATGTTTTTTAGTGATATATTTGTTTTCGGAAACAATCAGCTGCGACTATTTCATTAGTAGGTGATCTTACAAATTCAGTTTATAACAAAATTTACAAAAATATAGGAAAACACTATTAAAACCATGTTTTTTATGGGTGGTTCAATGTTATATTGATAGTTGTGTAACATTAGACCTCAATAATTTTGGTAACCAAATTCCTTGATTTTTAATTATATAATCTTTCTGGGTGAATTGAAATATACTTTTTTGTTATATTATAAAAGACGGATCGAGAACTTTAAAAAGTCATGATTTGGTAACTTTCTCCTATATTATTGCTAAGACAATGGCAGAGGCAAGAAATAACAGAATAATCAAAAACTTATATACTTTAGAAATTATGAAAATTAACTTTGTGGTTAAAATTCATATTTTTATTTGTTAACTTCAGGATGTCAATACTCCTTGACATCGACATCCCGAAGAAGAAAATGGTATTTTTCGAAACCGGTAGACGTATTAAAACTCGTATTTTTATTTGTTAACTTTGTTTTATTAACCACTTAATTGAGTTTAAATACATCTCCCGGTTTCGAAAAATACAATTTTCTTCTTTAGGATGTAATTTTGCTAATTTCAAAAGTATTTAAACTCAATTAAGTGATTAATAAAACGAAGTTAACAAATAAAAATAAAAACTTATATATCCGATGTTACTCTGAATGAGCTCTTATTAAAATCTAGTCTCAATTAAATAAGTTTTTTTGCTTAAGAACAGCATAATTGAATGATATTTTTGCTTATAAACTTTGTGTATGTTTAAAGTTACAGTTTTGAAGAAAATCTATAGTCTTGCACCACTAAAAATATATTAGATGATGAATTGAAAATTATTTTTAAATAGTTCGACAGATCAAAGGTGATTTTTTCTATTAACTGTAGATAACAGCTAAATCGGGTTTGTTATTGATTAATTTTACCGGGTCCATTTGGACCCCTTGCTCTTCCATCATGATGTATGCCTTCTTATGGGCGCATTAACAAATATGGGTGTGTTTATTATTATTATATATTTTATTGTAATGATGCGGGGGCTACTAGCTGGGGCATGAGATAACCTCTAAAGAAGAACGGTTTTGGGACGTTTAATACGCGAGGGGGCTGTTATGTCATAGGTTGACAGAACGTTTATCGTAGGATTCCGGAGCTGTGGGAGTTCAGCATAAAAACGCTTGGAGACATTTTGACACCAAGTATATTATGTACAATTATAGGGTTGGGTGGGGAAGAAAGTTCCATTGCAAATATCTTATAAACGTTACATGTGAACACCGCGTGATGTGATGATATCCCCTCTGTATCGCTTCGCACTTCGTCAGTCCAGTAAATGTGTTAGTCGGAGGTGCACGCGTTTTAATTAAAAATAGCACAATTTTTGGTTTTGTTACTACATTTTCATCTACTGTGTATGACAAGTAAGTTATCTTATTCATTTATATATTTATTAATAAATGTTAAGTGCATTTTTAGCCATATAGATTGTCTTTGTTTTATAATTTGTACAAAATGTGTGCACTCACATTTGTTTCTTCTTATGTGCAGAATAAGGACGTACAAGAGATAAACTGAGCGGGAAAAAACTTCCATCAGCGTTATGAAACAAGCAACTGATTTGATGATGAGAGAAAATAAATCTTTGCTTACTGTTTTTATACAATTCGATGCTTGTAGAATGTCACTGAAGAGATTCATAAATTGGTTAAAAGTTCTATCTGACTGATCCGATTGATTTTTTAATAAAAAGAATACTCAATGCAATTCAATTGTTATTTGGTCTATTAAATGAGTCTCTAATACATTTTCTTCGACGCACATTAAGTATTGTATAACATAAAAGCTCTATAATCACGTTATCCTGTCATTTATTAGAAGTGGCACTCTCATCCTACCCTACGTATACACATATATATCATATTATATGATGGTGTCTGACTGGCTGATGTGAAAGTGTGCGCAGCGACCGTGCGGCTGTAATAAATAAGGATTTGTCGACTAGTATCAGTAGTAAGCGTGACTCACAGAGGTGAGGTGTGAGGATATCAGAAAGGAATGTGGAATGGTTATACGTATGCAGGGGCGTGCACTGCATACAAGCAAAAAAGCTGTGCATTACTAAAAATTCTGTGAAACACATACAAACTAAATAATCTATAATGTAATAATTACGCTAGCGGCCACCATGTATCAGTAGAATCATTAGTTTTATAGTTTTGGATGCTACCACGCGACTATTATTCATTTTTTGCTATTACAATTGCTAGCCACTACTTTAATCTATCGTTCTATTCAAGCCGTACAATTGCTACCTATTAAATTGAAATTTCCACTCGGCAGAGTCAGAAATGGATCAACTGATTCACGTTGTACGAAGACCTTACTCGTGCTGTTACCTAACATAATGACATTTGAAAGATTTTGAACTTGACTTATAGCTAATCGAAGCATTTACTTCCTCACTTACTAATTCGCAAATTTTTCTACCTTACTAAACGTGATGTTTTTGCGTTCGAGGATAATGGATTCATTTTGCCTAAAGACTCCGGTTAAATTAAATTTCATAAACCTATGTACAATATAGTATATTATATAATATAATGATAACAGCGTAACCTAAGTCAATACCTACTGCACGCCACTGTACGTATGCATAGGTATGCACGGAAAGAGAGAATTGAATGGGCCGTCCAAATATTTTAAAACCCTTGAGAATCAGACGAGACAACACCATTACGCACCGACATTCTTGCGTTTGATTTTACTTTTATACTTTCTCTTATAACTAATTAAAGCGTGACTTTTCGACGACTTCTGTTAAAATATTGCGATGTAAAAAAATCAATGTTACATTTGAAGGAATTTTTATTTTTCGTGTTTACCTAACCACTTAGATAAGAACAAAATGAGAAATTAGAAAACGTTTTTTTTTTAGTAATATTTGAATATGTTCAAGAACACCCAATTACTGTATTTTCACCTATATAAAGTGATCACTTAAGCCATCTGAAGACAGGTCGTAAGCCATGTAGTTACCCATACTTCCATGTATTTTTCATTAAATATAATGAAAGAAAATGGCTTCGTATTTATGAGATATCTATTATTTGTTTATTTATTTTTTTAGTGCACTTGAAAACAAAAACTAAAAATGCTAGTTTCCCCGCCACAATAGTTGATACATTTTATAAAACATGAAAACGTGATATTATATATTTAACGTAGACTACATAGAAAAATCACAATTTTATTGTGTGTACTGCGTTTTATTGCAATGTATTTATCGAAACTTAGGTACTTACTTCTGCGCAAATACATATTCAATTTTTAAATACATTAACTAGTACCTTTTTATGTTAATGACTTAAACTTACTTAATTGTTTTATGTACTAGTGCTTACATATTATTCATTTTGAATTTCTGTTATTTTTTGAAAATTTGTTAATCAAATGTTCCCACTGAGTATCATATGTGAAAATATATTATTACAATTATTCGTTAATTAATAATTATTAAAATATTTTAAATTAACATGGTAAATAGAGGAAAATCTTACTGCTGTACCAAATAAACTCGTCGATGTTTTATAAGTATCGCTTAATAATAGTGTACTAATTAATTATCTTAAAAATTTTGGCAATATTTTTTTTCATTACATTTTTATTAGACAAAAGTTTATACGAGCATTAAACGTTCTTCATATATATATTTATACAGTACACGTGTCGTAATGTTAGGTGACGAGATGATCTATCACGTGTTTAGATCCTTCATCTCGCTCTCATCTCTCGTGTAGGTAGCCATATTGCAATTGCATGATACAAATATTGCGCAACTTTCGTCATTTTATGGAAGTGTGTCATGATCGGCATAAACAGCTTGTATGATTTTTGGAGTGAATCTCATAATCACCTGTGTACACACCTCGATGTATTTTGGTGTCGAAATAAACTCGTGAGTAATCCCATCCCACTAGTGACTAGACTGTGGACTATGTGCAGTTTTAATTTATTAAACTTCACTTAAAGGTTAATCCTTTTGTCTTCATATTTGTGTTTTTTTTTTTTTTTACACACTTAATATTTGTATATTATTTACTTATTTACTCTTACTTTACTAACTCTTTTTATTTGACACATTGAACTTTGCATTTACTTTTAAGTTTTACTTTGTATTTATGTTTCTTAATTGCATTTTGTTTTACTCTTTCTATATATTTTTTTATATATTGAACAATGCAGTTACTTTAAGTTTTACAATGTTTTTATATGCTATCTAATCGGATCTTATTTTACTGTTTTACGTTATATATGTAGTTTTGTTAATTGAACATTACATTTCTTATTTTTTTAAATCGGCAATCCACCCTTCAAGAGTGATTTGTGCCATTAATCAAGTTAAAACTTTATTTTATATAAAAAAGTACAACAATGTTATATTACAAATCAATACTATTGTCGTTCAAAAAATTTACTATTATATAGATTAAATGTGGAAAGAAGATGACACAAGTTAACCGGGAGTTGAAAATTACCATTGACGTGATTACCGTAAAAAAAACATGTGGTCCGCAATGGGCAGGCAAAAAAGATATGGTCAAGGGTTTCCTCCTCGGCACCACACTCACACATTGGGGAATCTATTAAGTTCAATCTGAATAAATGTGAGGCTACCTGGCAACGCCCAATTCTCATTCTAGAGATATTTGATATTGTTCTTTTGGAGACTCCATCCATTGTGCAGTCCTAGTAGAATTCGTACGTTTTTTTAACATATTAAGTCTGTCATATATCGGGGTATGGAATTGATAACATTACACTTTGTTACTTTGCTGCAATGTTATCCGATTATAATAATAAACACCCTGTACTATGTACTACGAATAAAAAAAAAAGAATTATTGTTTTATTAACTCCTTTGTTAAAGCTTATAATACTTCAGATATGGTTAATAAATTTGTCTCATTTTAAAACTCAAATGTTTTACTGGTTAATTATTATATTTTGATAGCTGTAACTTGTCAAAAATTGCGCAAAATAATTATACGTAGATACATTAAAATTTTATATGGCTCTACTTTCATTAGTGATTCATTAATGTAATTTCATTTTTATTTTTCTTTTATATCAGAAGATATTTACTCTGTTATTTTTTTTAAACATAAACTCAGATAAAATGTTTCCACTATTGTGACTTAATAAACTCCGCAAAATTGTAAGTAATCTAGATAAAAAAGGCCGCAATTATTTAATTTATTTTCAGTGTGCTAAAAAACTCTCCGACTATGGGTATTTAGAGCAAATATTGAATATATTTTTATATGTACCTACGTTTAATGCGAATATTATTAGAATAAATCTGTACCTACTACAAATATTTAAAAAAAAAATCAAAACCAATTAAGTTATAAATTTTTGAATTTGCACATTATTCATTTTTTTGTATTCTTCAAATTCTTGTATTGGTATAAAAAACCTACTTTAAATAAAATATATTATTTACTCATACGATTTAGAACAATACTACCGCTTACAGCTAAGTTTTGTACCATAAATATAATTATTTGATACTAAATAATGTATCTATCGGTATTATGAATGTGTATTTTTTATTATTTCATTCTCAAAATATTATTTTATAGACCTCAAGCAGTATGACAACACTCAACTAAATTACATTTACATATTTAAATATAAATATTATTAAAATAGGTCACTGTTAACAAAAACTAATACTGAAGTAATTTACGTTATTCAGGTAGTATAATAATAATAATATTTTATTTTATGTATCTCCTTATAGTAGAAATCTATTGTATCTATATCATTTGGCTATCTTTTTCAAGTGTCGTAAGTCTGGTGTTAGGTGAAGATTGGAGAGGAGAAAAGGGTAATTTGTTTCAAAACTGGTCGACACCAAAATATGATTAAATACGATGTTACTGCTCCAAATATTAAACTCATTTCAGATTTCTGTAGTTACATTTATTGATCTCGATCAATTTTAAATTTCAATCTGATCAAGGTTGATCTCAAACATAAGAATAATTGAATAAATCAGAACTAAATGTATATTTATAATTAATTTAATATCCTTTATTATATAGGGTCTTTCAACGAGGACGCTCGATTTTAAAATGTAAGTTAAACAGGTTGTGTGTGAGATATTCACTCAATTTTTCTTTCATTTGAAAGTATATTTTATGGCATTAAGTGTGGAATATAACGTTGTTCGAATATCCGCTGGGGTTTTGTTCGGTGGCAGGTTTGGGAGGTCCAATTTTCTATGACTTTATCGCATAAATCTGGCTAAATTTGCTGGATGGCGTTTGTTATGTTGACTTTGAGGGGGTCAATTGTTTGCGGCTTATTCGTAAAGACTTGCGATTTAAGATAGCCTCAAAGAAAGAAGTCTAAAGGCGTTAAATCGCACGATCTCTGTGGCCAGTTCACGTCACCGCCGCGCGAGATAACCGTGCCCTCAAATCGCTCGTGACTTTGATAATAAAATTTGATGATTTACACACGTTGTTCAACCTTCCGTGGTGATTTGCCGTATACTACTTAACAATTGACAATAAATTTGACAGATGAATTTTGAGCGTCCCTATTAAAATACCCTATATTATCAAAATCATCATTTCTCGTTTATAAACCTTCATTATATGTGAATTCGTAGTTTAGAGTTGTAGATTTCTTAGCGTGTGGCATCTAAATAAATATACTACAATTTACAAAATTAAATTCGTTTAAAATATGAATGATTCTTTTTTGAGCCGAATAATTTACAGCGACTGCGTGTACCTATTATATTTTGATCTCATCTGAGAAAACAGATGTAAGATCTCTGTCTCCTGTAGACAACAAGAAGTGTAAATCATAATACCAGTGTATTGATGTCAAAACCACTCCCTACTACAGCAAACCCAGTTTAGTGGTAAACAAGAACTAAATCTTTTCTAACAAAGTTTACTTATCACTGAAGAGTTTTATTTATATTCTTTGATATATGTATCCATTAGTGTACGATACTTTAACCGCAAATATAATACTTTTCTGATAAGATACATTACAATTCCTCAGATCCTCACCTTTATTTGATATAGACTTGGTGATACAGATTGAAACAAACCTAGTACACAATTTTTTAATTAAAAATCTGTCTGAATCTGTTAAATGAATATGTACAAATTTTGTACCATTACAGAAAATATTGAATGAGATAAAGGAACTTCAAAATAAATTTTAAATACTAAATTAATGTATTAATTATAAATATATACATATAAAATCAATTTTGTCGAAAGACATTGTTGTTGCTACCGGGATTCAAACCTGGATCTCTTTCAATGTACTGTATGCTGTAGCATAATCGGTTAATGCACATCCCCCGAATTGGAAGAGATCCAGGTTCGAATATCGTTAGCAACAACAATATTTTTCGATAAAATTGATTTCGTACGTACATCTTTCTAATTAATACATTTAATTTGAATTTAATATATTAAAATTAACGTTAACCACAAAATTGTCCCGGTGACGCAAAAACAATATTTTTCGACAAAATTGATTTTATATGTATATATTTATAATTAATACATTAATTTAGTATTTAAAATATCACAGAGCTATGTTCTGAATAATTACAACTTCACAATAAGAATGTGTTTTCCTTAATAATCAAAATAAATATTTGCGAGTTTAACCCATTATTATTATATATCTTTGCTTCAGGCCTTAAATCATCTAACAAAAAATAGTCTGGTCGAAGTTCGATGATTTATAATTTTTTGTACTCAATATGTTGTTTGGAATCAACAAAATATTTCAATTAATCGGAATATTTGCCTCATTACGATTTTTTTAATGCTTGTATCTCTGACATGGTTGAGATCAGGCACATGCAGCTTGAACATTTTCGACTCGTATTTTTAATATATATCTACCTCATAAATTGTTCACACAGTATGTAAGGAGAAGGTCTAATTAGAAAATAAGCTACGAGTATAATTGAGTAGATGATAGTAGCATTAAATACGGATACTGTTTCTGATTTGTCCCCTTCTCTTTGTAGTCTATAGTAAAGTATAATAGTATAAAAAAATAGTAACTTCGTCTCTGTGAGACATCTTAATCTTGATGACAATCCCCCAGGGGATAATAACCCAGTAATCAGTTCCTACAAAGATTTGGACAAACTCAAAATATTGTATTAAATATATAATTAGGAATAAATAAAATATTTTAAATAATCGAAATAATCGCATTATTGCGATTTTTTTTTAAATGGTTATATTTCGAACGTGGTTAAAATTAGGCACATATTGTGTGAACATTTTAAATTCGTAATTTAGTCTGATTAAAAATATTGTGGACTAGGTCTGTTACACCCTGTATAAGATATTTATCAAAATAGTAATAACATGTAAAATTCTTTTATTCCTGTTCGTTCTCACGCACAAGATTCGGAACAATGTCTGATTGAGTAAACATAATTATAATATAATTCCGTGAACATTTTTAGAAATCCCGCGCAATTTTTTTTTTCTTCTTCAGCTATTTTTGAAACTTAACGTCGCAATCTTCCCACGTTTCTCGAAAAATTATATAATTCAATTTGTTACCATCGCTCGTGCGACTAATTGAAACTGAAGCAAGAACCGTTATTTCGCGGTTACTTTTTCTTTAATGGCGACGGTACTTAATTGTATTAGGCACGTGAAAGTTCCAGAAGACCACTCGTAACTATTCAGTTATGAAATATGTTCCACAGGGTACACACGAATGCAGCAGAGCACTGAGAGCTTACCGCACATCTAGAACTTCTTGTCGTAATACCGTAATTGAGAATAATGCGACACACCTAGGGCCGGTTGTGCGATAGGTAGTAAATTTTTACCATTGTGACGTTTTACTAGCGCCCGTAGTAAAAATCATTTGGGGATTGGGTTGTTGGTACACCAAATTTACTACTATTTTTTTTTTTTTTTTAATTTTTATTAATATTAAAAATATAATACAATTTGAATAATCAGTGGATACATGTACATACATGTACATACATATATATATATATTAACATTTGTTTCTTCTCTATGAGAGTAAGACTCGTGTATAGAAAAGGAGTATATACGAGTTAATTTATGTTTCAGTTAGTCTGTATACGTATTTTTTTACTTCAGTTACAAATTTATGATAGTCCGTAATTTTTTTAATAGTGATGGGGAGATTGTTAAAAAATTTGATGCCTTGATAAATATATATCGATTTTGAGTTGCGGTATATTTTAGTTTTGGGATATTAATTTGATCTCTATATCTTGTAGATCGGAGTTCGCTTCTAAAATTTAATTGATATTTAATTTTGAAAATTTGAATTATTGAATTTTTCTTGTATATGTCTACTATTTTTGGTACTTTAAAATCTGTGAACAGTTGTATACTTGGATATCAAAGACAATCCGCCTCTCAGTGTGGCAATCATGAAATATGCCTTATTTTATGCTATATTCGCCTGTCACTTCTTTAGTGGAATTTTTTCGGATTTAAACAACGAGATTATCATCGGACAAACTCTCATCACTGAAATAGCGGGATACTGAATCATTCACTGTCGCATACTGCAACTTTTTTTACTCTCATAAAAAATTACTACTGATCACATTACCGACCCCTAGTGTGTACAATATTTTAGGGGTAGGGTAATTATTTAGATTAATTGAAATATTTTATTTATATATTTAATACATAAAATAGAACGTCATATTAGTCGAAAAATATTCAAACTGATTTTTAAATACTTGTAGTTATGTGATAATTTCGATTATTTGAAATATTTATTAATTTCAAATTGTGTATTGAACACAAAAAATAGAAGGTCATGAAATTTCGAGCGGCCAAACTATTGGAAAGAAGGAAAGAATGATGGGTTAATTTCGAAAATATTTATTTTTAAGAAAGTAGACTTAAAGGTTCACGTTTATAAAATGCTCATACAATAAGATTTTCCATAACGGTACGCAATTTCTACATACTCCTTGAACATTCTCGTCCCCTTTACATTTGGCTAATGAAAGTTCATTAGTATAATAAGATATATATATACACTGAGGATTAAACATTTACTCTATTATTAATGAAGGTAAATGCCAACCTTTTTACGAGTTTTCTTGTTTACTTATTGCAGCGAAACACTAAGTGCCTCATTTGACTAAGTACCTGGCAGTTAATTATTATGAAAGCTATACCCGGATGAGAATTTTCCGATGCCGGATGTCGTACATCTGTTTAATACGATTATTTTCCAATGTAAATTAAGTGAAAACATTTTGATTTACGTAAGTATAAAATTTCTATCTCTGAAAACGATTCGGGTGCTAAACAGCTGTGTGATCAATAATAATAGTTCAATCGACTGGTTACTTTGCGAACAAGTGCTTTCCTAACGAGCTAGACGAGTACCGTAAATTGGGGTGAATGGGAACTTTAGTCATAGGGACAAGCCTCAGGAAAAAGTTCAAAGTATTATTACGGCAATTCGGCTCGAGTTTTGGACTTGAAATATTTTTTATTTTGCGGTTAACAGACTAAATTTTACACCGTACAACTTTCCTTGTAAAATTAGTAAACGATTAGAATTTTCGGTTATTTTCAATATTTTACTAAGAAGAATTTTATGCTGAAGTTTGGTATTTCATTTCTTATTTATACATATTTTACATTTTAAGTTGAATAGAGACAAGACTTGGGGAGAATAGGGGAGAATTGTTATGGGATAAATAGAGAAATATTGTTTAAGTTATACTATTTTTGCATCGTCACTGTACATCCAGATGAATTATTATCTTGCCGGTAGACAAGTAGACAAAGCCGAGAACGTACACATCTGATCTGAGAGGACAGAGGTATTTGAAATACGAGGAATAAGATATTAGGAAAGCTTCTTGGAAGGCAGCGAAGATGCTGTCCCTAAAACCATCTTTCCAGCCTTCATTTTTTTTTGACAGAATTGAAATAAACCAACACAGGTTTCAATAAAACAGGAAAAGTGCCGTTAGATCGTTGTAGGCTATTTATACACCTTACTAGACTCCTGATTATTGGAAAGAGCGCATTTGTGGATCCTGCAATTGAAATTATCTCTTTATGTATGTTTAAGTTTAATGTTATCTTAAAATGTTTTTCTTTCTTCTTTATTTAAATTTAATTTTACGTCATATTTTTACTTAAATATATGTATTTTTATCTCGTAAAAAAATTCAATTTCATATATTGTTGTACAATAGGTATCAGAACTGGTTTAGTAAATAGTTTGTTTTATTTAACTCTATTGATCGCAAAGATAATAGGAACAGAGGTCATTTATGGAATTTTTTTTCAGTTTATGATCGAATTAAATTTAGGTGAATACGAGCATGTAGAGTAATCGTTGAGTAAATACAAAAACATCGGTCGATTTATAGCAATTGAAACACTGAAACCTATTCCTATTCAACCCCATATTTGAATTTGAAAAGAAATAATAAGAATTTTAACTAACCAGAATTTTCCATGATTTTAACTAAGACTATCAATTACCCAGAGTAATTTATTCTAGTTTTTTTTAGAAAAAAATACAAATAATATATTTCACATTGTTAATCGTATTGAATTATTAATTACTCTGTAGCTGCGTAAAGTTACACAAAGACAATGGTTCACTCATATTACCATTCTGCAGCACCTTTCACACATTCTATAGCCCATTATTTAGACACCTGACATTACATTCTCCCTTTCAGTATTTATTTTCTCTATTCATGATAGATGTTGTGTGTCGCTTCCGACTCCCTATTCCATACCTATTTGCTTTGTTTATTTTTATTTTTGCACGTTGATATATGCAAACTATGTTTTATTTTGGTAGCGAATTGTAAATCGTACAATTCTGATCGATTAAAATTCATTATCATGTTTATAAATAAATTGTATACATTTATTAAATGTTTATAAATGTATACAAAGTCTGCCCTGATATGGGATTTAAATATATATATATATATAATTGTATGTGTGATTATTTGCCATTGTAATTTTTTTTAAAAGATTATTCTATTCCGTTCAGGGGTAAAAATAATATTAACCCTTTATAGGGCAATCTAAAAAGCTGGGAACATATAAACCCACCTACATTAAGGGATATATTTCATGAGAGGCACTATGAAACATGATCCTTACATGCTTAATACGTTTGAAAAAAACTATCATTGGATATTTGTGCCATTTGGAGTTTTTTTCTATAAAATTTTATATAAAAAAAAAATTTTTTTTTTTTATATAGTCTGTATGTATTGTTATTTTTCATAGTGTCTCATAAAATATATCCCTTAATGTAGGTGGGTTCATATATTCCCGGTTTTTTAGATTGTCCTATAAAGGGTTAATATTATCATAAATATTAATTATTTAAAAATTATTGTTATTTTTTAACATGTCACCGGTGAGTAGTCCAACTGAAGGGTGCTTTGAACTTTATTTTTTACATTAACAATTTATAGGTGTTGTAACTCAGTTTAAACTTTTATCTTTTGTACTAGTTCTAATACGGACGATTTATTATCTACACACTCACTCGAGTGCAGTAGACGAACTGGTTAGGCTTGGCTTGGTTTAATTGTGTAATGTTATTAAATGGAATAAAAAAATATTTATTATACCAAGTGTCATTTTATACACCAATCAGTATTTGAAAAATGGTGGTCGGTAGATAACAGGAAATATCTAAACTTCTTTCTTGAATCAATACGAAGTATTCACTATGTCAATTAAATTAATATCGTATTTTATGTGAATAGTATCAGAGATTTAACCTACCGCGTGTATCAATATTTGCATCTGTCTGTGAAGTGAAACTCGGGCTCTTTAAAGCCTCGAATGTCGCAGAATTCTCTCTCGACAAAGAAGCCAGTTTAAATGTTGACCTAATCAAGATGCAGTTTCTCTTCAGATCAGTTTCTCTCCAGTTGTATTTGCGGTAAGCCTAATTATGCACAGCTAATAAATTAATCTTGTGCATATAATAAACTCGTAATTTAAGCGAAATGCAAGAAAGATACGTATGTAGATTAAAACTCGGGTGATTTTACAAATGTCCATTTGCATTTTATACAATTAAATGTATTAATTATAAAGATATACATACAAAATCAATTTAATCTAAGAATATTGTTGTTGCACTATCGGGATTCGAACCTGGGTCTCTTTCCATATGTTCTGAATAATTACAACTTCACAATTAGAATGTGTTCTAATAATTTTATACAATCATTTGTAGATATTAAAGAGTGTCTCAAAAAATGTATACGCGCTTTGAAGAGTTATAAATAATACAATACATTTTAGAATTATCAGTAGGATGTATGTAGTTTCGGAAAATTCTTTTTCCACATTATCTTTATAGAGTTTCATATTCAAAATAGATGAATATAAATAAAACAATGTTACTATTAATGTTACAAAATAATTTGAGTTTATTTGCACAACTCGTGTTTCGAGAGAAACAGAAACTAACAGTTTAATACTTCACCTGTCGATGAGAGTTACTGTTTCTCTCGAAATTCGAGTAGAGCAAACAAACTTAAGTAGAGTTATAACATTGTTTTATTTATATCAGTCTAGTATTTGAGATGTTTAAATAATAATAGTTTCTAGAATTTTCGAATAATTTAATGATACTTTTGTTAAGAACTTAAGTTTATCTATTTTACATATTATAAACAATGTTGGTTTCAAATTGGATAATTAAAAATCATTAGAAATAAGTTAAGCCAATTAAAAATTACCAAAATATAAACAAACAAGTAAACTTAAATTAAATATATGAATTAGAAAGATATACTCTTTCCAAACCGGGGAAGGTGCATTATCCCAACTGTGCTACAGCGACAATATTTTTAGCGACAAATTGTCGAACCTATATATTACCTTTTTGATATTAATACATTTAATCGTTCTCCTAATAAACTTAAATTTCCTATTCCTAAAACGTTTCCAATTTTTTCGGATTATTTATGTCATTTTCACATTTATTTCATAATACTAATTTAATACAGTGAAGTACTAGGAAAGTGTGTGAAAGAACTGGAATGTATGAATGTAGGAGCAAAAATGGGCGATTTGATTTTATGCTGTTTATTGTATGCCGATGATGCCGTACTAATGGCGAATAATGAACAGGAACTACAGAGTCTAGTGAGTAGAATGTACGGTGTATGCAAGGAAAGCGATCTCATGATGAATGTTAACAAGTCGAAAGTGATGGTATTCGAGAAGGAGGAAAGCGAGACACCGTGCTAAATACTTGTAGGTAATGAATGTTTGGAACAAGTAGATGAGTTTGTGTATTTTGGAAGTATGTTTGATAGAAACGGAAAGGCTGAGAATGATATCGAAAGGAGGGTGACTGCAGGAAATAAAGTAAACGGTGCTTTGAACGGAATTATATCTAACGGGAATTTGTCAACCGAGGCAAGACTAGCGGTGCACAATGGAGTCCTGGTACCGACACTGATGTATGGAAGTGAGGGCTGGAGCTGGCAGAACAGGAACGAAAATAGACAGAATGCAGTGAAAATGAGATCACTTAGGCATATATGTGGCAAATCTATTTATGACAGAGTAAAGAATGAAGAAGTAAGGAAAGAATGTTAAGCTGATGTTAGTATAGTGAGTAAGATTAAGAAATAATCACTTAGGTGGTTTGGTCATATGGAACGGATGAATGAAGAGAGAATGGTAAAAAAGATATATGACGCAAAGTGTTGATTGCACCAGAAATAGAGGACGTCCGCGGAAGACTTGGCACGACCAGGTAAACCAGATAATGGAGAATGATTCTGTTGGAAGCCTCAATAATCGGCGAGCTTGTATGAGAAGATGTATGAATGTGGATGAGGCGAGAATTATGTGTCAGGACAGGAGAGTGTGGCACTCTATCCTCTCTGCCTACCTCCGCGCAGAAACGGCGTAATGGTAAGTAAATAAGTAATAGAATTTGTAATAATGAATTTAAAAATATATATATATATATGTTCAGATTTTGTTTTCATAATCCTGATGAGGGAAAAGGATTTTTTCGAAACGTTTGATTTTAATATTAAGTTCATGTAGTTAATTTTGATTATTTTGTATTCCTTTAACTTCACATTCCTTTAACATCACATCGCGCTGAAGTTAAACAAGGAAAATGCGGTGGGATGACATACACGCGCGTCTTGCATCAGGACACCTAACAGGATTTGATTACCTCCCACTATCCGCCACTAAATATCAATCAAGGTCCTCGAAACGTTTCCTATTTATCCCAATCATCGTGATCAGTGACGTAGTTTTAATTCTGCTATTGCGTCAGTTAAAAAATGTCATTTTATTTCAAAATATATTCCTACGTGAATAAATATTATGGTTATTCTCCTCTTCTAAGAAATGGTTTTGCTAAAGTTTTTGAGAGATTTTAAGGGTTCGTAAATACCGATATTATAAGTATTCACGAAGGTAAATCTAAATCGGTTAAAAGGTGCCCTAGACTACTGTGAAATAGAATATATACGGTTTTTGTATGTTAGATCACATACAGGTTGTAAGAAAATTAGAAAAAGATTTGGAAAATATACGCTACCGTTGTACTAAAGAATTGTTGATTTTGAAAAATCATTTAATGTATCAGAATGTTATTATTGACAATGCAAATATTTGTTTAACGTAAAATAATTAATTTTTCGAAATTTTCTCGTGAAACTTTGTGAAAAGTCATTTTAAATCATATTTAAAATAAAAACACTCTTTACTTTAAACTAATTTGTTATTCGATAATGTTACTAATACTATACTTAAAACTAAAGGACTATGTGCTACTTAGGGTTGAAGAGTGAAAGGGGGGAGATTAGAGTTGGGTGGGTGCTGGGGCTATGCAAGAACCGAGGGTAATCGTTTCGACAGTGATAGCATAGAATTAGTACATATTAAAAAAAATGAAATAAACTAGATGTTTTAGAAAATTAAACGATTAATTGTAACAAAAATGCCGTTAATTAATTAATCGTTTAATTTTCTAAAACATCTAGTTTCAATATTCAAATACCTTCTATTGCGTCTCCTCTCCTGCGCTTGTTGGCCGCGCCCCTACAGCCATCCAACTCTAATCCCCCCTTCACTCCTCAACCATAAGTAGCACGTAATCCTTTAGTATTAGTAACATTACTGAAGATGATGCATCAGCATTGAATACGTTAAAATAAATAACAAATTTGTGAAAGTAAACAGTGTTTTTATTTTTAATATAAAACAACATAACCTAAAAATATATTTTTTAAATGTATTGACATTATTACACAATGAATAGTAAGAGAGAAACATAATGCGATACATTACGATTCTCATAAAAGCTCTGTGGTCTTCTGGTATTATTCTGAAGTTCTTCCTTCTTGATAAAACTTGGTCTTGGAAAATTTCGCATTAATTGTAACTAAGTACAGCAATTTATTATTTAACATAAATCTACATGATTTTTTTAAACAATCGACTTCGTATGCGATAATAGTACACCACTGATTACAGTCACGTTTCGTTGACTCGTGTCAATTATTCTGCCATCATCGCGAAATTACAATACACGTTTATTAATAAAGTGCTGACAGAAAGCGTTCGGCTTGGCCGACTAGTGGTTGCCTCGTGGCCAATGTTGGCCTCTGCACATCCACGGTCGATTTTATGTAGAACCTATTTCACAATGTTGAATACACAAAAAAGTGGATTGAAACAGTATAACTTAACTAAACTAATTAACGCGAACAAATACTCAATCAGACATATTCTTATAATTTAAATAGTAATTTACCATGACGGCAGCGTGCACCTACATGTGTCATCTGTAAAGAGATTTGTTCATGTATCCTGTCATCATGTATCAAGAAGAACAGAATAAAATAAAAATAAAAAAGTATTTATTAAGGAGAACACATCTTTGTTGTGATGTTGCATTTTCAGAACATAGTTCTGTGATATTTTAATACAAATTAAATGAATCAACTAGAAAGATATACAGAAAAAAATCTATATAGTCGATTCATAATTTGTATTAAAAATAATTTATGCATCGTATGCGTCAATTCACTCAGTGCTCGCTTTTATATTTAGATATATTTAATGTTTCGCCTTAAAAATTGCTGAATATCTGACTGAGACAACTCGAAAATGGCCTTTGAACAGTTTAGTTATGCGTTCGCGAATATTCGACAGGCAATGTTTTATATGAAATTTTAACCGATCATCACGTTACCTGAATATATCTAACGGATAATTTATATGAGTTACGTCACTATTATATATAAAGAATATAAATTATGTGTTATGTTGTAATATTTGTATAGTATATTCAAGCGGTACCGGAATTCGCGTAAATTTGGGTCAACAATTTTTAAGCTCGTCATTATCATCGTGATGTTACGATCCATTGATGATCTTTGCCGTCTCAAGTAAGAGTTTTCGTGACTGCCGCGATTTTTCATAGATAGTCCTCCAATCATTCGCGTCGTTCTCTAGATTTTCTTCAAGGTCTTTTCTCTTTGGATTGCTGATATAGTGCCAAATTTGGGTAACTTTGAGCAGACATCTTTGGATATGTTCGGCCCAGCATATTCTACCAATCTTTAGTGTAGCGATTATATCTGATTGTCTGATTCATCGAATAAAAGTCCACGGTTGCATTTGATTCTCCACCGCCAATTTTTTTCGGAGTACTTCGTCTTTCAGATATTTCTTCTATCAAGGTTAAGACCTGCATTTCATTAATCATATAGTACAATATATTCTAGTTCTTCTTGTGCCCTATCCGTTCATCAGACGTTGGCTATCATCGCTTTGTTTATTGCGGCGGCACGGTGCAGCTCTACAATAGGCTGGCCCAAACCATGGCCTCAGGTTTTTCAGCCACGATGTTCTTCCTTCTTCCAGCAATCTTTCCATGCATTATGTGGTGCAAGATATCGTACTTCTCCGGATGTCTCATCACATATCCCAGATATTCAAGTTTTCGGATTATTATTTATTTAAATATAAATTATTTTTATTCATCTGAACCATAATATCTTCACAATACTTTGTTCAAACCACTATTTATTGATTATTCAACATGTTTCCATACCTATGGTATCTTCTTCAGAAAACAATGTATACTGAAATTAAAAATACGAGCCTAGAATAAGATACCATGGGTATTGAAACATGTTGAACAAGCAATAAAAAGCGGTTTATAAAGGGTTTTTCAATAGAGACGCTCAAACTTTCTTTCAACAGGGACAAGAAACTACGCCATATTTCTTCAAATTTTTTGAGGTTAACATTCGTACTTAGTTGGCAAATCATCATGGAGCAGTACACACCGGAGCAACGCTTGCAAATTATTCAAATCTACTACCAAAATTCGCGTTCGCTCACCGCAACTTTAAGAGCATTACGACCATTTTATCGTCGTCATCACTTGCCTGCCACATCAACAATTCAACGTTTGGTGCAAAAATTTGAAAACACATTGTCGCTACACAATGTTCCAGTACCAGTGAGACAAAGAAATGCACGAAGTGAGGAAAATATTGACGCCGTTAGAGCATCTGTTCTTGATGACCCAAATGAATCACTAACACGACGTTCTCAACAATTGGGCATTTCTGTGACGTCATTGTGGCGAATTTTGCGAAAAGATCTTGGCCTACATCCATACAAGATCCAGTTGACACAAGAACTAAAGTCGCTTGACCATTTGAAGCGTCGCCAATTCCTCAATTGGGCTGCACAACAATTTGAAAATGATGCTGAATTCCATCGAAAAATCATCTTTAGCGACGAAGCTCATTTTTGGCTCAATGGATATGTAAACAAGCAAAATATGCGTTATTGGGCAGGCACCAATCCACACGTGCTTCACGAAACACAATTGCATCCCGGAAAAATCACTGTTTGCTGTGGATTACATGCCGGAGGTGTCATTGGACCATATTTTTTTGTTGATGATGCTAATCGTCATGTTACTGTGAATGGTAATCGTTATCGCTCCATGGTAACTGATTATTTTTGGCCTCAATTGCAAGGTATGGACTTGGCCAATATGTGGTTTCAACAAGACGGCGCTACCAGTCACACGGCACACGCAACAATTTTGACTTATTGAAAACCAAATTTGGTGAGCGTGTTATTTCGCGAAATGGACCAGTTCAATGGCCGCCTAGATCATGCGATTTAACACCATTGGACTATTTTCTTTGGGGCTATGTTAAATCTTTGGTCTATAACAACAAGCTGGCGACGTTACAAGAGCTAAGAGAAAATATTGAACGCGAAATTGGTGCGATTCGGGCCGAATTATGTGAAAAAGTGGTGGAAAATTGGATTCAACGATTGGACTTCTGCAAACGTGCCCGCGGTGGTCATGTGAGGGAAATTCAATTTCATACATAATTGCCACTAAATGTACTTCAAAACATAATAAAATTTTTTTAAATATATTCATTCGTTTTTGTTTTATTTTAAAAAAAAGTTTGAGCGCCCTTAATGAAAAACCCTTTATATACTTTTATAAAATGAGGCCACAAAGTAATCTTGCTAATATTGAATAAGTCTTAATATCTTCATTCGTAACTCTGACTATCCATCCAGCTTATTTTAACCATTGTTCTATAGATCCACATCCAGATCAAGCTATAAATATATTACATGTATAATTGCGTACGAAGTCTTTTTTATTCAGTATAACTAATTAATTAATGTATTTTTACTTCTTTAACAGGATGAAAGAGAAAATATCTTAATGTGTTGAAGTTCACAAATCAGATGACAGCGCAGACTATCAGTGAAGATGACAAAGATTATTCAGTGAACTTATAAAGTGATTTGGAGACTTGTGACGTGAAAGACTGAACGGTCTCGGCTCGGGTTCTCGGACCTGTGTTATGGGCGCTATTTTAGTGACTGTTCTGGTTTTGGTCTTCAGTTTTGCCGGATCAGCGACACCTGGAAACTCGACAAACTATTCCAAAGGTGAGATCCCCCATTTAATTCGTTATTTCGTATTAAATATCGACGATTTTCAGAAATTTGTAACTTTTGATACGTCAGTAAGTTTATTTTTGAAAAATGTAAATATTTTTTATTATTAAGGAGAACACATTCTTATGTGATGTTGTAATTATTCAGAACGTAGGTCTGTGATGTTTTAAATAATAATTAAATGTATTCATTATAAAAATCCATACATATAAAATCAATATTGTTGTTGCGGTTCGAATCTGGATCTCTTTTCCAATCCGGGGAAGGGTATTTTTGACGTCAAATTTTTGAACCTACACATTACACTTTTTCAAAATAATACATCTGCCGTTCCATTATTTGAAATCCATCTACATTGTTTTTACTTTATACAAATTATTATATGGCGAAATGGTTTTTCCCGAATTGGAAAAGTTCCGGGTTCGTGTCCTAGTAGCAAGCAAATATTTTTTAGATTTATAGATTTTTTCTGTATTGATTATTTTAATTATCGAAAAAATATTTTAGTTCCTATCGGGTATGGCGACCCTATAGATGATGCTTGCAATAATATCAGAAATATTAATAATCACTTCGCATTATTTTGTATGGTTATGCCATAAATGGTGTCATTATACCAACGAGGATCGCAGCTTCAGTTGTTCTTCATTAGCAAAATATTCGCACAGTCCTTCTGAGGTAGAGTTTGACAATACAATGGTCACTACTCCTTATCGGCAGCAGGCAGCTTGCCTTCATTGCTGGATAGCTTGTATTTGCATTTTTTCCGGACGATGACTGCATATTAAGATCCATTCCAGTAAAAATAAAATAAATATTCAACAAGTCACTGTTGAAACGAAATTATTTCAACCATATATTTGCTGTCAGTATATCGCATTGTATTATAACTTTCGTTAGCCTTATTGGAGTTATTTTATATTTATTACCATGATAATTCCATAGATACAATTACACTGTATTAATATCTATTTCATGGAATGAAATGGCAATCGGAATGTAGGAACGAGCGATCGTTCAATGACGTCTCTTTGATATTCAAGTATTTTCAACAAACTGATACCTTATTTAAGACGATGTGATTTGATTCTTCGCTATAAAATGAAGAGTATCCTTTAGTATTTGCGATCAATTGAACATGGAATCTGATATCACGGAATGCGACAGTGGCAACTCATTCACATTTCATAATCGTTCATTCTTACATTATTATTGAAAAAATTTTAATAAACTATGATTTGTGCTGTTTTTGAACTAAATTATTCGACTATTTTAATTTCTCCCCCGTAAAATAATAAAGGTATCTAAATACAGGCGACCGTGCTGACTATATAATATATCCAATCTACTAACTTGAAAGTTATTGCCAAAATTATTATTATATTATCCACACTCAAAATAAGGCGATGCATTTCAAAAAAATAACTTAGAATTAATTTAGAAAAATTATCTTTTCTAATAATTATTTATCTGTCCATTTTCTTATAAATGAAATCATGAAGAACTCTAATGTCTAATGTCTATTCGTCAGTAATCGAAAATGAAATGGAAAGTTCAAATATTTCATAGATGAGAAGTGTTAAATTGGTTTGCACGACCTTAAAATAAAAATATCCATTTGACAAAATTTAGAAATTTGGAATCAAAACAGTAATATTTCTAAATACAAATTAAATGTATTAATTAGAAAGATATACATATAAAATCAATTTTATCAAAATATATTGTTGTTGCGCTATTAGGATTCGAACCTGGATCTGTTTCCAAACCGGGGAAGGTGCATTATCCAACTATGCTACAGCGACAATATTTTTAGCGACAAATTTTCGAACCTATATGTTACCTTTTTGATGTTAACATATTTAATCGTTCCATTATTTGAAAGAACCATCTACCTTATTTTTACATAATCTCAAATACCTTTGAGTAATCTGATAACAGAGGCCAGAATTATCAATTCATTTTTTATTAAATTTTGGACACATTGATACAATTTTATCATTAGGAGAACACATTCTTATTGTGCAATTGTAATTATTCAGAACATAGATCTGTGATATTTTAAATACTGATTAAATATAATATATTAATTAGAAAGGTATACATATAAAATCAATTTTATCGAAAAATATTGTTGGTTTGGAAAGAGATCCAGGTTCGAATCCCGATGGCGCAACAACAATATTTTTCGATAAAATTGATTTTATGTGCATATCTTTCTAATTTATACATTAAATTAGTATTTAAAATATCACAGACCGTCTGTTCTGAATAATTACAACTTCACAATAAGAATATGATCTCATAATAGTAATATTTCTGATACGAATATTTCGTATGCCTATAAATATTATTAATTATTTATTAGCTTCTTTTTTTAATAAGAGTTATTATTTTTCAAAGATAAAACGACAAACGTCTTTCTCAATGTTTCAATACGTTAGTTAACAAAAATTACGAGTATTTCTGGTGTTTAATTAATATGGAGGACAGTTGAACGATAATTAATAATTTCATAAAATATATAATATTATCAGCATTTTATTATTTGAAATGTTATAAATTATTAAAATATATAAAAATTAAATAAAGTAATCGGACAAAAAATCTAATATGTAATGGCTTAGTGCTAAATAAATTCATATATTTTTTACCTTTTTAATAATTTCACCATTGCGATTAATTCAATTATATTACTGCATTTCGTACGTATCGCCTGAAAAATTATATCATTTTTAAAAAACAAAAAATAATTTGCGAAATGTATAAATATGTAAAAATATTTTTTAATCTTATTTTTTAAGATCTTCTTCTGAAGTACCTACGTATAAAATTATCCATCTTATAATAAAATATTGCGTAAACATATGCTTACCAATTAAGGTCTACCACTCTGACGTGCTTGGTGTTGTGTAGCGGTAAGATACCTACCTACCAACCAAATAGTCGGTGGTTTGGATCATGTCCCGGGGGTGGCAGCAAGTTAGTCTAAGGATTCGGCTTAGTTTTAAAATTACAAGTATATTGATAGACATAATACATAATGTAGGCATTTATATATGTATTTTTTGATAACATTAATAAATCATTATATATATTTTAGATATTTTTTGTAAATTAATTTACTGATAAAAATTTCTATAAAATGCTGTATTTTCTGCCATGAGCACTACTCCCCAGATAAATTAAATTTTATAAATGAATCACCATTAAAATCTTTATTGTTTAGGATGTGTACTATAATAGTCGTTCTTGTAAACCGCAAATCAAAAGTAAAAGGCGTATTGGTGGTAAGATAAAATCAAAGTATAAACTAGTTATTAAACAACGTGTCGAAATAATTTAAAAAATCAAGCAAGCTTTTGACCTCTTTTTTTATATTAACCACTGGTATTATATTTTTTAATGCTGACCCGTTTCAAGGCTACCTACCATTCAGCCAGTTATTCACAACAGTCAGTTTGTGGCCCGTGTTCACGATGATTTCTCTATGAGTCTTTGATCTTTAAGAGTCAGTAAAATTATGATGTACTGGATGCGTCATTTTAATCTGCGAGCGATGCAAACACGTGCGATGATGATTCACAGATCGTTTCACGCTGAACTTTGTACTGTTCTTTGCGCACACTCGAGTCGAATCTCATTTGTGGACACTGGCCATTTCGATTGATTAATACCGAGTTATATAAACTAAAGTGTAATTCAAAGTGGTGATTTGATACCTGAGTACATTATTATTGTGAGATTGGTGTTGTTTAGAACATAGTTCTGTGATATTTAATACAAATTAAATGCATCGATTAGAATGATGTACAGAAAAAATCAATTTATCTAAAAAATATTTTTGTTGTTACCGGGGTTCGAATCTGGATCTTTTCCTATCCGGGGAAACGCGTTATCACTTACACTTACCACGAGCAAGTTGGCTAATTTCCTTTATATATATATACTGTATCAAAGTTTATCCAAATTTATTAAAAATAATTATTTTAATTTCTGGCGTCTTCTTGCGTAGATTACTCAAAGGTATTGGAGGTTTATCCCAATAAAAAGATAATATCTTTTAAAAATGGAATAACAGATGTATCGATTTGAAAAAGTTGCAGCGCATAAGTTCGAAAATTTGTCGTCAACTTACTCTGTTGGCGTGGTGTAACTGGATTACGCATTTCCCCGAATAGGAAAATACTTGGCACTACCAGGTAAACCAGATAATGTAGGATGGTTCTGTTAGAAACCTCAACAATCGGCGAGCTTGTATGAGAAGATGTATGAATGTGGATGAGGCGAGAATTGTGTGTCAGGACAGAAGAGTGTGGCGGTCTATCCTCTCTGCCTACCCCTGCGGCGAGACGGCGTGATGGTAAGTAAGTAAGGAAACGATCGGTAGCAACAAAAATATTTTTTCGATAAATTGATTTTTCTAGAACATCTTTCCAATTGATACATTTGATTTGTATTGAATATCGGATTAGCGTCCGTTGCTTAAGCATCAATGACTATTCATTAATGACACTCGGCGCATAATTATTAGTGTTATTACAAATTACTTACAAATAGTGTTGTTCAATAAACGCGAATTCGCCTCTTCTTCTCTTCCACAGCCAGCTTCATTGTTTTACTGCGTACGAGAACTGAATTCACTTCTAGTTCATTTAACCTCTTTGGTTTAAAAATATTAATTAGTTAAATCACCTATTCATGTAAATAGCAATAAACAAGGTTTATACCTAGGAGCACAGTTTATACGTGTGCGCATGCGGGTTCCTAGGAATTAAAAAAAAAAATGAGTTCCCCTAGACTTGATAAATAATTAGATTGATAATATTATATGAGCGCTGGTCACTAGCATGGGCCAGGGTGCTTCTTCTAGACAGCGACAAATGCGCATAGGCGCATTTCTCAATATTATCACTGGTTTTTTTGAATTGGTATGTGTACACGAAATACATGTCACATATATATTCTCACCACTTTCAAGCGCTTGTGTAATGAAAATAGGGTTCACTTGATAGTCTCCCGGAACGAGGCTCGAAATTATTTTAGACCTGTTTTTGTTACTATTTTTTTTCATTTATACTTTATGTAAATTTTGATTTTATAATTTGATACTTTATTTCGACCTCATATAACATTTATAATAAATTATTATCTTGAAACACATTAATAATGTGATATTTTGTGTTGCCAGAGAAAAAAAATAATAATGCAAAATATTTTCAATATGTAAACACAGCGGTGGGATTAATATTAAAAGATACGCAGAATGTACATATCTTTAAAAAATATATAGTTATATAATATATCTTAAATATATTAATTAGAAAGATATGCATATAAAATCAATTTTATCGAAAAATATTGTTGTTGCGCTACCGGGATTCAAACCTGTATCTCTTTCTATAAAAATATAGTAAAATATAGTAAGTTATAGTAAAATATCACAGACCCGTGTTCTGAATAATTACAACTTCACACTACGAATGTGTTCTCCTTAATAATATATCAATTATGCAACTCAGGGTATCTTTGAATAATTTGTAATATTGGATATTGTAAATGTGTTTACTTGATAGAAAACTAAAACTGCATATATTTGCACAGATCCAGTAAGATACCCGCCTTGCAGCTGCGGTCAGCCATGAGAAAGGGATTGGATATAAACCAATCTAATAGTATACCGTTTTACCTTAGAGGATTAGTAATGTCCGATGAATCTACTCCAGTCTGTGCTTGTCAAGGGTCACGCTTCCAATTACAGACCCACATAAAATATATTATTTTGTCTTCTATTTTTCGCTCATTTTATCTCGATACAACAATCTAAATGCAAACGTAACAAATTGCAACCACAGTCTTGCATATTTTTCCACGAAAAGTGCAGTTCTGGCTCCACGTATGGGAAGAAATTACGCCTAATAACTTTTAAAGGTCCAAACTTGAGATTAAAACTGGTACAACAGTATTTTTTTACATTTAATGTTGCACTTACTTTAAGTTTTACGTTGTAATTATATGTTATCTAATTGCATCTTACTTTACTCTTTACATATATATCTTATAGATTGAATAATGCATTTACTTAAAGTTTTACTATGTATTTATCTGATCTAATGACGTCTTGTTTAACTCTTTTTATATATATTTTTGTATATTAAACATTGCACTCTGTTTACTACTATACCAGATAAATACTGTCTGATATAATAGAGTAAAATACTAGTGTAGCAAGCAGGGTACCCAAATATATGTCTTACTTTGCTGAAATGTTTATCCGATTATAATATAACACCCTGTACTATGAATCAAATATTATTATTATCATTATCAGCAGAGCTACAACCTTCTACCCGTGGCGTTCTTCTTCCAGTTTACGACCCCCAGTTTGTAATATTTAATGACTCGTATCTAACTTTCAGAATAGATAGTTGTAGTAATCTATGGTAGTTTTAGGCCACATTTATGTATACGTATCAAATCTCACTATCAGAACGTACACCGTGTACAATGGTTTAAGTTTTTTCCTCTTTCTAACAATCTCAAGCTGATCTCTGACTTTATGCCTAGAATAAAATCTCATCACCTGTACACGGTATTGAGATGTATCTCAACTAAATCTCTGAGGTTATCTCCTTCCATGGACATGGACCTTAACGATAATTTTTAATAATGTAGACATGCTTGTTGGTCGTGTGGTCGAGGGTTCGAGTCTCATTCCAGGAGACCAGCAAGTTAATCCTATTTTCATAGCATAATCTTAGTTTGAAAATAGTAAGAATATTGATGTGGCACGTATTACGTGTAGATACGCATTTATTCTTAAAAAAATGTCCAAGTTTCCGACACGTATATGCTACGTGCTGGTCACAAACCCGATAATCTCTAAAAATACTCGGATGGACCAAAATACCGACAAACTACATATAATAACAACATTTGAATACGATCATAATGTACTTTTTTTTAAAGAGAACATATTCTTATCTGAAGTCGCAATTTTTCAGAACATAGGTCTGTGATATATATAATATAAAAATATTTTTATTGCTACCGGGATTCGAACATTGATCTTTTCTTATCCAGAGAAGTGCATTAACCGATTACACTACACTAACATAGTAAGTTGAATTAAAGTTAAATTATATGTTACACTTTGCCCGGTAGCAACAAAAATATTTTTTCGATAAATTAATTTTATATGTATATATTTATAATTAATACATTAAATTAGTATTTAAAACATCACAGACATATGTTCTGAATAATTATTACTTCACAATAAGAATGCGTTCTCCTTAATAATATAAGTTGTATCAATGTGTCCAAAATTTAATAAAAATGAATTGATAATTTTGTTGAAAAATATTATTTTTGCGCTACCGCGATATAGGTTATATATAGGTTCGTATCCCGGTAGCGCAAAAACAATATTTTTCGACAAAATTGATTTTATATGTATATATTTATAATTAATACATTAAATTAGTATTTAAAACATCACAGAGCTATGTTCTGAATAATTACAACTTCACAATAAGAATGTGTTCTCCTTAATACAATAACATTTAAAAATAACCTTTATCACGTAACCTTATATTTTACATTCTTAAATAAATAAATAATATTTACAAGAAATATATTACTAAGTTTTATTTTTATGTTAAATGAATTTAACTGTGTACTATTTTAAGCGTAAGAAGTATGTATTACTTTGGGTTATCGGATTTCGGATCAAACTTGCAAGTATCTACACTAAGTACATTGCATTAGATTATAGTTGTATTTTGTGGGTCCTATGTAAACATTCTTCAATAGCGTATCTACCTAATTCGCGTATTCTGTATAATATGGTCCCAAGTAACAATTCTTGTAATGAATACTTTCACTTCTAATAGCTGGCATTTATAGTTTTATCGACCGGTTGTTGATGTCTCTTTAAGCACATGTTTGTTATTGTAATAGATATTTATCTTATTAATTTACAGTGCGTAGATTCTATAGCCATATGATAGAGGTATAAGAGAAATGTTATGGAATGTACTCTCTAATTACGGGGTGAATAGTAAACTTATACACGCAATCGCATCCCTACACGAAGGAAGTTCTGCGTGTGTAAGGATCAATGGAACACTCACCACGGTTTGACATTACAAAGGGTGTCAAGCAGGGTTGTGTAGTGTCTCCATGACTGTTCAACTTGTATATGGATAAATGTGTGAAAGAACTGGAATGTATGAATGTAGGAGCAAAAATGGGCGATTTGATTGTATGCTGTTTATTGTACACCGATGATGCCGTACTAATGGCGAATAATGAACAAGAACTACAGAATCTAGTGAGTAGAATGTACGATGTATGCAAGGAAAGCGACCTCATGATGAATGTTAAAAAGTCGAAAGTGATGGTATTCGACTTGTAGGTAATGAATGTTTGAAACAAGTAGATGAATTTGTGTATTTGGGAAGTATGTTTGATAGAAACGGAAAGGCTGAGAATGATATCGAAAGGAGGGTGACTGCAGGAAATAAAATGAACGGCGCTTTGAATAGAATTATATCTAACGGGAATTTGTCAACCGAGGCAAGACTAGCGGTGCACAATGGAGTCCTGGTACTGACACTGATGTATAGAAGTGAGGCCTGGAGCTGACAGAAGAGGAACAAAAGGATGGTTCTGTTAGAAGCCTCAACAATCGTCGAGCTTGTATGAGAAGATGTATGAATGTGGATGAGGCGAGAATTGTGTGTCAGGACAGAAGAGTGTGGCGCTCTATCCTCTCTGCCTACCCCCGCGGGAAAACGGCGTGATGGTAAGTAAGTAAGTAAGATTCTCCATTGTCCGGGGAATTTGTTCAAAAAATCGTTAAGAAACGGGAAATAATCAAAACGTAAATTAAAACGTAAAATAAGCCTCAAAGTGCGTATTGATTATGTTCGGTCAAGATCACCTCCGGCCCCCGAATAATAATGAGTCAATTCTTTTTATAAAAGAATCTCGCGACTTCTGTTTCATGACGCGATCGCTAATTCGTCAATATGACTTTGCAGAGTCAAATGAAAAACTAATTTATGGTTCAATTTAATTTGAGCTATAATATATTTAACGGAGCTTCAGGTAATAAACTTGCATACATATGCTAGCAAGTAAGTACTATATTTTTATTGCAATATAATATTTAATAGCAAAGGATTTTCGACTTTACATACATTTTGGCGGACTGTGCATTTTTCCAAACAGCTATGTTGTATCGTTATTCAATAAACCTTTCAATAAAATTTTAAAAAATTATTAAATACATTTTTTTTATCTACATGTTTGGTTTTACAGGCCATTGGATCATAATACGTAATAATTTTTTAAAATAAAATAATATGAAGAAATTTTACTAAATAATATATGTAAATTTATTTTTAAAAAATCGTACTTTTTAATCCGCAACCCGGTTAATGCGACCCGAATAATCGAGAGTATTACGAAACCTTGTTTGATTATTAATTACTAATTACCAGTTTAAATACTTATTTAATTTCAAATATAAATAAAGATGATGTGTATGACGAAATGTATACAAAGACTTGGTTAACAGACCCGATTCCAGGCCCTGGGGCTACAGCCTAGATTGCCATTTCGGTTTCTGCATGCCGCGCTATTCCCTTGACTCGTATAAATTTAAAATAAGCTAGCATGATTAAATAATCACCGGAACTCTGAAACCTACTCATAAGCGTGGCTAATTTTAACGAATTGTTACAAAAACATATTAAGTAAATACCAACTGAACTTAAGTAAAATGTAGCCGCGGTCTACTTAACTTAATGCGAGTACTGTTGAAAATGTACTTACTTACAAACAACGTTTATATTGATTGGACAAATACAGGGTAATCTAAAAGCATCTCCACGCCAAACATAAATTCCAACATCGCGCATCCATTGCATTTTGAAGCAAGCCTATTAAATATATTTCATTCAATGATGATGAGGAGATTTATTTCAAGTACCTCCTCACTACCGCTATGATTCCATTTTGATGAAAATTTTATGAAAAAAAAGTAGCATTGAATACCCTCCGTATTCTCCATACCTCGCGATGTTACATTTTATGGGGGCATTTTAAAGATATGACTTATGATGCAAAATCAGTACCTACCTAACTATTAAAGAATTAAATGTGATTTTTACATTTCCATTGATTTGCGTTATTACAGAGTGACAATCAGTTCGAACACTTGTGATAACTGGGATTTTTTTTTTAATTTGAACTCTTAAACCTAAATTAAGCTTAATAATCATTAAATTCATAATCTTTTAGTATGTACACATTTTTAAGGACACCCTATTCGTAAATCTCATATTACAAGCGTAAATAATTGAGAATCTTGCATTTTAAATGGGTAATTTAATCGATTTCATTATTATCTATTTTTATATTCGTCACTAGATTGTTTGAAATGAGTAAATAAATTAAGCAAATGTATATAATCTTATTGTACTACTGGTATGTGATCTGACATTGATAAATGATCATTTATAATATTACATTAAATTATATTATTTATAAACTGATCGGAAGTCTGTAACCGGAGATGTAACCCAACATCGTGCTGGTTATCTTCAGACCAAAGCATTCGGATCAAGCCGACGTATTTAGCTGTGTAATAGGTATATCATATATACTATCATTAGATACCACAAACATGCAGATTTTAGATCCGTGCGTCCTTTCTCGTAATGTTTATGATTTTTCTCATCTCGACAATCTATTAACTATGTATATTATAAAAATAAATATTTGTCTAATTGTCAAATCAATAATTATTTTAAATTGTAGTTGAAGTCTTAAATCATGTGAGTAAATACAATATATTATTTAAAATTGCCAAAGCATTTAAAAAAACGAATAAATATTGACACAATGTGGTGCAAATTTAACAGTATAAAACGCTAGTTACCATGAAAACGTTAATACAATACTTCAAATTTAAATTTTGATCAATAAGATTTTTTTATTTTTTAGTTTTAAATTTGTGTTTTTAACTACTTGAATATTAATAATTCACTAATCGGTTTCGGAAACATGCATTTCCTTCTTTGGGATGTAAGATTAACTAAACAAAAATATATAATTATAACATTTCAATGTTTTTAAACAAAATCTATTTTTAAACAAAAATTAATTAATAAATATTTAAAAATAAATCTAGTGCATAACTTAAATTACGAAAATTGAAATATTAGAAATTATTTTAGAATAGGACTTGTGGTTAAATTTAGTTTTACACGCTTTATTTATTTCTAATAATTCTAAATTATTTAATTTAAGACCAATATTGTTCATATTATATGTAAAACAGACAACAGTACAATCATTTTCTAATAAATTACTGGAAAATTCTGAAAAACTATTTAAACATCTTAAATGCTCTTCGACAAAGATTTTTCGTAAATAAAATTTCTGGACTCCTAGGATAAGGGGATGATAATGACTATGATGATGATAGTTTTTGTGCTACAAAAAAGGTCGGTTAATTATTCTGTCAATAATTGTTTTGTGGTTTTGAAAAATTGTACGTACTTGAAAAGTTGATCGATATTCCAGATGTCCGACTCGGAACGGTATTTCGCTCACGCTGAACACATTATATTACTAATAGAAAAAAATCGGCTTTCGCCAATTGTTGCCAGTTGGTTGTTAGACCCATCGGACGACCATGTTGTGGTCGCCAAGGAACCATTTACCGGTGTCTTTGGTATTTGTAACCGCAAAAGAGCAATCTATGTTGTTCTGTACGCATGGCTCCATTAAATAAAATATTATTATATACAATAATTAATTTATTAAAGCCGAGTGAAATAATAATTATCTTTGATTTAATACGTCTTTTTAAAATTTTATTGCGGCTAATCAACTTTTCATGTACCTACCAGAAATGTTAGAATTATATTACGATTCTATTGTAACAATACTGGAACGGTCGCTCAGTTTAATTCTCCATTACGCAGAATACGAAACTTGGGCAACGAGCGCGCAGACATCGCTGATGTGTGGAAAAATAACATTACCTAGATGCAAAAATATTCTGACAATGTTTACTGCGGCCCGGAAAAGCCTGACTACCTAAACCATTGCCTCAGGTTCTTCAACCATGATGTTCTCTTTCTTCCAGGGTACCAATTGTTTTTATTTTTCGTTATTTATCCAAACCATAATATCTTCATACGTTACTCTTTCCATCCAGCTTGTTTTGAGCATTCTTCTGTAGATCCACATTTCATCTTATCACCATACCGTACCATACCATTTCGTAAAATAATACTGAGAACACATTGCGTCTAACCGTTTCCACTCGCAATCTGAGGTTTAGATCATGATTGCAGAGCATCGTTATCATGCGGATAAAGGTCGCACGAACTTGCTCAATACGGCATTTGATTTCCATAGTAGCATCCCGTTTTTCATTTATGCTACAACTCAGGTAAAGACTTTCATCGTCAACTATGTAATGTTTTTCAATCAGCATAAGTTTTGTTTAAATTATGTTCACATTAACCCCGCTTTCACCTCATATTATCATTATTTTTACTAGTAGAAAGTTCAATCCGACTATATTTTATGTTGTATCATCTGTGGATTCGCATAATATTATGTAATAATAATAAATACAAACAATTTTGAACGAAAATAGTCACTATGTTATAATTAATGATAATGGTTATCGCCAAAGTCCGCGCACGAGCCAGTGGTGCGTCTTGATTCAAAATTTTCGATCAGTATAGATAATTTAAATTTGTAGTTATCGTGAATTTCTGATAATAATAATAAATATGGCGAGTGTGAGGGTGCTACATTATAATATCTGACAGAATGTATTTTAATAATTCACAGCAACGCCGATGAATCATCGATAATATTTTTTAGATGTTCTTTATACTATATGTGAGAACTGTCACTTTGGACATGTGTATGTGTGTGTTAGATGAGTGGTGGGGGACAATGGTTATAAGAGGCCATCACTGGGGGAACGAGTCTCGTTCCGTCGCCACTTCTCTATAATTACTAGTCTATCTCTGAGTTATATAATTGTTAAATACTTATTATAAATAAAGTGTAATTATTACAATTAGACACTGAGTTATTACTACAAGAGAGAGAGGATAGAATCCCGAGGGAATCTAGCGGTACTTCTAAAGTTACCACACTATAATACACGTACGTTTCCAAATACAAAATTTTCTTTTTTTTAAGTATAAGTACCTACTTGAATGATCGTTTTCATATTATATTTCATTCAACTTTTAAAAACAATCAAGTATCGCAGTCTGCGTGAAATTACGTTAATTTTTAAATAATTTCCTCAGTTAGCGAAGCCCTGAACCATTTCATAGCCGGATGTTTCACTGCCTTACTTACCCGCTCGGCTCTCAATACCGATCTAATTCAACCCAACACTTATTCAAAACAATAAAAATATTTTCTCCGAAATTGAACGCACTGATTAACATTAGGTTTCATAACCGGGTCTGCGCGGTCGAGCTCACAGCAAATTGCTCCCAAATCCATTCTATTTTGTGTTTATTTCTTTATGCAAGTTTCACAATAATATATCTGAATATTTTTTTATTCTTTAATAATTCTAAATGTTCATTTCACATTGCGGTAAAAAGACATCAAAAAATATAGAATTATTGTATATATTTATGTATATGTATATGCAATAAATGGGTTAAATACATTATTTTATGATGCGTTTAAAAATGATGAGATTTATTTAGAGACTCGTCGACACTCGAGGATTGTATATAGTAGAGCGCGGACCGAGTTACCATTCATTGTCTATTACATTTTATACGCAGAATAGAAAGATTAACGATGTATGCAGACTTTTTCCGCCAATTTTTAAGACACTTGCCTAGTTATCTTTAGTTTCGTTCCAGGAAACCGTTGAGTTGGTCTTATTTTCATACCGCAAGCGTTTATTTTCAATAATTTGAAAATATTAATGTGACGCGTATTCCCTTTAAGCGTAGCTATTTAAAAATTAATAATAATTAACTCTCCAAGATGAGAGATCTACTCTCATCCATTAGAGCAGCCGTACTCAACCCGCGGCCCGCCAAGCTTTTATGTGCGGCCCGAAACACAGTTATTGTCAGGAACGTGATTTAAAAAAAATGTGGCATGTGTGAAGAAACTGTCGAAATAAAACATAATATAGGTAAATAGGTAAGTATGTAAATTAGTAAACTATTTAAGCTATTGTTAATATAGTTAAACTAATTTTGATGTAATTATATCACATTTTACGAAATATTCTTACTTTTTTGGGCCACCCTGTATATTTCTTATAGCTATACGATATTTTAAAAATATTTAGCTGTCTCGGCCAAGAAATTTAAGAGCAGATTTCAGGACTTACGTTTTATCAAGAATTTTGTTGCTTATAGAAAATCCCTGGCACCTAGAACTAGCAACAATAACACAATTAGCAGCTTTTGGGTACGATAATGCAAAACTATTTGATGAATTTATCGAGTTTAAGAATCTAATCTGAAAGTTATTTTTAAAGAAAAGGGAGAGAGAAAGGTGTACGTCGATTTTTGTAAATTAGTCCCTGAAAAATACAAGACTGTACGAAAATGTGCCTTCCTGCTTCTTACGTTGTTCGCATCAACGTATCCTATTCCAAAATGAAATATGCCAAAAACGTATACAGAAATCAACTTATCGATTCTCGCCTTGATGATGTTGAATAAACGCTTGGACACACGTTAGTTTTGAGTTTTATTTTTTAATTATTGTATTTTGATGTATAATAATGTATGTTAATGTTTGTTGATTTATAAAGTGAATCAAACGGGTTTCAACCAATACTGTTTTTCCTATATGAATTTTTTTTTTCGTCATATCAGTCATATCAGTTGCGGCCCGCGTAACTTACCTGACGTGTGTATGTGGCTCGAAGAAAAAAAAAAGGTTGAGTATGGCTGCATTAGATGAATCTTTGCTCTCGAAACTCACGTAAAAGACAGTGCGAAAGTCGTAATGTTAGCACTAGTAGTATGTTGTATATTACCACCCAATAACATTTTTTAAATATTCAATTATCAAAGATCCAGTCCTGTTTTAAAACAATTAAATTTCTACTTAGAGTTAAATAGTTATTTCTACTTCACGAACCGAACAATTAAACATTAACTCGCAATCTTCACTTTCTCGTAGCCGGCTGAGGGGGAGTGGTGACCAAGCCAGGTCAGCTCCGTGAAATAAATATGAGCATCCTGAATTAATTGCAGTTTAATTATTTTTTTAATCTATTTATGTGACGAGTGCTAAAAAATATTACCGGGCAAAGCAAATCCGGTATTTGCTAAAATATTACCGGGCAAAGGAATTTATTGGAAAACAAAAAACACAGCAGTGGCAGATATCCCCCGAAAAATCATTAACCAGTTCTCTAAAATAATTTTGGAAACCGCTTATATTTATATAACTAATATTTATTTTTTATTTTTACGGAGAACACATTGTTGTGAAGTTGCAGTTTTTTAGAACATAGTTTTGTGCTATTTTTAATTCAAATTAAATTAATCAACTTGAAAGATGTACAGAAAAAATCTATTTATCGAAAAAATATTTTTATATTGTGGCGAAAGTGGATAGAAAAAGATCTGGGTTCAACTAAAATATTTTTTCGATAAATAGATTTTTTCTGTATATTACTGTATACATTTAATGTTTATTTTAAATAACTAATATTTTGAACAATTTGATTGGTATTGAACATATCAAAATAAATAGCAATTCTCAATGTTGTGGAAGATATCTGGTATCTCAATACTTTATTTTATCTAAGTATTCAACAAGAACGGTTTGTCGAGAGGAATGTTAACAACCGGTTCTCGAAAACCGTCGCGAACCCAAACGATGACATCACTGTAGACATAAACACCTGTTGAAAAATCAGCTATGCAAAACGTTGTAAACATAAATAAAATTACAATAATGTTAATTTGCGTTCAAAACATTGCGTGCGGAAAGCCGACAAAATACACGCATCGTTTGCCGTAACTCATTAGCCTCGTAGATTACGAGGTTTTTTGCTTTCCCGCGCAGCCTCCTATACCGAATTTGCTCTCATTGTGCTCAACCATAATATATAAATACAACATATGAATAACGAGAATGAATAATAATATGAGAAACGTTGGGAGACACTCACTTCCGGGGAAAACGATGGCACAAAAAGAAACACATGTACGGAAAGGGGACTCTCCTCACGCACCACTGTCGGCAGATTTAATCCTCGGAAGCAGTACACAGATGAGAGTTGAAGAAGGTAGTCATACCAAGAAGATATATTATTTCCCACGTGCCTTAATTTAAAACCACTTTTAAAGTAACAGCAGCCGCTGCATACAAGTGTCACATTCTTCATTCAATTCCATCTTAATCAGCTCGTTCCAGAAAGAGGGAGAGATTAGGGAGATATTTATTAGAGAGAGTTTTGAAGCTGTCTCTGTCTGTCTCCGCCCACGGAGCGTCGCCCCTTCTAATTGTGTGAATTAAAGACGATAGGCTTCCGACCCACGCGCCGCTAATTGTAATTAATATGCTGAGTCATTGCCGTAACGGGCTATTGTGATAGATTAAACAGACACTTTTATACTCATTTACACTTTACCTTCTACGCTGGTACTACGGGAAAAAAAGAAAAAAATTATCACTTTTCGTTAAATAAAAATACAAACGCAAATCAGTGATGTAACTCTGCAGGTTCTTAACGGTTTGCGCGAACCGGTTGATGAGCGTTCGCCTAACTTTAGAAACTCGCGGACCACTAAATTCAAAATTTTAAGTGTTAAATGTATTCATAAAAAAGTGATCAAAGGACACATACAATGCACCTAGTTCTTCTTCTTCTTTTAAATAGGCAATCCACCCTTTAAGAGTGATTTGTGCCTTTAATCAAGTTAAAACTTTATTTTATAGAAAAAAGTAAAATAATATTGCTGATATATAGATTAAATGTGGCGAGTTAAGGGAAAGAAGATAACACAAGTTAACCGGAAGTTGAAAATTACCATTGACGACATTACTGTAAAAAAAATGATCCGCAATGAACAGGCAAAAAAGATATTTTCAATGAACAGGCAAAAGTCAAGGGTTTCTTCCTTGGCACCACCCTCACACGTTGGGGAATCTATTAAGTTCAATCTGAATAAATGTGAGGCTACCTGGTAATGCCCAATTCTTATTCTAGAGATATTTGATATTGTTCTTTTGGGGACTTTCCTTTTGGAGAACCAGGGAGTGCGGGGAATAGATCTTTGAATTATCTTAAGACGATTACCTTTATGATTATTTAGATCCATCCATTGTGCAGTCCAAATAGAGTTCGTGCGTTTTTTTTTTACCATGTTAAGTCTATCATACATCGAGATATGAAATTGATGAGGGAAAACTCCGGAAAGAGTCGCCTCCTTTGCCAGTTTATCAGCACATTAATTTCCATAAATTCTCTTATGTGCAGGAATCCAAACGAATGACACCTGTTTATTGTTGCTGTCCAAATTAAACAGACATCTTCTGATGGAACAGATTATCTCATTGTTTAGCCAAAATTTCATATTAGCAGAAAGGGATTCAAAAGCTGTTTGCGAGTCGGAGAATATAACAGCCTTATTGACGTTCCGGAGTACGCAGATGTTCAAGGCCTCTTTAATATGCACCTAGTTAATAAAATTAAAATATTAATTTATTAATAAGACAAAAATTGTAAAAACAAAACAATTTAAAAGATGATTTGATTAAATTAAACTTTTAGCAATATGCTTTTCCTGTATGATGGTGTTCAGATTTGCTTGAAATAAAATTATGAATATTAGGCTCCAATGATGTTACTGTAATAGGGAGAACTGCATTTATTTCAACCCGAGATCGGTACCGTGTTTCGATTGCTGTGACAGATGGAAGACCTTTTCGCATAAATAAGTTGTGTAGAATTGAATCAGAATTTTCATTGCCTTTTCACTAAACAGAGGGTGTTCACTTTTTAGGGAAATCCAAAAACGAAGTCTCGATAAGGATGAATGAAATTTAGCTTTGAGAGTGTCGTCGGACGACTTTCTTTTAAATTCGTGCTTAAATAACTATATAGAATATTCGCTGCAAAGGAATCTATTATCCACACATTACCATGTCTGAGAACTTCATTATTTGGATGATAACGAGCAAAGACTGTGAATGATTCCAAGTCTTGCATCGTCTGTGCAAGTCACTTATTTTTCCAGGTTGGTTTGCTATTGATTAAAAAATACGAATAATATCCACACTTCTCTGGACCGCTGCTTTGAGGGACCGCCGAAGTTCAGCATGTTTTGAAACCGATTTACCCTAATTTTTAACAATGCAATCTAAAATATAGATATCTAACTATATCAACAATTAACTGAACATAACAATCATGACAATGTTTAATAGTTAGTGTTTATTTTTACAGTAGGCTTCGTGAGTTACATTTGCTTGTATTTCATGATATGAAATCTAATTGTAATATGGACTGTGTGTATATAAATCCTTAACTTATTCAAATATTAATCTATTATCCTGCGAGGCATGTATCGCTATAGTAAAAACCACCATAAATATAAATTACCTTGATAATTGATTTTGTCACGTTTAGTTTACTGATCCTAAATTGTGCCTGCCTAACTCAACAAATCAAGCAATTAAGAAAAACGTAATTATAATTTGCATCAATTGAAATATATAGAATAAAATATAATTACAATTATTTTGAATTCTGAATATTTTAGTGAAGAATCACAATACAGTGAAATCTCGATTCATACAAAACACGCATAAATAGATCGCATCGATCGTTCCTCTGCGCATCATTTTACTGCATTAATCGTTTAAATTACGCGGCATATTTCGTTACACTGGCTTGTTTTATACTTGCCTGCCTGACGGCACATTGACGTTAAACAGCGAGTCCTGCCACGGTGGTAAAGGGTCGAAATAGATTTTGCATCAACAGTGATGGAACTGACAAATATTATGCGAGCCAATCGTCATTGGTGTCACAATCGCTGACGCCTAGGTGTTTTAGAAGTACGAAAACTATACCGATGACTACGAACATTTTAAATTTATTTTTAAGGGAGCCTTGACACAGAAATGCGCGTAAAACAACGAAATATTTTTATTTTATGGAGAACACATTCTTATTGTAAAGTTGCAATAAGTCTGTGATATTTTTAATACAAATTAAATGTATTATTTAGAATATATATAAAATCAATTTATCAAAAAACTATTGTTGTCGGTTAATACATTTCCTCGGATAGGAAGAGATCCAGGTTCGAATCCCGGTAGCAACAACAATATTTTTTCGATAAATTGATTTTATATGTATATATTTCTAATTAATTCATTTAATTTGTATTAAAAATATTTTATTGTTTGTAGACAACTGTGCAGCTCGCCCAAGTGGTTCTTGAATTGAAGGAGTCGGCAGAAGAGGCTGTAGAAGTCGATGAAAAGAATCGTCGAAGAAGAAAAATTGAAACCTTTTTTATGCCTCATTCAATAACTGATGCCGACAAAAAGGTTATTCGCATTTATGAATGTAACTTTTTTCTATATTCCCGCATTCATAGTTTATTTTAGTAGATCCCTTCAAAAACGATAGATAGAGGTTTCACTGTTTCATGACTATGTTCGTAGAACTATTGTATGTGACTAATTTTAAGGATATAAATGTAAACAGTCACATTTTTATCTTGTCTCATTTTCGTTCTGTTTCTCCGTAAGGGTGGGCAGAGAGGATAGAGCACCGCACTCTTCTATCCTGACTCAACTCTCGCCTCATCCATATTCTTACGTCATTCATCAAGCTAATAGATTGTTAAGACTTCTAACAGGACCGTCTTCCAGTTTACCTGGTCACTTCAAGTCGTCCGCAGACGTCTTCTATTTCTGGTACCATCAACATTCGCGTCACATTTTTTCTTAGTATTTTCTCCTCATTCATCCTCGTTCTACTCTATTCTTTCATCTAATAAATATAGCAATAAAAAAATTCTTGATGGTATCCTGGTAAAGATTTTTTAACTAATTTGTGTATAGAAATAAAATTATTAAGATATTCATTGATAGAAACTTGTCGATAAAAGTGTCACAATGGTGCATATATGTATAAAAGTATTGTTACATGGTTTTTGCAAAGTACTCAGACTTCTGTAAATTCTAAAGAATTGAAAAAAATAATTTTTAAGTAGATTTCCATGGAAATATGATAACTACCTATAGCAGAAAGTTTCATGGCTGAAAAACCTCGAAATCACCCTCCCTTGAAGAGTTTATATAGAACAGTGATGGCGAAGCAATGACCCGCGGGTCAGACACTGACTCACGCAGGTTTTTTAAATGACCCACGATATATAATATACACGATATATATAATATAAACTTATTTTTTATATCATAAAAGAGAGAACAGACAATCAAAAATATTTTAAAAAAAAGTATATAAATATATATCTAATGTCGATTTTTCAAGATTTTCTATCGTATGTATGCCGTACATGGTCATAAAACGTCGTGTTTCATCCTTTTGTCGCGAAGCGTGTATGACTCATGATAATTAGACGTCTACCCGACAACAACGTTCGAATTTATTACTATGTACATATGTATGTGGAAAAAACAAATAATTGAAATGAGCAATTAATTAATTGACAACACATGAAGTATTATGGGGGGATGGGGGGGAGGGAGGTGACACGCCAGCAAAGTTAAGTAGGATTTTCTGAAATTTTGACACGCCGATACCAAAAGGTATATTATGTATATGTAGGTATTTTGGACACGATAACTCCAATAATTAATTTCGAATTTTTCCGAAAAATTGACCCGTTACATATCTTAGATAAGTTCGTTAACCAATTTGACCGCCATCTTATTTAAAAAATTCTTAACTCCGTTAACATTGGACCAAGAGAAAAATTTCAAAAACATGTACACTAACCCGATTCTTGCAGGGATTTTTTCATGCTCATTGCGGTACTTTGTTATGTTTGATGTAATATTTGAAAATAAATAAATCTCCTTCATACCGTTTAAGCAGGATCATTTTTTATTATTTGCATAATGTTTTGGCCCAACCCTGTTTTAGCGATGACAGTGGTTAGTGTTGTCAGTCTCTGAAAACAATGTCATTTATCATTCTGTCAAAAGCAGCTTCACAGTTACGTGTTGTAACATTTATAAAACTCGAAATAATGCTTGTTAACATTTGTATTAGCTACGTAATTGTTTTCTGTTTTCCGCCATTAATTTTATATTATACATTTTTAATTATACGTATTGTATATTGAATTTAAAAAATAAAAGATCTTCAAACTACGAACGCCTGACTTCTTTGTTAAATGATTTAGGGCCCAAAACAAGGATATAGAATAATAATGTGTCAATTCCGCAAATATTTATTTCGAAATACCTACCTAGAATTAAAGCTTAAGAAGCTCCCTCTCCTAGCACAAGGGCTAGTCTCTTTTTTGGAGATGTACAGCGATATATAAAAAATATTTAACTTTCGTTTGTAATAGAATCAAGTAATTCATATAAAAATTGTAAAAATTAAAAATAATAAAAAATGATTTTATAAAAATCTTATACAAAAATATTTTCTGTAACGGTACAGAATTTGTATATTCTCCTTGAACATTTTCGACTCGTATTTGTCAGGTATCTTCTATCCATAAAATATTATGGACTTAAGTATGTTAACGATGTCTGCTGTAGATTATCTATTGAGTCCTGACGTGACTAACTGGCGATATTTATCATACAATATTCAACGTATTTCGAGCCAGAATTTTAATAACGACTAGGTATGGAGAAAAGTTCTGTGTCCGGACTTGACAAAATATGGAAAGAGCGCAGTATTTCCGAGACAAAAAAAAGTCAGGTTTGTAAGCATGAATGTCTCCAGTATACTCTCAACCATTTACCTAAGATGAATCCTTGCATTTTTTGGGCATTTTGCTAGAAAGGAAAATAGCTTGGAGAAACTTGTGGTGGGCCGCGTCGAAGGATGAAGAGGAAGAGGAAGATTCCCCACCTGTTGAACCGACCAAGTTAAAAAGACAACAGGCACTTCTCTGGTGACAGCCCTGAGATCTGCAGGATGCCGAGAAAAGTGAAGGAATACAGTCAAAAGAATGGGAGTTTCGTGGCGATCAGGACCCTCAGTCATGAGGTGTGCCGTACAGGAAACAAGAAATATAGGCAAGGGTGGTTCGCCGATCTCCGGTTCTCTCAATTGGTGATGATGATGATGATTATGAGGTCAGAAGAAATGAAACACAAAATATGTTCAATCTACGGAGACTACGGGGACAGAAACGAGAATACGATCCTGTTCGCAGAATACCTCCTTTTATTTCACTTACAAAGAGTATATTCATTTATTTATATTTTAACCACAGTGTTAAGAGGCGCCAACAAGACATATTTTATCACAAAGTGATTTGTTAGCCAAAATCTCTCAAGTATTCCTGGCGTTGTTATCCGTATTGGATAATATAATTTTGATTATAATATATAATTTATTTGGCGTCTCTGTGGCGACTTCTTAATCCTATGCAATATACGAGGGATCGGCGTGGATGATGATGAATGATTGATTCAAAGTAAAAAACATGCCTAATCCCAGATTTATTCTTAAATACACATCTACTAAAAAAATTGTTTACTTTGAAACACGCTATACTGAACAACTGAACTGCTGCATAATTTCTGTTATTACAATTTGAAAATAGTTGTGCTCTAGATTCTGCTTTAAATGGACTATAATCAACAATGGAGACATAATGAATAAAAGAGAAAAGCATATTGTGAAAGTTGATGTTACTTATTACTTGTATGAATAACAGACTTGCATACAAAAACTAAATAAAATTGTATGGTGTATATTGGAATAGTTTACTTATAAAACAAGTACCTATAACATGAGGCAAGATTTTACATAAAAACATCTGAATACATACAAATATTAAAAATGTTATATGATAATATTAAAATACAATGTATTTTTCAGTTTGTGAGGAGCAGTGCCGAAGGTGTGCAGTGGGCGCGGTGGGTCGGGGGCGATGTTTAGCGCTCTGCCCCACCTATAACGGCAAAGAAAGCCCTTGTCAGCCTCCTCGGAAGATCAATGTGGTATGAATCATGAATAGTAATCATATTACTGTAGATTTTCAAAAAACACATATACTATATATAGGGTCTTTTAATAGGGACGCTCAAAATTTGTTAGGTTATAGCAGCCATGTTGTTTAAGTGACATCTGTCAAATTTATTGTCAATTGATAAGTAGTATATGGCAAATCACCACGGAAGGTTGAACAACGTGTGTAAATCATCAAATTTTATTATCAAAGTCACGAGCGATTTGAGGGCACGGTTATCTCGCGCGGCGGTGACGTGAACTGGCCACAGAGATCGTGCGATTTAACGCCTTTAGACTTCTTCCTTTGAGGCTATCTTAAATCGCAAGTCTTTACGAATAAGCCGCAAACTTAACTTAATTAACTATTGCTCTATCACAGGAGTTTATAAACATTTTGATCCAAGGGCCACATTGACTGTTTATACAAAATCGGGTGGGAAAAAACCTAGCACTCTATAATTAATCAAAAACAAAATGCTAATTTTTCTCATAGTTTATTTCCACATTCGGAATTACCTACCTATGTAAAAAAACTTTCTCCAAAATGATATATACTAGAAACGTCTACAGATCCAAGTCAACTGATGAGCATCTTAAGCCTATTTTGATAATCTGTACAAGTAAACTTGATCCACAACTGCAAACAACTGTCAGCGGAAAAAGATAGCTGCATAAATCTCATTTAAAATGTTCTTAGATTTTCACGGTCGTTCAAAATGTTATACGTATAGTTTTCATCAGGGCTGATGTATGATGATGATGGACCCTGCAATGGGATCCGAAACGTCGGCCAGAAAGGTCAGATATACATGGCAGATTAGCCCAGAAAACTATACACAGAAAATAAATCTCATTAATTATTATTATAATGTTAAAATTCTATTTTATAAATATGTCAATGATTATGTATTTTTTCTAGTAAATAAAACATTTGATTATTATTATGTTTTATTAAAAAAAATATAGTCAGCGTGTCAGGCTGTTCTTGACCCGCAGGCCGTAGTCTGGAGACTAGTGATGGAATCATTGTTTAAACCATTATTTTAACCGTTGTTGTGACTGATTGTGTTCAATTGTAACACAGATTAGTAATTGATTATTGTTAATTCTTCGAGTAATAACTGGTACACTAGAAAGTAATCCTCCAACAGTTAAATTTTTGTTACCAATCATTGTTAAATCTAAGTTACCAATGATCGTTACAATCACAGTCACATAACGTTCTACCATCACTACAGGATATCCCTGCTCTATCGCTAGGCATCAGAGTAAAGACTTGCTTTACAGATCTCACTATATCTCTCAAATAACTGTTCATGAGTTCCAATAATTATTCTCATTTATCACAAACGTCCAAAAAATTTGTTGATTTTGTTACTTATTGTACTTTTATAACTCCTTATTTAACTTTCAACTGTTTTTTAACATGGCTGAAAAACTCAACAAAGTACATAATAGGCTATTACATACATTTGTTTTTACAGGTATTGTTTCAAATTATAATAGGCTGCGCAGCTGGAGTACTGCTCTGCATCATGTTTGCAGCGGGGGGCTTACTATGTGTTCGGATGAAACACAAACGGAAGGACAGCCTTCCAAAGCAAAGTCCAAAGGCCCTGAAAAACTTCCACAAGGAGCTTGACAGATTCAGGGTGAGTGTTATCAGTGATCACTATTATCTTTTTTAAAAACAATGAATTTAATTCACTCATCACAATTTGCTCAATTATGAACTTCTCAATAATTTTTCTCCATTGATCGCTATTACAATTTGTGGTGTAACTACAAAAATTAGACGCCAGTGCAAAATGGAAAAAGGGCCCCTTGTATACCGATACCTAACTAAGTGGGAATGGTGAGGAGATCCTGAAATACGAGGCCCAGTACAAACCAAATGTATTGGACTATAAATAATTTTACTTTTTCAAGAGTACATGTTATTTATAAGCACATTTTTCCATTGTGGAGATGGTATGGCTCCTAACCTAACCTAACTTAACCCTATGTATTAGCGGGACACTATATACTGTATTTTTGTATTTTTGAAATACAGATGAGAAATTATTTTTTAAATATTATAGTTCTATTTCTTGCTGTAATGGATTTAAAAAAATATTAGTCCATGTAGAAAAGTATCAATCCCAAAAGTTTTGTGAGGTGCAAACCTTTTGGTCCCCTGTCTAATTGGATGACATTGGCTGCATTAGCGTAGTTACGCTGCTGATTACAAATAATTTCTCTCCAGTTCTGGATTTCTACGATAGATATGTCTTTGAAGACATTATCACTCCATCTTAGATTTGGCCTGTGCTCCCATACTCTTGAGCCCTATTAGTCTTGTGTTTGACAATGACTTCAGTGATTGCTGTTCAGTCATCCTCTCTAAGTGCCCCAACCAACGAAGTCAATAACACCGTGTATCAGTTTTTACAAATGTCGATAGATAGATGGAGCGTCGGCCATCTTGGACGATATACAGCATTGTTGCTGGGAAACTCACTTAGAAATTGTGTTTAATAGTATTTTTGTTTATTTTATATAGTTGTTTAACACACTACCGGCAGGAAGGATATTAATACCGTTTACGTAAAAAAAAAATTTAACTGAAAATTTTTAATTAAACTCAATCATTTCCTTTGGATATCATATTGCACCGTATAGATAAGATATCAAATTAATATATTAGACCAATAATTGTTTACCCACATCACGTCACCAGTTTACACAAAAAGTACTCAATGGAAATATTAATATACTATTCGATACCTAAGAAGATATACATTGTTATGGCATTCATAACTCAGATCTATCCAAAGCTGATATACAGCATTATTACAGGTATGGTCTAATTATAGCACTAGAAAGAATTAAAATAAAAGTAGTGTACATAAGAATATAATTTACATATTTAACTTCAACGGTGCAGGTCTAGAACAGGCCTATGCCATTTCTAAAATGTTATAAATTAAAAATTTTATACATATTATGGGCCGGTTATGTGATCAGTAGTAACTTTTTTTGCGAGAACGGGTTGTTTGGTTGTTAGTAAAAGAATATTTACCTCTTGAAAGTATATCCCGTAGTTAAGTTAACTATTTTACTTCCTGATATCTGACAGTAATAACGAGAATCAATAGTTAAATATGGAGGACTTTTCACAGCTGTTCCAAAAGTCATCCGACACATTGATACTTTGAAAGTGGCAGTATACGACAATTAATCATTCAATATTTCGCTATTTTAGTGATGAGAGTTGGCTTCGATGATAATTTTGTTGTTTAATATACGTTATTACACATAATACGAAAAAATTTCACCACCAAAGTGACAGATTTCGATCGCCTAGGCGAAAAAATCCATACATAATACATAAAATAAATCATATTTCGTGATTATTTATCGCACCTATAGACATCTCCATCTATGCTTTAACAGTAATAAATGTGATGTATAAACAAACAAAAATGTATCCAATATGGAATAATTGAGTGGGGAGGAGCATATAACAATATAATGAACTCGGTAAAAATAATACAGAGAACAATCATCAAAGTAATATTAAAAAAAGATCAACTTTTTCAACACAAACACTTTTTGCAAAATTTCCAGTTCCCAAAATAGAAAACATTTACAAAAAACACTCAATTAATCAATTGATTAAAGAAAATAACACTAAAATTTGAAACAAGCACATCGTTGAGGTTTAAAAATAACTTTAAAATCCCTAAATGTAACACCAAACACTATCAGCCAAATTTTATATATTAGGGATAAAAAATTTCAATACACAATTTAAAGAAATAAAGGATATAAAAGAGTTTAAAAAGAAACTAAATGAACACTTCAAAAACACGTAATTGGAAAATAAACAATATTACAGAACACTTCAGAAGCACACAAACGGACAATGAATAAAATATGTAAGGTATTACATAAATTTATTGTAGTGTAACTCTCTCTCCAAGCACAAGAGCTGGTCTCTTTTTTGGAGATTTTAAAAATGTAAAATACTTAATTCATGTTATAAAAAATTGTAAAAATGTCAAACAAATAAAAAAATAAATTACTATTACGGGCGTTAGTAAAAAGTTACTACTGATCACACAACTGACCATATGTATAATATTTAAATTGTATACTAGCGCAGCCACTAATCTTACATCTAATGTATTTTTACAAACCATTTGTACAAACATATTTCTAACATGTTGCCATGTCTTTAATTTCAGCCCCATGCATACACCTTTTTGGCAATCTTGAACAATGTCAGGAGACAGGTTCGAGAAATGCACCGTGCTGGTAACACAGATGCTGCTGTTATATGCGGGTAAAGTATTTACCCAATAAAAATTATGAATATTTCTTTTTACATTTATTTATTTTCTATGGGAGTAAGATTTGTGTATATAACTAACCTCAATATATTTTAAAATATGAATTCTTTTTTATATTTGTACCAAAATTCATTTAAATACATGCTTGTGTTGTTCAGTAAATAATAGACTGACTCTTTCTAAACCTTTTGGATAAATTTGTTCATAATTGGGACAGCCAAGTATTCAAGCAAATTATTCTAATCTCAATATATCCCAATTTGCTAGAGTCCAATGTATTGAGATATTATTTTTAAAAGTTAGATACCAAAGATATTTGTGCCTAGCCGAGATAATATATGTATTTTATATAACAGTTATGAGTAATTGCCATTTGAGGCAATATGACCCTAAATTATTGATCTGCTTGACTTTCACGTACCATTGAGGTCATCGAGACACAATTCATTGTTCTATTACAGTGGTAATGTCAGAACACATGCATTAGCTAACTCCGTAATTCCCAAATTGCATTCTTTGGGGAATGAATATGTGGAGATAGTCAACATTTCTGCTATAAATTTCTTTATAGGACTATATTATTACAATTTTTTGTGTCTCAACTCAATGGTGATGGATAAATTACTTAACTTTACATTTTTTATTTTTTCTTATTTTTTATTTTGATTATGTAAGAAGATGCTGATATTATATAATTTTTTTCTTTGTGTATTGGACTTCTGTGAAATTTTATATTATTTAAAAAAAAAATGTTAATGCCTAAATAGGGCGTTTATAATAATAATAAAAAAATATGAGGTTATATTTCTCTACTATCGCTTACCACTTGAAACTCACTCTTTATTCTTTCAGGCGTTCCCTTAGTGACCTGGCAAAGATTCTGATGCTTTTGAATAGAAGAGACGTTCCTGTTATTCCACCAGATTGGCCACGACTGGCCAGTTGGGCTGAACGGTATGTGAAAACTATGACCTGATCAAGTGACCTATGTCATTTTATCAATAATACTTTCTTCGTTGCACATATCTGTCTTTATAACTTAACTTTTGTGGAGTAAATTTTTAAAAAAGATTTTGTCTAAGATGGCAAGTTTATTGAATAGTAATATTATGAACATGAACTGTGAATCAAGCTAAACTTTTTTACACTATTAGTAAAAAATATATATATATTTACAAAGGGCCTATTAATATTGTATGTTCTTGTTTGGAAACACCATTATGACATTCAAACAATTGTCTTAATAACAATGCCTACAATTGTGTTCTTGGACATACTCAAAGATTATATAATATACTGATCTAAATAAGAAATATATAAAATTGAAAATTGACTTTTCAGACGAATTATAGTTTAATATGTTAATCATTTGTCATATATACAGATAAATAATATAGCTTTCATTATTTCTAAAAAATAAGATTTTCATTAATGACATCTATGCTGTTTCAGGGGAATGAATATCAAATTTCAAACCATAGATGGCGACAGCGAAGTTGTAGTAAAATACTTCCCATAAACCTATACTTCCATACTTCCTTTCAAATAGCTTTGTCTCTATGAGATATCTATAATTTGTCATAATTTAAATAAAGTTTTGATAAACATTAATCAAATACTATCACAACCTTACATAGTCCTATTATGAGATTAATATACATATGGTCGATGGTTATACAATTTTTTAATAATAGAAATATATGGCACATCAATATTCTTACTACATAAAGGATGTCCAAAGTTCAAGTTTAATATTAAATTTTAAAAAACTACAATGTTATTCTCATATTTTATTTATACAAAATTGAGTTTAACAATGCGTTTTATAAACAATATCGTCTAAATGCTGTCCATTTCTCTCAAGAGATTCTTGCAATCGGACTCTTAAATTTGCGAATATGTGAGAGCAAAGCGTTGGTTCAATGGCACCAACTTCACGGCGGATATTTTCTTGTAGGGCCTGAATTTTTCAATGATTATTACTGTAAACTATCGACTTAAGGTAACCTGGAAAACAGCTGCAGTTGCGGTACCAAAAACTCGTTGATTATTCGCCAATACACGTCAGCAATGATTTTCTCTCGCTGGTTAAAAAAATAAGGGCCAATTATCCCTCGGGCAGAAATTGCACACCACACTGTCGTTTTGGACAATGCAAACGTTTTTGATGAAGTTCCTTGGTTGTAGGGGCATTGTTATATCATGTTCTGTTTATTAACATAGCCATCGATATGAAAATGTGCTTCGTCAGTAAACAATATATTTCCAAGCGTTTGTGCCGTTCCAAAACGTTCCAGCATCGTTCTCGCTAAGGTTTCACATAAAGAATAGTTATTTTTGTTGAGAAACTGCACGATTTGCAGTTTTTTTGGGTGTTTGAGTGTGGATTTGCAGTTTATTTTTCAAAATAATGTGCACTGTTGATTTTTTTATTCCAGTACAGGCTGCAATCTTCCTTATCGATTTACGCGGATTGAGCATAATTTCACATCGAACTTGAGCCACATGTTCTGGCATCACTGCTGATATTGATGGTCCCGGAGGAGTTTGATTAACCATTGTCCCTTCTTATCTGAAGTTTTGAACCCAACACCAGATAAGTTGCGTGCTCGGCCCATCACTTACTCGTCGAATATTAAAATGAGTACAAAAAGCACGATGCGCACGAACCAATGAATCACTGTACTTTAAATATTGCTCAACCGCAAACACGCAGTGTGCTCCCGACTAGTAACTCATTGTAATTGGCAAATCTGCAACAACGTTGAACAATACCTCACCCTGATAGTTTATGAGCAATTATAACTTAATCTTGAAATTTTTCCTCTGGTTACCCTTTATTTTCAAACTAAACTAAGCACTTATATGTATTATGAAAAATAGGACTAACTTGATGATTTTCTAGGACAAGATTGAATTCTCAACCATTTAGTAGCTAGGTGAGAGTCATATCACTAGACAATGTAGAATAATATAAACGTAGAAACTCTACTTTTGTTTAGAAAAAGTTTTTAATTAATTTCGTATGAATTTTTTATACGGGTTCACAATAAATGCAAAATTTTCTGTAGAAACTGATTTTAAGCGCTAATAAATACTAAATAAAATCAAGTATATGTCTACAAACTCCCACATATTAACATAATACATTCAATTTCGTGGTAACTAATAAATGAAATGGAAAATCACATTTATTAATTCATTGTAATTATCTCATACTCTAAATACTACTTAGCTCTACATTTTAATACAAGAATCGTATTTATTGTGTGCATGTGCACAGTTAATGTAAAAATTATTAAGTGAATTAGCTATTTCGGCGTAAAATCACTTAAGGGCGTACTATTATTTTTCCAGTTTGAAATTCTTCGTGAATCACATAGTATTTGTTTCACAGAAACATTAGTCGTACTTTTATTTTCTTAACTACTCACTACCCAGCAAATCTAATACTGTTCAATTTAGTAACAATTCTCTACAAACTTGGTCGTTTTAATTAATCTCGTAAAATGAGTAAATAAAAATATATAAAGAATTTTAACTTAATTCTTTGACGATTTTAAAATGATTAAAAACATCTCAAAAAATAACAACGCAATATTTTAAAACAAACAAAATACAATATAAATATCTATCTGAATAAACAAACAAAATTAGTGAGAAAATGAAATAAATTTACATAATTAGTTAATTTGTGAAAATTGACTTATGGTGTTATTGTAAGTAACGCTCTTTACGTTCGGGTATTTTCGAGAACTGCCGATCATTGCCGATCAACCGAATGGCCTTCTCACATACGATAAGACCTGACTTGAAAATTTATCTCAGAACAACGGGATAGTTCAACTCTCTAGATAAATCTCTTTGGTATAGATATATAAAGTAACACGTATAAATGTTAAACTTCGCAAAACTTTCAACATGGCGCAAGATAAATGTTGACAATAAGATAGGTTTAATGCTCTCATATTATGTGTTTATTTTTTTATTTATTGTACATTGTTTAAATTTACTTAATTTAAATCATATTTTCTTGCATTGCTTTTCACGTGTACATTATTTTAATCATGTATATATATTTAACTCATTATTATATATTAACCTTTACCATACCATGATATAAAATACCCGAACGCAGCCATGCTGTCAACTCGTATTAACGTAAAATAACAGAAAAAATGTTTTTTTTTTAGCTTAAATGCCTTTAATAGCATGAATTTACTCTAAATATTAAGCATTCAATTTAGAAAAAATAATTAATAACATAATTTAGAGCATTCATTAAGTCCTATGCAATGTGTCCTTCCTTCTTATCTCTCTTTGTTTAATTAATGAGAAAGAGACAGTTATATTTGTATGTTTGTTGTTCTTTTCACTGCGAAAATAGTGTGTGATCTCTGTCTTTCATATCACAAATGATATTTTTACCAACGTATTAATTTTACAACGGATTGAATGGAAAAAATAATTGTTTTTATACGATTCCCTTTTCGTAATTCGTTTTTCACTAGTCATACCTGAACACTAATATTTTCTTTATGATTATCTAAATTATGTTTTATGTTGCGTGTATTTACCGAAATATTACAGATTTAATTATGATGGTAGACCTGTGTCACTGCATGGTTTGGGAAGGGTTAAATAACCTTTTAACCTAATCGGGACACATTGGGATCAGGAAGTTTGGCTCAATTAAGCAGCTTCCCAATTAACCGAAGCAAGCTTAAAATTAAATGATGAATATTTTTCTTTAAATACTTAGGGCTCCCTTCATTGCCTTCCTGCATAAACTAACGCTGTAACCCGGCTATAATTTTTTTTTCTCCTGGTTACTTACAGGCACACTTGGATATTAATCATCAACATCTTCTTCATCTAATTTTTGATGTTTCGATTTAATGCTTCAACAACTGCATCCTCATTCTTTATTTTCATCATAACGTGGTAAATTGTTCTTTATTGTCGAAAACTCTTGATAATTAACCATATAACTTTTAACATGTCCTCATTCCCTCATTGCTCAAAATTTCGGAAATATCTAAAGGCTTAAAGATTTTATATGGTGTTGGTTTTTATAGCTCGGCAACTGTCAGCGACAAACTGTATTACTTGCAAAAGGGAAATTTACTGTTCCAATTACGCGGAACGCCATCCCAATTAAACGATGTAAATTACTATTAGTTCCATGGTTTGGTTTCCGTTTCTTGAGATTTGGCCCAAATGAACGACTGCTCCAATTAACCAGCGACCCAATTAAGCAGAATCAACTGTATATATTAATAATGTGCTTACACATTTTGTTTTCAGACTCCTTGAACGAACGAGCCTAGTGGCTCCTCCACCCCAGCCTCAGGTTGCTCAGCTGATACAATTTTTGCAAACTCCGTCGCAAAAGCCACATTCTTCTTTTGACCCAAATCAGTCTACCCTCATGTCAACTCTGAAACCTCCCGCTTACGAGGTTTCAATACGCACCCAAGATAGTCCAGCCTTTGGTGACTTTTCCTTTAAGCCAGACTGGAGCCAGCAGTGGGAGCTCCAGAATGAATCGACTTCAGACAGACCGAGTCTCCAGCACGCCGATGCTTGGCAAAGCAGGCAGGAAGTCCAGCAAAACAATCTGTGGTTGGATGACGACTTCTTTCTCATTAGTTTCCGACCACAAGATGAGATTGTCACTGTATTATAATACTAATGATTGAAAAATTTTTTGTACTAAAGAATTGAACAATGAAACAACTTCCAAAACCAAACGTAGAAATATGTAGATTAAGAGTTTTATATACCACATGATTTTCTAATTTGGTTGTATTTTTTAAGCATACATAATTCTATACAAGTTAATAGCATGATATTCTCGCGATAAAATATACTTTTTGAATTAATTATCTTAATATTTGCAATAAAACCTACCATTTATGCAAACATGTGCTAATTAATTTCTTTGTTTACACCATTTTCATACAATTTTTACATAACAAAACAAGAAAATCGTATCATCTATATTTGTAATTTTGCATATTATATCTACAGTGTTTCCTTGTACATATTATTTTATTATACACCCAGAGTTAATTTTTTTATTAATAATGATTATGACATGTAATCCTGCAATGTCCGCAGGTACATTTATTAACTCAATATTGTATTGCGACCTTTCTATAATGGGATATAGAAAGCCTTCTTGGCTTTCGACCACCGAATAGCCTGAGCAAACTCAAAGACAAGCCTAGGCGGAGATCAGAGCAAGGGGGAATCTAGAGATCACACAGCGGACAATGTCTAAAGGTCTGAATTATAAGACAACATTTTGGTACTACAAATACATGATCCTAAAATAGAAAAATTAATGAATTATGGTCATCATTTGTATTTCAGTATAAAGTTTAATAAATTTGCAACAAAGATTTAAATATGCAGTTCAAATTTTGTTGGTGATTGACCTTCAGCAGTGACGTAACCACGCCATTGCAGCCAATGTGATGCATTGGGGCCCACGTTAGATACGGACACAAAAGGTTCGCATCCTAGTGTATTTGCGAGTATCGTTACTTTTTTCAGTACCTATATGAACAAATACTTTTTAAAATCTACCACAGCAATGAATTTAAACCTTCAAATAGTTTTATTAGTATAGTACATGAAATTAACATTGATTTCTATTAAATATGAATATATTACCTTAAATCTAAAAGGTTGCTTGTCAATTTTAGAACATTTATTTGCTGAAAGAAAAAATTATCTTAATTTTAATTAATTCGTCATTGTCTTAGCTCTCTGCAATAGTATAGCACACACACAGAGTTAATTCAATATTTCTCAAAAATATTTTTAAATTATTGGGTAACCCACCTTTATAGGCTTAAGATGCTGATTAAATATATTATATCTAAGATTTTTTAAATAGTTTTTACTCCAACTTTTGAAAATGTTTCATATGTATTATAATTATTGTAGATGTGAGTGAGGGTATATGTGTACCTGTTCATTTTTATATTAGGTAATTATTTGCAATTCAATGGCACTTTCTAGTAGAATAGTGTTGAAAGTAAGAAAATGATTGTTTTCTTATTATAACATGCCTACACTGCACGGAAACACCAAATAATTTAATCTAGTCAATATAATTGTATTTTATGCAATAAGATTGTCAAATGTATATTTATTATAAGAATTAAATAATTCATTATCTATTTTGCCTTTTATTATCAATCCATTCAAAGGTTACAATGAAATAATAGATGAATCAATTTGAAATATTACAAAATATAAATTAGGATAGGAAGACGTCCAGATTTGAATTCCAGAACCAACTAAATATTTTTTCGATATATAGACTTTTCTCTGTATATCTTTCTGATTGATTAATTTAATTTGTATTTAAATACCACAGAACTATGTTCTGAAAATGTAACTTCACAGCAATAATGTGTTTTCCTTAATTGATAAAAAAAAATTTGCTATATAAAGTGCCAATCACAACTTAGCAAATAATTACAAGCAGATAACATAAAAGGGTAAGGTTAGGTTTGGAATAACAGACATTATTATTTGCTAACCTTTCCTTTATCAGGGAAGTACAAAACTAAATCTAAATATTATGTTTTGTCTTTGGTTTCACAGATTATCTCAAGATTCACTTTTATAAATCTACAGTTTTCTAGAATTCCTGTTTCTCAAAATTTCCTCTTCATTTAGACCATACTTTTGATAAAATATTGAGTTTATCTAAATTACATGTAAACAAAATAGATTTTAAATTTATTAACTTACTAAACAATTCACACAAAAACAACCAAAATATTATAAATAAGTAACATAATTTAATTATAATGGTACGTGTACGCGAATGACACATTGATCTCTCATCTTGGAGATTAGGCAGCAAATGTTGGTACTGTTAGTTGATCATTGTAGCCTGAGTACAAATTACAATAGACAATGAAATACAGCTAACTCAATTCTATACTACTCTTAATGCTGATTTAAGACAAATTTCATACATATTGTTTTCAATAAATGTGACACATTAATCTGATTTGAATAATTAGGGTACTGTACCTACACAACCATAATGGCATTTGACTATAATCACTTTTTTTACCAACAAATTTTTAGATTTCAAAGTAAATATTTTGGAGAGAAAAACTTTATAAGAAATGTTTTAATTGGTAAGTAAATTCTAAAACCAAGCGTTTGCTACAAGAAAAATAACAAATTTGCTAAACTCAGTCAGAATAAGGATTAAACACTTGACCTCTAAGTGTTTAATCCTTAAGTAAGTCAGTGTTTCATCTAGTCCTAGACCTACAAATTGTATAATCATGGTGACATTACGCTACCTTGCTTGATATCTTGAATCAAATCTTGAGCCAAAATTGTAAAATCGGGATTCATTTTCAATGGCCTAGAAAGAATAAATAGTTACAACCTATGTAAGATATTTATACATATTTAAGTAAGGAATCTTTGGACAAAAAAATAATGTATTGCAAGTTTGACAAATAACAAATTGTTACTCAACTTCAAGAAGGCGAGAGTATGAGGATGTGGACCGACATGGATTAATAAATAAATTAAATTAATATAAAATAAAAACGTTGAACGGCTCTAAAGAGAGCCCGAAGAGGAACAAAAAAATTGCTTGACATCACGCTATCATCAACTCCACCTACTATTGTGGAACAACCTGGTAGAAAAAGTTTGCAATTTGCAGTTCTTTGTTGCAGTTGATGGCTAGAAACTTTAATACTACAATCTTTGTCGGGCTCAGTTTAAAGTAGAATGTTTATTTCTTGTTTGAAATGACAAATGCTGAAAGTATATTTTTTGGCCGTGTATCAAAAAATTTTGGGCCGCAAATTGAAACTGAGCAATAATTTAAAAAGTTTATTATAGCGAAAAGCCGTTTAAAGAGCAGTCGCATAGGGAGGCATGACTGTATTTATTATTTGGTAAGTTTGAGATTTCTTGTAATTATTTTTAAATTTTTATAATATAAAAAAAATTATGGCCAGCACAATAAAACCATAATTTTCATATTTTATTTGAAATGCTTTACCTTTTTTAAAAAGTATATAAACAGCCCTTCTTCAATTTAATCTCTCTTTAACTGCTATGATCTAACAAACTTCCTTTTTATTACATTTATTTTATAATCAACACTAAAATTACATACAAAAAATGCTGTTTTATTTTCAGTACTTAAAATGTAATAATTTTGGTTTATTGAATATGGCTAAATATGTATTTTACAAGAAAACCTCTTTTAACACGATTAATTCAGCCTCTTATTAATCGCATTAATCGATTATAATAAGCAATAGGATTAATTAATCCACTATTATACAATTGGAATCATGAATGAATCAATTGGAATTCACTATTATATAAATGGAATTAGATCACATAAGTTATATTAAGGGATAAAAATATCAAAGAAGAAAAAAATATACATAATTTTTTTAAATGTACTTAGGTTTTCATGGCTGTTCAGAATCTTCTGTGTATAGTTAATAATACAGTCGACAATAGATGGAACTTAACATAATACAACACTACTTATTTTACACATCTGTTTTCGACACGATAGTGCAAGCCAGTACCTAATAAATGACAGATCTTGCTTTTGTCATGGTACTGCAAGCCAATACTTAACCATAACATTAACAGTCATACATCACATCAGTTCTGATGATTTACTCTGCGGTGAGGATCTGAAATGTCAGCCAGAACAATCATATATACACAGATATATGCCGGTTATCACATGAATTTTTATTTACCGAATGAATACATAATTAAATGATATACTATTACAATTTTGCAAAATATTGGGGCAATGATGTTTGAACAGAGCTTGACTATATCATTTTATCGTGTTTTTTATAGCTAACAATTGCTTTTTCAAAATTTCGGTAAATTTTGGCATTTTTTCCTTATTTGACCAGCATCAAATAAAAGTTCTTTTACGCGCTCGATGTGAATGAATGCTCTCTCAAATTATTTTACTAGTAACGTAACAACATCTTCTAGTCCTTGCTTATACTTCTTATTTTCTTCTTCATACACAAGCTATTCTTTTAGTTTGAAGAGATCATTCTCGTTTAGCTCTTCTGAAGAGGGTAACCAATAACCGCGTTAACTGATTAATCAGTTGCTTAAATCTGGAAATATTATAATTTTGCGCAAATCGAATTCACGTTAAAGCGAGGTATATTCCTATAATTATTTCAAATCATGTATGTATGAACACTTATAAGTACCTACCCTCTACCATATAGCCGAAAACCTAGCAATGAACGCCACAAACGTCAAAAAAGGTAAACATGGCGGCAGGCAAAGAGCGAGGACTCGGCAGAGTTCAAGATAAATTAAATGCTTCCATATCAGAGGGAAAATATTATGAAGCCCATCAACTGTATAAAACTTTATACTTTAGGTAATACCGTAATCAGTTTTTATCCAAATTATTATTGTTTTACAAAAAATGATAAAATTTTGCGTTGTCGTTCATACATAACCTAATTTTTCAGATTATTAGGACAAAACAAATTTCTTGAATTATTAGATTTGTTAGAAAATGGAGCTCGTTTATTACTGGAGAAAAATCAATTGGAAAGTGGTGCTGACCTAGCTATTACACTTATTGATGTTTTAGTGAAATCCAAAGTAGACATAAGTGAGGAATGGGTTAGCAAAGTTACTAAACTTTTCTCATTGATGAATCCGTCTATGCCGGAAAGAGAAACCTTCGTGACCAATGCTACGAGATGGTCCATGGGCGAAAAAGCGTGTGGTCATTCTTTGTTTCATGCGGTAAGTGCATTCAGATTATTATTGTTAGCTATAAGGTTTCAGTGTATGGAAAGATTGAAGGGAGCAAGTAAACATAATGAAACGTAATTGTATTGTTTTTCTTAGTTTCGTGCAGTGGCATAACTATGCCAATGCGGTGCATTGGGGCCCACATTAGATAAGGGCCCAAAAAATTTGTATTGTAGAATTCATTTCCATTGATATTTTTGTATCGATACCTTTTAAGAAATGGAATTATAAAATTGTTGAAACAAAAACATGTGAAACTATTATTGATGTATATAGTAGTAGTATCCCGCTACTATGTCAAGTTAGGGACCAGACGGTCGCCGTAATGTGAGAATTGCCTTAAAGTGAAGTAAGTATTTTTTTAATGTCCAAGGGCCGGTTATGTGATTAGTAGTAACTTTTTTCTTTAGTAAAATTTTTTGCGAAAACAGGATTGATCATTAGTAAAAAAAATATTTACTTCTCGAAAGTACATCCCGTAGAAAACTCATTTTACTCTGTGATATACAATAGTAAAAACGAATATCGATAATTTAATATGGTGGACTTTTTACAGCTGTCATCCGACACATTAATACTTTGAAAGTTGCAGTATACGACAATTAATCATTCAATATCCCGCTATTTTAGTGATGAGAGTTCGTCCAATGATGTTGTTACACATAATACGAAAAAATTTCACCACCAAAGTGGCAGATATTGAAAGTCTAGGTGAAAAAATCCATAAATAATGCATAAAATAAAGCATATTTCATGACTATTTGTCACGCCTGTAGACATCTTCATCTATGTTTTGATAGTAATAAATTTGATGTATCAACAACTCGCAAAGGATTTATACTACGGGCGTTAGTAAAAAGTTACTACTGATTACACAACCAGCCCTAAGAACATGTATGCTTTTTTCATGAAAGTGCGATATAGACTATTTTTGTTCTTACTATTTATTGGATATACCATGCAGTACTAATATTCATATATCTTATATACAAATATTATAATACTTAGTTGAGGGACCCTATTTTCAATTCTGCATTGGGGCTCAATTTTTGTAGATAGTTTCATGTTTATAGAATTTAAACAACTTGATGATAGATATTTTATATATTTATTCTACTATAAAAAATAATCACTGAAAGGCGGAATTAACATATAATGTTTTTTGCTTTAATTTATTTTATAGTACCTATCCATTGTCCAATATACAGTGAGAAAATAATATGTAACACAAAATAATAATGAAAGTTTTCACTAAAAGGCGGGAATCTTCATATCGTCAAATAATTAGCAATACCGCACATTTAATTTTTTTGACTAATATACCGTTTGATTTGTATTTTCGCGTTAATTTGGTAAAAAACAAAATTCAGCACTTACGTTAGTTCCAAGCAAGTATAAAAAATTGAAATAAAATAAGTATCCATTGTATTATGAAGAAATATAAGATAATTTGAAACTAGTAAATTTTAACACAATTCCATCAAGATTGAGTAATATTGAAATCAGGTGCTAAGTATTGAATGAAACATTTTAAATTGATTTATCTAAGCATCTAAATTTAAAGTGAGTGGAGACTTTATTTGTTTTCTCCAGTGTGGTACAAACACAGTAGAACCGCGATATAACGAAACCCGATATAGCGAAAAATGACGTATATCGAAAAAAAAATCGAAATTTAGTCCCTAAAACCAATTTTTCATACAAAAATGCATTTATATAACGAAATCCCGTTAATATTTATAACAAAATCATTTTTGTCCCGTACGAAAAAATGTCAATACATTTACGTAAATTTATAACGAAATAAAAAAATGTTAAAAGATGAAAATATTATTTCGCACTTACAAAGCCGCGCCGATGCATCTGCCGTATGCGAACGGTTTTATGGCCTTTTCGGCGGTGCGCGGCGGTCGGCCGACAAGGTAGTAAAACAATTCAAACTTCTTCTTGGGTTCATAGCAGGCCCAAAAACCATTGACATAATTCTTGTGGCGTTCTCTGACACATTTTACGTACGCATACGCCTCTAATATGATTGCAACCCAGACCTAAACAGCTGTAAAATACAAAAATTAACAGGAACCCCCCGAAAGTTGCAGAATGTACTTATTGGAAATGTCAGTCTCAGTGTAACGTCTGTAGAGTTAAGTTTGTTCAGCTTATAACGCGATTATTGCATGACTGAACTGAATATTTACATAAATTCATTTTCGTTTGACAATTGTTTTCGTGTGAACTCGTCAATAATATAAATAATTTGTTAAAATATTTTATGAACTATTTTTGTACGGTATTTTGTATTTCTATTAACTATTGTTTTCGTGTATTTTAAGTGTACAATGTTAACGATAATTTTTAAGTGAACAATTTTAACGATTATAAATATATTTTGAAGTGGTTGCCGCCGTTACCGGTAAATACCTTCGTAATTTATATACGACTCATTTTATAAAAATGCCGCGATTCAATTGTAAGATTGTTATTTTTGAATTATTTTGTATGTTTCATGCCCAAAACTATGTTTGAAGCGGCTCTACATTTAAACACAATTAAAATATTGTTTTGTGTTTGCAATATTCTGGAATTTACAAAAATATCTTCCAATTGGTGTTGAATAGGTTCTGTTCTTAATTTAATTCCTTTGATTATCCATTTGCTTATCTGTTTTAATAACAAAACTACTAAAAATATGTAGGTATTCAGTTCCCTATGGCCTTTTTCCTCCTTTGTTTGCAGAATTTGCGATCTTTTTTGAAGCCGCGCAACATTTTTTTGCGACGGCGTGTAACACATAGTAGGTTTTTTATTTTTTTCGTTATATGTGGGAATTCGTTATTACGAATTTTTATTTTTTGGTCCCTTGGATTTTGTTATATCGCGGTTTTACTGTATTACTAATAAAGAGGTATTAAGTCAATAAGTCAAGAGAACTAATAACAACTCAAACTCGCTGCATACTTGGACACATTCACCGTAATGAGAAATATATCTTATCACTCGTCATGCAGAGATGTAGGTAGAAAGAAATTGTCTTGGCTGCATTATCCAAAATACCAGTGATAAATACATAGGTACTAGGACTAGAAACATATTTTTTATACTTAGGTTTACATAAATTATGAATTTAAAATACTAATAAATAAAGACTTAAAAGTGGCACTATAATTTTCTAAATAGCTAAATGACACCATTAGCTAAATGACTTTAAAGGACTGAAAACGTGTAAAAAATATCTTGACAAAACGGAAACTATCTAGTCATAAATTTTATTTTTTTATTTTCATTAATTTGAATTATACGTATGATAAAAGGATTAGCTGACTGTCTTGTAAATGAAGTACATAAATCACAATCCAAAATGTTATACAATTTTTTTTTAAATTCTTACTGCAAAAACTAATTTTACAAACTTTATTGTATAATTTTACTGACAATTAAATTGTTTTCTGTTTCAGCAAATTGCTAAAATCTACTGGGAGCAGAAAAATACCCAAGCGGCGCGGCAACATTTTCTCCGTTCGTGCGATGGAGAGTCATTTGCCTCAATGCTTATTGAGATACACACAACGCGAGGGTTCAAGAGTGAAGTTGACATCTTCATAGCGCAGGCTGTTCTTCATGCCCTTACCATGAGACGGAAGCAGCTTGCTTCTGATACATTCAAATATTACACCACTCGTCATCCGGCTATTATGAAGAGTGACTTGCCTTATCCGACACCTATTCTCAATTTCACGTGCTTCGTTCTGCAATGTATAGATTTGTAAGTTGACTTTCTATTATTTTAATCAACTAATACTGTATGAGGTGAGACTGTTTAATTATTGGGATAGCTGCGTGGACGTCGATAATTACGCCCATTATGTAACTATATTGAAATCACATGAGCATTAGTTCCAACTATTGGTTAGTTTTGGGATGGTAACAAAACACTGTGCACTTTTGAGCTAAAATGAATCAAAATCTAACTGACAATTTACTTAAATTGGAACGTTCCAGGTACTTTCATATATACCATATAATAAGGATAGCCAATGTGATTTATCACTTTGTCTCTTTCTCTGTCCCAAGTTTCCTTCATGGGTGGCATTGAGGTTAATGTATTTGTAATCCATTTGAATCAATCCTTTTGTATCCTTTTGCAACACTAAATTAACAAATTCCGTGTTAGGCACATGTTCCAAAAAATGGCCCAAGTAACGCACAACACATTTGGTGTGTCTAATGGTCCTATTCATTTACTTATATTATTATGCTGTTTAGTGCAGTGACAGGGAGTTCTTTTAAACCTCGGTGCAGATGTATCGGCCAGTAAGATTCCTATTTGTTGCATGAATTTTAATCAGCAGTGAATGTGTTAAAGAGAGATACATGTAGATTTTATTTTAATTATTATGAAGATGTTGTCATGTATAAACCATTATCCATAAACATACCTCAATGCAATTTCGGGCAGCACATCTCGGCTTTTACTTTCATGTTCACATTCATCATATAACTACGGAATCACTTTAAATGAAAGATTATTTATTTGAGTTATTCTAAAATGGTGACCGATTGGTTAAATTTCAATAACGATTATTTTTTTTGAGAATTTCTTATGCAGAATAAGATTTAAATTTACGTTACTGTACATACTCATCTATAAGTCGAGGGCAGTTTTTTGACCAACAATTATGAAACAAGTCGAGGATAAAACTTGGGGATATGAAATTCTGTGATTTTTATAATTTTACCCAGCAGCAATAGCTATACTGTATATTAAACTATGGCTGATGTATCTAAATCTCCATAAGTTAACACTCTGAAAACATTTTATTTACTTATGCCAGCTTAAAACTGTATTAAAAAATGGCCAATCATGAACAGGAACTTTTCCATTTATTAACTGTAGAGAATCCCTTAAATTTATTGTAGAGAATGCTTTTTCATATCCTCCAAAATTACACAAAAATTGTTGCCCCGCGTTTCATGTACAAAATTCCATCGAAACTACCATTGACCCGTGAATAAGTCGACTTTGTGTTTTAAAATTAAGTTTACGGCAAAAATTTCTCAACGTGTATACGGTAATACAAAATAATTAAAGATTTAAAAAATATTAATCCGTAGACATTTCGCAATTCAGCCCATAAATATTCAATTAACAATGCAGTTCATTTTGCCGTTAACATATATTTGTAACCATGTACAATTAACTAATATTGTTTTTACACTTTAAGATGTTTAATTTCTTTCTGTGCCAATTTATATACTTCTAGGCAGCTTCCTAGAGAGAACCTTTACAATTCAATTTTTCTTCAGCAACATGTAAATAAAGATCAAACACTGAAATTTAACGAGATATTTGATTGTTTGCAGTTGGAGGTCCTCTCATCTCAGAAAATAATACTCAAACTAATAAAAATAAATTTGTTGAACTTCATGTCTCTAATAACCATAATAACATAACCGTAATATATTTTCATTAGTATGCATATTCTTGTATATTGTTTTTCATTTCAGAAAAAATGTTGAAAAATTTAAAGAAGTCGTTTCCAAGTATCAGAAGCATATAGTGGCCAAGGATTCTTCATACACGGATAATCTGGAGAAGATCGGCAATATTTATTTTGGTATACCACTCAAACCGAAACAACGAGGAAATGGATTGATGGGAAATTTGCTCAACTCGCTGATGAGCAACATGGACGTCGGAGAGAGCTCATCTGATGATGAGTATTCTAATTATTCCAACGCAAGATCACAACCCATTCAGACATCAGATTTGGAATAACATTATTGGGCCTTACATATTTCGTTGACTTATGTCGCAAATATATTTCGTCAGATAGTTTTACAAGAGGATCAGAAAAAATTGAATACGTTCCCCTTTTTTAATGAATTTAAAACGGTTGTTAAGACTACTCTACTCATTTGAATGAGTCGCCAGATTATTCTATATATAATTATTATTTTTTGTCAAATTAGTTACGTAGTTTGTAACATAAGTCAATGATGTCTTTTTATGAGACAGAAATTTTGTGTGGTATAATTTTGTTGTTATAAACAATTAATATGCAAGCACATAATTGTGAAGTTTTATTCAATATTATAAAATGCAATATATTCTTCCACTGTAATTAAATTTGTAGCAGTGCATGTATTAATGCCAATATTTCGAAAATAAAATTATTTGCTTGCGTATTAGTGGCTCCCGCATAACAGACATGTGCCGGCAAGGTTTAATGATTGTGTTGTAAATGTTATAATTCATTTAGAGATTTAGAGTCAATTAAATAATTTTTCAGAAAACTTTGTTCAATTGAAAATATGGGAAATGTGATGAAAGATCACTTTAAAATAAAAGTAATGTATATACTCGAGTATAAATTGATAAATTTGTTGAATATTGAGGAACAATTGATATTAACCTTGACTTATAGTCGAGTCGCAAAACCTGCCGAGTCATGTTTCACTATTAATTAAAAATCTGTTTTAACCCTTGTATGCACAACTGGGCACCCGGGCACCCACCACAGTACATTTCTTTATGTAAGTAAATTAAAAATCAAAATTTTGCTTGGAACTTCCAGATCGTTATTATTTGACTCAATTCTAAGAATGTAGATATTAAAAATTTTTTTTTTCAAAAATAATCAAATTTAAAATATACATACTTCATGAATGCAATTGAGTACCCACCGTAGGAAAACAAGCTTTTTATCAATTTATTCAATTCGTACAGATGGAATAGATTAACTTTTAACAAAAAAAAATCCACTAAACTTTGATGCCATATTTGGCTGGCTTTGACGGAATATACTGCGTAACTTCACATGACCGCGAAAAGGATAAAATTGTTCATCAATCGTTAAATTCTCTGTTGGCTTATACATCTGAGATAAATTTGCATTACGCATTGTCCAGAGATCACGGATCGGAGCTGCTTTATCTTTTTTGCACGTTGCTGGCGTGTATTGGCGTTGTCAAATTTAATAAAACTAATAATGTTCCGAAATCCGTTGATTCCCATTGTCGCTCGTTAGAGTGGGAATGAATTTGAATGCCACATATCAGTTGTGCGATCGGTATTAGAATTATTTACGACAGAACAGATCAAAATAGCCATAAATGATTGTATTTCTGGTATACTAACAGGTTTCCATTCTCAATTCATATCTGGATACGCTGCATTGAATACTGCATATACTGACAAAGCCTTATTAATTGTATGTTGAACGATAATATCTGCAATATCTTCTTGAAAGTGTTTTGGTACTTCTATGAAGACCACTTCGCTGACGCACTACATTGCAGGATGGAGTTTGATATCACTGAGACAGCATTTTATTTCATACAATTTCTTTGGTTATGTACCTTTGTACGAGCTGTTAATAAGTCTGTTTATTTGAAAATGCCTCGGATACTCATCTCACATCTTTATTTATTCAAATTGACGTAAAGGGAATGATTTAAATTACAGGAATATTTTTAAAATTTAAAGAAAGAGAGGTGGGTGCCCTGGTGCCCCGGTTGTGTAACAACGTTGGTAAAATTGGTTGTGAGTGAATTAATAATTAAATGAATATTGTTTGAAGCTGGTTTTATGTTGAAGATTGATTTGATTTCCGGCTCTTTTTTGGAATGTTAATAAATGCTGACTATATATCAATGCTCCAAGCACTCGTCTGTCAAAAAAAAAAACAGATTCGCAGGGGATGCCGGTGACATACACATGCGAATAAATATATATGAAAATTTTGTTACGTTGGCGATACTTAGCAAGACAACGTAATAATACCCACTAGCGTGACCAGGAGTCAATGTGTTAAGTGGAATATGCAGAGATTCATAGAAATTCAAATGCAGAATTCAGTGAAAAACTTGTTTATGACTGACAAAAGCTGTCATGATTGAAAATGAAAATCAAAACCAAAAAAAAAAGACTCGTCATGGAAATGTAACACATTTAAAACATTTTAAATATGTATATCTAATACAATAGAAACATAATAACAAACTAAAAATTGGTGTGTATTATTTTTAACTTTGGTTTATAATCGCGGTGTTGATTTCTCTAAAAACTTACCTTTCACTTTTGATCGCCTTACACTCGAGTATATACAATATTTATTTAATATAACCAAAAAAAATTAAAAGAGTATCGGTAAATCAATTTTTCTATATTTTCCACCGTTTGAACATCAACAAAAGTAAATCACTTTAAAAACCCTGATTCCAAATGTGTAAATAATTGAATGCACTCTAAACCTTAAAATATCCCACGAGATTTCTAATATGCTCAAGACTAACATTTTCAAAGATATTTACGAAAATGTGTACAGTTTGGAAATGTGCCTTCTTTGTTACTTTTCAAATACACTTTGTTGTCATTCCAAGAATGCCTTTATGCCTTTTTATTCGACTAGATTCAAGTGTGCAACAGTGGCTATATAAATTAAGTGGTTTTCTATTATTATAGTCATTATTCCAACACCAATGCGGGTTAGCTGCATTTTTGTTACATGATTATGATGCAATGGGTAAAGAGATTTTATCGCCAGTAATTTTATCAATCTGAAATAGTTCTAATATAATAGAAAAAAATATTTTTATCTAGTATCTATGCTAATAATACTAATATTGCATCCTTAGTTCAAATTTTTTTAATACAAATTAGGAGTCTAATATTTAAATTCTCGTTAAATTTCGAAATTGTTAGACAATGATTGTCTCCTGGAATGTGCACAGTTTAGTCATCATCTATTGCAATTTGATATATTAATTTTCAAGACTATTTCTTAATACTATTAATGTTCAATTTGAGTTATGATAACAGTAAAACACAATTCGTTTTTAGAAAATCCTGCAGGGATGCGATACAATACATATTTGGAATAAATTTATTCTTGCATTATACTTCAAATGATTTATTTTCAAATGAAAAGTATCTACATATTTATATGAAAACAATTTTTTTTTATTACTCAAATGTTTAATCCAATTTCAATAAAAATTACTTATTTTAAGGTTCCTTGGCGATTAACCATTTTACATTTATTTACCATATTAAAATAAATTATGCATATTGCGTACTCATTGATTCTTTCTCATTTATTTTAATTATAAATTCAATACTGTTAATTATTCATTGTATTAGGTTACTGTTTATTACGGATACTAATATTTTTAAATTTACTAATTTAGAGCTTTATTTTGTGGAAATTTGAAATGAGCCCTGGAAAATTTGAATGAATTTATCTGCCTATTTTTCAATTCTCTAAAATAATATTAAGGGCTAATGCTTTGACCCTTACTTATCTTGATAGGTCAAATTTAATATTTTGAATTATTTAACAAGGTTATTTCTCAAAAAATGTAATTACATACTTTTCTTTTCACTTATTTGGAAATGTCTAGATTACTAGATATTTTAATAATTTAATAAATTGTAATCAATTTATTAATTATGTTGTGTGTATATTAAGTGGCAAGGTATACAGTATAGTGATATTTCAAGGATGTATCTCCCAATATTTGTTATTTAATCTAATTATCTATGGATCTTTTAACTGATTTAAGATTATACCCCATCTTTCAATGAATTTTTTCCTTTTTTTTTATCTGCATACTTCATAACATAATACTCTAGAGTAATATTTCACCTCCTTATATATATTGTCTTAGCAATAAATGAATAAGTACAAATTATAATTGTTTTCTTAAATTATAAAAGTATATTTCAAATATTCTTGAAGAATAAAATGTTATGCATTTTGTAAATATGTAGGTACAGTCGTAATTAAATCTCGTAAAGCTGGCTCGCTTATCATCCGCAGTTTTAATATAAATGACAAGGTAGAAAGGCCACAAAATCTGGAGTTTGAACTTTCCAGATGCTATTTGGCTAGTCTTATTTTCATAATAGAGGTTGCTTAGGTATTATAAAATATGTATTAAAAATAGGCATGTTACTATGTCCTACATATTTATTAAAATTCTCTATTTAATTTAATTGGATAAATTTTGTAATATAACAAGTCCTCTAGATGATAATTACATACATAAAAGATACAGATGTCCATGTCCAATCAATTTAATTAAGTTCAAAATTACATATTGTATCAGAATTTCAAATTTCGATTGGAAGCGTGCAGGACCAACACTTTCAGTAATGTTTGCAGTAGTCATATCCAGTCTTCTTTAACAAGTGTATGTGCTCTTCGGTGTTGCTACACTGGGATTAATTTTAACCCCAACACTTAACAATGTAAAATGTTAAGCGCAAGAACAGTGATGATTATTAAAAATTGTTGAATGGCTAAGCTAACTTTGTTCAACTTGTGAAGAAGCTCTCGGAAGGGAAGTCATTCATATGAAGAGGGCTTACTCCACATAATATCTCTACAAGTTTCTTTTTAAAATATTTCATCCAAATTATATAACTAAAAAAATTTGCAAAACTTTTTTATTCCCAAAGAGAATGCATCCCAACTCACAAGTACATATTATAACAATATTATTAATGTAAATTTAACTTTGAGTTTATGCTACAGCATTAAATAAAATCTGTGTTGGTATTGTACGCTTACATAAATATTTGTGTTTGGGAAGGAATATTATTTGTAAGTATATTTCCATATTATGTATTGTTGGGTCTGTACTGGTGTCACATTTTTTTATGATCTTAGCAATACTAGCTGGACCACATTTATATTATACTAGTCCACATTAAGAAGACAATTTGACATCGGAAGTTCATTAATAAATTTCCAAGTTAACAGACTTACCTGAAAATATATAATACATACTAATGTATTTTTGGAGACCATCGGAAGAGCGCAGTACCAACCATACTTTCACGTCATTGATTGAATGGATCGCATTAATCTGTATGGCCTTTTGTTTTTTCATTTATATGTATTATTTCAAATTAAAAAGAAAATTGTTGGTTGTTTTCTTCTCAAAAAATTATGATTTTCTTTATTAAATAGGCCTATAATATTATGAATGTTTTAATAGGTCTGAATAATGTGTACATTATTTAAAATAAAGATTTTTATACACAAATGAATGCTCTATTATTTATATGTACTTTTAAAATTAGCAATATTAACTTGGTGGTTAAAATTCATATTTTTTATTTATTATCTTAGTTTTATTAACCACAATTGAGTTTAAAAAACATCTACCGGTTTCGGAAAACACCTTTTCCTTCTTCAGGATGTCATAACTAACTAAAAATATAGCATTGTTTCTCCACCAGAATCTATTTTTAAATTTAAAAAAAAAAAAAAAACAATTATTTAAAAAATAAATTTAGTACCTAACTCAAATTGCTGCCCAATACAAATTTAGTTGAATAATTTTTAGGAAAAAATTTTAGAATAGGACTCGTAGTTAAATTTAGTTGGCTGTTTAGAATTTCCTGATTACTTTTACATGCTTTATTTATCTCCAACGATTCCAAATTATTTAATTTGTGACCTACACCGTTTATATGCAAAATTGACAATCCCAATTTTTTATCAAAACCATGACTATTTTCTATCAAATGATTAGCAAATTCTGAAAACCTACTATTGTTCAAACATCTCAAATGCTCCTTTACTCTTATATTAAAATTTCTACCCGTTTTACCAATATAAAATGCAGCACAATCCTTGCAACTAAGTTTATAGACGCCAGAATTGTTAAATTTATCATCTTTGTCTTTAGAATTTATGAGTAAATTTCCTATACTATTATTTGTGTAAAATGCTGGTCTAATGTCTCGTGGTAGGTGTTTAGATATTTGTTTCGAAAAGTTATTTATGTATAAAATCCTACGCCAATTATCATTATGTTTTATGTGTGATTTATATAAAAATGGATTATTATATTCTTTTAATTTATTTTTTAAAATAGTGTCTATCTAACATGTATTATACCCGTTATTAACTGCTATTTTTTTTAATTGTATTCAATTCAATATTGAAATTGGATGTTGACATAGGAATATTGACTAAACGATGTATCATGGAGTGGAACCCTGAATGTTTATGTGATAATGGATTAGATTCATTGTGTATGATAGTATCTGTAAAAGTTGGTTTTCTAAAAATTTTGAACTCAATTTTTCTTTACGAGTCCTATTCTAAAAATTTTTCCTAAAAATTATTTGACTAAATTTGTATTGGGCAGCAATTTGAGTTAGGTACTAAATTTATTTTTTAAATAATTGTTGTTTTTTGTTTTAAAAAAATTTAAAAATAGATTCTGGTGGAGAAACAATACTATATTTTTAGTTAGTTATGACATCCTGAAGAAGGAAAAGGTGTTTTCCGAAACCGGTAGATGTTTTTTAAACTCAATTGTGGTTAATAAAACTAAGATAATAAATAAAAGATCTATTATTTAAATAAAATTATAATACAATGATGAAATTATAAAGTTTTATCAAAAATGATTTCTTGAATCATGACATGCAAGTCTTTCAGATTCGAGGGTAAAATATTCGGCAGTAATGGTCTGCGTATCACTGGTCATTTTGCTTTGTGAATAAAATAATTGGGGTTCTAAAAAAAGTTTTTTTTAGTTTACCGTTTTCAACGGTTAGTTGCGATTTGACTGGCGCCCTTACATGCCATGTTTTGTATTATTCTGGTGACTACATACCAAGAGTGAATTGTAATTTATAAAACTAAAATTTTATAACGCTATTTTACAATGGACCAATTTAAGCCAAATTAAGAATTTATTCAAAATTTGATGTTATATCATTTCTTGAAGAGACAGCAACAAGTGCCAATAAAACTATTTGTGATATACTGGGAGATGTTTGCAAATGTCAAATACGGTTCACGAAAATTTTATTTAAAAAATAGTCCTGGAAGTGGAAGAACTATAAAATGGATGACGTCATACTTGCTGCCAAAATTGAAAACAATCCAACATTATCCACTGAAAAAATTGCGGATAAACTCGGATACTCATGGCCAAGCGTTCAACTCCATCTTTAAAAAATCGGCAAGGTATGGAGATAAGGATAATGGATACTGCACAAAATAAGCGAAGAATGCCTAGGCGATCGAATAGACGCATGTGAATAACTTTTGGAAATGTAATCAAAAATGCCATTTTTATAACATCTGATAATTGGAGACGTGAAATGGGTGCTATACTTGAACCAAGGACGCGAGAGCAATGACTTTAAAAAGGTCAGGTAGCGAAGTCCACCGCTAAGCCTGGCCTCACAATGGAAAAATCATTTTGTATATTTGGCGGGTCTGCAAGGGCATTATTCTATTTGAAGCTCTCAGATCTCGACAAACGATAAATGCACAATTGTATTGTGGACAACTGGACCGTTTAGCAGCGGAAATGAAAAAAATTATTAGCATTCAAATCTTTTTTTAAAAACAACATTCTTTTTCGGTACCCCTAATATAATAGACAGCAAATGGCTTAGTGCCACACTAATTTTGTGCTACCTTATGAATTTCCAGAGAAAAGTTTCATCTGAACAATTTTGAGAAAAATAAAAAAAAATCTTTTAGTAATATGTATGTATTTATTATAACTATGTAATTTTTTTACATAATGACCCAAAGCATATAAAGGTGGAGAATCGGGAGTTATCTGTTAGTCCAACTGCAATGTTTTTTTTAAATAGAGATACATATATGAAATACATGTCACATCATCTTGCTATTTTCAATTTTAAAATTGATTTGTTTTGGATACAAAAAACATGTTCAAAAGTCAATAAGCAGTCTCCATTCGGTCATACTATAAAAATATGTACATTATATAAACAATTGAGCATTGTGTATCAACCTTTCATCGTAGATGAATAAATATACATATGTACAAGTATAATTGTATATTCACTCAATGGATTATAATATATTTCTAACTCTGTTGAACAATGATTAGTTTATAATCTAATTTATCAAATGTACCTAGATAATTTAAGTAAGAATAGAAAATGTGGATATGATTCTTAAAGAAACAGCAGAAATGTACAATTGCTCGGCACCATTCAAAATACAGGTAACCCCTGCCCAACATGGATTTGTATGGTAACACATGCTTACCATGGATTCGCAATAACACGAGGCCATGCTACATTTTAAAGATGCAACACGCAAATATGATTTTGAGGGCTTCTCTCAATTAATAATTGTTACATACTTGTCTCTTAAGTCAGTCTTCAGTGTACACCTCGTAATGTGAAGGTCCAAGAAATACTATTTGTAACAACTACACGTTTATTACAGTAAAATACCATTTAGTTACATGGTATATCACTAGTACAAATTAAACGATAAAGTTGATGGACACGCAGAGAGAGTGCCGTGCCCTGATGCACGTCGCCCTTTATAACCCTGCACAAACGCTCTGGCATACATAAGTATTTTTATATATGCTCTAATATAAACAAGATCAAAATCGTTTCTTTTTACTACAACTTATCTTTCACATTGAATTTTGAATCTACGTATTTTCTGCTCCTTTCTCATGTTTTCTGGCATAACATTAAAAATCTTCATCACGCTGTACATCATCTACTATTTTGTGATTGTAGGCTGTGATGAAAATTTGGCAGTCAACTGTTTGTACAATCAAAATCAAGTGGAAACAGTTAAAACATCTTCAAACAAACGGCTTCATAATTAAAATATTTTTTACATGAGTGCAAAGGTTACATACTAATTCATACCAGAATATGCATAGTCTCAAAGTTACTTTCACAATAATATCAAATGTTCAAGTATAGAGTGGGCGGCAATTGATACTTCATTGTTATTACCTACTTACTCATCATTAAGTTACCAATATTACAAGCGTTAACCAAACAAATTTTAGAGGTAGGTACTGTACAAAGAAATACAACGTTTATAGTATTCAGGAAATATTTTATTGTATAAAATTTAAGCTGAAAAATAAATTTTGTGTTCAACTTAAATTCTTTGTTTAAACAATATGTCTACTATTTAATCGAAGAATTTTGATCAAATGCCATAATATATTATTTAATTTTTATGAAGAATTTCAATTTGGTGTAGTAAAGTAACCTTAAATAATTTAAAAAATAGATCCCATTAGATATTTTAATTATTGTTATTGGAACATTGATATCTGACAGAGAGAAATAGTAATGTGACTCATAAGAAAATATTTTGCATACGTCCGAGGAGCAACACATTCGCCAATCAATTGAGCCGTGAGCATAGATAATAGATAATAGATATACTGCAGTGAACCGAACGTTCCAAGGATCTGTGATTCAACTGTCCAAAAAAAACTATGACTAAACTGCTCAAAAAGATCCATAGTTCAATCTGCTCAACGATTCAGACGGTTTGATCGAACCGGCTCACTAAGTTAGCTAAGGCATCAGTTAGCTGAGCTGCATTGACCATCGTTACATACATGACAATTGTGAATTAAACCATGAGATGGCGAATCTCTGAGATATGGTGTGTACAAGGGGAATACAAAAGCCGAGAGTTGTCTCCAAAGAAGCAAAATCCATATTTCAGAGATCGTCTCGAGTCAAAAATCTCTTAAAAATTTAATTCGTAGACACGGACCATTACCGATTGTTTAACTCAAAAGAGGGCCGATTTTCTATTGGCACTCCATTCCTAATGTTTTCATAATGAATGTGTTAGGAAACACTTATGAGATACCAAATCTGTACAAAATAAATAAAACACCCGACATTCCAAAAAAAGTTGAATTAGACATCACAATAAAGCTACAGATTCACTTGTGAGGTAGGCCGAGAAGTCAAAACTACACTTTAGGTTTTCATGGCTATCAAATGATAATGAAAATTGAATTATCAACCCTAAAAATGCCCATCAAAATATGGTCACTAAAACCAAAAACTATAACAATATTTCATTTGACAGGTAGTTTGCCTCAAAATTATACATTTTGAATGCATTTCATTTATCATTTAAAAATTAAATTTTAGATCTAGATGGAACTGGTACCAGGACATATGACATTTTTAATTATCAATTATGAATATGTATTTCAATATATTTGATATACATACAGGTAAAGATATGTTGAGAGGTGTAAATTATCAATGTCTGTTATAAATCCATACAAAAATATTTGTTTGAGAATAATATTTATTTTAAAGTGTAATAATCTTTACATTCTACTAATATTTCGGCCTATATAATTATTCTTATTGCCTACCTCTGATTACATATATAAATTAATTGTATATGTATACTGTGACATTACAAACTGATGTCATGTTTGAAATTGCCCCATCACTTGTTTTTATGCCAAGTACTTCGTAATCACGAATAATGCCCTCAGGTTGATAACGCGGACTGTTTTGAATGTTATAAAAACGGTCACCATCTATGGTTCTTTTTCAATCCATCGCTCAGAACTAAACATTTGGTGATTCACTACTGCGGCCAGCGGATCTAAGATGTAACCGTGGGCATCCAACGTATCTAAAGGGTAAATACTTTTATGTTATTCAATCGTTAGTGCATAATTTACTATAATTTGTTAATCTAATCGCATGGTGAATAATCTTTACAGGAAACGAGATGTTTCCCTTTGGTTACATACACTACTTCGGTTTCATTACTACTATGGCCTACATTACATCTTATTTTCTACAATTTTGCATACGGACCCCGTTGCATCGGCCTGGATGCTGAGAACCAACTACAATGACGGGTCATGGAGATGGGAAACTACGATGAAATGTGCACGGATGGACATGGATTGAAAGTTATGTAATCTGTTGTAACATTTCGATCTTGTTATCACCAGCCTGCATCGCAGAACATCGAATTCGCGCTCAACCTGACAAAATTAGGATTTGTTAATTTGAATTATATTTTGATTCTAACTTTATTCATTTTTATGATTAGATTCCATTATATAACGAATAACACCTTTTCATTTATCTTATTATTAATAAATTTTTCCCAGTTTAGGATGAAGGCAGAATGTGACAAATTAAGGTGGGTTTGCGTTTCTGAGGTGAAGAACCTGCGGATCTTGTGTTCACTACTGACTAACCGGTGAGAGGGTAGAATGCCGACCTACACTCTCACACTATATATATATATATATATATATATATTGTGTATATATATATAGTGTGTATACATATACATATATACATATACATATATACATATTTTGTATGTATATTTTGGGGTGTGCAGTTCAAATATTTAAATACACTGTGTGTAGCTATAAATTCTGGGAAATAAATCAAAATATCCCAAAATTAAAACTGCACAGCTTGTTAAAATGTATCCACTGCATGCGCCTGATATGATTAAAATTTTTTAAATATGATAATAGTATCTATTCCAGCTATTAACATAGACATGTTTAAGATTTTAAAAAGTATTTATTTGCCATAAAAAACTACGGCATAATTAGGTAGGTATTCAAAAATTAATAAAAAAAAATATTAAAGCAAATTTATGATTAAAATTTGATGATTTGTTAAATCCCACTGAATTCATTTTTAAATAATTAGACGATACAAAGATTTCAAAAATAATTATAAATTAACTCATCTGGAAGGAAGAGTGAGAAAGTGAAATTTTGCATGATAATATTATCTAATATAAATTTTTTTGAATAGAAGTCGGCATGATTTTAAAAAATTTCTATAGATTATGTTAAGAAGTATGATAACATACAATTTGCTAACTATTTATTACATGGATTGGGAAAATGTACAATGCTACGCATCTTCCAATGAAAATATTGTGAATTCTTTTTGCATAGTAAGCAATTTGAAAATATCCTTTGTGGCCGAAATCTTGATTCCTCTTTCCTTGTATTCAAGTGCCTTCCTAACCAACATCCGGTTCAACTCGTGAACATGCGGGTGTTTCAAGTATTCCTCCAGATCCATCCACTGACAGCCCACGAGTTCCCGCTCACAGCGTTCGATCGTATGGGACAGAGGATGTAACTGAACAATCATATAAATGTCCGAGTTCCCGAACATCATGTTGTGAGCGTGACGGAAAGAAATCACCGAATAAAACTCTGTATCAATTCCAGTTTCTTCCTTCACCTCTCTGATAGCAGCGTCAACAATGTCTTCACCTGGAAAATACAAACCAAACAACAAAGTTATGCAGTGCAAGATTATTTTTTTCAAAAATAACTGTTTTGATAGAATGAACAATCTACATAAGAAAATTTCCATGATTAGATGCATAACTAGACTCAAATATATAAAAGGGTATTTCTAAGTTTACATAATGATTTAATATTTTTACATACATTAAGTAATAAATGCTACATAATTGATACAGGTTCATGTATACATTTTATCCAGCATCTTAACCATTAGACCAACAATCTACTGAAATCTGGAGTTTTTTCAAGAAGTTATATGACATTGTGACCCATAAGAAGGTCCATCAATTACTAGATTTGTATAAAATAGTGGATTATAAATAATTATATCGGATGGAATAGAGTACACACCTTTTTCTACATATCCACCAGGAAGCTTCCAATGTGGAACTTGGAAGTATTTTTCAGAGACAACGAGAACTTGATTGCAGTCATTTATCACAACAGCCCCAACTCCCAAATTTGTGTGTGCGTATGGAGGAATGTTACATGTCTCTGTCTTTTCTGGGAGCCATTTGTACATCATGACAAATCCTTCACTTGCATGATGAAAGTTAAAGCCATTCTATAAAATAAATAAATTTTTAAAAAATCATAGGAAAATCCAATTACATATACTTTTTCTTATTTATTTAAGACCGGTTGTATGATCAGTAGTAATTTTTTACTATAGTAAAATAAGTTACTAAAGTTTTTTTTTGCGAAAATGGGTTGTTTGATCGTTAGTAAAAAATATTTACTTCTCAAAAATACATTCCGTAGTAAACTCATTTTACTCCGCGAAAATTTAGTAAAAACGGGAATCGATATATAAATATGGCGGACTTTTCACAGCTGTTCCAAAAGTCATCTGACTCGTTGATACTTTGAAAGTTGCAGTATAGGACAATTAATCATTCAATATCCCGCTATTTTAGTGATGAGAGTTCGTCCGATGATGATCTCATTGTTTAATATACATTATTACACATAATACGAAAAAAATTCACCACCAAAGTGACGGATGTCGAATGCCTAGCTGAAAAATGCCTATAGACATCTCCATCTATACTTTGGCAGTAGTAAATTAGATGTATGAACAACTGAATGATTTTTACTAAGGGTGTTAGTAAAAAATTACTACTGATCACACAACCGGCCCAAAGTGTTATCTTAGGTAGGTACTATATTAAAATTGTAGTATTAGATGTCCGATAGAATATACATTTCACACCAAGCCAGAATTTATAGAATTTACACTGAAGGTATTATTAATATATTGTAACATTTCAAAAATACGCGCCAAGACCAAGGGCGCCATCTACCGATGCGAGCAGGCGCGGCCGGTGGAGAGAGAGGTCGGAGGAAGGTAGCGGGGGACTTGGTGGCGAGCGCCCAACCTGAGAGGTGCGTGTGGCGAGCGCCGAGCGGCTCCGCCGAAATTAGAGTATTGGCGAAGGAGATCGACAATTGGAGGACTATTTTCGCAGCAGAACAAGAGATTTGGGCCTTGTTCTGCCCGTGTAAATCATGTAAGGAGGGACTCCATAGGGACCAGATGGCTTCGGGGTAATATTCTGGAGGATGAGATCACTTCAGAGAGACCAAGGCCGCGGCAACCCCGTGGCTAACAGGGTGGAGATCGAGGTGTGCTGAATCGGCAACATCAGTGTCCTCACTAGGAGGAGAGTTAAACATGAAGAAAGAAGATATCAAAGACAGTTATCGTGCGTAGAATGTCAGGTTGTCATGTTTTATGTGATTAAAGTGTAAGTAATGTGTTGAAATCTAGTGTTATTATTGTCTGAGACCTCCCCCATACATCTGAGATAGGCATTCTGACACCAAACTTTATTGACCCACAGACTGAGTCTAGCTGGTGGCGTGGTGCGCTGGCATTCCATCCTCTGGTGACAGCACACGACGTAACAATATATATAATACCTCTTGTGTTTATCTACCCTGTATACTTGTACGTACATTTGGAAGGAAACTGATTATTTATTACAAATATTACATTGGAGTGTTAATTTTGTTTTAAATAAAATCAGGTGGGCACGTGACCTTTTTGTTCTGAAGATAGATTATCATACACAAGTAGAAAAATTAATAACATTATTTCAATTATTATTTTTAAAAAAAAATTTTTGAATTTGTTTCTAGATTTTATAACCTTTGTACTTACTGTGAACTGACATTGGCATATATTTTTTTCCTTAACCGGATAAGTTGGTTTGATGGACCGTTTTAGATTTTCAATAGTGTAATTATTTGATATTGTATTATAAAAAATTAGATTAAAATCCTTCTGTTACTTTATTTGATTAATTATCTTTTCTATTACTTGACAAAATGTCCATAACTTTTATGTTCCTTAAATAAAAATAAAAATTTGTAATAATGCAACCAGATACATATGTCCATTGATGGCGGAGTGAATATGATCCACTAGAATTAGTCCACAAGAGTACGTTATCTGAAAGCGATGATCTACAAAGTGTTTTTGAAGACGACAAAGATATATCTGGCTGTAATATAACTGAACATGATCAGAAAATATGCGATAAAGTAATTTAAAATCCCACCACCAATTGAACACACAATTCAATGTCACAATACAGTAAACTCCTTGTTCGGCATTAGTAGGACCGGAGGTTGTCGGAAAACAATATCTGATCTTTAAATAACCATACAAAATGCATTATTCTTCTTCTTCTTCTTGTGTCCTATCCATTCAACGGACGTTGGTTATCATCATTTTGTTTACTGCGACCCGGAAATCTCTATAGTAGACTGGCCAAACCATTGCCTCGGGTTCTTCAGCCATGATGTTCTCCTTCTTTCTTTCTCTTTCTCTGCATTATGAGGTGCAAGATCTCATACTTCTCCGGATGTCCCATTACATGTCCAAAATATTGAAGTTTTCAGATTTTTATTGTTAAATACTGCTTTTATTTTATTCATCCGAACCATAACATCTTCCTTCGTATTTCTATCCATCCAGCTTATTTTGAGCATTCTCCTTCGGTAAGTGTCCATGATTTCACTCCATAAAATAATATCAAAAAAACCATTCTCATACGTAAAAAACTCTATATACTTGCTGCTAGCGAGGAAATTAAAGTGTAATTTAAGTAAATAAAAGTATTATGTAAAATATAAACTGAATATATTTACTGCTTATATTTTTAAACACATACAAAATTGCAGCATATACTAATAATAAAAAAAGACAATTATAAAACCACTATTCAGGTGTCCGTTGCTTGAGAGTTCCAGTTATTTGAGTACAAGATAAGAGGGAGTTAACTGTATTATGAAGTTAAAATAAAGTTATTTTATCTCTTGAAAAAATGGTAGAAGAACTACTTGGTGCATTTAATCTTATCACAGATAACAGTGTAATAATTAACGATATTGTAAAATATGTATACTAATAAAGAGACAGACTAGACTATTTTGGAGTGGAAAGGGTGTGATGTACAAGGATTTTTCGCTCACCTACTGGACATTTGAAACAAAGTAACACAAGTTCTCCGTTGAATATAATACGGTATCTGGGAAAAAATAATGAAAAATCAGTAATTGGCTCCAAAGGTGGTTCACGAACTAGCACAGCATTTGCAATGTAACTTATGGATTGTTATACTATTGATAGAATCGGTGTTAACTTTGTAGAGTTTCATCATAATGGATGGATATAAATGAAACAACGTTATTACTCTACTTGAGTTTATTAGCACTACTCGAGTTTCGAGAGAAACAGTAACTCTCATTGACAGATGAAGTATTAATAGTTTAAGTTTAATACTTCACTTGTCGATGAGAGTTACTGTTTCTCTCGAAACTCGAGTAGTGCTAATAAACTCAAGTAGAGTAATAACATTGTTTCATTTATATCTATCCATTATGGATTGTTATTTCACTAATTATGAGTTGGCACAAACATCACTTTACATTCAGTTGAAACAAAAAAAAATTATACCACCATAACCAGAAATCTGTAATACTTTAAACCACTATGCATAATAATACCATAGATAGGGAGAGAGAATAAATCCAAAATTTTGTCATACTACAATTCAACAAAAGGGGATGAGGATTCGTGTTGGATGTTGATCATAATTGATTGGTGCTGGGTTTATAAACAAGAATATATGAATTTTTAATACAAATTAAATGTATCAATAAGAAAAATATACAGATAAAAAAAATATTTTTGTTGTCACTTGGACTTGAACTAAGAATCCTTCCTATCCGGGGAAGTGCGCTGACCTATTGTACCAAGTCAATATTGTAAGTAAATGACAAATTTTTGAACTTATATGTTGCATTTACAAATTGATACATCTGTTATTCCATTATTTGAAAGCCATCTACTTTATAATTATGGAAAATCTTAAACACCTTTGAGTTAAATCGATAGGATAGGAGACACCAGAATAACGAACCAGGAACCAGAACAGTGTACAATACAGTGATGGCAAACCTATGATATGCATGAATAATGCTATGATATGAAAGGTGATACGTCACAGCGTTTTGGGCGACACGCCAGCGTTTACTAATTTATCAAAGTTATCTACGTAGAGTTATCAAAGAACACGTGTCCCGTCACCAGATGTCTACTCGACAACAACGTTCAAATTTATCACTACATACATATTACATTTGTATCTATTTTGGGTCTCAATTTGTGAAAAAAATAATTAATTGAAATAAACAATTAATAAATTGACATCAAATCAAATACTATGGGTTCCATATTTTTTCCAGTTAAATTTAAATTATTTTTTTGGAAGGGGAGGGTTAGATTTTCTGAAATTTTGACAAGCCGAGTCCAAAAAGTTCACCATCACTGGTGTAATAAGTTAGCGCACCTACAAGGGTTCCTGTTTCGAGTCTGGGTGACAACAAAAATATTTTTTCAATTAATTGATTTTATCTGTATCTCTTTCATATTGATACATTTAATTTGTTTTAAAAATATCACAGAACTATATATTCTGAAAAACTGCAACTTCACGATAAGTGTTCCCTTTAATAATTTTTTTTCTTTAAAAAAAAAAATAGAGATGCGTACACAGAATACATGTCTCATCAATATTCTTACTATTTTAAAACTAAGCTGAACGCTTGTGCTATGAAAATAGGACTAACTTGCTGGGGTCCCGGAACGAGGCGTGAATCACCGACTACTAAATCAATAGGCCAGCGTCTTAACCACTACACCAACAAGCTACTATATATATTTGATAGCCATTCACAAATTTTATAAATTTATTGTTCTTTATCAAAATTATAATGAAAAGAAACATTCCAAAAACAACTTTTGTTGATGGCATTGCTAAAAGCCAAAATCACATATTAATGGAATAAGCCGTAGTTTTATAAAATCTATTTTTGCAATTTATCAGTTTATGAGCACCCTCAACAAAGACCTCAGAAAGAGTTATCACTTTACCTGTACAGCAAAAAAGGGAAGAAAGCTGATACAAATATGTACTAAATGTAAAAAGAACACGTGTAATGAATATTCGAAGGTGAAACATCGTTGTAAATAATCTTATTTTTATTATTTCTGTGTAGTTTAAGTTTTCTGAGCTATTCTGCTGTGTGACTCCAACCTTTTTAACTGATATGTTGGATTCTATTGCAGGGTTCTTCATTAGGGCTAATGTCTCTAAAGAGCATAGGCAACAAACTTACCACTGTTAATGGAACCTGCAGTGGGATTCGAAACGTTGGCCCCGAGCTACTGGCTAGTCTCAAACTATATTAATTCACCATTCCATATCATTGCACATCTAACAATTTAATATATTATATCTAATACATGACATTCCACATTGTGCCTTGTATAATTTCATGAAATAAAAAAAATACAAATTAGAACTCTATACCTTTTACTCTACATCTTATAGTCTGTCATACACTAAACAAAAGAGGATTGAGAAAAAATGAAAAAAACTTACTTTAGCCAAAACTGGAACCCAATCAGAATCATTTACGTCCACTTTAAACCAAATCCCTCGTTTTCCAGTATCTATCCATCTTTGGAGGGAATCTATTATCATAAAAAGTCAAAATGAATATATGTATACAACATTTTTATCCACTCACTTCCTTTTTTTAAATAAATCTTATCATTTTATATTTTTTAACAGATTGATGACTTCTTAAAGGTAAGTAACATGACATATTGATGTTATTAAATTAGAAAAATGATTTAGCTAACACATATTATAACGGATTGCCTGTTTGCAGTGGAAATGAGCGAGAATAAATGAGGATAGTCAAGTGAAGGTAGACAAAACGCGTTCTCAAATAGACCCCACTCTTGGACATCGAAGAGGCTTCAGGGAAGACCACAGAGATGAGATGGTATCCAGAAGTTTTTGATGACAATATAATATACCAAAACTTTGTTTAATAGCCTAAATATGTTCCAGGAAAGTTGCCCATGAAGAGTTGTGTCGTATAATGAATAATTTATTTTGATACAAACCCATACTAATTCCATAGGATCCATTCCAATTTTATAAAAAAATAAGAATATCCTAAAGTTTTTAGTTGGGAATACATTTCTTACTTATAATTTCCTTTAAAAATAACATTTTCCATTACATAATGTGTTAAAACAAAATCTTTTTTTTAAAAAATAAAATGTTAAACGGTTGTTATTAGAGCCTGAAGAGGAACATGAAAAGTCACACAATGTCATGGTTTTATCAGCTCCACTCACTGTTGTGAAAGGACCTGGCTGAAAAAAATTGGACCAACGTTTGTTGTTTTGCACAGCTTTTGCAGTTCTTTGTAGCAGTAGGATGTTTCTTTGCTCGAAATGAGAATGTGCTGAAAGCATATTTTACATATTTTTTCGACCGTAAATTGAAAAATATTGGGCCAAAATTTTAAAAGTTGTAAGAGCGAAAAGCCATATATAAATTCGATGTCTTTGATATTAGACAAATATACGCTAATACTACTCTCAAATACATATATAAATACAAACAGGCACATTTTAAAACAACTCAAAACATAATTTCCACATGGACAAATACAAATAACCTACAAGCCCCAAGAGCACATACTACATTTGGTCAAAGGAACTACAAATATTTTGGACCTAAACTATATAATAGAATGCTAAAAGACTTAAATCAATTGAATTGTCCCAAGAACATGAAACTATATATTAAAAATTGGGTTCGTAATATGGGTAGAGCCAGTATTGATGCACTCACCCAGACATATTGATTCATACCTATATTAATTATTGCTACAAAGTGATCCAAAAATTAAGTCCATTTTAAAATTGTTCTTCATATACACCTTTTATATAGTAATATATGTAATTCTAATTAATTGAACAATTGCTTGTAAACTATGCCCGTCTCGACATTTCTCTAGTGAGACGGGCACAGTCCAAACAGATTTTTACATAGTATTATATAGTTACTAATAAAATAAATAAATAAAGAGCAGCCGTATAATGACGTTTTGAAGGATTAAAGTAACACTTATCATAATATGGCTAGTTAAAAAATATGTAAGGAGTTTTTTTAAAAGGTACATTTATTATGGAAATTATTAAATTTTTATGTTAAAGACAATTTAGTTACCTTCCAGCTTCTTGGGAAATAAATTAGGACTACATTGTTCACATTTTGATTCAATTGTTATTCCATTGTAACGATCTTGGGTGCCTTTAAATACATCATTCTTGAAATTTTCGTTTTCACTCGTCATTTTCTTGATATATGAGTAACTGTTATCGAAAATAAAAAAAAACAATTTTTATTTAAAATTATAATTTTAGACATTTAAACATATAAATGGTAAGATAGTCCTCACCACCGCTTATCTCTTTTATACACTTCAGATACGTGCGATAATTTTACATTGTGAATATCTGTGCCGGAGAATCCGTAAACTCTGCGAAAAGAGCGAAACATTTAAAGTAGCGAGTTGACAGAACATTTACTCTTGAAATATTCAATTAAAATATATAAATCAGTGCCAACTAACAGTTAACAATGTTCCATTCAAGGTTGAACTTTGCTTCGCGTCATAAATTTACGTATATCAAACACAACTTCAACGAGAATACCATTCATCTCAATGCCAAACGACAAATCAGAACAGATGATACTGACAGTTCGTATTAATGATACCATTATAAAAAATGGAAGTTGGATTTTAGGTTTTCAGCAACCAAGGCGTGATCTTAAATTCTTGTCTATGGTTTACTTACTTACCATCACACAATTCCTCCAATGGGGTAGGCATAGAGGATAGAACGCCACACTCTTCGGTTCTGACTAGGCTTACCATAATTATGAAGCTCTAAACTGCGACCAAGTCCTTGTTTGAGCCGGCTGTAAACATTATTTTGCCCTCTTCTACGTATGCCTCGAAAATTCATCATAATTGTCACCACAAAATGTAGCTACCTTTTTATCAATTCCATGACAACATAATATCGAAATTATCTCCTCAGTCAATATTTCTGATCTCACCGTGAACACTCAAAATGTGAGTTTTATGTGCACACCTTCCAATGGTAAAAAGTATCCAACAGGTGCTAGTTTTACTTATTTCCTATTTGAAGTGTCATTAGTAACACTTAAAAATGCGTTTTCTGCAAGTCAGCTAGTAACTCTTCCATCAACAAAGGTGCCAGAATATTCAAAATTATCACTTCGCATTTAGTTCCCGCAGCACCAAATTTTGGTTCAAAGAAATTTGAGATCAATTTGGATGTAGTCAAAAGTTTTGAACCTCATATTATGCAATGCTATGTGAAAGGTAAATTTGGCCTCATTGGGCGCAATAACTGAATAATCTTAAATGGAATCATCGCTTTTAATAGATGAAGAACTTGCGGCACACCAGCCTTGTTTCGCACACTTAAAATAATTTTTAATGTCCACTCGCCTACTGTAATCAAAGTAAATGATAGCTTGCGAAAACAGAGCCGTGCAATGTGGGGGTTGGTTTCACCATTCACGCAACGACTGGTACCAATGTGTGAAACTGGGATAATCCCAGTTAAACCGAGACATATGATAAGCCCAGTCCTGACGATTCTTGCTTCATCCAAGTTCGCAGATTATTGCGGCTTCTAACAGGACCATCTTCCAGTATCTGGCTGTCAGGTCTTGGACATAAATCATCCTTACCATTCGTCAGCTTCATATGACCAAACCGCCTGTTATCTTTTCTTAATTTAACTCACTATACTAAAATCGGGTCATAAACGGATCTGCTGCATATGTGATCGCACTTCCACTGCATTCAGTCTACTTTCATTCCTCTTCCACCAGCCCTAGGCCTCACTTCTATATATTAGTGTCAGTACCAGGACTCCATTGTGTACCCCTAGTCTTATCTCGGTTGACAAGTTCCCATTACCTACAATTCCATTCAATATACCATTCACTTTGTACCCTGTAGTCACCCTCCTTTCAAACATACTTTCCAAATAGTCACTCATTGACTTGTTCCAAACATTCATTACCTAAAAGTTTTTTGCATGTTGTCTAGCTTTCCTCCTCGAATACCATCACGTTTGACTTGTTGACAAAGAAAAAATAAATGAAATACAACACACATCTACAAATGAAAAAAAAATTAGGTAAGAATGTGTTATTTTAAGGTGGTCTCTTTTATTTTTTATATTGATGTTATTAAATATTTGTGGCACAACATATTCTCTCACCATATACATTGTTCAGGATCGGTACTCTCATGGTTCGACCCAACGATCTGATAGAATAGCTATCAATAGTGAGGGTCAGTATTCATATTTACATTATTTATTATCATCTCATATATACTTATTCATAATTATACTATATTTTAATTGTTACATAGCATAAGAAAAAAAATTTGACAATCTCTCATCTCTGTAAACATTCATAAGATTAAAAGGAAAAATATCATATAATTAAAAACAATTCACTTTGTTAAAACACTATTTTATTTTTACTAACACCAACTGGTTTCGGAACCACCGTTCCTAAACCGGTTAGTAAAAATAAAGTGGTATTTAAAGAAAGTGAATTGTTTTAAATTATATTTATAATGAATTACTACAGGGTTATAGCAGAATACAACTGGAAAAATATCACTTAGGAAAAAAACTTTTTTAAACTCTTTTGTATATTTAATTAGTTTAATTTATAAACATTAATATGATGGATAATGAACGGAGATGCAGTACTCTGATTATATTTAGAGTCAGAGATATTTATAATAAATTAATAAGTATAATACTACCATTACTAAACTAGATTTACCCTGAAGGAACGGTGGTTCCGAAACCGGTTGGTGATACCTAATGTGTAAATTTAGTTTATAATGAATAATAACAAAGTAATAGCTGAATACAACAGTATATGTGGTTTTCTACTCTGCTCATTATCATTAAAAATTACCAAATTATTGTAGTGCTGCCTTTTGCTCAGATTAATATGTGATAATTTTTTTTACTTTTTACTCAAGTAAACACTCACAGCCGTGTCATTATTTCTAGTCTCCTTTTAGATTGCCTTAATACTTTCGTAAATACACTAAATATATAAATCAAATTTTAGCAATTCCTACAAAAAAAAAAAAAAAAATCATAGTTTGATGAACATAGTTTAATAGTACAAATCAGTATTTTGAACAATTTGACCACTTAAAAAGTGCACTTTTTTTCTAATAATGTCACCCCAAGTATCGTAAATGAATGGTCGTTGATGTCTAATCAACGTACTCTATAATGATACTCATTATTCGCAGCTTGAGTGTTAAAATCACCACTCAGACTTCCACTCTAGTTTATTTAACCTCTTTGATCTGAAACAAAAAATCTTATTACAAATAAGTTATTTAATTTAAAATAAAATTCAAGAAACACTGCATTAAAAGTATTTTTTAAATATTCTACTGACAAAAATAAATGTATTACTGAAGAAAAATATTAATAACCGTCTGGCCTGCCGTAACTCCATGAAAAAGTACATTACTGACGATAGGTTTAAAAATAACTTATTACCACACAGACCAGTAAATGAATAAACATGAAATAAAGTGTTCATATAGGAGAGGGGTTTGGAACGTTAGTTGCGGGATGAAGGGCATTCTACACACATTCTTGGTGAACATAAATCTGATAGTTAATGACACATTTATGCAAAAGTAAAAGTATTTACTTTTCGAAAATTAAATCTTTGTGTAAACAAGACATATTCTTTACATTAATGCATATTATGTTGTCAGTGTTTAAATTTTCGATCCAATCGAGTTATATATTTAAAAGACGTCGTGGAGCTTTTTGATTGCGTAAGTGGTACCAAAGTGATCACGTGGATGACACCAAATTGAAAATATTAAAACAAGGAATTTGTGTTAGTTCATGTCTATATATTTGGTAGTCTGTGCTTACTACAAACATTTTTTTTACACTCAGAGCCAAAATCTTGAAGCAAAAACACAAAAACATGACTTGAACTGAAAGTTATATAAGTATATAATTAATATTTATATTAAAAAGGATAAAAACAAAATTTATTTTATAGGAAAGTAAGAATGGTATAAATTGTACAATTAAAGTTAATATATGGATTATTAAGATTATACCTGTAGATAAATACTGGGAGATTTTGTCCAATATTGCTGTTATTTAAGATATGTTTATCATATTTCAAATAAGAGCTTCTCCACTTGGATTGCATTAATTCCTGAAAATCAAAAAAAAACCTGATATGTAAAAAAATGTTTAGAAAAAAAAAAACTTTACATAAACAAAAAAAAAACCCATATCAGTTAGCAAATAGTGTCTTCACGGCAATCGGAGATCTTGGTGGTAGGATATCATCATGTCATATTAATTAAAAATTAATAAATTTGAAATATTTGATCAAAGTAACATTACAATATAAAAAAAAAAGAGGGGACTAACCTCTATCTGATTTGTGTTCAGCGTAGATTTCTGGTGATTGCCAATCAATATATGCATCTCATACTTTTCAATGAGTTCAGTGTTTAAATTGATGACACAAATCGTTGTTTGGTACTGGTGTGAAAACTGAAACACAAAGAAAACCACTAATTAATTAAAAATAGGTTGAAGCAATACTTAAAATATTTGTAAATATAATTCATCAGTTAGCAAATAGTGTCTTCACGGCAATCGGAGATCTTGGTGGTAAGATATCATCATGAAATATTAGATAAAAGTAACATAATAATTTTTAAAAAAGAAAGGGGGCCGACCTCTTATCTGATTTGTGTTCAGCGTAGATTTCTGGTGATTGCCAATCAATATATGCATCTTATACTTTTCAATGAGTTCAGTGTTTAAATTGATGACACAAATCTTTGCTTGGTATTAGTAAGAAAACTGAAACAATGAAAATCACTAATTAATAAAAAAAATAGGTTGAAGCAATACTTAAAATATTTGTGGATACAATTCATCAGTTAGCAAATAGTGTCTTCACGGCAATCGGAGATCTTGGTGGTAAGATATCATCATGAAATATTAGATAAAAGTAACATTATAATTTTAAAAAAAGAAAGGGGGCCGACCTCTTATCTGATTTGTGTTCAGCGTAGATTTCTGGTGATTGCCAATCAATATATGCATCTTATACTTTTCAATGAGTTCAGTGTTTAAATTGATGACACAAATCTTTGCTTGGTATTAGTAAGAAAACTGAAACAATGAAAATCACTAATTAATAAAAAAAAATAGGTTGAAGCAATACTTAAAATATTTGTGGATACAATTCATCAGTTAGCAAATAGTGTCTTCACGGCAATCGGAGATCTTGGTGGTAAGATATCATCATGAAATATTAGATAAAAGTAACATTATAATTTAAAAAAAAGAAAGGGGGCCGACCTCTTATCTGATTTGTGTTCAGCGTAGATTTCTGGTGATTGCCAATCAATATATGCATCTTATACTTTTTAATGAGTTCAATGTTTAAATTGATGACACAAATCTTTGCTTGGTATTAGTAAGAAAACTGAAACAATGAAAATCACTAATTAATAAAAAATAGGTTGAAGCAATACATAAAATATTTGTGGATACAATTCATCAGTTAGCAAATAGTGTCTTCACGGCAATCGGAGATCTTGGTGGTAAGATATCATCATGAAATATTAGATAAAAGTAACATAATAATTTTTAAAAAAGAAAGGGGGCCGACCTCTTATCTGATTTGTGTTCAGCGTAGATTTCTGGTGATTGCCAATCAATATATGCATCTTATACTTTTCAATGAGTTCAGTGTTTAAATTGATGACACAAATCTTTGCTTGGTATTAGTAAGAAAACTGAAACAATGAAAATCACTAATTAATAAAAAAAATAGGTTGAAGCAATACTTAAAATATTTGTGGATACAATTCATCAGTTAGCAAATAGTGTCTTCACGGCAATCGGAGATCTTGGTGGTAAGATATCATCATGTCATATTAATTAAAAATTAATAAATTTGTAATATAAGATAAAAGTACATAATAAAAAAAAAATGTGTGGGGACTGACCGTTATCTGATGTGTTCAGCGTAGATTCTATCAATACATGCATCTTATGATTCACGCCATCTTATACTTTTCAACGAGTTCAGTGTCTAAATTGATGACATAAATCTTTGTATGGTATTAGTGAGAAAACTGAAACACAAAGAAAACCACTAATTAATAAATTTTTTTTAAAAAAGATTGAAGCAATACTTAAAATATAATTCATCAGTTAGCAAATAGTGTCTTCACAGCGATCGGAGATCTTGGTGGTAGGATATCATGTCACATTAATATTCAATTTTAAACTAAGATTAATGATGTCAAAGGGTACCAACCATTATTTGATTTGCAGTTATTTTTTAATATAGTCTTTCAGCTCGATACACCTAGTCCAGCGATATTCTAACTGTGTTAAGTCATCCAAAAAATGTGATTAGTCGAACTCGGCAAAATAGGCCTGATTAGGCAATGACTTCCTCGGTTGATGTGGACCATCCTCATCAAAAATGATGCAACTGGAATGCAACTTCACATTGATTTCTTTGATGTCTTTTTATCAAAAAAAAAAAAAGGAACCGAATCACTGACAGATGACACTCTTTTTCAATGTGGTCGTAAACAAGTACAAACTTGCCCACTTTCAACAGCTATCAAAACAAAACTACTGGATAAATATGTCTGAAATGTTGACAGGTGTCATTTGAAAGGCGGCCGATTTTGCACGTCAGTCATTAAACATGGGTAGAGTAAATGTTTTATAACTTTGCACTCCAGGTCTAAGGTGACCATGTAATATATATTTTCAAATAAATTGACCATGAGTACTGATTTCCAAATATTGATTATTTTTTGTGTTTCCTAGCACTTTTAAAATAATACGTAGGAATGTTAGTGATAATCAGACAAAGAATAACTTGAATTGATGCTCATGAGGAAGCCGTTGTAATCACTTGTATCATCAATGACTTATTTTTTCCAGTATTGTGATTCCATTACATGTACATTGTTAGCAAATGTTACTCCACTCATTGGCCGTAATTAAAGAGATTTTCTTGACAGAATTCAATCTCACATTCGAGTTCCTAGAACCCACATATCTCTTAATAGTAGCCCAAACATTTTTTATAGGGTTACAGTCTGGATGGTACGGTGGAAGTCGTGCCCATGATCTTGAAATAATTTATCAAGAGCATATTCCTCGAACACACCTATATGAATTACTATTAGCCGATATAATTCTGGCCTAAGCAATTAATTTGAAAAAAGAATACCCCTCTGAGTTAGCTATCGAATCATATTGGCCTTCCTTGAATTCTTATTAATTTCAAATTTTATTGTGATATGAAGCATCGTCAATAACCACCACAGACCTGGGTTCAGTGTCGGGAATAAGATAATTTATGTCATTGTGGTAGTCTCTGGTCTTTCGGTGAGATTTGTATATCAGTAGAGCATTAGGTATAAATCTAGCTAACATTGTGAAATTTATTATTTCATTTACAAATGTTATTACAGCCATCCTAGTAAATAAGGGCTCTCAAACTTTTATTTAAAATAAAACAAAAACGAATGAATATATCTAAAAAAAAAAAAATTATTATGTTTTGAAGTACATTTAGTGGCAATTATGTATGAAATTCAATTTCCCTCGCATGACCACCGCGGGCACGTTTGCAGAAGTCTAATCGTTGAATCCAATTTTCCACCACTTTTTTACATAATTCGGCCCGAATCGCACCAATTTCGCGTTCAATATTTTCTCTTAGCTCTTGTAACGTCACCGGCTTGTTGGTATAGACCAAAGATTTAACATAGCCCCAAAGAAAATAGTCCAATGGTGTTAAATCGCATGATCTAGGCGGCCATTGAACTGGTCCATTTCGCGAAATAACACGCTCACCAAATTTGGTTTTCAATAAGTCAATTGTTGCGTGTGCCGTGTGACTGGTAGCGCCGTCTTGTTGAAACCACATATTGGCCAGTCCACACCTTGCAATTGAGGCCAAAAATAATCAGTTATCATGGAGCGATAACGATTACCATTCACAGTAACATGACGATTAGCATCATCAACAAAAAAATATGGTCCAATGACACCTCCGGATTACATTGGTAATCCAGACCAAACAGTGATTGATTGTGTTTCGTGAAGCATGTGTGGATTGGTGCCTGCCCAATAATGCATATTTTGCTTGTTTACATATCCATTGAGCCAAAAATAAGCTTCGTCGCTAAAGATGATTTTTCGATGGAATTCAGCATCATTTTCAAATTATTGTGCAGCCCAATTGAGGAATTGGCGACGCTTCAAATGGTCAAGCGGCTTTAGTTCTTGTGTCAACTGGATCTTGTATGGATGTAGGCCAAGATCTTTTCGCAAAATTCGCCACAGAAATGCCCAATTGTTGAGAATGTCGTGTTAGTGACTCATTTGGGTCATCAAGAACAGATGCTCTAGCGGCGGCAATATTTTCCTTACTTCGTGCATTTCTTTGTCTCACTGGCACTAGAACATTGTGTAGCGACAATGTGCTTTCAAATTTTTGCACCAAACGTTGAATTGTTGATGTGGCAGGCAAGTAATGACGACGATAAAATGGTCATAATGCTCTTAAAGTTGCGGTGAGCGAACGCGAATTTTGGTAGTAGATTTGAATAATTTGCAAGCGTTGCTCCGGTGTGTACTGCTCCATTATGATTTGCCAACTAAGTACGAGTGTTAACCTCAAAAAAAAATTGAAGAAATATGGCGTAGTTTCTTGTCCCTGTTGAAAGAAAGTTTGAGCGTCCCTATTGAAAAACCCTTTATTTGAAACTGAAACAAAAAAAAAACTAATTAATAAAGAATGTGGAAACAACTAATAGTGTCTTCACGGCATTCAGAGATCCTGGCGGTAAGGCATCATCATTAAATTACAACCGCAATAATTACATGATTAAAAAAACAATAACTTACAATCTCAGTGTCTTCTACGGGTGATTTTTTTAGAGGTATATAGAGGTAAAATCGAGGCATTGTAAAGATAATAATATGCCATTAGTATGAAATCCAATTTTCGACCAGCTGAGGCCGTTATCGGCAATAACGCGACGAATTTTCCATCTGAAAAAGAATAAATAAATTCTTAATAACTGCTATCTAACATTCTTTCAAAGTAATATATTGCTAAGGCAACAAATATTTCATCAGGGTATATTATACATCGTCAATGCGCTTACGATCTTGGTGGTAATATAGAATCATCACAACATTAAATTATTATTTGATATAAAACAAAGTGATTTATAAATTCCTTACTTCAAACATTAATTTATGCAGTGACCAAATTTATTAATATTTTGTATATGTAAATGTACCATATTTCTAATAAAGATGACAAAAATATTGGCGTGGTTTTAAATTCATCATCATTCACAAAATTAGGAGAAATTGCAATATTTTTAGTACTTACTAGAAACTAACTAGTAGCGGAATCAGCAACTTCCAGAGCCAACCTGCTGACCTGAAATTAATAAAATAAAAATAAGACTTCGTTCAATGATAGCGAAGTACATAAGATAAGATAAATTTAAAATATGGCAATCGGAGATCTTAGTGGTAGGAATATCATGATGGTTTCAAAAAAGAGCATTTACAAAAATATACAAGGCAACGAATCGACAACAATTTCAAGAAAGAAATATTGTAAAAAAAAAGGGGGTTAATATTGAAAAAATGACAGAAATATAGATTCCAGAGAACGTAATTACTCGTCAATAACGGTATAATAAATATCTGATACATAAAAATTGTTCTATAATTAAGATTAAAAAGGATAAACAATATACTTACAACTTGGTACCACGAGATTTAAAAAAAAAACTGCACACAATTCGCAAAACTAACACCGGAACACCGTGACGCGCGCCATAGCAAAAGACATAGATAAGAGATATACGTAAAAGATATCCGAATCCGAGTCGTCTATCGATGGTCGTATCCATAGATACGAAAAGAAAGTTGTATACCAAGGGTACGTTCAGTCACTATAAAAGCATAGACAAAATACAATATACGAACGGACCGCGTTTATGAGCGCACCGCATTGCAGATCTGCGTGCCAACATGATTAATTTGTACTAGGATCACGTGAACGTGACCCAAGGCAAATGGTGGCAGGAATTCAAATTTTTAAGGAAAAATGTCCCCTCATGAGACAAAATCTCTGGTATTTTTTTGAATTCAATACAGGAAATTGAATTTATTTTGAAAGTTTACAGTGTATAACAGCTATAAAAGGTATTTTCCAATTGTCTTAAGGCAATATTGTACACTTAAAATTCAGTAAAAAAAGAATAGACTTGAGATTCTTGTACTCTTCCCCGATACGGGTTACTTTTCTATAAATGTTAATAGTTTTATAATATTAACAAGATCACAAGGCAGAATCTGTTTATTTATCGGTAGATATACACAGCTTGGATTTTTAACATCTACTAATATATTAATAAATAATATTTATAACAATACATAGTGGTATGTTATTGAGGTAAGAGTATTATAGTCCTTGAAAAAGTGAAACATTCTGACATCTACTTATTTATATTCAAGACATAAATCTGAATTTGTTTTAAAAGGTTATAATTTATATGAGTTAAAAGAGTTACTTGCGCTCTTGAGGTGGTCTTCAATCACTAAACGGCGGAAACAAAATCATTCAGCATCATCATATTTCAAACATAAATCTATGTGTACCAAATAAATATCAATCTGAATAAAATGTATGTATGTAATAAAATGTAAATTTGTTCCTTAATTTTATAATAAATAAATAAAAAATCCTCAATAAATTTCAAAATTGTCAATTATCTAGGTATAATTCACTATAACAAAAGATATATGAAAGTATAATAAAATAATACCGACTATTATAACTGCAATAATTTTAGTTAAAATAAAATAATTTTGCGTGATTTTCGCTATAATCATCACTTCAAAAATGGCAAATTGACGCTACGCTGTCTTATTCCTTAACTCTTAAAAATCTGATCGACAAATATCTCAATAATGAACAATTAATATTATTAAACATTTCATTGAAAAAAATCATTTGCAAATTTACATACAAATGAAAGGATAATCCACATCCTTTGGAATAACGCGCGTTAACCTTTACCATACCGTGGTATAAAATCCTCGTATACTGTAAGAAATTAGAGTTCCATTAGCTTTTAAAATGTGAAAAAATGGTTAATGCCATAAATATACTTAAAGTATTGAGCATTAAACATTTAAAAAATATGTAATATTATAATTCGGAGCATTTATCAAGTTCTGTATACGAGATTGTATTATATAATACAACCTTCCTATTTATCTATCTTCATTTAATTAGTGAGAAAGGGACACCATTATATTCTTATGTTTGTCCTTGTTTTCACTGTGAAATTATTGTGTGATTTCTTTCCGTCTTGCCACAAATGGTATTTTTGTCAACGTATTAATTTTACAACGGAATGAATTAAAAATAATTATTTTTGTAGGGTTTGCCTCATATAATTGATTTTTCATTAGTCATTTCTAAACATAAATATTTTTCTTCACATTAACTAAATTATAAAGTGTATGTTGCATATATTTACCTGAATATTACAGATTTAATTAAAGCGGTAGACCTGTGTTACTGCATGGTTTGGAAAGGGTTAAGCAGCACATGAATAAACCATTTTTGGGGGTTAGGACGGTGGTTAAATGAAATAGATGTTTGTTTGCGTGTGTTGAGGTTTAATTATGACAGTATGATAAAAACAATGAAGACAGATATAATTAAAGAATGAATGGGGATGTAGAAGGTGCGTGTTGATTATGAAATAAAATGAAGCGAATTGGCGGTCTTGTTCGGCGCGTGGGCCGGCAAGACCGCCCTTGTGACACGATCATAGATAAGAGATATACTGACATGATGAAACTGGAGAGACTGCCTAGCGGTGAAATCGAGCCAGGCTTATAGCAGCAGCCGGCAACGCTGTCGCTAGCGTCGATGCCGACTGAGATGGCGGTGGATTTGAATTCCGGTCGCTACACATGTAAAAAAAGTGAACCTAATAAATGTATTATTATTATTATTTATATTCGTGCAGTGCTCAGCCAATGTCGATTTTCCTGGATTGCTGAGTTTGCATGCTCGTTTTATGCTCGTCATCCCTTTTGGATATTGTGGCCATTATTTGTTCGACGTTTAATTTCTCGCAGTCTTGGCAGTCGAGCTCATAAACACCGTTTGTTTCCAATTCTTCGTCATATCGTCACATCAGTTCGATCCGACATCCGACAGTACATGGAATAATCACAATCTGTTTTCGACATAGTATTGCAAGCCGGTACCTAAAAACGATACACCCTGCTTTCAATACGGTACTGCAAGCTAGTAGATACTCAATCACAACAACAACAGTCACACATCTGATATGATAATGCTGATGATGGTCAGAAAGGTCAGATATACACGGCAGATTAGCCCAGAAAACTGTACATAAAAGATTTTGAACGGCCGTGAAAACATAAGAATATTTTCATGATTCCATTTCTCGTTGTGGTGGACTTAAAAAAAGTCTATATTAGTGCTGGTACCGAAAAAGTACTGATCGATACTTGCTAACTTATCGTTACAAAATGTATTATAGGGCGCGGAATTTTTGGGGCCCTAACGTTCATCCACATTGGCATGTTCATGTCGTGTCATCATTTTTTTTCGTTTTTATAAATTGTATTTTTAATTTGTTCGTTTTTCTGATTATAGTGTCAATACTCGTATATGCATGTATAATTGATTGGAATTTATGCATTTGCAGATGTGATGATACGAAAGTTCCTAAGTTTAGCTATTTACAAAAACATACTCACATTTTTTGCAATTACTGTATAATCATAAGATTTTAAATACTAAATTAATGTATTAATTATAAATATATACATATAAAATCAATTTTGTCGGTTGTCCATTATTTGAAAGCCATCTACATTATTTTTACAGAATCTCAAATACCTTTGAGTAAACCGACTGCAGACGCCAGAATTATCAAAATTGATTTTATATGTATACATTTATAATTAATACATTAATTTAGTATTTAAAATATCACAGACCTATGTTCTGAATAATTACAACTTCACAATAAGAATGTGTTTTCCTTAATAATATATGTTGTATCAATGTGTCCAAAATTTAATAAAAATGAATTGATAATTCTGGCGTCTGCAGTCGGTTTACTCAAAGGTATTTGAGATTCTGTAAAAATAATGTAGATGGCTTTCAAATAATGGAACGAAAGGTGTATTAATTTGAAAAATGTAACATATAGGTTCGAAAATTTGTCAAGAAAAATACTGGCGTTATAACGCAATTGGTAGTGTACTTCCCCGGATTAGAAATAGAGATCCAGGTTCGAATCCCGGTGACGCAAAAACAATATTTTTCAACAAAATTGATTTTATATGTATATATTTATAATTAATACATTAATTTAGTATTTAAAATATCACAGACCGTCTGTTCTGAATAATTACAACTTCACAATAAGAATGTGTTCTTAATAATCATAAGATTCATTAGAGATATTAGACTTGAAGTTTTGGCGAAATTTAATATTTAATTTCATCATGTGATAAACTTTTATAAAATCATTGTTCTACGTATTAACGATCCGTGTATGGATTAAGATTACAGAAACTGATAGAGATTGGGATTTTCCATAAAAGATAAAAAATGAATTAATTTAAAGTATTTTTCAACAATCTTGTTTCGGTACATTAAACACTAAGCTTGTTTTGTTTAGAATTTTTTTTTTTGACATATGTCAAAATACAATCATATTTTACGTTTAAACATTGAGAAATGTTTTACATTAATTGGCAAAATGTTGTAGGCTTTGGATGCCAGAAACATGTGGGAGGATTGATGATAGCTCGTTCTCATTTTGGGCTTTATGGTGAGCCTCGGGTAATTGCTAATTGTTTAAGGGTAGTTTTCTCAGCTCCACCCCAGCCCAAGATTGCTTTGCTAGAAAAGACTGGCAGAAAGCAAGATGTATAGTCTTTAGTGTTCATTTCTTTAGAATATTTCCAAGACTTTTGAAAAATATATCAGACGCAAATTTTGCTGACATGGTCAGACCACCTTAAAAATTGGTCAACCCACATATCAAGGTATTTGATACCTTTTACTTTCTTTGACTCATTCATTTAGAATATTTTGTATAATGAGTGAGATATGTTGGAAAGAAAATAAAGTTATTGTAATTAAAACAGGTTGATATGTAAAGTTTAGAATATAGTCGGTTCTAGGAGAGAATGTAATTGGTTATAGAAGAGAATCACGACAAATAATTCATAGACATGTATGTTCCAGGTCTACAGTCAGAAGTAATGTTACCATTAGACACGACTATTGTAATAAGAAAAATATAATATCAATTAAAATTATAATAATAAAAATAATATAAAATTAATTTTACCTCATTGTATTCTTTTTGGTGATTCGTTATAAATATAATTAAGATGAATTGACTTTGTTTAAACACCACTTGATTTTATTTACTTCACATCTTGTGCACCCTGCAAAAAGAACGGTGGTTCCGAAACCGATTGGTGTTAGCAAAAATAAGGTGGTGTTTAAACAAAGTGAATTGTTTTTAATTATATTTCAAATTAATTTGTTTAGCTATTATAAAAACAAATAATATTTCCTTCGTGGAAAAACAAATAAATATTAACTAAGTAATAAAAATATTTACAAAGTCTCATATAACATGCCGACACGCCGTTTGCAAGCGCGTTTTACTTCGTTCGTTATAGCAACCTGGTTTTATTGATAACGATTGTTCGTTGTAACATTTTTCATTGTAACGTCATCCATTATAGAGTACCCGACTGTACTTGAAATAAAGTATTTTGTAAGATTCGTATTTTGTAACATTATCTATCCAGTATCCCACATTAATATTCCAGTCTAAATAAAATAAAAAATATTTATAAAAGTGATTAAACCATTTTGACTAGCAGAAATATCCGGTCATGCTGGAAATGGGAACTTAATCGCCCTTTTGACAGATGCTCTCCTTCTACGGTCATGAATCAAATACTCGTCCTTTCCCTTTTTCGAGTTCATCAATGGACCACAGCCTTCGGCTACATTTACGAGTTATTCTTATATATCTCTTTGCTACCGTGATTCGATGACGTTCAGACAGATACAGTGATGTTCAGTTTTATTAAGAAATATACACATATTAAAAATAAATAAATTAACTGACTTTTTATTTATGTTTTAGGTTTTAACTTTGCAATAAGAAATTTTAATTACATATTAAATATTTAAAGAGTACAATGTCCTAGATATAAGACAAATCTTTATGTTGAGACATGTTCAATATTTCCATACTAACAACAACTCTCCTCAAGCAATAAATCATGGACACAACACAAGACAAACAACAAACATCTACACACCAGTTCCGAGAGCAACAACGACATTTTATCAAAGATTCTACATGTTCCTAGCTCCGAAACTATACAATACACTCAGTACCAACTGGAAATCGTACAATTCCAATAAGATTACACAAATATGGACCCAATATATGATTCAATCAGGTAGAGATGAATCAGAAGCATGGATATCCAACAATTTAATATAATTTAAACAATTCTTTCACTAATAATTCACTAGTCCTACAACACTCCCACTCCATATATTTTTATTTTATTTGTACTTTTTTATACATATTTGTAATTCTCTTTTTATTCCAAATAACACCACAACAGCACGAAAAAAAAACTTGCTACTTTAGCACAGACTTCAGTCTAGAAAAGTAGCCAGGACAACGCTGTATATATAGAGGTGAAGTCTACTCCATCCCACACAATAAACTATGTATTTATTATGTATCCACCTCTGTTAGTGCAAAAATATGGATGTCAAAATATATATAAATAAATAAATAACCAAATAACCACATTACAGTACAATGAGTTTTCCTCTGAAACCAGACGGAATCAAAATAAATAATTGAATACAACTGGGAACAAAAAGAAAGCGATACCGGGTATGAGAGCTAGTAACATAAAATAAAATATATATCAAAATAATCATAAAAATAAAGTGTAAAAGGCGAGCTTATTATAATTTCAAACGTTTGACAAGAAAATTAAATGCTGACAAATCTTCTTTAATCATTTAAAAGTACTAAGCTAGCATTGATTTAATAATTGTAATTTCGTATGGTCCAAAGATAAGATTGATCAAAATATAGAGCTAAATCATATATATATTTTTTTTGTTATCAATAATAAGAATCAATCTTTTCGATATATTTAATGGGAGGAGACTAAGCGAACAGTGACGATGCAGTTAACATGATAAATAGACAGGCATGCTTAGTAACCTTTGTGTTATGATAAATAAAATAATATTATAACCGTACCTCTCTCGTCTCGATGTGTATAGCCATTCTTAGTTGAAACTCGGTCTGGAAAACTAGTTCAGTTGGCAGGTTTTAAAAATATTGATAGGTATGTGAATTAAAACATTTACAATTCAATAAATAATGTGTGATTTGGATTAAGTACATGCGCTTTTCACTAACCTATTTAAATTGGTTTATTAGGTGAAAATTTCAGATAACGTTTTCGTTAATATTTATATATCATTTGTGAACCTGATTAGGTATCTATTATATATTTTATGATTTAATATAATAAGTCATAATGTTTTACGGAAGGCTAAATCAATTATTTGTTTCAAATCTATCTAGGCTACCAATGCGTTATATAAAAGAAATTGTATAATTAATAATTGCTTACGAAAGATTCTCGGTAATAAAATAAAATAATAAAGGTCACATTTTAAATCTTATTGTAGCCAAATTGAGTATCTATCTAGAACAGAAGATTTTGGAGAATTTGTAAATAAAATATGGTCATAATCATCAATTTCACGTGGCTATGATCCACTTAAAAAATTTGCCTTCATCACTGATCTTTACAGATGTCCTCCAGTCGTAAATGCCAAGTTGTCTTGCATTCTTTTCAATATTGTTGCCCCATCTTCTTAGAGGCCTTCCCAGTGGTTGTATCCCTCTTGGGAATGCTGATACAGTGCCACGTGCGATAATGAACATACTTATATGTAGTGATGAGCTAAACCGTTATTTTAACCGTTATTGTGACTGTGAAATTTGTGTTCGATGATTAATAACTGATTATTCGTAATTCGGCGAGCAATCACTAATATAGTGGAAACTAAACCTGTAACAGTTAAATATCAGTTACCGATCATCGTTATAAAATAAATATCAAACGCATAATCACAGTCATAACAAGGTTTAGTTCATGACTACTTATATGTTTTCAAAACGAAATCTAAATACGGCATTATTTAAAATTTTTAGAGAAATATAAATATGTGAAAGATATTTAAAAAGAGTTCTTAGATTATGTAGACTAATTTTTCATCGTCGGAATTTCAAGAGATTCGCACTCGGAAACAAGCTCGATTAGATCAATCGATCTCAAATTAAAAAAAATATCGGATAGATTTTCCGAGCAATTTGAATAATTTATTTCGCGCTTTACATCGAATTCAAAGATGCTCGAAGGCTATCATAGACTGAATCCATCACAAGCTTTACGAAGCTACTATCAATATTTTCTATCGGGAGTTACGAGGATAAAACCAGAGAAAATTATCTTTTTTAAAATGGATACGTTAAACTTAATAATAATGCAAATTATTTCTGAAATTGAAGTGCGTGATTCATCTGTTCTTCCTAAACACAACGGGTATTTCCTTAGCCACAAAATATTCAATTTGTTTGCAGTCAAGGTTGCGTCATCACGGGTATCTACGCAAATTTTATAGTGACGTAGTAGCTATGTATTTAATATTTCATACAGGTACCATGAAATAAAAGAAACGTTAGAAGAGTACATTTATAATTCAGTTTTATTACCTATTCATATTGGAATTATTATTAATTATTTTATTATAAACAGTTTTAAGTATAACAACACTAGAAATAACATCACAGGTATTGTACTTTCTTTTTATCGACAAAATATACAATATTTTGACATAATTAGTAACTAACAAACTTACGTAATTCTGAATAAAAAAATCATATTCTTTTGATTGAAAAATTTGGCAAATTTGGGTTTTTATTTACTAATACTGGGCAAACTTTTATTTGAAAATTTAAACACGCTTGTGGATTTAGGCATTATTCGAGACGGTTTTGTGAAAATAAAAAGCAAACCTTCATTTTGTTTGAAACTTGTATCTTTCATTTTATTTACGTAAATGAATTAAAGATTGGATAAATCACATTAAACTCTTCTGATCCTCACAGTAGCAATGCGATATTTCAAAGAAAATTCATTACTAGTAACAAAAAATCTACTAAGATATTGAAATATTTTTAACATTATTGAGGCTAATTGAATATGAAACTGTTTTAAATATATAATATACAAACGTTTGTGGAGACTGCAATATCCTATTAGTTATATTAAAAATAATATAAGATTAAAATAAATAATCAAATAACGAAATATAATGGGGATTAAAATTAAAAAAAATTATAATCATTTAATCGTTTGAGATTGAACGATACGCCGAGACGTTAAATAATTTTAAAATATTTAAATAGGACAGTGATAATTAAATTAACATATATTAAAAATGAAATTGACACACGGTCCATACCAAAAATATTTTTACATTCCAAGCATGATAAAAAGGATAATTACTTAAGTCACTGTACTTTGAACACATGAACATACGAGTACATAAACTTTTAAAATTTACAAATACTCTTGTAATCAGTGGCGCATTGCCATTGCGGTGCACTGGGGTAAAACACGTGCCATAGTAATGTACTGACGCTATCTGCCGGGTAGTATTAATCAGAATCATTAATGTAATTCTTTATTCTCGTTTAGTAAGTTTAAAAAAAAAAAGTTAATAAACTTGAGTAAAAGTCCGTCAATAATGACAGAAAAAAAATCTAATTTATACAGAATAATTGAACGAAACTATACAAAAAATAAATACATTTTTTATCAGATGTAGTAAGGTCAATTATATATTCAGTTCAACAAAAAATTAATATATATATAATATATATATATATAATACTCGCTTTCTGAAAATTTTGTTAATCGAAAAAACCGCATTTTAAAATCTAAAAAATTTCACAATATTTAAAAACACCAAAATCTTTAAAACCTATTCTTAAATCCTCTTATGAGTCATAAAAAATTTGGTATATATATATACCAAATTTATATATTTATAATAATCAAATATATATATATTTGATTATTTACACTTTTCACAATAGAGGTTTTACATAAGTTCAGGTTTTCTGTGGCTGGCTGCTTTCTGTATTACTATGACATGTATGTACAATCGGTAGGTACGTTCTGGTATCGAATTAAATTATCATTAAATATAAGTTACCTACATATGTTGGATATTCAAAGCTCAGATGATTAATTAGAAAAATTGGAAGGACCATAGAGCGAAACTTTTAAATCTAGTCCACGTGACAATGCCTCAAATTATGATTATTTTTTCTTTCTAAAACTAACCCTAAAAATAGCCAATCAACGTGTCCGTATTTCGCATTTCACGACATATGGTTTGCCATAAAACTGATAGCCGTGGCGCGCGGATCACTTTCTTCGGGGAACTTTCTCACTGTAAAATGGTTGTACTAATTCTGAAACCTTCGCGGGCGTGCGCACAGCAACTCACCAAAGTTTCATAACAATAAACTATATGAAGTACACACATTTGTTGAAACGACTCGCGCGCCATCTATTGTAAAATGGTTGTAGTAATTCAGAAACCTTCGCGGGCATGTGCACAACAACTCACCAAAGTTTCATCGCAATCGGATGAATGGTATAGGAACGCATATGGGACAAACAAATAAACAAACATTAATTTATATATATATATATATATATATATATATATATATATATATATATATATATATAGTTAACGTTACATACAAATTATTCAACTGTCCCATTACAGCGTATTTGTACAGCCGATGTTATTTATGCAAGGTTTAAAATATGATTTAATTTACAGAGATTTTATTATTATTTTACAATAGTAAATGGTTTTTGGTTTTAAAATAAATTTATATTTAGCATTTCCTCTTCGAGTATTTATTTTAATTCCAAGAAACGAGTAATTCCATTAATATTTTTAAGTTACATCATTTTAAAAAATACGTTTTATTTAATATCGTCAGTAAAATATAGGTAGTTTAATGATTTTCGCTCACACAAGATTATTTAGCATATATGTACAAATCGTATTATTTCGATTGTATTTTCAAGATTTGCATATCTATAATATTATACAATTTAATTCCATTTGAATGGATATTAAAATGAAAATATAATAATAATAATCCCAATAAGATATATATTTTAAAGTACAAATTAAGATGAATAAAAAATGACAGTTTATCTGAACTTCAATACGCAAAATAGACGTACTTATAAGTAATAAAATAAATTGTCGTACATACTAACGATTTATGATTTAAAACTAATACAATTCTTGTCTAACGGTATTATGTATCTAGCGATTAAAACACTGATTACTTTTTAATCACGTATTTTTGAAAATGATTTAATAAACCATCTTATTTGAGCATTTTATCCAGCTGATAATTATAATGCCTTTCAACGTATTTTAACATCTACACATACATATTTATAATGTTTATTTTGGTTTAGTATTATTACAATGCTTGCTTGGGTTTACGGTCGTATTCCATTCTAAAGCAAGATCTCATATTGTGCCGCCTTATCACCTGCAGAGTATAAACTTTACCTGACCAATAAATAATGCCGGTACCTAGTTATTGCTGTTAGTCTCCGTCTACCATTCGTCGGTAAAAGTCAAATTAAGTATTGGAGTTTTATCGCACCGCCATTGTCGCGTTCGAATTTCTGCAGTGTCACATTTGCCACTGTGCAATCATATAATGCAGCAAAAACTGAATTAAAACGGTCGTGGGTACCTAAATAAATAGGTGTTGTGTGGTGAAAAGTTCTAAAAAGAGGATTTATTCTATCAGTTTTCACAGTGCGTACGTAAGTAAACACTGATGTTCCGAACGAGATTGGATTGTAGACAGATGAGAAAATATTTATTGGCGTTTTGACACCTAAGCTTTAACTATTTGTTTTATAATTCATTATTACGTATTTCATAACCCGGCTGGGGATGGTGATAGGTGATAACCGAATATACTGATATCTAATGAATTATTACAACTTTCCGACAGATATATTTTTGGCGAGGAATAAATCGATAATTTTTGCGTGACTTTCAGATTTTATTAACAATATATATATAATACAGATAAAATTAGTAATTAAAATATTATTTATATTAACGTTAATTTGATATCCCCTCATTTATGAAAATATACAAACTGATAGGATAAATTTGATATTTATGTTAAAGTTTTCTTTCTGGGGTACGTACTTTCTCATTGAATACCCAAGATATTGGAATCCGAACCAATAATTTATTAATTATTTAATTCACACTATAAAATTATATGTTCACAATTATTATTGCTAACATATTCACAACGAACGAAACAATTTTTTTTATTAGTTATAATAATTTGGTAATTTAATTTTCTATTTAATTTAATTATAGATTGATGCATAATAAGCGAAAACAATTTATAGAAAATTTAACCCAAATTAAAAACAGCGAGAGATATTTATTTACAATGTATTGTATTTTGAAAGCTTCTTTCTAAATTTATACATAAACAAATCGCAGTCTTTAGGTTAGGGGTGTGGATATCATGCTAAACCCAGTTTAATACGATAAAAACTCACATTTTCTAAAATTGATTTTGTATGTGTATCTACGTAATTAATACATTTAATTAGTGATTAATATTATTTCATTTCCTATCCATAAAATAAGTGAACATTGAAAAAATTCCATCTTATTAATTAATAAAACCATCTTAATAAAAATAATGACTCTTGAACACATTCTTAAAGTGCCGTGACCAAAAAATCGATCTGTAGTCTGTGAATTTTGGATGAAAACTTAAATCACTGAAATATTGGAAAATAATACTAGTGCCGTAGTGATATATAGAGGCACGATAATATAGGCATAAAATAACAATGATCTTGGAAAATAAATGTTTCTTGCGATTGTCCTTGTCACTGGTCACTGATACAATCATTAACATGGTCACATTAACATAGACAGAAGTAAATAATAAAAAATAAATCAAAAGAATTTTTAAACTACATAAGGCCTTGCTGGCTATGGCTCAATGGATAAACAATTTGATCTTGATATATATGTATACACGTAAGTCTTTTCGCCTCTCATGATATATACTGGTTGCAACAGACCTAGTCCACGATATTTTATTGGTGGGTACCTGACTAAATTACGAGTCGAAAATGTTCAAGGAATATTTGCAAATTCTGCAACCATTACGGAAAATATTATTGTTTGAATTTTTAACAAAATCATGTTAAGCTTCGAAATTAAAATTTACGAAATTTATCTAATATTATATATTCAATAAATCGTCAAACAAAATATAGTCTATCCTCTCGAAATTCGAAAAACTTTAATTTCTTGTATTAAAGATATAATTTTAAAACAATAAAATATTTCAATTAATTGAAATAACGATTTTTTAAAAAATGCTTATATATCTGATATAGTTGAGATTTGGCACACGTTCTTGTAACATTTTCGACTCGCAATTTAATCATGTATCCACCCATAAAATATTGTGGACTAGTTCTGTTACACCCTGTATACAACATGTTACATGCTACCTTTCAACATGGGACAGCCAAGTCGCAAAACCACTTTAGAAGTAATGTTGTACAGACTCGTTATTACAAATTCAATTATATTATTATTACCGTTGGCGCAGTTCAAAAATCTTGTCGTCAATAAGACCCTCAAGGTCAATGATAAAGTTGAAATTTTATATTTTGCAAAAGAGAATTTAAAAACAGCTCTGTAATTGAATGCAATTTACATAAATCGTAATGATGATATCGAGTACCTACAGACAATTTTCAATACATATTTTTTTAAATCTCTCGTATACATTAGAAAATTGCGGGGAAATTTGTAAAGGAACTGATACGATACATAGAAGCAGTAAAGTGTCAGTTTCCTTAGATAGGAATTAAATATGTGACCTTTTTGTCAGATAGTATGACCTTTTTGTTATGAAAATATAAACCTTTTTCAATTTCCATTGTTAAAATTTTGTAAATTGGAATTGAAAGACAGTAATTTTTTCAATCTTTTTAGCAGACATAATCCTTTTTTCTTATCCTGGTCAATTTTTTCCCCTACCACCTTGGATAATCGAGAGTATACTAACATGATATAATTTACTTTCTTTAAACTCAGAAAAAACCTATTACATTCCCTTTTCAATCAAAAGTTTTAAAACACCTAAAATTACTATCCACAACAACAACTGCAACATAATTACCCATAACGACACGTGTAAAATCTCAAACCCTAAAAAAGAAATCAAATATCTCGGTATAACATCTAAAATGGTACAGCTACATTAGAGAATTGGTGAAGAGAATAAGAAAATGTATTTATGTATTCATAAGATTAAGAAACATTTTAAGTACAAATAACTTTAAAAAGATATATTTTGCTATTGTTCATCATTACTCCAGTATGGAATAATTGGATGGGGAGGAAAATATACAATAACATAATAAACTCGATAAAAACAATAAAGAGAACAATTATTAAAGTAATATTTTAAAAAAATATCAACTTTTACAACACGAGCAATTTTTGAAAAATTCCCAGTTTCTAAAATAGAAAACATTTACAAATAATCTCAATCAATCAATTACTCAAAAAAAAAAATAAAACTTGAAATAAGTACATCATTAAGATTTAAAAATAATTTTGAAATCCAAAAATGTGACACCAAACACTATCAGCAAAATTTCATATACTTAGGGATAAAAAAAACTTCAATGGCCTCCCTACAGAAATTTAAAAGATAAAGGATATAAAAGAAATTAAATGAACCATTTAGAAGCACACAATAAGATAATAAATAATATAATATTTTATATGTATGTCTTTATAATTAATACATTTAATCCCGATGACGCAAAAACAATATTTTTCGACAAAATTGATTTTATATGTATATATTTATAATTAATACATTAATATAGTATTTAAAATATCACAGACCGTCTGTTCTGAATAATTACAACTTCACAATAAGAATGTGTTCTCCTTAATAATATATGTAACGGGATAGGCTTATTGTTAGAAGACAAATGTTTTATCAGATGATAATGGCCTAGACAACCGAAACGATCATCCAACTATTTGGAAAAAATGATTAAACTTAGTATTATTAAGGAAAACACATTCTTATTGTGAAGTTTTAATTATTCGGAACATAAGTCTGTGATATTTTATATATGATATAGGATTGGAAATAGAGATCCAGGTTCGAATCCCGGTGACGCAAAAACAATATTTTTCGACAAAATTAACTTTATATGTATATATTTATAATTAATATATTAATTTAGTATTTTAAATATCACAGACCTATGTTCTGAATAATTACAACTTCAGAATATGAATGTGTTTTCCTTAATAATACATTTAATTAGTATTTAAAATGTTTGTAAGGTACATAACAAGAAAGAAAAATATGACAAAGAAAAAAAATGGTTATTTTTATATTGTAATATTATGATGTTCTTTCATAGACAATATATATCGACTTCACTTTTACTTTATTTATTGACGTTCACTTTCATTTAAAGTCATTCATAATAATCATGTTGGAGCAAGGTAATTTTTTTTGGGTGAGATTTGTTCGGGCGAATCTCCGTTACCTGATAAGTTTTATAATCATTGCTGTAAAAGAGAATGTTTTACAAATTGCCTTTAAGAAAGTTTGTGTCACGCATAAGTAATCTTTTTAAGTAAATACATATTTTTTGGTAGAGGTATTTCACCTGGATGTTTTTGAAAGGAATTCTTTTGGGCCGGAATTTGAAAATTAATTTTTGCGTAGACTAAAATAGGAAGATTTCAGTAGTTGGACCACGTGAAGAAGATGATTGAACAGCAATGTAGCGCTGTAGAGGCTTCGATATCATACTTTTAATAATGGCCCATGAGCAAAAGTGATATACATGCATGTTTAGAATAAAATATTTCTATAATTGTCTCGCACTTTCACCTGACTGGATTGAAAAAATATTGTTCCTTGGAAGTTTCATTTATTAAATTATAATATAATAAATTAATCAACTGAAATTTGTAAGTAATTAATAATAATTTAATTCGACACCACAAGGTACCATTATTGTATGTAAATTTGAAAATATTATATATACCAGTGGCGTGCAGTAGGTACAGATTTAGGTTATGCTATTACCAATGATATTATAGAGCTTACGACCTATCTTTGGCTGGCTTAAATGATCACTTTTTATATATATATATAACTTTCACCAATTCTCACCGCTTTTCTCCACATTTATCAAATTTTTCAAAGTTGTATATATGTTAGTATCTGGACTCGCTTCGAGTACCACTACACCATCGCCATCTATAGACCAAATTTGATATTTCATTTTTCCTTTTTCAAACAGCATATATGTCATAATTATGAGAATCTGTTTTTTTAAAAATTATTTTAAAGCAATATTCTTTATATGTACTTCCATATATATTTTACATTAAATATAATAAAAAATAGCTTTGTCTCTATGAGATATCTGATATTTGTTTAATAACATAGCCTTTGTTGGTAAAAATCCAGTAATTGTGTGTACTCGGACATATTCAAATATTGTCAAAATATGTATTAAGTTCGTTTAAGTTTATTATTTCAATACAATAAGTTCTATCGGTAATGTAATAACTTTAATGTATTATCGGTGTTTTAACTTATAGACTGTATATTTTAATAATAGTTTAAGGTTCCAAAGAAATTGTGGAAAATTTTTAATTGTAAAATTTTGCGAATGGAGCAACGGCAAACAAACACGTTGTGTTTTCAAAAGAAAAAGTAAGATATAATAAAATGGAGTACGTGAATTTAAATAATAGGATTAATACGTGTCTTACGAGCAAACAAGTGTGCATTTTTATTTACATTTTCAACACAAAGTTTGAAACGTGTTATCAGGTATCACCATAGCAACGAAATTAATTATATCGAAGGTTGTAGCCATTGACGGATTTCCCGCAAGGCTGACGGCCCGGAGTGTCAAATTTGTAAGAGCGGCAAGATTTAATCAAATTTATAAAAATAATTACCTGGTGACGCAAAACACAGAATTCATTATGAATATTCAGAAAGAGCATTTTACAAAATAAAAGAACTGAAATTTAAAATATTAAAAATATTATTATATACGTTTTATTTTTCCATAATAATATTGATAATGTAGAGTTAAAGGCTTCATTATCGAATAGACAATTAATTAATCAATTACTAATTTAATACAAACAATATTTCTGTTACACATATTATACATGCTATACTTATTAATAAATATTTTTTTCATTGTTTGAAATAATATATTTATCCATTGCGTATTATTCATGAGATCTTTTATAGCGTTTATGTAAAAAAAATAATAACATAGAATATATGTCATATTATTAACAATAATTTTTAAAAGTAAGCAAAAAAATGGTTGAAGAATCTATGTACCTAGATAAAATTCGTATGTCTTTCTATATAATTTTATACTGTTTGACTCAACTAAACTACATTTTGCATAGCTATTCTTTATACCTTGTGCAAAATCGAAGTATTCATCTCTTTTTCCTGGCCGCCCTATTCCGTACTCAAGATGTAAATGTTTACCAAATATAATTATTCGTTCAAAATTTTGCTAGAATCGTTTCGAAAATAAATGCATATTTTAACACAATAAATAAGAATTTTTTTAATATTTAAAAACTAACACTCCGTCTATCAATTTAAAATTTTAATTATATTAGAATGTGTACCCGATATTGATCGGAATTCACTAGTAGTCTGTGGATCGCAAGCGTCTTTTTCAAAAAATCACAAATCCGAAAAAAATGCGGTGGTCTCCCGGGAAAATGATAAAACCCTCAACTGCTTGATCATTAGGCAAGTGTCAAGAAAGATTTAAAAAAAAATCTGATTACGTATTATTAAAGATTTAAAATTTCTTAATATTACATTAACATAAAATATTATAAATATTACTATTATAATATATAGGTACACAACACATAAAACAGGGTTTTACATATAATTTGGCACATATAATCTATCAAAACAAAGAACGTATTGTTTTTTTTAATACAATTATATCTATTATATGATTGATCAAATAAAATAAAATATACGCTAAAATAAGGCCACGGGCGCAAAAATGATGATTTGCCACTTATTGCATCATAATGCAGTAAATGAAGGATTACTCGAATAATCTGAAAATGGCGTCATCAAACATGCACGTATACGACAAATTAACATAATCCCACGCAAACAGATAACTGATTAGATATAATATGTATACATACATTCAGTCAAAAAGAGTGGAACGATAAATTAAAGAGAAAATAACTTAAAAGATTTGTCAACAGATTGTTATTGGTTAGTATACCTAGTAAGTAGGTAGGCGTCTTCCCAAGAAGTGAGAACCATGTAGAAACGTCTTTATCTGTTGTTAACCCGCACTGATTGAATTCATTGCACTTGGCATCTGTATTTGGCATGTTCATCCCTTGGTCTACAATTCGAGAATACGTTTCATATCTGGGTTTATAATTCTATATGAGTCCTAACCTCTTCGAGAATACGCTTCACAGGTTCATTGCTTTCCACCAATTGCTCACTCCAAGTATAGAGCATTTAGAGTCATTTTGAGTCTACCTATCCTTTATCTTCCTTCAAGTTTATTATTGAGAAGTTATTGCGGTTCTAATGGCCTAGCCATTGAAACTTTCCTGGTAATATAACTTTTGTGACTTTCGGCTTATCATATAGGTCATGCGTCTATGTTACATTTTTCTTTGATAGCTCCAAAAATTCTCCTGAGGATCCTACCTTTATATACATTCATTTCATACATATTTTTTTGTTAGTCTAAGTTTCTGGTGCGTAGTTAAGCACTTATTAAGGTCTTATCAGAGTTATTTCACCTTTATTATTTTGAATTTGATGCTCGACATTTTTTCGAGCTGTTTTTATTGGTCAAAAAAAGCAACGATAGCATTTACTGAACGTGTCTATATCTGTCAATTTTATTTTTGTTTGTTAATAGGGATCCGTAATATATAATTTTATTAACTATCTCACATCAAGATTCCGACAGCAAGTAAGGGCATTTGGCTATTATATTTATTTATTTGTCATATGCCTCCTTTTCTGTTTATTTTGTGTAGTACCCACTAAAAATTATACGATCTATTTTCGACACTGGAATAGAACAATGGCATAACTGTATGGATAGTGCACATTCCAATAATACAAAATTGACCTAGATAGCTTCTTCGATTAGTCGAGAGATCAAACACTTTTTTAGTGCTGTTTTACTATATTTAATAATAAACAATAGTATTTGTTAATAAAAAGACAATTGTAACTAACTGTAACTGATGATTATGTTTATTCTGAGTATTTATAACTTTAATAATTATGTTTATGTCCTACTTTTTATGATCACATTAGAGGGGTAAATTATCGTCTATATCCTGTAACCAAAGTTGAAAAAGTCACGTTACACATTTAACAAACTTATCATACAGCTATTAATCTCATTTCGAGAACGCGTTTCCCTTGATGCCAGACTACTAGCTATATGCCACTTCCCGTGGAACACAAATATCATAAACTATTATAATTCATTGTCATGGAAACAGAAACAACATGAACATTGTATTTATTATATCACAATTTTCATTCTCATCTGTTTTCATGTGGATTCAAAATATTAAACACTTTTCTCTTTTGTATTTAAAAAATAAATAAAACATATATCGATCCCTCCTACATAATAAAAAAATTACATTTTTAATCATTCTATATTTTACACGTTTTAAACGGCTGTATTTTTAAGTATTATGTTTATTAGTACCTACACCATATAATACAATATATATATATATATATTTTTTTTTTTAAATCTGCCACGTAAATATGTATCAAATGCATGCGAAATATTAGAATGATTAAAAATTACATTTTTTACTTACGATACGTCACGTAGGAGGGGTCGATATATTCACACATATATACAATATAAAACGGTCACAAATGCTATATTATTCGTATAGATTCATGTTCCCAAAATTTCCCCTTAGGGAGGACGAACGACTTGTATAAGTAATAATTTTTATTTATTTATTTGACATACATTTTTATTCGTCAGAAGTGAACATATAATGACATAATATACTTATTAATTCACCGCGTGGGATGATGTGCTATAAAACTAAAAAAATGCATAATATATATACGCATTCAGTTTTGATAGTTTTAATATAGTTAACGTATCTAAAAAAAACAGTTCGTAGTGTAAATAATATTAATAATAATAATAATGTGTTTATTCCAGCGTGATCAGGTTATTTTTTTTTAAAAACCTGATTCGCCATAAAGATAATACATATTAAGTTATACATTTAAGGTTATGGAATTAATATGCTGTGAAAACCAAGGAAAATATTAATAAATACAAAAAAAATAAAAAATTAAAAAGTTAATAAAAAGTAAAAAGTTCTCACACACACACACAAAATACAATTATTACATATATAACTACTTCAGTCACGGCCATTGTTGTATATGTAGCTATTTTGTAAGCGCTGTCATTTTCTGGTCAGGGAACCAGCTTTCCATGAGAGCGCCGCTTGCACCAGAGAGTTGGTGTTGAGCTTTATGCCAGCAACTCGATGTCTTAGAAGCGGAACGAATCCATGTATACGGCCTTCGGTAAACATTGTAGATGCGCTACAATAACGCGCCAATCCGAACAGTATTCTGTATGAGTTGTTGTACTGAATTCGGAGACGGTTATACGTTACTTGCTTGTATTTCGACCAGAGCTTGCAGGTATACATGCTGGTGAAGAACGATTTAAACAGGATGCTCTTCACCTCCCTACTGCAAAAAGTGGCTACGCAAAAGGAAAAATATAATTATAATATATTTTCCTTCAACAATATTTGCATTCGGTATCAAAACAGGTGACTGATACTTAGTTTGTTCTGAAATAAGATTTTTATAAATTTTCTGATGAAGGTCGAATATAAATTAATCGAAAAAAATTAGATACGACGAAATCAATTTTTATTTGCTTTTTTGTGAATACAGCGAAATAAATATATTTCACAATTAACATTGTAGGTATGTCTCAAAAATTGATACGGCATTCTGTTTATTAAACGAAAGTGAGCAGATATATATATTTTTTTCATTTTAATACAAAATTGGATTGGACATATTTTATCGAAAATAACACTAAACAATTATTGTAAATCGATTACTGTGACTCATTGATAACTATTTAAAAATAAATCTTAAGACAGATACACTTTTGTCTCACGAGTACCTCTAAAGATTGATACATAATTAATTTGGATGAATAGGAAATGACCTCAAAATTAAGATAGAGTACTGTTAATCCTTTAATGTTTATTTTTAAGTATACCCGAGTACGATAGTATAATAAATAACATTATTAAGGAGAACACATTCTCAGAACATAATTACAACTTCACAATAAGAATGTGTTCTCCTTAATAATATATGTTGTATCAATGTGTCCAAAATTTAATAAAAATGAATTGATAATTCTGGCGTCTGCAGTCGGTTTACTCAGAGGGATTTGTGATCCCGTAAAAATAATGTAGATGGCTTTCAAAAATAATGGAACGACAGATGTAGTAATTTGAAAAAGTGTAACGTTCGAAAATTTGTCATGAAAAATATTGGCGCTATAACACAATTGGTAGTATACTTCCCCGGATTGGAAATAGAGATCCAGGTTCGAATCCCGGTAACGCAAAAACAATATTTTTCGGCAAAATTGATTTTATATGTATATATTTATAATTAATACATTAAATTAGTATTTAATAAATAATATTTTATTAAATATTGTTTGTTAACTTTAGATGACTATATAATCTTCAAATATGGCTGTAAATCGCGTCAGTTTTTTGGCACATTGAATTTTGCCGTTAAGTGGATTTATCGGATAATCTCTGGGTTTATTAAATATAAAATGTATTGGAAATTTAGTCTGTTTTTCTTAATGATTCTTATCTTACATCTAAATAGCGTAATTTATAATCAACTATTTTTACGTTGAATATTTTTCTGTTTGACAAATATATATACTTTGTTTACCAATTCCATTATTTGAATGTTGTATTTGATATTTATTTAAGAATTTTTGATAAAGTGTTCGGAGAATCTCTCAGTAAAATTTGTCATGAAAACTACGTTAGAAATAGCGTGTTAGAAAATTTCACAATTTTTTTTATAAAATCTTATTTTAATATTGTGTTTTACTGGGATTGATAGCAGACACCCCTAAAACCTTTAAAAAATCAAACAATATTTTGCGGCACCAAATATTGACCCCGATACCTCTCACACGCTAAGCCAGTGCTCTGCTATCTGTGGTGCTAAATTGTCGAATAAGTATAAAGAGCTGATTTTTTGTATGTGTATTGGAATTGAACCCGTTGATTTATATTTTTATTCAATTTTATATTTAACGCGTTATTAATATCAAGTTTTAATTTTAAATTTTATTTAATTTAAAAAAATGTTACCCCTAATTTAAATTTTGTGACAATGCGATAATAATAAAGTGCTTAATATATTTGTAAACTTGCGGGAGTCTAGGGTTCGGTTCGCCGCCAGGGAGATTTGTATTTTAATTTTATTTAGTTAACTGAATATATTAAAATTTATTCGATACAGAAAAACATATTTTATGCAAGGATTATATGATACATGCAATTTTTATACTTTTATTTTTAGACACGAAATTCCACCTCACACATTGAAGATAGGCATACGTAAAAATTACTTAGTTTGATATGTTAATATAATTAAATAAAAATAAAAATACTTAGTCCCGATTAGTCGTATATGGTCACTAATTTGATCAAATTATTAATGAACATTAATTGATTTATATATAATTTGACCAAATTATTAATGAACATTAGTTGATCTATATATAATTTGACCAAATTCTTAATGAACATTAGTTGATTTATATATAATTTGACCAAATTCTTAATGAACATTAGTTGATTTATATATAATTGAACCGATCATATATTTGAAAAATTAATCGGAGTTATTGCAGTTACCTTCAGAGCTTATCTTGATGTAAAAGTCTCTGTGGATCAACTACGTAATAGTCAAATTTATGTGGAATACATCTGTGCTGAATTGTGACTCAGTGACTACGGTACGGTGCTATCTTAATTATTACCTGAATAGATAGCTCTCGCATAACGATCGACAAAATATTGTTTATATATCGATTTATTAGTTGCCCTATTGTTGGGATAACGCATCGTATATTGATAAACTAGCGTTACCCAGCGTTACCGGGTATTTATGCAAAGTGAAGAAGCTTTATTCAGGGGGATGGGGGTAGTTTTTTTTTCGAAATCAGATGTAGACAGTAAATTTTACTCTTATTTTAAACGTCAAGTGTGCAAAATTTCATCAAGTAGTTGTTTCAAAATTCAGCTTTAAGGGCGGGAAAGGTAGAAGACAGTGGCCTTCCCCTTGTTCTGGAGGTCAAGTGTGCAAAATTTCACACAACCATCCGCAGACACTCATCTTTATATATTATATATAGTTGTGTATTTTATTTGATTTCTTAATTAATATCACGTGTATGACGGACTGCCATTAATGATCAACTGTAATTGATGAACTATGCATATATTTTAGACAGAGTTCAGACACATTAATGGCAATTTCTTACTCACTTTTAATCAGTTGTGACTTTATAATACTTTCAAATGAAAATTAAATCACCCAGATCTCAAAAGAAATATATTTTGCAATTTAAAAAATTAATAATAAAATATATTTTAGAGTCTTCGGAAATTGAACTCATATTGTGTAATATAAGGTATCAGAAGACAATACAAAATAATAAATAACTCTGCAATAATGTTATTAATTTTAATACAAAATAAATTTTGTACGTACCATTTTGATTTATTTAACGTCGACCAGTTTCAATACTCCTATATTTTCCTCAGGAAGAACGTACACTAGTATGTATCTGTAAGTGTGCGTCCGTCCTGAAGAAGATACAGTAGTATTTAAACCGATAGGACGATAAATGAACCAAAGCGGTTCAAACATTAAAAAAAAAAAAATTATTATGTGTTGTCAATAAATGTTGCATGTTATAAAATTTTTGGTTATATTTCATATGAAATTTCAACACATCACTGAGTCATTAGTCAGCGAAGAAGAAAGTTTGGGACTAAGCGGGTACCTATATTGTACACATACGAGTACATCCATTTTTAACACAATAACGATGTCATTTAGATTACTTTCACAGCTATTTCAAAACTCTTTCAAAATGAATAAATGTGGCAAAGACGTTTAGCGTCACGCTATGTTCATGTTACAGGCAAAGTATGCAATATACATTATAACTCATTACAAAGAATGCCTAAAATGATTACCCACGTGTGAAAGAGATAAAAATTCTAACATTTATATATTTATTTAGACTTTATTGACGTACATATTTTTGTTGTAACAGAGGTGAATATATTATAATATAACATGGTAAATATAGTAGTTTATTGTGTGGGATGGAATAGACTCCACCTTTGGTATAATACAGCGTTGTCTTGGCTACTTTTCTAGACTGAAGTCTGTGAAGTTGTGAAGCCAGTTTTTCTTCGTGCTGTTGTGGTGTTATTTAATTCAAGAGAGTTAAAGATTCGACAGAAGTAAAAATAGAAATGAAAAATAATTATATATATATATATATATATATATATATATATATATATATAAGTGTTGTAGAACTAGTGAATCATTAGTGTAAGCACTGTATAATGATTATGTTAGAATGTTGGATAGCCATGCTTCTGATTGATCCCTACCCAATTGGATCATATGTTGGGTCCATGTTTGTATAATCTTATTGGAGTTGAACGATTTCCAGTTGGTACTGAATGTGTTGTACAGTTTCGGAGCTAAGAACACGTAGAATCTTAAATGAATATGAAATAAAATGTCGTTGTTGCTCTCGGAACTGGCGTGTAGATGTTCGTCGTTTGTCTTGTTTCGTTTGTGTTGTTTCAATGATTTATTGTTTGGGGCGAGTTGTTATTAGTGTAGTAAAATTGGACGAGTCGCAACACAAAGATTGCCTGGGTATTTCATACAATGCCTGGAAACTATCGCGTAATTTGTGAAATAAAAAATATTCGCACTGAACGAGCATTTATAGTAGTGATGTGAGTTAAACCATTATTGAGATTATGATTTTGCGATTGGAATTCAATGGTAACGATGAACTGAGATGTCAATGTTCGAGGTTAAGTTTCTATTGTACCAGTATTGCGCGCAGAATTACGAATGATCAGTTATAAATCATGCTTAATTCGTACACAAATCTCACTTACTTACTTACTTACTTACCATCACGTCGTTTCTCCGCGGGGGCAGCCAGAGATGATAGAGCGCCACACTCTTCTGTCCTGACACAATTCTCACCTCATCTACATTCATACATCTTTTCGTTTACGCTCGACGATTGTTGAGGCTTCTAACAGAACCATCTTCCATTATCAGGATTACCAGGTCGTGCCAAGTCTTCCCCGGACGACCTCTATTTCTAGTGCCATCAATACTTGCGTCATATATCTTTCTTACCATTCTCTTTTCATTCATCCGTGCCATATGACCAAATCACCTAAGTGATCCTTTCTTAATCTTACTCACTATACTAACATCAGCTTTACATTATTTCATTATTTATTCATTATTTACTCTGTCATAAATAAATTTACGACATATACGCCTAAGTGATCTCATTTCCACTGCATTCAATCTTTCGTTCCTCTTCTGCCAGCTCCAGGCCTCACTTTCATATATCAGTGTCGGTACTAGGACTCCATTGTGTACCGCTAGTCTTGCCTCAGTTAACAAATCTCACAATCACAATAAAATTAACGGCTTCGCTCATTACTAATATATAGTTAGTTTTTTCTATAATAAATAATAACTTTAATGCATAAATATGAATATAAATTATTATCTTTGTTACATATGTTATAAACTAAAAGCATTGTCTTCGTTGTATCTTTACAGTTAACACCCTCGTTCATCGCGAACTCGGCAAGTGCGGATTTATTATATCGCGACCTTTTAAAAAAATATTTTCTTTATCTTTGCACTTGTCTGGTTTTGACACATGTCAGGAATTGTCATAATGTGTGATCGCACGTGCGTGCTATTTTTCTCGCTCACTTACATCATACATGGGATATACATACACATATCACGAGTGAGACAATATTCAGACTTTGTTAAAATCACATCCCTTAATTAATGAATGCAAGAAATTGACAGCTATACTAAGTTCCAAGAAAATAACGTCTCGAAAGCTATACCCGTGCGAAAGTGAAGTGTCAAAATCATTGAAAAGACCCTTTCTCTTCACAATCAATGGATGGAGTTGTTAAAAAAAAGACGAAGATTACGAGTGAGTGCTGTAAAGCGTTGTTGTAACGTTTGTTAATTTGACAGTTATCAGTTAATTTTACATAATAAACGTAGACTAAACAAGGGAATCTAGATTCTTAATAAATAAACAAATTATGTTATGTACGTCTTTGTTGTTATTATTAATAATGTGTTTTTTCTCATTTTAAAATGTTTTTTTTTTTTTTAAATCCCCCGTATCGCGACCATGTCCAGAACGTATCCCTCGCGATCTACGGGAGTTACCTGCACTATAATTGATGTTAATACATCATATAATAGATATGTCTCCATAGAAATTGGAGACATTTCCAAGACAATGCATGAAATACAAGAGAAAAATTAATCTTTTACACTTTGTACTTGAACGTTACAGGTATTATGCATAATGCTTAAGTATTATTTATATTGCTTAAGTATTATTTATAATGCTTAAGTATTATTTACATTTAATGCGTTCATTATACACATTACTCTATACATGTACACTATAAAAACCTTCGTTTCCATCAAGCTGGAAATTGTCGAGTTAAAAATTCTTTGCGGTTTCAAAACCTTGACTCAAACAGTTGTTTATATTTTGAATTTATAATACTTGCGTTCGTTAAATATTTGACAAGAGAACGTTAAATATCACAAAGAGCCAGAATTGCAGTTATGTGTGCTTTTCTTTAGTTAAAATAATTGACTGTTCAAAGATTTTTGATGAAAATTTGTGGAATTTCATGATTATTTTGTAAATTGAGTCAAAACACAATACCTCAAGAAGAAAAAAGCGGAGTCTATAAGTTGAGTTATAAAGATTGTGACGTATTTTATATTGGACAGAGCGGAAGAAGAATAAGAAAAAGATTGGAAGAATACAAGAAAGCTATACAAAACTTCAGTCTAAACTCCGAAATGTCTGAGCACGCAAGAATGGAAGGCCATTCATTTGATTATAGTCATTTACAATTTATACATAGTTGCGTAAAATATCCAAATACCGCCCATTACATCCCCTCTCTTCTCCATTTTAACTCCACCCCCACCCCCACCTCCGTTAACTCCAAACGCACCATACTGTCTGAAAGTGTTTTTAATTTTAATTGAATTATAATATTGTAATGGGTAGATGTTCCCGAAAATATTATATCGTTTAACACAATAAAAAATATAGGGGAATAAAACAGTGTTTAAACTCAATTTAAATTAATTAATAAAAATATTTTTTTTAGATTCCGAATCTACACATAGCCAGTCGATCAGGAAGCGAATGCAGAGAGCAACCGAGGACTGCGTTGTGCTTTTGTTGAGAAGATTCCAGGAGTATCAGAGAAACTTGTGGTATCATCGGCCATCTAGGACTCAAATATGGCTGCAAAGGTATGTGAAAAGTTAACTTTATTCTTCTTGTAAGTCACTAAGATTTATCTAGTGCAAAATATACAAGATCTCAGACATTTTGGACATTGAACCACTTTGCTTGACTTGATTACTTTGATGCATTCAAAGTAATCTTTTTCTGCCCACGCCTCTGATCTGCCTTCTATTTTTTCCTGCGTAATGAGTTGTAAGATATCACATTTCGTATTGCGGAGAATGTATACTGCTTTTTTTCGTTTGATGGTTATTATTTGTTCTCTTGGCTTATTTGTGCATCTTAGTACCTCTTCGCTGATAAAACGGTCAACAAGTGCAACAACCACAATAATTACATCATGTCTACATTTCTTAATTCCGAATGCGTAGGAATATCTTAAATATATATTTATTATTTTAAGGAACGTATTTAATGATAGAAAATTTTAATATATGATTAACAAGTATGATTTAAAAAAATCTTTTAAGAATCAATATGAAAAAGGTTAATGCAGATGATGAATTTTAAAAATAAATGATGTATCAAGAGCATGTTATGTATAAAAAAAATGTTGTAAAGATATATTTTTATATAGATACAAAGAAAATATATATTTTATATGATTTTTAATACCGTTAAATATTCGAATAAATAAAAATACCACCACTTATTTAAATATGATATGAACCTACGTATAAGATTATAAAAGTTTTGTAGACGAAAATTGCAATGCGATATCTCCGAGTGACCTATATGTTCTACACCATAAAATATAGTGTGTCCCAAAAGTCTTTTTTATTTTGGTTCATTCGGTGCACCAAATCAACGAGCGGGAGAAGGGCATGGGGTATGCCGATCGCTAGCCGCGTTTTTGGAAACTCAGTCGCTATGGAGCGTGTCCTTACCAGTTGTTCGTGAAATTTTCCCTGGAAAATTGATATATTGTTCAGGCATATATGTGGCTAATCCATCACTGAATGAAAATATTGGAAACGAATATACATCAAATAGTAGTAGCATAATGAATAGGATTAAGAAAAGGTCACTTATGTGGTTTTGTTGGTAGAAGTGAATGAATATTAATAAAGTTAAGTATACTTCTGCGTGTAAGAATTCTTATATATTGCGTTGGGAAAGAAAAAATCCCGATTGTATTGTATTCTGTATTTCAATCTCTGTAAAAATATTTATGAAAACGGTGAATTTATAAATCTCATATCTGAATCGGTAAGTAAAATTGAACGCCACTAAATATATAAACATGAACTAAGGCAAATTTCTCGTCCCAATATTTTCATTTTGGTGTCACCCACGTGATCACTTTGCTTTTTAAAAATATGACTCCATTGAAACGAAAACTTAAACGATGACGATATAATATGCATTAATGTAAAAAATAAGTCTTTAATTTAATTTTCGAACAGTAAATACTTTTACTATTGCATAAATGTGTCATTAATTATCGGATATATGTTTCCACCAAGAATGTGTGTAGAATGCCCCTCGTCCCGCAAGTAATGTATTACATATATATTTATTTTTATAAATGAAATATAACAAGGGCAAAACAATTAGATAAGGAGATGTTAGATGAATTACTTAGAAAGATGTAAATAATAAAATATATAAATATAATAAATATATATAAAGAAAAAATCAATTAGATAAGAAGATGTTAGATGAATTACTTAGAAAGATGTAAATAATAATATATATATAAATATAATAAATAAATATAAAGAAAAAATCAATTTTTCTGTCAATCAATATAATATAACAACGAAATAAAAAAATGAAATAAGAATGGTCACTGGAGTTTCATCATTTTTTTAAATGTTTAATAGCTCTTCATTGATTTTGTTATTTATTCTTGGGACAACACATTCTAAACCCCTCCCCTATATGTACACTTTCATGTCTATTCATTTACTGGTCTGTGAACGCTGCGTATAAAAATATTTATTTATTATTATACACGCCCAATTTACGCATTATCAGAATTTGTAAAATAGCAGAAATAATTTTATAATTGTTTTAAATATGAATTAAATATATTAATTAGAAAGGTATACATATAAAATCGATTCTATCAAAAAATATTGCTGTTGCGCCACCGAGATTCGTACCTGGATCTCTTTCCTAACCGGGGAAGGTGCATCATCCAACTATGCTACAGCGACAATATTTTTAGCGACAAATTTTCGAACCTATATGTTACTTTTTTGATATTAATACATTTAATCGTTCCATTATTTGAAAGAGCCATCTACCTGATTTTATATGTATATCTTTCTAATTAATATATTTAATTCATATTTAAAATATCACAGACGGTCTGTTCTGAATAATTACAACTTCACAATAATATAATTGTTTTGTTTAACCGTATTGCGTATTAGATAGATCTAATGAACTGATTTATTTGATTTATCGACCGAGCCAATCAATTTGATTGCAATGTTTTTTGATAAAAATGATTGATATTGTGTATTGATAGTAAATTTTAGAAGTTTTATTATTCATTATTAACATGACGAGAATTTTCTTGATACGATGAACGATTAAATGATAAACTTATCTGAGTTCACTAATCCCTGATCAATACTTACCGTTGGCCTAAAAACATTCCGATCTTCCGATTGAAAAAATATTCACATATTTTGTACAATAATAATAATATATTTAATGATAATTTTAAAATTCTACCGATATAAAGTAATAATAATTTGACAGTGAATTTTTTTGTCGAAATTAAATTTTGTTAAGTATAAATCAACTATTTTAACACGAATCTACTAAAAATATTATGAACAATTACATTCTCTAATTATTTTTTGCCAAATATATTTAATTTTTACTTATTTAAGTAAATAAATATTAAATGAGTTGACTTTAATATTTTTTAAGTTGAACACATTAATATTGTGAAGTTTTTCATAATACTGTCATGGTTTTTTAATACAAATTAAGTTAAGCAACTAGATAGATATACAGAAAAAAATCTATTTATCGAAAAATATTTGAGTTGCTACCGGGTTTCGGATCTTTTGCTATCTAGAGAAATGGAAATATCTCTTTCAAACATATACATCTGTTATTCTGAATCTGAATCTCAAATACCTTTTAAAAATGAATTAACAGATGTATCAATTAAAAAGAATATAAGTTCAAAAATTCGTCGTAAATATTTTTCGACAAAATTGATTTTATATGTATATATTTATAATTAATACATTAATTTAGTATTTAAAATATCACAGACCTATGTTCTGTATAATTACAACTTCACAATAAGAATGTGTTTTCCTTAATAATATATGTTGTATCAATGTGTCCAAAATTTAATAAAAATGAATTGATAATTCTGGCGTCTGCAGTCGGTTTACTCAAAGGTATTTGAGATTTTGTAAAAATAATGTAGATGGCTTTCAAATAATGGAACGACAGGTGTATTAATTTGAAAAATGTAACATATGGGTTCGAAAATTTGTCAAGAAAAATACTGGCGTTATAGCACAAAGGTAGTGCACTTCCCCGGATTGGAAATAGAGATCCAGGTTCGAATCCCGGTGACGCAAAAACAATATTTTTCGACAAAATTGATTTTATATGTATATATTTATAATTAATACATTAATTTAGTATTCTATTTGATTGATATGGCAAAATTGGATAAAGCATTTCCTTGAATAGAAAAAGGTTCAAATAATTTGTATTTAATTTTTAATTTATTTAAATCGATGTGAATTTTCAAAGTGCGCCGTTGCATTTATTTTACTTTGTTATTATTTTATATTACGTACATTTTTTACAATTTATACTAGTCACGTGTTAATTTATTTTATGTTATAATTATTTCTTATCAATCAGAATGTCCTGGCTACTTGATTTATAATATTAAACAGGCAACCGCCGCTTAACGCGGGTTCAATGATCGCGAATTCATTATAACGCGGGTCATATTGCTTTACAAAATTTCATAGGTGCCGCACTATGACACAATATTCAAAACCATTTCAGATGTTCTCGCATAAGAGAATAGGATACCTGATAATATTGAGGAAATCATTAATTGTGAGAAAAATGTTGAAGAGTTGATACAATTATGTTGTTTATAGCTTTTACCAAATGATAATGATAAATATGCAGGGTATGCACACTTATGCTGGTTAGGTGTTTGAGTCATTGAGGAAACACACTTGAACCATTAACAAACTGTGAAGTCTTTTTCTGTTCCGGATTCGTAAAACACATTTTGGCGCGTCTTGCGAATCGGCCGCGACCCATATTATTGACACCTTTCCACGTCCAAATTCACACCCACAACCCCTTTCTTTAATGCTGAAATGTAACCTTGACGTCAACAGACGTCAACGTGACCCATATTTGTTCGATCGCGACATCGCGATAGCATTCGCGGTGTGGATTTGTCAGCTCGGTGTACCAGCACTGTATTTGTGATCTTGTGTTTGGTGATCACGTAGTGTTGTTTATTTGTGTGCCGCGGGTGAAGTTGTGATATCGCCGTCTTCAATTAGAAGCGGAGATCTGCCCACCCGCGTGTCATTTGTGTAGTCATACACAAAGTAAGGCGAGCAGTCCTTCAGAATCCCGGTTCCCTGAGATCACTGGTCCCCTTCATCAATCTTATTCCTTGTATCCATGTTCCCTTATTTCATTCCTTTCCCCCCCTGCGGCAATTCCGATTTACAACCAGAATCGTCGTAACACAATTCGCGGGACGCGCGACCCGGAGATTGCGCAATTCGTTAACTAGATCCTATCGGCGCAGGATTAACGTCTCCTTTAACCTGCCTAGTGCGGATTGTCGCAAACGCGGATCGTCCACGAACGCATCTCAGGCGTAAAGCGAGGGTCGCTCGTATTATATTTTTCTTAAGGCAAATTGCTGCAAAGTATTCGTTTGACATATTTACACTCACTAATCACTGTTGATTCTTGAAGAAAAACCATCATTAGATTTACGCAGGGAGATGACAGATATAGAACCGATACAAGAGAAGTACCAACACAAAATTCAAAATTTTGTTCTTTTCACATTAACAAAAATATATAACTTCTTCAATATTAGCAAAATTACTTTATGGCCACATATTATATAAATAATAAGACAAAACACTTTGTTAAATCACCATGTTTATAAATACATGTGTGTAAATATGATAAATCAACGATTGCAATCATTCTTATACAGATAAAACTTACAGAAATGTTGACATTAGTATTAAAGAGCACTTGAGATGCCTAAATAGCGATAACTATTCTGAATTCGCCAATCATCATTTGGAAACAAACCATTCTTTTGACATTAATAAGGGTTTACCCCCATCGAGGGTGGTGAAAATAAGTGTTGGCGAATTTGGTGCCATAGTTACCACTACGGTACCAAATTATCCGTCTAATGCTGAATGGTCTCTAATATTTTGTTACAAGTAAAACATCTAACAATGTTTTAAATACTACTTAAATGTATTAATTAGAAAGATATACATATAAAATTAATTTTATAGAAAAATATTGTTGTTACGCCACCGGGAAAGGAACCTGGATCTCTTTCCAAACAGGGTAAGGTGCATTACCCAACTGTGTTACTGCGATATTACTTTAAAATCTCGGTTGCGTAACAACAATATTTCTAGATAAAATTGATTTTATATGTATATCTTTATAATTTATACATTTAATTAGTATTTAAAATATCACAGACCTATGATCTGAATAATTACAACCTCACAATAAGAATGTGTTCTCCTAATAATTACTTTATTAATTGTCAACATCTTATGCTGATAATACATAAAAAGCTATTAGTCGTCTGTCTCTCCTGATTCAAAATTCATGATTTTTTTATGATTCGTCTTAACGGACATTCCCTGTGTACGATCACAAATGTTTTTTCTTCTTTTTCTTCTTGTATCACTGTAGTTTCAAGTCTGTTTTGCCCGAGAATATGACCTAAAAATCTTCCGCTGCTTCTGTTCGCGATCGTCCTCGGGATTTGCACAGAATTATGCAGCACTATTAGCTGTACGTTTGTGAAGACAATCAACCTGATGTTTTGATAACTCGTTTTCCACTATTCATCTTACGAAGCTTTTAATTATTATAAATAGTTGGGTTTATGTCACGACAGTTTCCACGCGTTGTCAAATTAATAGCAGATCATTAAAACTCATAACACGGTATAAGATAACGATATATGTGGAACGATATTATATTATTGATTTACAAAAATGCACGTAATTTTGCAAAGTGCTTGTGCATTAGCAGTAATAATACTTTAATGATCAGCTCGTGTCACTCAATACAATTGTAAATGGGCGAGTACACAGTGGTACCTAATTAAACACGTAGTCGATAAGAAAAGTGGACAGTTAATAAAGAAAACTCTCATTACGGTCTATTGTTCACGTTGTTAACGCTATAAAAACACGAAGTAACTGTGTAGTTCGCTGAGAAATGTCGTTTTCTTCTCTGAACAGGACAAAGTTGCAAATTAAATAATACTTATATAATATGTACTCGTTTGAACAGCAACGACTGAAATAATTAAAAATATACTTCTCAGAATATTTACTAAACTGCTATGTGTCTTGCACAAATTTCATCGATAATTTAACGATTGTAACAACGATCTAAATTAATTATTCAAAATAATACGCCTTACTATTTATTTGATAATTATTTTTGTTAAGTATTTTGGAAAATAAATGATAAAATTAAAATTTAGATAAATTTAAAAATTCAATTCAATTCTTTGCATTGAATGGGTTAGGTGAGATTAGATAAAGTTAGGTTAGGTTGTATTTTTTATACCAACCATCATTATATCATTAATACTGACCATCTATTTAAGGACGTTCCCAAAGTGTAGTCGTACTCAATCTTCAAGAAGATTCCCCCATATGTAAACTACTATGAATAGAATAAAAAATAGTTGAGGTACAGTGTATTTTTTCGCTTCCGCTCACACGCGCAGAAGTTCAAAGATCTCTCACTATTCAAATTATAAAAGGAAACGTCAAAACCATTCAAAAGTAGCTAACTTTTAACATTTTTTATAACAAAACGAATACCGCTTGTTTTAGTTATTTTTACAGAAAGATATTTGTTAAATTTTCAATTATAGAGAAAATTACTATCGCTATTCAATTAAACGTGTGATACAACATCGATAGGGGTATGGTTCGTATGTTAAATATGCACATTTTAATAGTCAATATTTACAAATTTACTACCGCAAGGACTATTGAAAAAAATTTCTACCTATAAAAGACACTCATAAGTATGTGTATTCAAAGTTTCAAAACGATTGCAAGAAAAGTGATTTTTTTTGGGAACGTCCTTAAAATATGTTGCTTTGTTTTTGTACTCATCGGTGTAATACAGACAATTTTATTTTGTACTGAAATTTTATATAAACACTGAACACCGATTTAAAATATTGATTAAAAATATTAATCCAAAAAATACTGGCCGTAAATACGATTCATTTTGCACGATATTCCGGGTTTTACTTCGAACATTAAATAAAGCTTTTACACACTTGTATGTCATATTTTGAGCAAAATTGAGGCAGTTGAGACCGACCCAAAATTTTTTCATGTGTGAATTATGACATTAAAAGACAATGAATTTGTAATATTTTAATTGTAATAGTGGAACAACCCTGATTTTAAAAACGAACACTAGATTGCGGCAGTGTAACGAACATTTTGTTGTTATTTTATTTAAAGTCTTATATATTATTAATTTATCTTTTATCCCCATTTACGTGGTACTTTGAGATGTAAATTACAAAAATGAAAATTTCGAATATGTTACTTGTACAAAAATTAATAGTATTATTACATAACTCAGTTAAAATTATCATATTAATCACGTACAGGGTGTAACAGACCAAGTCTACAATATTTTATGGGTGGTTATCCACGACTCATAATTTAGTCAGTTATTTCGACTCATAATTTAGTCAGTTATCTGACTAAATTATGAGTCGAAAATGTTCAAAGAATATGTGAAAATTCTGTATCGTTACAGAAAATATTATTGTTTGAAATTTTCACAAAATCATGTTAATCATGGTTGAGACGAGGCACATATTTCTTGAACATTTTCAACTTGTAATTTAAACAGGTATCCGCCCATAAAATATTGTGGACTAAGTTTGTTACATTCTGTATATATATATATATATTGTGAGGGTAAAGAACGGCGTTCTATCCTCTTCACCGGCTAGTCAATGGAAAACACAAAAACGGCAGATTCTTCACCTCAGAAACGCATACTAACATTCTGCCTTTGTCCTAAACTGGGAAAATTTATTATCAATACCTGGGAGAGATAAATGAAAATATGTTTTACGTTATCAAATGGAATCTAATAAAAAAACACAGGTTAAATTATAAAAAAAAAAATCAAAATAAAATAATACTAATTTCGTCGGGTTGAGCGTGAGTTCGACTTTCTTCAGGGCAGGCTGGTGACAACAAGATTCAAAATCTTACAAAATATGGTATAACCTTAAAATCCATGGTCGTCTGTGCACGTTCTATCGTAAGTAGAACAACTCAGTGACCCATCGTCGTAAATAGTTTTCTCAATATTCCAAACCGACGCAAAAGAATTGGTAGAAAGGATTGTAGAAAAATAATGTAATGAGAATTAATGTAGACCGAAGGGAAACAATCTCGTTCCCCTTCGGTTATATGTTGGACCCTTAACGGTGACATCTTGGATTATTGATAAATAGCTTCGTTGGCCGCAGCAACTAAGCAGCGTATTCCGACAGCTCCGAGCGAAAAATTCATTTCAACCATAGACTCCGACCGTTTTTATAACCTTGAAACCTGTTCGCATTACCAACATGAGAGTGGTATTCGTGATTACTAATGTGGTTGGCATTAATAATAAAGACGGAGCAATTTTGAACGTGCGTTCTTTGGGTCTGACACTTAATTTTATTTTCATGTACAGATTATTAGCAAGTTAATGGCCCTAATAGATAGTTCTGATATTTTTACATTAAGGTATAATGTATGAAAATTTAAAAACAACTACATTTTTTATGGTTAAGAAATTAAAAAAAGAAAAAAAAGAGAAATGAAGAGAAAATAATTAATATGTAATATAATACCGATTGAATATTATGTTCCAGGCCGATGCTATTATAAAACAAATAAATAAAACACAAATATTAATAAAATTTTTGTTTATCGATTGCTTAATTTATTACAATTATTTATAATATATTATATCAGCTAAACAGCAAAAATGCGTGCTCCTTTAACCATATTTTTCATAACAATTTTATTTCGAATATTGTCCTGTAGCAACGGAATTATAATTGGCTTATTGGCGTAGACCACAGAAAATAGTCGGGAGCCGTTAAATCAGGTGATCGAGGAGGCCAGTAGATATCACCAATTTTTGTCATTATTTGTGAGGAGGTGGAACCGTCTTGTTGAAACCACACGTGTTGTAGGCTTAATCGACCTAATTCGACCACTAAGAAGTTTTCTTGTGACGTGTGACGATAGCGATCACCATTACTGGTTACAGCTTTGCCATTATTATTTAGATAACATGTTTTAAATGTTCATGGCCATGTTCATGTTGTTGAGGCATTAAATACTTCATAATAAATTATAATCAATTACTATCTACGACCACCAAATTCGAAATGACAAATGTCTGCCAAACAAAATCAACCTGGAACATAATATTCATCCTGTATCATTGTTAAATTAACTTACAAATTATTTACCCACCTCAAATCAGTCAATACAAATAAATACATTGTTTCGTTATCTAAATAGGTCACGCGACAAGGAAAATCACTAGAAAATCAGATCCGATTAAAATATGCATTTTTATTAAATATAGAAAAAAATGTCATTAAAACGATTAAAATGCATCAAAGAGATATACTAAATATGCATAAAATTGCGCTATAAAAATTATTTAACAATATTATTATTTTACGATACTTCTTTTATGTAGATTTTTTTATATATTAATAAGAAAATGTATATTTATTCACAATAAAAAAATACAATTATAACCTACAAAGACACACCGGAAAATAAAAACATTAAATATTTAGGGCTAGCGTAAAAACGTATGTATCAAAAATTATAATTTTAAAGTATTCGTCACCAACATCATTAATTAAATAAATAGAAAATACCTTAAATTTAAATCTGTGTCTAGCCTCTTACTAAATATTTCTTCTCTTTTCCATCTACCACACTGACACCTCAATATTTTTAAATACAGCGTACGTGACTTTCCGGATACACGATTGCTCTTTTACTAAAAAATTACAAATTACGTACAAAGTAAGTATTAACCGTAAAAAGTTTTGAATAGTATGCATTAAGTAAGGTAATAAACCGAAAAATGGTAGATAATTATTAAATACTTAATTAATGTATTAATTATAAATATATACATATAAAATCAATTTTGTCGAAAAATATTGTTTTCGCGTCACCGGGATCTCTATTTCCAATCCAGATGTAGATAGATGTAGATAGCTTTCAAATAATGGAACGACAGGTGTATTAATTTGAAAAATGTAACATATAGTTTCGAAAAATTGTCAAGAAAAATACTGGCGTTATAGCACAAAGGTAGTGCACTTCCCCGGATTGGAAATAGAGATCCAGGTTCGAATCCCGGTGACGCAAAAACAATATTTTTCGACAAAATTGATTTTATATGTATATATTTATAATTAATACATTAATTAAGTATCTAAAATATCACAGACCTACGTTCTGAATAATTACAACTTCACAATAAGAATGTGTTTTCCTTAATAGATAATTATTACTTTATTAATATAAATACTCTTGAATTATTCCAATAATAATAACAATAAATTAAATTAATTTTCATAACCTAAAATGTTTTCTATTGCTACGCATTACGGGCGGATAAAGGAAAATTATAAATATATGATGTATATAAAATATTTAACGTCTTGAATCTTTGTGTGCATTATATAAGCGTACACTACGATATATCTTATTAGAATAAGATAAGTGCGTGAAATTTGAATTTCACCTAAATTTAGCCCGTATATATGTGCTTAATGTCTCGCTTATCTTAATATTTAATGTTTTAGAAAATATATTTAGAAGTTCGAAAAATTAATAATTACTATATTCTTACTCTTTTTCGAACAAATCTATGCGCTTGTTCTATAAAACTCTATTTAACAAGTTGGTATCCTGGCTATAGATTATATATATAGCCTTTATAGTACAAACTAATAACATTGATTAATTCTAAATATGTTTCATTTAACAAATAAAAAAATACAAATAAATACAATTGATTATTAAGGAAAACACATTCTTATTGTGAAGTTGTAATTATTCAGAACAGACGGTCTGTGATATTTTAAATACTAAATTAATGTATTAATTATAAATATATACATATAAAATCAATTTTGTCGAAAAATACTGGCGTTATAACACAATTGGTAGTGGTCCCGGTGACGCAAAAACAATATTTTTCGACAAAATTGATCTTATATGTATATATTTATAATTAATACATTAATTTAGTATTTAAAATACAATTGAAGTATTTATTTATACCGTTCTTCCTATGCGATTTTCAAATTTGTGTTAAATGGTCTCAAGACAGACACGATAAATGTATGTTATACAGTCACTGTAAACAAAATGTAACAATTTAAAGAGATATTTTCGTACTTACCTATGACACAGCAACATAAGAAAATTCCAATTTTATAATTTTTAACAGTAGAAATAGATACGTTTGTTGTCCATTTGAAAAATTTACCTCCAAAATAAAAAATTCACGTATTTACCTAATTTAAAGGAAATTGTTCATGTTATCAGTTTCCTATCTATTTTATCTTCGCTTAATACACAGTACATATGCGTATTATATACATATAAGATAATATACTTATAAAATGTGTCTGGAAAATAAAACTGTCGGTACTAAGACCGCATTGTGAGTCACTAGACGCGATTATCTAGAGAGATTCGAACAACGGGCACAACGCACCGTATATTATCTAAATAATTTACTTAATTATTATTACTGATAAAGATATTAACTGCGCTAAACATAAATCTGAATTCTAAAAGATAAGACAAATCTTCTAATTTATTTTATCTTTTGTGATAATATACTAATTAAAAAATCTTGAAGGAGATTGATTAGTACTGAAAATAATTTGTGAAACGGAGAAATGAGTTTATAAATATTATATAATAAGGAAAACACATTTTTATTGTGGACTTGCATTAGAGAATACAGTACTGTGGCATTTATTACAAATTAAAACTATAACCTAGAAAGATTTACAGAAAAAATCTATCTATCGTAAAAACATTTAGTTCTTACCGGGATTTTTGAATCGATAGATTTTTCGTCTCTTTTTAGTTGATTAATTTAATTTGTATTATTATAAATATATTAGTTGGAGAATCTGTTTATATTATATAAAATAGTAGCCAAGTATGACAACAATTAATAAGATGGCATTCTTGGTTTAGGTAGCAGGTAATATTTGTATTAGGGTATTTAATTATAAACTTTTATATTATCACATCATATAGTATGATAAATTTATCAAACCGAAAGCAATGCTATACTAGATTATAATTATATATATTATGACACGTGATCCCCGAATAAGATACCGTCATCGTCATATTTTTGCCAAGACGCTTTCATCTTGCCCTGCCTTGCGCTACTTCGGCACTTGTTGACCAATTAGGTATCAATGTGTTTTTATACATTTACTGTTGCTGGTTATTTCAGTTCAGTCTCTGCCAACTCAAGAAGATACATCGTTTCTCTGGCATTCGCAAGACGTGTCCAAGCCACCTGAATTGATATTTTTTATATGTCAATGCCGAGGGCCCTTTTTTATATCGGTACTTCTCACTCGGTCCAATAATGATACTACTGTATATAATGACCAAATATTAAAGTGGAAGTTTAAAAACAGTCAGTTTTTGACATTTAATTTAGATTTCTTTATTATCGCACTATAAAGGGAATGTATAACACTCCGATGTCGCATAGTAATGGTATTATACAACATCAATTTCAATTTTGATGTATTTTTAAACAATAACATACTTTGAATCTGTCACAATAATTTTAAATGTGGAACATCGTTTAATGTCAAAATAAATGGTACTTGCAGAATGGATGGACATAAATGAAACAATGCTATTACTCTACTTGAGTTTATTAGCACTACTCGAGTTTCGAGAGAACAGTAACTCTCATCGACAGGTGACGTATTAAACTGAGTACACATAAATATAGGAGTAAGAGTACATATTCGCAGACTTTTCAACTCTTAAAATTCATAAACGACGTAAGAAATGTATAATTTAATGAAGAATTGTTATACAGTTATATAAGAATGTTAAATTATTTTGTTATTACATATTATTTTGATTTTAAACTTTAATTATGGTTTAAAAACTATTTCTTTCTCGTCATTATTGACAAATATTATAAAAAGCAACGTTTGTCATATTGCATTCAAAATCTCTCAAAAATATATTTCATGTAGTTTTCTAGAACTTAAGCCATTTAGTATCAAGATAAGAGGCCGAGCAATGAAGATATATGTTGCCCAAGCCGGAAAGAAATGTATGCTGCATATTAAATTCAACAGAAACGGTGACAAACTATTTGAGATAAAGTATGTCGAAATATTTGTAGGGTTTAATAGTTCTACAAAAATCCGCGAGATATTCCAGGTCAGTCGAACGCTTACAATTTAATATAGACCGAAGGTTACCCTATTAAATTGTTGATTAAACTATTTGAGTTATATCGAAACACTGTGTTATATCTCAGCTCAATAGATTGCTTACAATTCAATATAGAGCCTGGGTAACTCTCAAATTATCTGCTAACATTGATAAACGATTCGATAATTTAACAAATATTGTTTTAACAGTGAGTTGTCTCTTGCGAGTGTTATTAACATAATTAATGATCTATTTCTTTTTGCAATGACAAGTGTGGCCCGTTTTAAGAATATTAAGTTATAACCATGACAAGAGAAATGCTCTATATAATAGTCTAGATGAACGTCTGATACAGATGAATTTAAATATTCATTACTTATTAGCACAACTGGACAAGGTTTTCATTTAGTTTTGCTGTGACGTCATGAAATGGATATGAGAGGCTAACTCATTTCCTATTCATTGCATGCAGGTGCCTGACTTATCGAGCAAGGTTACATATTTTAAACACCAATCTGAAGGTTTTAAAAACTAGAGGTTTAAATTATATATTTAAAAAAAGATATTAAAAAAAAGAGATGTGTGGAATACCTGTCACATCAAAATACATCACTATGTTACATATATTCTTACTATTTTTAACTGTCTTAATGGTTATTTTTAAATAGAAAAAACTTGGTGGTGACGAGTCTCAAACTAAAGATTATTTATCACTATACTAGAAAATAACATAAAAAAACAGACAAGATCTGCAAGACTTTTAAGATTAATAAGTAATCTATAAAAATAGTATTATTAGTACAGATTTCTAGTGGGTTTAACCTAACAGTTTTTATTCTTGGATTACTTACTTACCATCATGCCGTTTCTCCATGGGGGTAGGTAGAGAGGATAGAGCGTCACACTCTTCTGTCCTGACACACAATTATCGTCTCATTCACAATCATACATCTTCTCATACAAGCTTGTCGGTTATTATGGCTTCTGACAGGACCATCTTCCAGTATTATGGTTAGTATCCAGTTATAATTATACATGGTCAATTACTAAGTCTGGATTTACCTGGATATCTTCAAAATATCTCATTCAGAAACTGCAATAATGAAAAAATGCTTCAATTTCACTATTCAGAAAAGTATTAAAGATAAGTTATGCACAATATGCAGAAAATTAATAAAAAATCAAAAATTGTAAGAATTTATGGGGTGAAGGAAAGATTTGTTATATCTTATACTGGATAATTATTCTAAATTTGTTGGAGTTTATTCAGAAGAGCGCAATGCCAGCTTGACCATGCAAGAAACCTTCATAAATCACGTCAATGAAGTGTATGTAAATAGACCATAGACAAAACCGTGAACGGGCAACAATCAAGGCAATAAAATACATATAAATAGACTATTGCTAATTATTCGGCGTAGGTGAATAACATATCCATAAGGACAAAGAGTGAGAGGTCAATCACCAAGAAAACCGACAAGGTTCAAAACATTTTGCGACATGGAATGCGCAGAAGGAATATATAACAGCAATAAATTTTAATTGTTAAATTGCAGTATAGTAGAAAATTGACCACGCGATGTATGATACAATTTGAATGCCTCTCATTGGAGGAAATTTAAAAAATATTGTAAAATAGGTATGTTGCCATTAAACTATTAAAAAATACTAATTTGTTTAAACTCATTTTATAGCTAGATACCACAGACCACCAAATATATAGACATGAACTCAAATTCTTTATCCCAATATTTTCATTTTGGTGTTACCCACGCGATCACTTTGGTACCACTAACTAAATAAAACAGCTTCGCGACTTTGTTTAAAAATATGACTCGTTTGGAACGAAAATTTAAACGCTTAAAATATAATATGTTTTAATGTAAAAAAATACGTCTGGTTACGCAAATATTGAATTTTCGAAGAGTAAATACTTTTGCTGTTGCATAAATGTGTCAAAAATTATTGGATTTATGTTTTCACCAAGAATGTGTGTAGAATGCCTCTCGTTCCGCAACTAATGTTCCAAATCCCTCACCTACATGTACACTTTATTTCATGTCTATGTATTTACTGGTTTGTAATATATACCTCTGATTGCATTAAATTTTACTTGTTAAAAAATATATGACAGATATTCTATTTTTGAAATATTCGCATTGAAGTTATTACTACAGATAAATACTACAAACATCACGTCACATACATAAGCACCTTAATGTCTATGGATTTTCCTTGTAAACAATCATCTATAATACTGAAGAATTGCTTCGTCTGGGGTTAATACAGAGCTACGCTTCTCAAACTGTGCCTGCTTCTAAATGTAAATGAGGTGGGAAAAAATTGTATTAAAATTATCAAAACTAAAACTATTATAACGCTACACAATTTTTTTTAAAAAGTATTAAAAAGGAGATGAAAGCAACTTTCAAGTTGTTTTAGATATTTTATGAAACATTTTTATACACTAAGTTCACACTTTGTATGAGTATTTTGTATAGCAATATTATTGTATAAACGCGGTGATCGAACCCACCACTTTTTCGATTGTAGGTAGTAATTTTTCCATACGAGCCAAAATATATTTGACTTTTTATCGATGTCTCTATATATGAAGATTCTACATAATAATACATATATTGCCGTCCGATAACTGAGATCTCCAACTCTATTTCATCCCAAGTTTTACAATACCAATCTAGGTTATTTATTTTACCTACTAAGTAGGTAAAATTTCGAGATCTCATCGATTAACGCTAACACGTTGACACAGGCTCAATTCAAATACGAAATTATATTAAGAAAACAAATTAAATGTATTAATTAGAAAGATATACATAAAGAATCAATTTCTTGAATAAATATTCTTGTTGGTACCGGGATTCAAACCTGGATCTATTACTATCCGGGGAAATGCATTAACTGATTGTGCTACACCAACACAGTGAGTTGACGACAAATTTTCGAATTTATTTGTTACATTTTCAAATTTATACATCTGTCGTTCCATTATTTGAAAGCTATCTTATTTATATTTACGGAATCTCAAATACCTTTGAGTAATCGGATAGGAAGTGCTAGAATTAATTGATAATGTATTTTTATTAAATTTTGAAAACATTAATACAACTTATATATTTTTAAGGAGAACACATTCTAATTGTATTGTTAGTTGCAATTTTTCAGATCATAAGTCTGTGATATTTTTAATACAAGTTAAATATATTAATTGGAAATACATATATATATATATATAAAATCAATATATTGTAAAAATATTATTGTTGCTGTTGGGATTCGAACCAGGATCTCTTCCTATCCGGGGGAAATGCAATTATTTTCGATACATTGATTTTATATGAATATCTTTCTAATTTAATTTGTATTAACAATATGACAGATCTGTGTTCTGAAAAATTGCAACTTCACAATAAGAATGTGTTCTCCTAAGAAATTATATTATTTTTGGTTTATAATCATTTGAATAAGTATTGCATGGTTACTATAAACCAAATTCGCATTAATCGCTTTTAACGCCAAGGACTGTCGCATGTCACGTGATTAATCTTCGTTAACCTTGGAATGCATAAACTTCTGAGTGGTAGTTTGAAATATATTGTTTATTTTCTTTAATTGTTAATACGCAAATGAATTTGTTTTTACAATTTTATAATGCTTTTAATTTTTGACTATAAACATTTACTCTGTAACATATTGTTTCCCTAATGAGATAGTGGAGCATGTCAGAAATGAGCTTTTGTAGTATTTAAAAAAAATATCCAAATTTAAATGATTTTGAATTTTTCAAAATATCCAATAATTTCGGAGATATTAGCGTTCAAAGTTGGGTTTGTTGAAAAATCCATATCCACCGTGTGACGTCACATCTCTCGTATGCACCGGTCCGTACTAACAATATTAGTATTACAGTGTCGAGTACTGATTTGTCGACTCTAAAAATGTGACGTCACACAATAAACTTTGAACATTGTAACTCTGTCATATTTTAAGATATCGAAAAAATTCTTTCAGTTTTGTAAATAAGATTTTTCGAAGAATTTTTTTTATAAAAATATAAAAAAATGATCCCAATACCTCATTGTCTTATAATGTTTTTAAATTATACCTTAATGTCATATAGAATTATCTTTCAAGGCCAGTAACGACCAGTTGATAATCTATACATGAAAAATGAATAAATAATACTAATAAAATTAATTAACTAGAAAGACATACAGAAAAAAAAATATGTATCGAAAAAATATTTAGTTGCTACATTTGATTAATTTTATATGTGTTAAATGTAACTTCACAACAAAAATGTGTTTTCCTTAAAATAAATAATATGCGTATAAAACTAAATTATTTCATAATTTGCTAGCGACACCCAGTTTTGGTACCAGATTTAATATATTAATGTTGTTAAATATAACGGAAAGTCATGATCAAATAATTATGTCCACACACTGTATATACAGAGACATACTCGTAATCGTTCCATTTTAACATAGAACTTCATAAATTGAACAAATTTATCTTTATTATCAGAAATCTTGCTTAATACACGGAAATGAGTTTATTGCTATATTGACAACTACGCGCGTAAGTAAGATATAATATTTGTTACAAATGAATGATGCATCTTATAATTAAATATAAATTACTTTAGTGGTGTTATCGAAGTATTAATTTTTGAACGTTTAACCGGATAATCAATAGTTGTAATAGCTATTTTTACCTTACATTAACTAAATTAAATTTAATACTTTTAAAACCGGCATTTTATACAAATAATAATATAGGAAATTTATTCATAAATTCTAAAGAAAAAGATGATAAATTTAACAATTCTGGTGTCTATAAACTTAGTTGCAAGGATTCTGCTGTATTTTGTATTGGTAAAACAAGTAGAAATTTTAATATAAGAGTAAGGAAGCATTTGAGATGTTTGAACAATAGTGGGTTTTCAGAATTTGCTAATTATTTGATAGAAAATAGTCATGGTTTTGATAAAAATTGGGATTGTCAATTTTGCATATAAACGGTGTTGGTCACAAATTAAATAATTTGGAAACGTTAGAGATAAATAAAGCGTGTAAAACTAATTAAAAAATTATAAACAACCAATTAAATTTAACTACGAGTCCCATTCTAAATTTTTTTCCTAAAAATTATTCGACTAAATTTGTATTAAGTAACAATTTGAGTTAGGTACTAAATTAATTTTTCAAATAATTGATGTTTTTTTTTTTAAATAGATTCTGGTAAAGAAGCAATAATATATGTTTTTAGTTAGTTATGACATCCTGAAGAAGAAAATGGTATTTTTCGAAACCGGTATATATGTTTAAACTCAATTAAGTGGTTAATAAAACAAAGATAATAAATAAAAAATATAAATTAAATCTATAAACCTGAGAGAAAAATGTTCAAATATCTATATAAAAACAAACATTTAATAAAAATCTGCTAGTCGTTATTTTCAATTTAAAAAAAGTTTAAAATTACGGTGTGTTCTTGAGGGCGAGGTTTAAAGTCGTATTGTGAATGGCGATTTTATATTTAGTCACAATTAATTATTAAATAAATTGTAAAAGTTTAAAGTGGATTTTAAGGTTCATAAAAATAATACGTGTAGAGATATCTATAAATTATGATTACCTTGAAGTAAAACAAATTAGCTAAGAATAAAACAATAAAACATTTACATTTTGAAAGAAAGCAAACACGTTGTGGCTTGACATTATAATTAAAAAAAATAATGGTTTAGTTTTGAACCACTTCATTATGCACATATATTAAAATCAACTAGTTTCAGTTGGACCCAATCTTCTTTCGGACAATATAGTATATAGACTAACACAGGCATAGCTATTTAAATATGAGGTAAAGAAGCGTTCTGCTTAACCCTTCCCAAGCCATGTGGTAACACAGGTCTACCGCTCTAATTAAATCTGTAATATTTCGGTAAATATACGCAACATACACATATATTTATATTCACTTATATTTACGCTTAGAAATGACTAGTGAAAAATTAATTATATAAGGCGAATCCTACAAAAATAATTATTTTTAATTAATTCCATTGTAAAATTAATACGTTGACAAAAATACTATTTGTGGCAAAACAAAAAGAAATTACACATTAATTTCACAGTAAAAACAAAAACCAACAAACGAATATAATGGTGTCTCTTTCTCACTAATTAAATGAAGATAGATAAAAAGGATGGTTATATTGTACATCTCAATCTACTATACAGAACTTGATGAATGTTCCGAATTATAATATTACACATTTTTTATATTTAATGCTTATATTTAACCATTTTTTCACATTTTAAAGGCAAATATATCTCTAATTTCTTACGGTAAAACGAGTTGACAGCATATTTTATATCACTGTATGGTAAAGGTTAAGTGCTGAAGAATATGCTATCTCTTTTTTACCTCGTATTTAAATATCTGTACTTAGGTTAGTCTATATACTATATTGTTCTGAAAAAGGTTAACTTGACTGACATTACTTGACTTTAGTGTATGTGCACAATAAAGTGGTTCAAAACTAAAACATTATATATTTTAAATAAATTTTTTAACTTTAACTAATTAAATGAACCCTCGGCTGGACTCAGTGTATTGATAGTTCAGCCTTATCTCGGGATGCGGTAGATTTTTATTTGTATGTGAGTTTTTTTATATTGACACCATCAATGAGGAAACCAAGCTTGATTAAAAAAAATAAAGACATCTTCCGAACGTGGTTCGGGTCGTTTCGTAAAATTTACAGAACGCGTATTTTTAATTTTTAACATTGGAGAGGGTGCGGTCATACATTATAGTGCAAAGGAGAGTTTTTTAAGACGAATTAGATACATTCTTTAAAAGTGTACAAGTTTGACTCATCAGTGTGTAACCCGGATTAGTGATGAGAAAAAATAGTACTCTTGAATCACTGGTGTGATTGTGATTGGTATTCGATAATATTAGTGATTGAAAACTGTGATTGTGATCACAGTTTCATTACTAATATGCGTGCGCCGCACGATATCACAATAAACGAAATAAATATAAATGTAATTAAAATATAAATATTAATTTAAAAAAATATAAAAACATAGTATTTAAACTTCATTTTTGTAAAAAACATATACTAGCATACATCTAATTTGAATGAAAATCCTTGAAAAATGATGAGTTTATTTTTCGGCTCAAATTCTCAGTATTTTAAGTCACATGCGTAAAACGTTTTGGCAGAATCTACTAGATGGCTCTTAACACGAATTATAACGTCATTCCTTCATGAATATTTTCATTTCATATTCACATGCGCCCAATCACGGTCCACAACCAAATATAAATAAAATGAATCACGAATCACGATAATCAATCACTGATAGTGAGTGTGACTCAAAGATATCTCAAACGCAATCTATGCTAAACTAGGAAGATGAAAGTGATAAGATATACTATGGTGTACTTTGCAATATTACATATGTCGCTAATTCTTTGTTTTACATATATGTAACCGGACGTATGTTCCATAAAAACTAATGAATGCGTCATCCGTTACACGACAACGTGTTTGACTTAGGGCTCAATGATTTGTTGTTACGCCACTGTCTGGGGGTATCATACCGTTTCCGACTTTCCAAGTATTGTATCATATATCTTGTTCAAGATTTTATGTTAAAACATATGCAAACTGCTTTACTGCACCAAGCTACACACAAAACAATCGGTTGCATGAACACTTTCACTTTCGTGTAAATCGATTTATTTTCTTCAGACGTTGCTTTTCTTCAATATTTGCTATATTTAGTGTTACCAGATTTCTGAAGTTCCATACCAGCCACTCCACCCATACACGTTTATCGGTCTGTCTGGTCGATATTCATTCCACACGAAAGATGTGTTTACTCCTGTTTATAAATTACTATAGAAATGTAAAACTTGAAAAATATTTCTCAGGTTGTCAATTGTGATTTTTGTTTCAACATAGAATATGTTGATTCAGTGAATTCGTCACGAAAACTGCGCTAGTAATAACGGTTAGAAATATTTCGTAACATTTTTACGTCGTCTCATTTTGATATTTATTCTCACTTTTACCGGAATCTGGATCGATACCAGGAGACCGCCTCTAAAACGGATGAAATTGAAATTAAAAAGATTTCCGAAGCGCTAGGCGTCAATCCCGGCATCTCTCACACGCTAAGTCAGCACTCTGCCAACACAGCTACTCTCATAGTATACTGCGGTGTCAAATTGTCATTAGAATACATAATGCTGATTTTTTATATCAAAACTCAATTCATCGATTAATATTTTTACATTTTTAAAATTAAATTTTAACATTGATACTTAATTATATTTAAAATATAGCTCTCACTGTTGAACTGCTATGTGTTTATTTCTCGGTGGTATAGTGGTTAGTATTCCGGCTGATCATGCGGAGGAGACCGGAAGATATTCGATTTTTATTATATTAATTTATTTGAATTTATGAATATATTTTCAAACCGGAAAAAAATTGTATATAAAGGTGTCCAGCGAAAATTTTTTAAGTTTAATATTAAATTTAAAAAAAAACTGCAATGTTATTCTCATATTTTATTTAAATAAAATAGAGTTTAACGATGCTAATTTAATGTTTTATAAACAATATCGTCTAAATACTCATTTCTCTCAAGACACTCTAACAATCGGACTCTTAAATTTGTGAACACGCGAGAGAAAAGCATTTGTTCAATGGAGGCAACTTCACGGCGGATATTTTCTTGTAGGACCTGAATTGTTCGAAGATTGTCGCTGTAAACTTTCGACTTAAGGTATCCCCACAAAAAAAAATTGCACGGTGTAAGGTACGGTGATCGAGGTGCCCAGGGCATGTCTCTGTACTTGTTGATTAATTTATTGGGAAAAATTCCCCTCAGCTTCTTCATTGAATCTCTATCTGTATGTGGAGTGGTCCCGTCTTGCTGAAATTGTGTTTTATTGTTAAAACCGAGAAACAGCTGCAGTTGCGGTACCAAAAACTCGTCGGATCATTCGGCAATACACGTTAGCAGCGACTCTCTCTCGTTGGTTAAAAAATAAGGGGCAATTATCCCTCGGGCAGAAATTGCATACCGCACTGTCGTTTTTGGACAATGCAAACGTTTTTGATGGCGTTCCCTTGGGTTGTCGGGGCACCGCTATCTCATGTTCTGGTTATTAACATAGCCATCGATATGAAAATGTGCTTCGTCAGTAAACAATGTGTTTTCAGGCATTCATGATGTTTCAAAACGTTCCAGCATCATTCTAGCTATGGTTTCATGTAAATAATAATCATTTTCGTTGAGAAACTGCACGATTTGCAGTTTGTATGAATGAAAATGTAGTTTATTTTTCAAAACAACGTGCGCTATTGATTTTTTATTCCAGTACAGGCTATATCGAACAATACCCTTCCCACTTACCTCACCCTGATGGTTTACGAGCAATTACAATTTAATCTTGAATTTTTTCCGCTGAACACCCTATACCTACTCGTACATATGTTATATTACATATGCCACCAACGTTTGAATCAGTGAGACAAGTTTACAAGAGAGTTAATAAGATTTTCAGGTAAATAAGTATACACACTTATGCTATAGGTGGTACCTTACCCTTCAAGTAATTACATAAACAACTTCATCACGAAAGTACAAAGTGTATGCCCACGTTTATAATAACTTTTTTGGATTAATTTAGCCTATTACACCTCTCTTTATGCTAAAACATGTAAAGTACTGTGCTTTCGATTATCCGTTGATGTATTAACCGCAGTAATAAATGAAGTTTTTTTCTATTTTTAATATTGCTTGTTTAACAGATTAGAGTATCGTGTAGATGAACAACTTAATAACGTGACTTCTCAAAAGTTCCGATAAATTAGTGCAAATGAAATATATTGCATAACCTAAACATAATTTTGCATTAGACTATATATAATCACAGGAAATAAAACGTATATATATATATAATAAATACGTCATTGAATGAAAGTTTCAATATAATAGACCGATTGTTATTTGGGGGACGGGGGTGATCTTGATCGCACTTAATCAGTGTAGACTAAATTGTATACAAATCGAGAGTCTATTACCTAAGTGACCCTCTCTTGTATTCTCACCTGTACGTACTTTGTGAATATTAACCGTATTCACATACACATGAAAAAAGTATGTGACGAGCCAATTGATATTAGGTGGACTTCGATAGAAATATTATACTATCTATTATATAAATTCTTCCATGACACCTGAAATATTATACTATTTATTATATAAATTCTTCCATGACGCCAGAAATATTATACTATCTATTATATAAATTCTTCCATGACACCTGAAATATTATACTATTTATTATATAAATTCTTCCATGACGCCAGAAATATTATACTATCTATTATATAAATTCTTCCATGACACCTGAAATATTATACTATTTATTATATAAATTCTTCCATGACGCCAGAAATATTATACTATCTATTATATAAATTCTTCCATGACGCCAGAAATATTATACTATCTATTATATAAATTCTTCCATGACGCCAGAAATATTATACTATCTATTATATAAATTCTTCCATGACACCTGAAATATTATACTATTTATTATATAAATTCTTCCATGACGCCAGAAATATTATACTATCTATTATATAAATTCTTCCATGACGCCAGAAATATTATACTATCTATTATATAAATTCTTCCATGACGCCAGAAATATTATACTATCTATTATATAAATTCTTCCATGACACCTGAAATATTATACTATTTATTATATAAATTCTTCCATGACGCCAGAAATATTATACTATCTATTATATAAATTCTTCCATGACGCCAGAAATATTATACTATCTATTATATAAATTCTTCCATGACGCCAGAAATATTATACTATCTATTATATAAATTCTTCCATGACGCCAGAAATATTATACTATTTATTATATAAATTCTTCCATGACGCCAGAAATATTATACTATCTATTATATAAATTCTTCCATGACGCCAGAAATATTATACTATCTATTATATAAATTCTTCCATGACGCCAGAAATATTATACTATCTATTATATAAATTCTTCCATGACACCTGAAATATTATACTATTTATTATATAAATTCTTCCATGACGCCAGAAATATTATACTATCTATTATATAAATTCTTCCATGACGCCAGAAATATTATACTATCTATTATATAAATTCTTCCATGACACCTGAAATATTATACTATTTATTATATAAATTCTTCCATGACGCCAGAAATATTATACTATCTATTATATAAATTCTTCCAATTTCGTTGCCATTTTTTCGATCTTTTGAAAAGTTTATCAATATAGATAGAATGATAAACATACCTACTTTACAATATTTTATGGGTGTATGAGGGCACCTGACTAAAATTATAAGTCGAAAATGTTCAAAGAGTGTGAAAAAAATTGTATACCTTTACGGAAAATATTATTTTTACGTTAAGCTTAAATTTATCAATCACTATTGTCCTTGCTTCAGGCCCTAAATAGTTTAACAAAAAATAATCTGGCCCCTAGAAGTTCGATGATCTTTTATTTTTTGTATATAATATATAATTTGGATTCAACAAAATATTTCAATTCATCGAAATAATTGCACAACTAAGAATTTTTTTAAGCGGTTTTATTTGTGACAATTATTCTTAATAATGTACGAGGCGCGTTCATTAAGTAAGTACTGGATATTTTTTTTAAAGAAACGCAATATCGTTTTTACAATACTTTACTTTCTTCGGACGCTGTGCACCTTAAACTACTTATCAACTTAGTAGCCATCATTATTAAGGCACTTGTCATAACGGGGCACCAATTTTTGTATACTTTCGTCGTAGAACGACGTCGCCTGGGATACAAATAATGTGTGTACTCCATCTTTGAATTCATCATCATCATTAAAAGGCTTGTTACCAAGGAACCTCTTCAGATGAAGGAAAATATGAAAATCACTTCTCGCCAAATTAAGACAAAATAGGCGATGAATGTCAGCTGTTTTCATGTTTCGCGCATTCAAAAAACGAATCACGGACCGCAGCTCACAGTCGGCGGGCTGATCTACTATCTTTAACATGTCTCTAACGTTGCATGTGGTAAGTCAACAGATGAAGGAGTCCATTGCGGGAATATTAGGCATCGGTACTTAAAAAACGTGCCTCGTATCTATTCCAAAAATATTATATACATATGTGATATAACAGAATTAGATTTCGGTCAAATTTTTCTAAAAAAACTTGTCCAAATGAATATCTCGACAAAGTTCGTTATTTAGCCTTTATTCATTTTTTTTTTCAATGTGGCAGCTATTCAAAAACTTAAAAATTGTTTCCTTTAGATCTAATATTAACTCTTACTTACTAACTTAGTTACTTACCATCACGCCGTTTCCCCGTGGGGGTAGGCAGAGCGGATAGAGCGCCACACTCTTCTGTCCTGACACACAATTCTTGCCTCATCCACATTCATACATCTTGTCATACAAGCTCGCCGATTGTTGAGGCTTCTAACAGAACCATCCTCCATTATCTGGTTTATCTGGTCGTGCCAAGTCTTTCGAGGACGTCCTCTATTTCTGGTTCCATCAACACTTGCGTCATATATCTTTCTTACCATTCTCTCCTCATTCATCATATTAACTCCATCGTAGAAAAAAAAAGTATTAATCTTATACACGCCAAATCTATTTGATTCTTGTGGCCAATTTTGTCTTGATATCAACTTTATTTTTAAAAAGAGATAAATTTTTTTTTCAAATTTTTTTTTGATTTTATAATTCCGTTATAATTTCACATTTCGATTATCCGCAGACTGTGTAATAAGCTGAAGTAATGTCTTCAACGGGCACAAAAAAGCGAACCAATTCATCAAACTTTCTTTCACAACTCCACGGTAATAATAAAAAAATCTAAATGTATGAAGTATGAAGGTACACACCGCGAAACTCTTTCTCAACTTCATAAACAGGGCTTATTCATTTTTGTTGCCAAACTTGAATATTACGTTAGAAAAAATAATACTTTGGTTTTTATGAAAATAAGCTTTCAAAAAAAAAAAGTTACTCACATTTTATAATTCTTTCTTGGTAAGGTAGTATTTCAACACTCGTCACTCGTTTATGAGGTTTGTTCTCTTTCAGCCAAGTGAATCTAGAATAAACCGATATTAATATTGAGTACCCGCTATGACACGTTTTCATAATTTCCAGAAAAAACTGCATTATTACATTTTTAGAAAATTTATTAATTACTTTTATCTGAAATATTTTTTTTAAGTATTCACGTTAATTAATTAATTAAAATCCAAATATGTATTTCATTATAGTATAAAAAATTCATGATATGTTTTGAAAATCACATAGCGTAATACCGGGTTTTGCTCACTCTAATATTATATTTAATACTATTAGCTAACAAAGCGTATTTTGAAAATGAAATAAATAAAATAAAAATTCCGAATCCCTTGATATATATGTGCCATTAAGTATCAAAGTGTGAAATCTCCATTTTTAGACAAAATGAGTTATAAATGTAGTTTTATAAATTATATAACTTCTGTTAAGCCTATGAAATCATAACAGTTTTTACAATTTAAAATGCTTCAAATTCATAAGGATATATAATCTTATGAGTTCATACGCTTAACAGAAGTATTATAATCTACAAAACTACATTCATAACTCATTATGTCTAAAAATGGAGATGTCATACTTTGATACTTAACGTCACATATGTTATAGTTGATTTTGAAATTCAATGACACATTTAATGACAATGCTTACAGGCGTGTATTTATAATACCTTTGGACTTATTGCTTTTTAATGCATATTTTAAGGTTTGAGAATACGTAACTATTAAAAAAAACATGTTTTGTGTTACTTAATCTGTATGTTGTATATGATATAATATTACATCTTATCTTATCTTATCCGTTTCTCTAACAATTTTCTATCGGAAAATACACGTGTGTACTTCACGATTGTAAAATTATTGGTAGTGCCAAGATCCATAAATTACCATAACATAACATAAAAGTGATACAGAGATGGCAAATTTTATCTATCTTTGGGATAATTTAAAACGAAATTATAAATTTGAATAAAATTCTCTACTATTGAGATGCAATATATAATATGGTTTATATCGTTTATACGTGACAAAAAATAATCTAGAGAATACATAAAATCTTGTGGCGTAGACAAAGTTATCGGTACTACATAGGATCCAGTTACCGGAACTGAGGAGGAAGACATCTGGAAATACCTTGTTGAAGCGATGGATTTCTGATCTTCTTAGGATAGAAAATAAGATGATAAATATTCAATGTTTTTATTCAAAATAGTCAATAGCAAGCTAGACATCCTCGATTTAACTAATCTAGTTTTCAACCGTGTTCCTTTTTCGACGTACTAGGTTGTTCGGATGTTTCATGTGAATCTTTTAAAAATAAATTATTATAACATATTAACTCACCAATTTGTCGATATTATCTTCAGTTCAAATGCTTAAATATAAGTGTAGTATTTTTGATGTTTTATTAAAATAAAAGCGTAATTGTTTAGGCTTTTGTGTTATAGATTTTTTTGTTTTAATTTTATTTTTTATAAGTAGGTTTTTAGTTAAGATAATTATGGATATTAATGACTATATTAAATTCAGTGAAATAAGATTAAGATGAAAAAAGCTCATCAAAAATGTGTTATGAATAATTTAATGGTAATAATTATTGTAAGTGCCATCATAATTATCATCTTAGTTGACCAAGCTTTTGAATCTGTTAAACAGTTTAAATATCTGGAAAAAAACGTGATAAGGAATAAAGATATCCAACAATAAATAAATAGTAGGATAATATTAGGAAACGCTTCTAGCTTTGCTTTAAGGAAATTCTATCAACAAGATTGTTGTCACAACATTTAAAGATTAAATTCTAAACAACATCGATATGATCGATCGTTCTATAGTGGTGTAAAGATTGATCTCTCACTATAACGCAGGAAAATAGGTTGCAGGTGGATGGATATAAATAAAACAATGTCATAACTCTACTTCAGTTTATTTGCACTACTCGAGTTTGAAGTACAACAGGTGAAGTATTAAACTTACTACATATACATATAGGAGAAATGTACTGACAGATGGATGGGGAGGGGACAAAGTTACTGGTGGAAGGTGAAGGGGTGGTTGTAACGGGAAAATTGAGAGGAGAGGAGATGAGTTAGAAAATGTAATATTGTTTAATAAATTAATAACCGAGCTCAAATATGAGTCGAGTCGAAACTTGAGTAGTGTAAATAAACTTAAGTAGAAATATAACATTGTTTTATTCATGTTCATCAATGATGATGAAACTCTACAAAGTTAATGCCGATTCTATCAATAATATAGGTTGCAGGTCTTCAAAAATTAAATCTTTCCCTAGATTTATGGCCCAATATGTGATTATCTAACCGGAGAACGGAGGAGATTAAAAAACGTGAACTTCGAGAAGGTATCCCGAGCAAGAAGGCTGCAGTGAACGGAATATGTAGTGAGGACAGATGAGTTATATAACATGCACAAAGCTTTCATACGCAAGCCATCAAGATCGAGAGAGAGAGAGAGAGAGAGACCGAGGGGAAAACCAAGTCGCAGATGAGTGAATAATGTGAAGACAGTCCTGAAAGAGATAAGCGAGTGTCCAGCAAACTGAACTATGGAAGCGATGGAATGGATGATGCTCTGTTGTAACTAGAGACTACAATTACTCGACATCATCAACTACTCTACTATCGAGTAGTAAATACTTAAAATACTTGAGTAGTTTCCAATGTACCAAAATAGCTATTAATAATTCCAATTCATGCACAAATAATAAATTATTTAACCTAATATTAATTATCAAATCGAGTACCCAAACTACAATACACAACACAGAATTTTTCATACACTTCTTTTACTCTCAACGATTCACACAGAACTGATTTTGAAAGCGTAAAATATACAGATGTTTTGTCAATCATAGACACATAAGGCCGTTTAAAAAGAAGAAGAAGTATTGTAAAAGTCTATATGAGTGTTGATAAATAAATTATATATTACGATGTTTCAAAACACCTTACTAAATTACGCGAGGTCTAAAATCATATATTTTTATTTTTGTCTGAATCAGTCAATAGGTTCATAAATTGAATTTCAATTGTCTACTGGTTATCTTTTATATCGAGATGTCGCGCATATTATTGAGATGATGAAATTTCTATACAGCATTTCAAAGAACTAATTGAAGTTGATTGGTAGACCATCATTCTTGCCATTTCAACTTATCGCGGGTTCTCGTATAGTAAATATTGTAAATCTTCTAGTTCGTTTTTCGCACTGAAGCAAAATGGTGTACTCCGTACAAACCTGTTTGATTAAATTTGTTAAATTTTGCTTTATTTATAAGCTGGATGTGGATAATGGAATAAGCTATACTCGAGCGTCTCTTGCCAAGGTGAATTTAAGTAAAATATGTTTTAATTCTCTTTCTTTTAACCTGGTATCCTTAGTTAATTATTTTGTAAAATAACTCACACTATTTATTTTAATTTTCATTAAGTAAATATTGAAAATGAAGTAAGTGAAAAATTACAAAGGAAAACTTAATTAAGATGATTATGAAATAAGCAAAATTATTGTTATATTCATGTTATTTTTTTATTTATATAAATACAATCGATTCCGCTCAATTGGGACACATTGGGCTAAAATATTTTGTCCCAAATAAGCGGCTAGCTCTAATAAACGAAGTTTAAGGTAAAATTAAAAAAAAAATATGTGAATATTTTTGAACTTTATTAAATTATTGAAAAAATATAATTATTAGGTAAACATATAAATATATAAAAAAAATAATAATCAATAATACTAAAAAAAATTTTTAACAAACAATTATAATAACAGTAACTTAAAAAAATAGTCATGAAAATAATATACTTAATACATTTATAACAATAAAAAAAATATTTCTGCAGTAATTTATCAATTGTAACCTGTATTGTGTTTTATTTTAATTTTTAATTCATTGTCCCAATTAAACGGAATGGTGTCCCAGAAAACCAAAATAAATTACTATTAGTTACTTTATTTCGTTTCTGTTCTTGGGATTTGGCTGTCCCGGCTGTCCCGATAAACCGGTGGTCCAATTAAGCGGAATCTATGACGTGAAAGCGGAACATACGAAAGTATTTGATTTGAATTAAATTTTAATTATGTGTTCAAAATATACTATATTGTGTGAAATAATACAACAATTTTAAATCTCTTACATTTTTCTACGCATTATACAATACGTAATGTAACTTGTCATAACTCATTAATGAATTAAAAATAAATATTTTCTAATACAAATTAAATGTATTCATTACAAAGATATACATATAAAATCAATGTCTGGAAAAAATATTGTTGCTATTTTTAATTATTGAATTTATTAATAATTTTGACCGCAATAACAGGTAATGCAATAATGCCTTTTTGCTAAGCATCTTAACGTATTTTAGACCAAAAATATTTATTTTTAAGAACAAATTCTTATTGTGAAATTATAATTTTTCAGAACATAGGTTTGTGATATTTTTGATACAAATTAAATGTATTAATTAGAAAGACATACATATAAAATCATGATCTCTTCCTATCCGGGGATATGAAATGATTCTGGTTCGAATCCCGGTAGCAACAACAATATGTTTTCGATAAATTGATTTTATATGTATATCTTTCTAATTAATACACTTAATTTGTATTAAGCATATCACAGATAGTTCAGAAAATTTTTTACCTCACTATAAGAAAGTGTTCTAAAACACGTTAAGATGCTTTGCGAAAAAGTATTATTGAATTACCTATTACTGCGCTCAAAATTATTAATAAATTCAGTAATTAAAAATATAACTTTTATAAAAGATAAAATAAACGAAATGACTACATATATTTAGATGTTTATTACCGCAATAATAATTTACAAGATATTTTTGTATTTTGCAGGAGTTACATGGCGAGCTAAATGGAGCGTTTGTCCCGGACTCGAATCTGAATATGAACAGATTGAACACTGGCAAGTCAGATACAATTACAAAGGTATGTAATTTAAAAATATGTAAATATTATAAACATGCAAATCGTATATAATATTTTATATGAGGATAAACTATCCGATGATTGATCACTAACTTAATTTTATTGTGCATATAACTGTCATATTTCAACTGAAAGTTACAAAACTAAGTTACAATCACATTAAATAAATAAACCAGATTGATCATAATTACAAATTAGTTAACATTCGTAATTACAAAAATATTAACTATGCATTTGTTGATTACAAGTTGTCAAAACTACAGGTTGATAGTCTTCAAAAACGTATAGCTAATAGTGCTGCATAATTCTGTGCTTATCCCGAAGACGATCGCGAACAAAAACAGCGGTAGATTTTTGGGTCGTATTCTCGGGCAAAACACACTTGAAACTACAGTGATACAAGAAGAAAAAGAAGAAAAAACATTTATGAGTCTACACAAGGAATGTCCCTTAAGACGAATCATAAAAAAAATTATGAATTTTGAACCAGGAGAGACAGACTACTAATAAATAGCTTTTTATGTATTATCAGCATAAGTGTTGAGCAAAAATAAAGTTGTTATTAGGAAAACACATTCTTATTGTGAAAATATAATTATTTAGATCATAGGTCTGTGATATTTTTAAATAATTAAATGTATTAATTAGAAAGACATACATTAAAATCAATTTTATCGAAAAATATTGTTGTTGCGCCACAGGGATTCGAACTTGGATCTCTTTCCAAACCGGAGAAGGTGCATTATTCAACTATGCTACAACAACAGGCGCAACAAAAAATTTTTCAATAAAATTGATTTTATATGTGTATCTTTCTAATTAATAAATTTAATTATTTTAATAAAGTAGTTTTGATTTGAAAGTCGATTGTTTGGTTTGATCGTTGTATGATTTTTCCCGTATAACAGAATATACTTTAAATTTAAAAATTTGAATTGCGTTTGATTTCTGAAAAGATTAACGTGGGTATTTTAATATAAAATTTTCTTTCAAGATAGCATTTTATTCGACACTTGTCTTCTTTTGAGATGCTTTAGCGTTCTCATGCTGACGATTATGTCACGCTGAATGCATACAAAACATTTAAAATCCAATTACTATGAACTATGTTTGAAGTATCGCGTGCGGAAACCATCAGTACACGCTATTACTCAATAAAATACGTATTTAGCGACACGCCACTGTAAACTTATCTATTTAGTTATATATTAATTTTTTAAGAATTTATATCTACCGAAATCAACATCATTATCGTCATTATCACCGTAAAACATGCCGGGTTAAGTCAGCAATATTATCAACACGTATAAGTGATGTCTCCATCGTTCTGCCGGCATAGTCTCAGTCTTTATATCGACTTCGAACTAAGATATTGAGCTTCAAAGTTTTTAATATTCATTTTTCGATTTCTTCGGCAAAGAGTTCATCAAAGGTGAATTATTCCAAAAACTGTGCATAAAAAAAAATAATTTTAAGTAATCAAATAAGCCGATTTTGGGCGCGATATACATGATGTTCAGCGGAATTTTTTTGGTTTTAAAATTTAAATAAAAACAAATAACTAAGTTTATTATATTTATTTTAGTTTTAACGGGTAATATATAACTGCGGATTTTACTTTCTAAAGATTATGTAGTCTATGTGACGTCCATGTATTGCAATGCATTCTTTTAAACGAACTCTCATGTTGGCAAATACCCGAGAAAATAATGCAGGGTTGATTACGGCGATTTCATGCCGGAGATTTTCTTGTAGGGAAATTGTTAAAGGATTATTACTCTACACTTTAGATTTTAGGTATCTCCACAAGAGATTGCCAGGGTATTTCTCCGAACCTGATTATTAATTTTCTTGAGAAAATTGCCCTCAGCTTCTTCATCGAGACCTTAGCAGTGTATGGAGTTGCCCCGTCTTGTAACTGCGTTTTGTAATTGTATCTGAGAAACATTTGAAATTGCGACACCAAAAACTCATCGATCATACGGCGATAAACCTCAGTTTGTCTTTCGTTAAAAAAATTAAAAAATTTCTACTGACACCCAACAAAATATAATACAAAGGGAACGTTATATTATATAATATACGCATCCATTTTATCTGTCTTCAAATTCACAGGTATTTTTAAAATAAATATTATTATAAGTGCTACTAAAACATGTTTTTGTTTCCTTGTTATCTCGTAAACTACTAGAAATTTGACATGTTTGAAACACAGTTTTAATGAGAAAATTATTGTAAGGTGAATTTTGATCAAAATGTGAGATGTTATCTTGTTGTTCCAAGGGTACGATATATTAAACAATCTGTTGACACTCGGTGTAATATAGAAACTATTATTTAATATCTAAACGTTGTCTGATAAAAATATTCTTTAATATGTTTAAATATAAGGTTGCGTTATGTAACGTTTTCATACTGAATAATGGTCGACTCAGGATAACGACTCGAATAATGTATAAATAAAATACACTTTTGATCCGTGTCATATATATATATATATATATGCCATGGCTGCTAGTTTTTCTATACGAGTCGATTGATAATCACCCACTCATCTCTTATCTCTGTCATGTCTCACAAAAAAGATAATGTTACCTAATTTATAGTTCTAACCTTCACACATTATCATATTTCTGCGAAAACAATATCCCTACTATCATATTGTTATCATATTGTTTTTGCTCATTTGAAATGATTGATTAGGTACATAAAATATTTAACCTATAAGCTTTATTGTGATTTTAATGTAATATTTATTTTGTTTAAGGACGTTCCCAAAAAAATCAATTTTCTTACAATCCTTTTGGAACTTTGAATACACATACTTAAGAGTGTCTTTTATACATAGAATTCTTTTTTAATAGTCCTTGCGGTAGTAAATTTATAAATATTGACTATTAAAATGTGCATATTAAATATACAAACCATACCCCGATCGATGTTGTAGCGCACGCTTAATTGAATAGCGATAGTAATTTTTTCGTTAATTGAAAATTTAACAAATATCTTTCTGCAAAAATAACTAAAACAAGCGGTATTCGTTTTGTTATAAAAAATGTTAAAAGTGAGCTACTTTTGAATGGTTTTGACGTTTCCTTTTATAATTTGAATAGTGAGAGATTTTTGAACTTCTGCGCATGTGAGCGGAAGCGAAAAAGTACACTGTACCTCAAATATTTTTTATTCTATTCATAGTAGTTCATAATAGTTTACATACGGGGGAATTTTCTTGAAGATTGAGTACGACTGCTCTTTGGGAACGTCCTTAAATAAAGGTTTAAGATTTTTAACCTTCAAGCGAGCGCGCTTGTCGTAAATTTTACGTCATCAAGTTTTCTCCATGTAAATGGTGTTTTATTTATATAAATGTTAAGAAATTGCTGTAAGGTTATGAAAAATGATAAATAACAGCACTTTAAAAAATATATATTTGACTTTCTTAAACAATAAACGAAACAACACTCTAATTATTTCAAAACAAAATATTTTATCGACTTATTAGTCAGAATCAATATTCTCATCATTAAAATTGTTGCAAACCATCTTAACTGCCGAATGGTTCTTGCATTTAAAGAACTGGCAACGGCAACACTTCATTGATGCTGAGGATCTTTTCTTCTCCAGTGCACATGACGGACAAATCGGTTCAACTTCTCGACCGTAATTCACTTTGAGAAAAGTACTTATATCTTGCGGTAAATGTTTGACATTTGATTTGAAGATAAGATGCTCTTTCATCATGGTCAATGCCAAATTTTTTAGGAAAATTCTTCGATGCTTGGGAACTTTTCCTGGACAGGAAAATTTGTATAAAATTTGAGCATTTATATAGCCAATATTCATTAGAGTCCAAATATTAATGAATAATAAAAACTTCTAAGCACACCCGATACGTATAGAGAGACACTGTCCCTCGAATAGCTCGGAGCTCGATGCTTGCGACTAAGTGGTAAAAGTGGGGGAGGTGTTAAGGCGCATTTTTCGTAAATTTTGTGACAGCGCGCCTGCTGGAAGGTTAGAGAACTTTATAATAAATACGTACCTTTTATTACGTGACTGTCAATCCAAAGCAATTATGTGAAAAGCTACTAGGTATGTAAAAACTCTCTTAGATCTCATCAAATTTTGACCAAGTTTTTCTGTACAATTGATCATGTAAATATTCCCATTAACTTTATTAATCTGATACGTTTCCTTATTCCAAAGTAGCCGATGTTCAATTAATAAAAAAATTCATAACTCCGTTAATATTGGTCCTATAGAAAAACAAGAAATAATATTTTCTGATTGAATTTGATTCTATCTAATTATTGCGATCAGTGTCGGAAGGGATTTGAATATTAATATTTACTTAACAAATTTGTTATATAAAGATATTTAAATATTTTATTAAACTAGTACACGCTTTGAGACGCAATGGTCAGGCACATTATTGGATGTAGCATTAAAAGTAGATAAAATGAAAATTTGATCTGTCACCAGAGTTTTTAAAAAAACAGGGAAAACGTTTAATATCACAAAGAAAAGGATAGAAACAGGTTTGGCAGAAGTAAAAAAGCGCTTGAAGCGATGAACCCTGCAATGGGTTCAGAAACATCGGCTAGAAAGGAAATGGCAAAATGGACTAGAAAACTCTACACAAAAGATTCTGAATGGCGGTGATAACATGAGAATATTCTTAATTATTTTATTTATATTAAGGAAACAAACTCTCGAGTATGTATAAAAATATATCCTTTTGTTAAATTTTTTGAAATCTGTTAATTTTTTATAAGATTATGCCCGTAACACGATAGAGCTTTTATTATGAGTATGAGTATGTAGGCTTATTACAAATTTCGGTAGCAAATTTTTTTATCTGTGTATATGCCTTCGATATATATAGCAAAGTAAATGTTGCTTTAGAAACAATATTGGAGTCGGCTAAAAATGCACAAAAAAAATTCTCAAGGTAATATCGGTCGCCCCTTTAGATATCCATCAGGTCTTATATTTAAAGAGTACAATGTCCTTGATATAAGACAAATCTTTATGTTGAGACTCGTTCAATATTTCCATACTAACAACAACTCTCCTCCAGCAATACATAATGGACATAACACAAGACAAACAACAAACATCTGCACACCGATTCCGAGAGCCATAACGACATTTTATCAAAGATCCTACATGTTCCTAGCTCCGAAACTATACAATACACTCAGTACCAACTGGAAATCGTACAATTCCAATAAGATTACACAAATATGGACCCAATATATGATTCAATCAGGTAGAGATGAATCAGAAGTATCGATATCCAACAATTTAATATAATTTATACAATTCTTTCACTAATAATTCAATAGTCCTACAACACTCCCACTCCATATATTTTTATTTTATTTTTACTTTTTTATACATATCTGTAATTCTCCAAACAACACCACAACATTACGAAAAAAAAACTGGCTACGTTAACATAGACTTCAGTCTAGCAAAATAGACATGACAACGCTGTATATATCAGAGGTGAAGTCCATCCCACACAATAAACTATGTATTATGTATTTTTATTATGTATCCACCTCTGTTAGTACAAGAATATGGATGTAAAAATATATATAAAAAAATAAATAAATAAAAATAAATAAATAAATGCCTGGGCAACCGCTCATCGATCTCAGATTTATTAAAATATCAATATTTGGCACAGGAAGGAGATGCTGAGAAGACGGTATCAGAAGAAACCCTTCCGGAGGGTCAGAGGAGGGACCAATGGGGTGGCAGCCTGGAGTTTCTCATGTCCTGTATAGCCATGTCCGTGGGGCTTGGCAACATCTGGAGGTTTCCCTACGCGGCTTACAAGAACGGAGGAGGAGCTTTTCTCATCCCTTACATCATAGTCCTCTTCCTGGTGGGGAAGCCGGTGTACTTTCTCGAAATGTATATGGGCCAGTTTTCCAGTAAAGGCAGCGTTAAAGTGTATGACTTCTGTCCAGCAATGCGAGGTAAGAATTAAAATGAATTTTTTACTTTATGACTTTTTTTCTTCATCTCTCTTAGGACTCATTGGTCTCATATGACTCGGAAGTTCATGGCCGCAGTCACAACGGCGCGCCATCCATCCATCGTTTCTGTGATCCAGTCCTCTTGCAGGTCTGTCCTGACACTACGTCTTGGTGTTTCTCTGTCTTGATTCTGTTGGCTTTTGTCTAAGGGCTTTGTGAGAGGGTTTTGTTTGTGTCCCGCCCACTGCAGTCTCCTTGCTTTCACCTTCTTCAAGATTATCTGGGGTGGTATACCATTCTAGATGTTCCTGGTACTTTTATCTCTCCCAGTCTCCAATTAGGTTATCACGTATTGGGCTGTAAATATTGCGTAAGACTTTGTTTTCAAAGACCTGCAACCATTTTTTTATGCTAAAGTAAGAGATCAAATTTCACACTCGTATAGAACGATCGGTTGTATCAGTGTTGTATATATTTTAAGCATTAAATGTATAGTTCTACATATATGTATCTGCAAGATTTTTACGACATAGGACTGGCATATTTATATTTTAATATCTATATGGGATTACAAAACCAATAGGATTTATGTCACGTGATTTGTGTGTAAAACACGTATGAACATAATGAGATCCTGAACATTAAGAGTTCTAGAACAACGAGCAGGCTGTTAGGATCAAGAAAGGCAATTGTCGCGCTTGCTTTTCTTCTTTTTCATCTGGAATCAGCTATTCTAATATTCTACTTCACTTCATTCTGTTCTGGGCTGCATCGTTAGCCAGCTCTTTAAAATCGTGACTGACTAAAGCTAGCCATATTGCTCGTGGTCTTGTCCTATCGGTCACTCATGATTTTATCAATCATGTGATCTTCCTTTCATCGCATCACATGTACATACCATATTTCTCGGTATTCTTTTATATTTCAAGAAATAAGAGCCACTCTAAAACGACAACGGATATAAGCATTTTGAATTATATTAATTATTCTTTAAGTACAGATACAGAGAGTAAACCCTTTTATATAATGAAATAATTTGTATAACTACTTTTGTGCGTTTTGGTCTTGTATATTTACATCTACCTTATATCTGCTTACATTATTGGTATTATTATTTTTTTTTTCTCTTCTCTCTTTCTTATTCACTTTTTTATATTCTATATATATACATTTTTTTTTTTCTCTCTCCTTAAATATTTTCACATTATATGCTATGTATGTATTCGATCTCACTGTGTTTTGCCTTCGATGAGTTTTGGTTTTATAAAATATTATATATATATAATTTGTCCAAAAACAGGCTTGCCTAGTTGGACAATGTATTTAAATGTGTGTAAAGATGTAAATATGATATATTTCTGTTAAAATCAAAAGAAAGTTCAAATTAAATCAAACTTATTTTAAAATTTGCAATTGAAAAATTCAATCGTAATATAAAACATAAAAGACCAAGTCAAATAGAAGTACAAACATGAAATATTAAATCCAACTTGAGTCTACCGAATTGACCATTAAATTTGGCAAGCGGCACTTATTGAAGATTAAAGTGTAATATTACTTTAGTTCGTAGCACACTGCGAAATCCTTCAGTAAATACACAACAATCATACTTCAATAGATTAAGATATTGTACTTTGATATCTGTGGGCAGGTCAGTCCTTAAGCATTAAGCAAGTAAGCTAACGCCTTAAGGGGTCGCAAAATGAGGGATATAGAAACAAAACCGCCACTATCCAGTTCATGAAAATAAAGGGTGATGTATTACAAATGAATATCTGGCGTGATTATAGTAGCACAATTGATAACTATTATTATTAAAAGCATATCAACCTTATATATTAAGGATAACACATTTTTGTCGTGAAGTTACATTTTCAGAACATGTTTAGCAATTTTATATTTTTTCGATAGCTAGATTTTATCTGTTTTTGTTAACTTTAAATATCCCTATAATATTCTAAATCTCCACTTTGGCTATAAAATCAGTTACAAATATATTTTTATCAAATTTTTTAATTGAATAGTGGCAGTTTTATTGCTATACGCTTCAATTAGAGAAACATGTTTTTAATGAGATTGTGGTTTTCTTTTGTAATTGTAACATAATTCATTAAAAATTAGAACAAATTAGATGAATAAAAATTTATTAAAATCTATTTATTTAAAAAATATATGATACGTTTGTTGTTAGGATTCGGACCCGTAACTTTCTCTTGTCGGGAAAATGAGTTACCAATTGAACTATGTTCACCATATATTATACGACGAATTTTCGATTAATATCTATTATTTCATATTAAAGTATATTTTTTTAAATCTCTAAAACTTTTGAGTAACCTGTGCTAGACGACGCCAGTACTTCCAATTCATATATTCATAGTTCACTGTACATTTTTAAATAAATAGATTATTTCTGTTTGTCTTTCCAAGTGATCTATCTAATTCATTACATAAAAAAAAATATCAAAGTTTTGTCCCTTCAAATTTAACAATTATTGTAGTATATATTATATTTGTGAATATAGAAGGAATCTAAAAAAAGTAATTACCTGTGTTATTACCAGGTGCTGGTGTTGGTCAGACCTTGGCAGTCTTGTCGGTGATGACTTATTATGCTTCTTTGATGGCCATCATCATATACTACATGTTCGGCTCGTTCTCCTCACAACTACCCTGGTCCGTCTGCGAACCAGAGTGGACTGACTGCTATCCTTCGGGCAATGTTGAATCTATTGACAACATGACGGGATTGAAAAGCTCATCAGAACTATATTTCAAGTAAGTACCTATCATTTTTTTCTGCGTTCAAGTATTAGGCCGGAGTGCACGCTTGAGGAGCGTACCTGTTTGCGTTCAGCGTCGCGTGCGCGTGCAAGTTTAAACCATTTTGTAATTGAACAGCATTTTTGCTGACGTATGGATGATGGATATTTTTATTTGATATATAGTCAAAGGTCGACACTGACATTCTTGTATATTCTTGAAAATTAGCTTCATTACCTTAAACCATTTTATAATGTTGAAAATTCTCGAAACTTTTCTTTGTTTAACAATAACACTTGGACTATTTTTATTACAAAAATCAAATTAAAAAATGAATTTTCTTCCAAGTGCGTATAGATTATATCGTCAGCCATGATTATACTTCAAATATGACCGACTTTCCCGAACGCTGTGTATTGACTGAGGCATGAATGGTCTAATTTCACACGCTCCCAATCTTTATTTAAGTAAAATTTCAAAAATGTGTTTTATTTTAAATACGTATCAATAATATCATACGAAGCCATAATGACAGCTTAAAATACGACTGCCACACTCGAACACTGAAATGTTAGATGTATTACTTTTGTTTCTTTATATTATAATCTATTTTAATCTCCAACAGACGAACTGTCTTGCGAGAGGTGGAGAACGGCATCGATGACGGTCTCGGTGTGCCCGAGTGGAAGATGATACTATGTCTCCTGATGGCTTGGCTGTCTGTGTACCTGATCCTCCTCAGAGGAGTGAAGAGTTCGGGCAAGGCAGCCTACTTCTTGGCATTGTTTCCCTACGTGATCATGTTGGTCCTGTTGGTGAAGGCAGCCACATTGCCCGGAGCTGCAGAAGGAATCATATTCTTTATTAAACCAGATTTTTCGAAGATTCTAGATGCTCAGGTAAATATGTTTTTAAGTACACATTGTTTTAAGAATTATCACATAAATATTGTATATTCCGTAGTTATATGATAATTAAGGTGCATGTAAATAAATTATAATTTCCTCTAGCATCTCTGAGATTTGGCGGTGATTTGGTTGGTCTTTGTTACTTTGTTTGTTGTTGGTTACTTTTCGTAGAAAATACAATAGGCAATTAAAGACAATTGTTTTGGTACTCAAATTTATACTAGCCATTATTTACATTTCAAGATAAGTCTCGAGATAAGTCTCAACTGTGTAAAGCATCTTTATATCCCATATGATTAGCGGCGTGCACTAGGCATGGACATAGGTTATGCTGCTAATATCGATGGTGTAAAAGAGTGAGTATAGTCATTAGATTCATTGTTCACTATTTCAGAAGCATATTTTTATGTAAGTATATCTGTGCGATTGTGTATTCTTAGGAAGTTTTTCTAGTTAAAATATTTTATAATGTAAAATAATACCACGTTTGAAGTGTATTGGAATGCATACAGTCAAGTCTGCTTCAAATACACACTTGGGGCGTTTTTCAACACGTCTGTTAAAGCAAAGACATGTATTCAGAACATCATGCGGTGCGAGAGTTGCGTTTAGTTTGTACACGTCTTGGACAGATTTTGAGAAAAAACACATGCACAGCTTTATTTGTCAATTTGAAATTTTTCCTCTAGTTATACGGTTTTAGTTAACACGTTAACATTAGAACTGAATTTTTTCACGTAGATCTACATACTTAATATACCAAATGAGTATTTAATTTACATTTATTTTGCAAAGATTATGGTTATGCACAGATTTTTTGATTGTATAGAGTGCACGCCTCTGCATATGATGTAATTGGTCTGAAATAGCCCGTGTCCAGGGAATGAGATAAGGTGAAATAAATCTCAGAAATTTAATTGAGATACATTTTAGTATCATATACCTACACATGTTAAGGTTTTGATCTGAAGATAAACTCAGAGATTAGCTAGCTAGATAGTTAGAAAACAGATCTATTGAAAAACTATCTGAGGATTAAGGAAAGTTCAAATTCAAAATAATTGCGAATTTTGTGGAATTAATACATATAATTTGAATTGAATTAATACATATAATTTTGTGGAATTAATAACTATTTGGAAATGAAATCTCAAAAAAATTTTAAAATCCAATAAAGGTTACATAGAGAATAATTTTTAATTTCCCCCAGTAAAAATGTGACTAATATTCTAAAGACATTTTATAAAAATATACACAAGATATAAGATCAATCAAAACTGAATTTGATCTAAAAATTTTGACTAAATACGATTGATTGAAAATAAAATGATTTGTTTTAACTATGTTTTAGATCAAAGTAGCGGGGAGGCCTGATATTATCAAGTTTAAGGCTTTTAATTGGGCAGTATGATTAAAAAAAACATTGAACGTGTGTATTCTGTGTGCATGGAATACGTTATCTTTTACGTGAATTTTCTTTTGAATATTTAACTAGGGCAAAGGATTTTAGAAATGAATACAATCTAAACACGTTTAACATTTTAAAACATATTTTTACAAGCCGATAAACGTCAAAAGAAAATCAGAATCTCTTAGGGGCGGTTGTGTGGTCAGTATAAACTTTTTACTATGGTAACTTTTTTACTATAGTAACTTTACATTCAATCATTAATATTATTATGATGATAATGTTAATGACTGAGGTAATAAAATTTAAAAAAATATGTAATGATGTCGAATCGAAACGAGAATAAACTACTTTCAAAACGATTCGGGATATGATATAAATAAATAAAAAATGAATATAGTGACTTTTTACTAACGCCCGTAGTTAAAATCATTTGTGGGTTGTTGAAATATAAAATTTACAATTTATTTATCAAAACATAGATGGAGATGTTTATAGGCGTGACAAATAATAATGAAATATGCTTTATTTTATGTATTATCTATGGATTTTTTCGCCTTGGCGTTCGATATCTGTCACCTTGGTAGTGAAATTTTTTCGAATTATGTGTAATAATGTATATTAAACAACGAGATCATCATCGGACGAACTCTTATCACTAAAATAGAAAGATTTATAATGATTAATTTTCGTATACTGCAACTTTCAAAGTATCAATGTGTCAGATGACATTTGGAAAAGCTGTGTCCACCATATTTAACTATAGATTTTCGTTTTTATTATCGGATATCGCAGAGTTAAGTGTTAACAGTTAAATCAATCAACCCGTTTTTGTAAAAGTTTTTACTTTAGTAATTTTTTTACTATTGTAAAAAGTTACTACTTATCACACAATCAGTCCATTCCGTACAGGAAACAAGAATGTAGACAAAGGTGGTTCACCGATTTCAGCTTCTCTCAACCGGCGATAGTGATGATGAAGAAGATGATAATGAGGTCGTAAGAAGTATAACACAAAAGATGTTCAATATCGGTACACTGCGGCGACTCGACACAATCGCGAATGGGTTCCCGCCTGCAGAATACTGTGTTTTTATTCAGATTCATAACAATACATATTGTCATATTTGCAAGTACCTACTCGACAACAGGCCGCTGCCGTGATGTTTTACTAAGACGTCATTTTTTTCCTGAAATCCATCCCACGAGTTATTTGGCGTCACGCCGATGATTACACCTTTAATTTATTAACACGTGTCTTATCGTATCAATTATATGGCGCCTCCTCGGCGAGTAATCCTGTGCGATACACGGCTATTAAAAAAAAAAAAAAAAGTGATGAGTGGTGAAATAATTTATGCTCACGCTACATAACTAGTAGTAAATATTGTATCATGAAAAATGAAAAAAAAGTCTAATTAAATAAATAATTTTCAGGTATGGTACGCGGCAGTCACACAATGTTTCTTCTCCCTGTCGGTTTGCTTCGGAAACGTTCTCATGTATGCTTCGTACAATGACTTCAGGCATAACATTTACCGGTAAGTTAAAGATTCTCAGTCAAGCGAGTGACACCCTACACGATGCAATTTTTCCTTTTTAAAAAATTGCATTTGTCTTTTCAGCGACGCCATGATTGTGACGTCTCTGGATACCGTGACCAGTTTGATAGCCGGCTTCACGATATTCGGAATTCTCGGGAACTTGGCTCTGGAGACAGGTCTGCCTGTAGAAGATGTGGTTCAAGGGGGGACTGAGCTGGCTTTCATCTCGTATCCCGATGCCATCAGCAAGTTTGAGCAAGTTCCTCAAGTAAGCATTTGTAATGCATTGGTAATGCAACTGTAACAAACTGCAGGATTAGTAAAAATTATTTAGAATTAAAACATATTCAATAATAAATATCGTTTCGTGAAAATTCATTAAAAAGGAGGATCGTAATTTTTTTAACTTTTTTTACATTTTTATACACTATAACTATAATTTTACTAGCCACACAGCGGTTGCATATAATTTCTACATTCTTCATAATTATTTTGTATCGGATCGATCGTATTCCCACTGTTTAGTTTTAAAAAAAAATTCCTTTTCATGAAACACCGATATTGATTCCACACAATATTTGTCGAGTAAATCAAACAAAAATTCAAAAATTACGTAATTAATCTTTTTTAGTATACACTCAATTATTACAGAAATTATCAACTGCGCCACTTGTCATATATCTCTTTTACACGCTAATCATACCAACCTCGCGCACGTCTACGTATTCGTCATATTCACGTTCAATTATTGACTCAATTATTCTTATTTATATATTTTGAAATGGATATGCAAACGGAATTAGAAACACATTGTTCATTTCTGTTTTTAGGTATTTTCCTTTTTATTCTTCTTCATGCTGTACGTCCTCGGAGTTGGCACCAACGTAGCGATGGCCACTTGCATCATCACCACATTCAGGGATCAGTTCCCACGTCTGAAGGTTTGGATCGCAGCAACAATTGTGGCCATCTTTGGATTTTGCATCGGTCTCGTCTACGTTACTCCGGTGAGAAATTTATGGATTTTAAAATTTAAATCATAAAATTGTATTAATTAAGCAAATAAGAGAAAAAACAAGTTAACATTAGTAAAGAAAATGTAGTACAGCTAAGTAAATAAATAAATAATGCATAATATATATTTTTTTTATTTTTTATAATCAACTTATACAGAGATAAGTTATGCATAATATTTTATTTTTTATATACAGAAAGTTTAAACGAAATATCTACAACTTTAAATATAGGGTGTAACCATAGACCAGTAGATGAATAGACATGAAAATAAGTGTACATATAGGAGAGAGGCTTGGAACATTAGTTTCGGGACGAGGGGCATTCTACACACATTCTTGGTGGAAATATAATTCCGATAGTTTGACACATTTACGCAACAGTAAAAGTATTCACTTTTTGTGTAAACACGACGCATTTTTTACAATAATGCATATTATATTGTCAGCGTTTAAATTTACGTTCCAATCAAGTCTTCTTCTTCTTCTTTTTTTAAATAGGCAATCCACCCTTCAAGAGTGATTTGTGCCATTAATCAAATTAAAAACTTTATTTTATAGAAAAAAGTACAATAATATTATAGAATAGGAAATACTATATTATAAGTCGATACCATTGTTGTTCAAAAAACATGCCATTATATAGATTAAACGTGGCGAGTTAAGGGAAAGAAGGTGACACAAGTTAACCGGGAGCTGAAAATTACCATTGACGAGACCACTGTAAAAAAAACCTGTGATCCGCAATGGAGAGGCAAAAAAGACACGGTCAAGGGTTTCTTCCTCAGCACCACACTAACACATTGGGGAATCTATTAAAGTTCAATCTGAACAAATTAGAAATCACCTGGCAATGCCCAATTCTCATTCTAGAGATATTTGATACTGTTCTTTTGGAGACTTTCTTTTTTGAGAACCAGGGGGTGCGGGGAATAGATCCTTGAATTACTTTAAGACGAATAACCCTTATGATTATTTGGATCCATCCATTGTGCAGTCCAGATAGAATTCGTACGTTTTTTAACCATATTAAGTATGTCATACATCGGGTTATGGAATTGATGGAGGAAAACTCCGGAAAGAGTAGCCTCATTGGCTATCCAATCATGTCAGATTTCGTAAGTGGTACCAAAATGATCACGTGGATGACATCAAATTGAAAATATTGAAACAAAGACTTTGTGTTATTTCATATCTATATATAATATTTGATAGTTTGTGGGTATAACATAAAACTTATAACAAAAACATGTTATATAAAAATGTGGTTTAAAATGCCGTGTTGCCGTGATACTTGCATATCAATTAAATTCTTAAAATAATGACCTCTAACATTGATGCATTTGAAGCGTTCAGTAATTATTGAATTTCGCACACTAGATACTTTTAATTATATTACACGCAATCTTATAATAATAATAACATTGGATAATTTTTTATAGCACCATATTGGTAAATAAATTTACCTCGTGATTCTTCTCACCTCGCGCCAAACAAAAACAAAGTTCTACATCATCTTTGTATTTAAAATTAAAAATTGTTATTCGAATTTATGGTTTTTGGATAGAGTACATTTTTAGTCCTATTTTAAATAGTCTCTGATGCACTGTTTCTAATGACGGAGGATTCTACGCCTTTGGGCTAGCCACCGCAAATGCCCGTTCACTGATAATGGCTGATCAGTTTTACAACTCTTCCAGCCGGTGATTTGAAAGTTTGACGTCTGCTATAAAATTATCTGTGATGCAAAGCTGTTGAACATGCAGAGATGCCATGTTATGTGTCGCTTTGTACGCCAACCAGTACAATTTAAATTCAACTCTTTCAGAGAAACGGGGCCAATCTAGCTCACGCAAAATGTATGTTATCTGAGAAAATTTATAAACTCCGTATACTATCCATCTTAATTCCATTTCTCAATTGTTTTTTTGTAGTGACTAATTTTTCGTAGACATTTTTTAAAAAAAAATTTCTGTTATATCCATCTATAATATATTTAAAGTCTTGCTCGATTTGTTTACAACATCCTGTATATTAACTCTTTCAAAGCTAAATTGCTTCCGTTATGGAGTGTAGTGATGCGGTATAAAGAGTTTTAAGCGATTATTGAATAACCAACCAATGATGTAAACGCTTAGTCCTTTTGCTATGAATGAATTTTCAAGAGACTTAAATGGTAACAAATAATGGTAAATATTTGCTTTCCCCGGGTGAAAGAATTATCATTCGGAAATGATTGATAAATATCTAGACACGGAACATTGCTTTATACGTATATTAAATATCTCGTACCTGTTTAATTCGGCATTCATGTATTATTATCGATGTACAACCAGACCAATTCACGAAAATTATATTATAAATGAACAACGAAGTAATTTTTAATTAAGCAGTGGAAAGAAATGCAGAAAATGCCATAATCAATAAATGGGTTTTACTCTCCAGTTGGTGAAAAAATGCGAAGTTTGTTTAGTTTTTTCAGTATTTGTAGTTTTATTAAAAAATCTCGATAAAACATGTATTTATATACGTGTGAAAGAGATTTTAAGTATACTTTTAAATTAACTTTGTGGTTAAAATTCATATTTTTTATTTATTATCTTTGTTTTATTAACCACTGAATTGAGTTTAAATACATCTACCGGTTTCGAAAAATATCATTTTCTTCTTCAGGATGTCATAACTTAAACACTAACCACAAAGTTAATATTGCAAATTTTAAAAGTAGAACAATATCAAATATCTCTAGAATGAGAATTGGGCATTGATAGGTAGCCTCACATTTATTCAGATTAAACTTAATAGATTCTCTAATTTGTGAGTGTGGCGCCGAGGAGGAAACCCTTGACCATATCTTTTTTGACTGTTTTTTTACAGTAATCTCGTCAATGTTAATTGTTAACTCTCGGTTAACTTGTGTCATCTTCTTTCCCTTAACTCGCCACGTTTAATCTATATAATAGCAAATTTTTTGAACGACAATGGTATCGACTTGTAATATACTCGTAATATTTCCTATTTTATAATATTATCGTACTTTTTTCTATAAAATAAAGTTTTAACTTGATTAATGACACAAGTCACTCTTGAAAAGTGGATTGCCTATTTAAAAGAAGAAGAATAATGTATTTGAGAGCGGAATATAAAGAATGTAAAAATAAACGTAAGATTAATTACGAACACAAAATTTTATAAACGACGTGGCGTTCTTTGAAGTTCAGGTGTTAAGGTGCTGACTTCTCATACCGTGGGTTCCGGTTTCGATTCCCGGTGAGGTTACAATACATTTATGAAATATTATCAAACCTGTGTGTTTTTGTGATATATTTCATTGTAGCGGTAATAAATAAAATAACACCAAAAAGAATTTTTTAAATCATAATGATTTCAAATCTACTTTTTACTTTTATTAATAATTTTTTTTGGTTTACTGGTGCGCTGTTTCTACTATGTTTTAAACTAAGAGGTTTCCAAATATCTCCACACATGCAAATAGATTTGTAAAAATATTATCCAAATTGTTTTATAACATTCAGCGCGAATCCATGTGAATTTGAAACTTTTTATTGAAATCGAACATAGTTGACGTCACCGGGGTCTTGCCGGGGTATTTTGACGCTCGACTGAAAAATACAAACTTTTCCATCGACAAAACAGTGGATGAACAGTGTGAAAATACTTACCTAATTGAAAAATATAAACTTTTCCATCGACAAAGCAATGGACAAATAATGTCGAATTCCCGTCAACTGGAAGGAACAATGATATATCTGCTCCAGTTATATACGAAATAAAGGTACAAAAAAAAAAAGATTTATTTCCTCATTTGTAGATAACTCTTCTTTTCGTATACTGGGCCTAATTCATTACTTCGATATAATTATCGATACGATATGATATCCTGAACGGAAATTTCACAACGCGATTGGGAAATGATTTGGTAACATATCCCATTGGGAAATATTGCCTTTCACAAAAAATATCATTAATGGTCACATTTTGAAACTACATTTAATACTGTTCAATATTGTGTACATACATTAACAATAAAACGAAAATTAAAATGTATTCTTATCGCGAAGGCAAAAAGTTTATGAATAAATGTAATTTAATTACTTCCTTAAAAAGACAAATTAAATTTTTTATTTGAATACTCTTATTATAATTAATTGTATTAAATTCACGTTTTATTAGTGGAATTGCAATTTATCGGAACATACAGTCTACTTCAAGTACTTCAAAGGATTAATCTTTCTATAATATTATTATCATTATACTTTTTGATTAGAGGGACTGCACCTCTCGAAACTGAAGTCGTGATAAAAATAGAATTCAGTTGTGTGCGATACGAATTTTGGCAAACTTTTCAATGGGAAAAGTTGAGTTGCCACACAGGCTGGCTGGTCAATCGTTTCAATTTGAAAAAAAAAAGCTTCGTTAATAAAATGTTCCAATATATATTATAATATGAGTTCGTATATGAAAATATTCTTTCGGCAAAAAAAAATTACGTCACAAAGAAGAGTCTTAGAAAAATGATTATTTTTAAATATCTCAGTGGCAACATAGTTTTATTTTCGAAAGGAATATTTGTCCTTTGTATTTTTTCAATGAAATATTTATTTTACATAATATATATTTTCGTAAAATACAATTAATTACATTTTTGTCTGTTGTTTAGAATAGTTTATGTAATTATTGAACCCAATAGTCCAATTTTAGCAATGTGGAATTGCCATCTAGAGATGTCACATATAATAAAATAAATAAATAAAAGAGCAATCACTGCAACGTAATAAATATATTGATACTAAGTATCATTTAATTTCATTTAGATCGATATTCACATAACAAAAAATAATTTTTGCTTACTGTGTTTATAATATTTATTTACCTTTTACATGAAATTCTAAATAAGGTGAAGGTGAAAATTGAGGATATATAATATTTTTTTTATATATAAGTACAAAAATCGCCATGCTTTGCAAAATACTATTTCAAAATACAAATATTTAGATTATTCTAAAAAAGTTCATCGATGGAAAGTTCAATGACGGAAAGATTACTGACAATAATTCACTGACAGAAAGTTCACCGACTGGAAATTTCACCGACCGAAAAGACGGTGAATTTTCCATATACACAAATAGTTATCTCATTTTAAAACAGTGTGGTGACTTTTAGCCCGTCTTGTAAATACTCGTAATATTTTCGATTTTGAATGCAAAAATCATTTAAATCGTATCATTTTATTTTATACTACCGTTCAATGATTAATATTGATCACATGGTGTCCACAGTTCAGCTAGTACTTTCAATAATATTTTTTGTATTTATTCTCAAAAAAATAAAAAAGGAAATTAAATTTAACGATTAAACTACGAGTATAGTTGAAAGTTTCATGTTTTAACAACGTACCTACTATACTATATTAGCAATGAGAATATATAAGTTACAAAATATATAGTTAATTTTTTATATCACTTCAGTCTATTTTGTAATCAAAATTTTATGTAGTAAAATGGCAGAGAAGTTAATGCGTCTGCGGCGTAAGGAAAACAAGTTAAATTAGAATTTTATTTAACAATGAAAAAAATAATATCGCAGTCTTATGACTCTAACACGAGTTTAATTAATATAAAATTCATTGCGAAAACGGATCAACTTTCTTTGAATAGGTATTAAAATTATTAAATTTTTAATGAAATTACATATTAAAAAATGTATGAGTATAAATCGAAATAATATAATCGTCAAAATTTATAATTCAATTTTTAATCATCATTCTACTCAAGGTTTTTAAAAAAGAAAAAGTAATTGAAATGATGGTCGCTTCTATCTGAAAAAAATGGATGTCCCACTTATCAAACGTATATAGATACAATTTGGCTACTTCTGTATAGGTCATTGGAGCTTAATTGGTTATATCGGCAATATAAAGAACCGAGTTTGTGTCTCGATTATAACTAAAGTTTTATATAGCTAGATTAGTTTTTTTTTTAAAATCTAATTTTTTAGTACAAATATTTGAATGTCCGAATATATTACAAGAATAATCAAACTAGGTTTGTTTGAAAACTAATTTACATTAATTTCTTATAATCCATGGGTATAAAATTATAGAATCTCTAAATTATAAACGAATTAATTTTATTTGATTATTCAAAAAATGATTTATCTTTTCTTTTATTGACATACTGGAAATGAATTTTATTAAATAATAATATAACAAATTTACAATATTATGACAACGATTAAAATATACGGTAATCCTGATAAGCTATATAAAAATAATTAATTATCGCTTGATTAAAATTTTAGAGAGTATTTATATGTAACATACGTTAGAAATTATTTTATTGAATTCCGATTATCGATTCCCAGTATGTATTCGCTTTCGAACGTCGAAGACTATCGCTCGTCACGTGATTCAACATCGTTGAACTTGGAATCCATGCACTTTCGTGCTTGTACGTTTTTATATCATGTCCATTCTTCTCATTTATCAATTTGTAAAATATACATATTATTAACAAATCTTACATTTTTAACATTTCATATTTTTTAACGTTTCTAATTTAACAATTGACTTCTTATTCTTCTAATTTCGTTAAAATATTTTTATATTCTACTTTAATATCAGTGTATTATTAAGGTCATTAAAAAACTAAAGATAATTTGTTAGTCGAAAATAAAATAAATAAATTGCTAAAAAATTACTAACGAAAAATTTTTATATTTTTATAATAAATCATGCATGTAAAGGGTGGGTCAACTTGGGCTGACTATTTAAAAAAAATATAAGTTTGGTGGGGTTTATTTTTCATTATATATTTTTTATAGATAATGAAAAATTTATGAAAGTTTATAATGGCTACATACTAATGCAAGAGCGCGTTAAAATTATTGAATGTTATTATGTTTCGCGACGATCTATTTTCGGTGACCGGCTAATTTAAAAAATTGCAGAGTTTACTTGGTCCCCCGTTTCCCAGATTTGACGGCGCCTGTTTTCTTTTTGTGGGGCTACTTAAAAGGCCGAGTTTATATGAACAAACCGGCAACAGTTCAGGAGCTTAAACAAAATATTCGTGCAGAAATAGCAAATTTGGGGACAGAAACGTTGCGTAATGTAATGCAAAATACTTTAGAAAGAGCAATTATATGTCAATAAGAAAATGAAGGTCATTTAAATGGTGTTATTTTCCACACATAGATTAAAAAAAAGATAACAAAGTACACTTTCATGCAATATTATTATTTTTTAATAAATATTAAAATTACAAAAGTTACTTGCATTTTATTTTACATCAGTCAGTCCAAATTGTCGCACTCTGTATATACGAGAAATAAGAGACACGTTGAACATTCTGTTATCTTTTTATTGGAATCAATCAGTTAAACAAATATTATACACGACATTTGGTTGACTTTTGCGTTGATTAAATAAATTATTTCTTATAAATTATTTAAATTTGTGAAACACAAGGAGAAATATTATAAATGTATAAATGATTAATTAGAGAATTGCAGTATATATAGATATGTACTTCTTAATATTTTTTGTATTTACTTTGAATAAGAAATAGTTTGAATTAAATACAGTATGTTTCTTTATAGGAAAATTTCTCATATTGGAGAAGCATATATATCTAATATTTATTCACAAGACAGTTTTCACTAGGTGTATACTTAATCTATTGTAAAGGAGGCCAATGCCAGGGAATAAAATAAGCAATGCATAATTACTAACTTTTTTAAATTCAGACAACTTTAGTACACGGTATATTAAAGAAATCCGCATTTGTGATAAGTAAATTACGATTGAAAAATTACCATTACTAAGACTGCAGAAACACATGTTATTTCGTTATACAGTATATATATATATATATATATATATATATATATAAGTTTTCCAGAATAAATTACCAATCTGGCAATGATTAGGTAAGGTCAGATCTTACAGTGTATATGTTACAGTGGATGTGTATAACCAGAGAGAATATATTTTCACTGACGTTTCAGTGAAATCATATCCGAATACGTTTCCACCAATGAAAATATATTTCTACTGGTGGAAATATAACTTCACTAGTAGGTTTTAGCAAATGTAAATTCTACCTTAACCTATAATTAAACCTAATCTAACCTAACTTAACCTAACCTAAGTTGTTGTGTTGAAACTATGTGTTGAAAAGGAAATAAAAATGGCTGAGATTATAAACACAGTAGTTTGTGCAATAAATAATTTTATTTAATATAAATGAAAATACTATAAGCGAATAAAAGTGACAATTGTAAACGCCACCCACGCCACCAAACTATTTGTTGCCATGCTATAGGCGACACATCGACATTTAAGGCCAAATATTCCCGCGCGGCGTATTCTCGCTTGTCAAGGAATACAATCTAACTAAATGTAACCAGTGAATTTGTATCTTCATTGTTAGATATACATCTACTGACCAGCTTAGCGAAAATACACTTTCACCAGTGAAAATATATTCTCACTGGTAATACAGATTCACTGTAACATATATGTATTTTTGTTTACTGCAAGAGTAATTTTATAATTTAACCGCATCACTTAGATATTTAAAATATTTTCTACGAGTGAAAATCACCTTGGGTCAATGTTTTTATGTAGACCCTTAGGGGCGGTTGTGTGATCAGTACTAAATTCTGACCATAGTAAATTTTTACTACAGTAACTTTTTACCATCGCCCGTGGTAAAAAACGGTTTACGGGTTGTTCGCATGTCAATTTACTACTGTCAGAGTCAATCCCGCCTAATAGTGTGACAAAGCAAAAATTTTTACCAAAATTGATTTATTTCAAATATTATATTTACCATTGGCAATACATACAATTTTATAGTTTATCTACGGCTTTATTCACTCCTCAAAATCTCACTTTACTGACGTCACTTTACTGACATCACTTTACTGACTTCACTTTACTGACGTCATTTTACTGACGGAAATTTTTAGGTAATATTAGGTAAACAATGAGATCATCATTGGACGAACTCTCATCATTAAAATAGAGGGATATTTAATCATTCATTGTCGTAGGCCATAATTTTCAAAGTATCAATGTGTCAGATGACTTTTGAAACAGCTGCGAAGAGTCCGATATTTTTATCCAACGACGTACGGTTTTCACCATCCGATACTGGATGATATAATTAATTTACTATTGAATGCACTTTCAATGAGTAAATATTTTTTATCAACAATCGAACAACCCGTTTTTGCAATTTTTTTTTTACTATAGTAACTTTTTTTATTATAGTAAAGAGTTACTACTTGTATTAGTTTTAAACTGAATGAAAATCGGCAATTTCATGTGGTACTACCTAATATATATAGACTCGTACGTGGTATATGATAGAATTATCAAAATATGTACATGATACTTACTTATCATCACGCCCTTCCCCCGCGGAGGTAGACAGAGAGGATAGAGGGCCACACTCTTCTGTCCTGACACACAGTTCTTGCCTCATCCACATTCATGTATGTTCTCATACAAGTTCGCCGATTATTGTGGTTTTTAACAGTATTATATTTCAGTATCTAGTTTACCTGGTCATGCGGACGTCATCTATTTCTGGAGCCATCAACACACGCGTCATATATCTTTCTTACCATTCTCTCCTCATTTAACCGTTCCTTATAAGCATTCTGATGCTTTATTAATTTTACTCACTATACTAAGATCAGTTTTACATTCGTTCCTTATTTCTTCATTCATTACTCTATCATAAATGGATCTGCCACATATACGACTAAGTGATCCCATTTTCCCTGCATTCAGTTTACTTTCGTGCCTCTTCTGCCAGTTCCAGGCCTAACTTCCATAAATAAGTGTCGGTACCAGGACTCCATTGTGAACCGCTAGTTTTGCCTAGGTTGGCAAGTAACCATTAGTTATAATTCCATTCAAAGCGCCGTTCACTTTATTCCCTGCAGTCATCTTCCTATCGATATTTTTTTCAGTCTTTCCATTTCTATCAAACATGCTTCCCAAATGTACAAATTCATCTATTTGTTCAAAACATTCATTACCAACAGGTATTTTGCACGTTGTCTTTCTTCCCTCCTTCTCCACTTGTTGACATTCATAATAAGGTCGTTTTCCTTGCATACATTCACGTGATGCGTTAGGATGGGAAGGGTTAAACTTCTGTTTGCTTACTGAAATACGACACACATATAAGTGGTATTATTTACTTCAAAAAGAAATATGTACAGTCAAATAAAGTTCCATTATCAAAGCAACTAGTTTTCACATCATGCCGTGATTGCTAACCATCTGTACACTATGGCGGCGGCGATAGGGTTAATCTAGGGTTCTTAATGCGGGCAACGATGTCGTAATTAAAGTCTCATAAAGTGAACTGAGTGTTCTGGGGGGTTGGAGGGTCCGTGAGATAGGAAGGGGTGGAGTAACGTCAAAGGGCCGGTCAGAGTAGTGCGGGGTGGAAAGGGAGCACTCACTTGCGCGTAAGGAAAAGTTTAAACCGTTAGAGGGTTCGTCAGATCTGTGTTTGTATTTGTGTGTAGAACGCAAATATAAAATTAGAGTCTTAAAGATCTTTCCAAATTGGTTTTTAAGAAGTGATAAAAATACAAGAAGTGATAAATAAACTTATTTAACCTTTACCATGTAGTGATAGAAAATATTCGTAAGCACCCATGCTGTAAACTCGTGTTACCATTGAGTATTTAGAATATTTTTTGCGCATTTTTAATGAGAAAAAATACTTATACGTGCTTAAACGGCTTTAAAATAGATATAATCTTACATTAAAAATCTAAATATCGAGCATTAAAAGTTAAAAAAAATAAATTCGAAACATATAAATATTATGTATTCAAGTTCTATACAATACAGCATTCCTTCTTATTATTATTCATTTAATTAGTGAGAAAGATACATAATTATATTCGTATGTTTCTTATTCTTTTTAATGTGAAACTAATGTTTGATTTTTTTCTGCCATACTGCAAATTTACATGGGGTTTACAAACTAGCAATTTTACACGGGATTGAATTGAAAAATAATTACTTTTACACAATTGATTTTAAAGAGAATCCCACAAATCACTAGTCTATTATAAGCGTAATGATTTTTTAAGGCAAGTTAAAATATTAATTTTGTGCGTATTTACGGAAATATACAGGTTTAATTGGGGCGGTAGACCTGTGGTACAGCATGGCTAGGGAAGGGTTAAAAATATTTATTTTATTATAAAATTTTTTTAAAAATGTCAATAGTTTAATAGTATTGATGTTCACGATTCTTTTTTTTTGTGCCTGTGTTGGTGATTATTGTTTTATTTGTAGCAGTTTGAAACAGTTTGATTGTGACTGTGACTTTCCCAACCAGACACCAATTACATACATCCAGTACTCGCGTAAACATTAAAATAAATTTTATATATATATACATGGAAATGGTGTCTCTTCAAGGCTAGATCGCGTTTGTAATGGGTTTGAAATCAACATTTCGGCACGGTAATACGTGCCATTGCATGAATCAAACCTCCCACAGTAGACATTATCTTAACGTTTGAGGCAAAGATTTGACAATGTATATGTTTATATATATATATATATATATATATATATATATATGTAGCACCTATTTCCAAAACCCCTTAAAACGAAGTACAGATAAATTGAGTTAAATATGCAGTTTTGTAGATTTTTTGTCAGCTACATGCGAAAACATTGTTTCTCTCAAAAGCCAACTCATATCCATTGATATTGCTTGTTAAAAATAAGGGTTAATTCCGAAAACCTCAAAGTAGACAAAGTGTAAGTTGTTATTCCCCCTAAAATAAAATCAGCTAAAACAAAAGCTTGTTGAATTCAGTATGGCTGCCAGAACAAAATATATAGAAAAAATTACATTACAGAATTGTCTCTTGAAAAAATTCTGATGTAAAAACAAACATTTCGTACATTTACTTTGAAAATATACGTTTTCATTCACTACTCAAAAACACATAAAGTCGTTTTAGGGGTTTTTGGAATTAAGCGCTACATATTATGTATGTGTAGGTATATTATATATTTATATGACGCGTGAGTGTGTGAAAGCATGTTCATAATGCTGAAAATATTTTATTTTGTTGTTGTACGATATAGTTTTTTAACTATAAGTTTGTATCGGTTTCTTATCAAATTTAGTCTAATTTTTTAAATTTTTCTTCCTCTGCACATCCCATTCTATAATTGTACACCAAGAAAGACTTTGACACTTTGTATACGATGTTAGTACGGTATTCACGTGCTGAAAGTTTACAATTACGAATTATTATATTATCCGGTTAGATTTAGCTAACACGGATATATTATATTTTCATTTTCATCCATTGAAGAGAACTCGAATTTAAAGCGAATTGAGTTATCAAAATTTTGAACCACTCTTCTGATCCATGTTCACGAAACGACAGACACGATGAGAACCTCGGAGATTTATTTGAGATAAATCTCAGTACCATATACATGTGTTATAATTTTGATCGGGAGATCAATTTGAGATTGATAGAAAGAGATAAACCCATGTACATGACTTTATTCACTTTATGTACTTTAGACAAATATAAGGCATTAAATATTTATTAAAGCAATATACGCATTTCAATGTTATAGTGTTTATTTTCAAAATCATCTCTAAAAAAAATCGTCAGAATTTATAAGAAAAATTGAGGGAAATTAACGTGCACACGTACATCAAACTAGAGGAAGAGATAGAATGAGACTGCCATACAGGAAGAAGGCTAAATCTCAGAAATCAGTGATTTATAGCGTGATAACGATAATCAAAGAAATGCCAGAACATATTTGAAAGTAAAAGAAATTGCCTAGATTCAAAATTAATCTAAGCAAATATGTGCTAGATATATTATTAATAGAATCGGCGTTAACTTTGTAGAGTTTCATCTTAAAAATGAATGGATATAAATAAAACAATGTTATAACTCTATTCGAGTCTGTTTGCACTACTCAAGAATCGAGAGAAATAATCGAATAATCATTCTTTTCATTCGTGTACCATTAAACTTCTCCATTCCGTCATGCGTAAAAGGAATATAAATCTCTGCGATTTATCTCATCGTGTCTCATCTACGGACATGCGTTATAAGCGCTCGTGCTACGTTAAAATGACCAACTCGGGGTTCTTCTAGAACGAGGCAGAATTTCACTGATAGAGGTCGTAAAACAAATTATAATTTTTACCCATCGAATAACGCTCATCAGAACTTAACCAGGTGTGGTTATGCAACGTAAATCTGTATCATAATGCTATGCCAGGATTGTTAATAATAATTTGGTTATTTTTATTTACAGGGGGGGCAATATATTCTGGCACTGGTAGACCACCACGGCGGCTCCTTCATTGTTTACATCCTGGGTATAGGAGAGCTGTCTGCCATATTTTGGATCTATGGTAATTAATACATTTATTTATTAACGTTCACATCGGCTTTTACATTAATATATTATTTATTAACGTCCACATCGGCTTTTACATTAATATATTATTTATTAACGTCCACATCGGCTTTTACATTAATATATTATTTATTAACGTCCACATCGGCCTTTACATTAATACATTATTTATTAAATTCACACAAAAAGTATAAACTCATAAATCCAGCCTAATTACTGATACAGTTTTTATAACATATATTTGATGATAATCTCATTTTACTGAATTCAATATCTTCATTAATATCCATAGGTATATTTTAATGTTATATTTATACACATATTTTTTGTAATGTTGCCAATTAAGAACTTAGTTTTTTGATAATTAAAACAAATCACTTTTTGAACACATTTTCTTCAAAATACATGTATATATGTATTGTATTTGCTAACAGTTCTTTATTTTACCGGGAGAATGAGTTACCAATTCTTGTTATTCTCGAGAAACACATGTACATCATAATATAAAGGAGAAATTATTTATTAACGAGATTCGAGTTTACAAAGGTACTGTGCTTATTTCAATTTGAATGGCTCATTGTAATTTAGAATAAAGCTAACTAACTACATATATTTAAAGCCTTTATAATACAGTGTAAGCCAACATTCCCTTTACGCTTAAAAAGCTATATATACGAGCTCGGCAAGCTATTAGATAATGTTTCTCTCGCTAGTGTTGCGATTATAATTTATTAATGAAAATAATACAATTTATAATTGAGACAGGTAGAGTGTCATTTTTTATTATAAAAGCCAATGATTATCTTTATTCGGTAATGATCATTTATTATTAAAGTGAATTATTTGAATTGAAAAAAAAAATTACGGGGCAGAATTGAATGAAAACAAGACGGGTAAAATAAATATCGAGAATTCAACAATTTAATATATGTAGGTACCTACGTACAGTAATTCTAAACCTGCGTTTGAATTCCTGCGGTGGGCCGTGGAAAAATATGCCATGGCGGATCTTCTATTATAGACAGACTTCATACATTATCAATACCTCTTTTAAAATTATACGAATGATCAAAATAATATTTCCACATGTCACTTGCGTTATGCTTGAAAATTCATAACAATGCCGTTCAAATCACTGAACAATGCCACAGAGTATTCCACAATCTTAGGCATTAATTTCTTGCAGGTATATTTGATTTGTCCATATGATATTGTACGTCTTCGACACGGTATTCTCTTGATCTAGATGATCGTATTATTGGTATTTTCAAAACTTAATCTGTCCGTACGATTTATATGTTTTCATTTTTTTCACAATATTCAAAGAATCGTGTAGCATTTGAAGCAGTGGCGTAGCAACAAATTATTGCCCCCCGGGATAACTATTTACACTGGGCCCTTTCCCTTCGCCCAAAATTCAATTTCACAACGGTGTCCGTATTAATAATAAGTGATTTAATTTAACTTATTTCATAACTATTTTTACTCTTTAGTGATTTTAATAAATGCTTTTATATCTCCGCGTTAGCTGTTTCTTTATGAATTTCACAATTTTTTCAGTACATTTTAAAATCTTTTATTTGGCACAAATCAAATTCGCTAGTAGTGCTATTTTTTATTTTATATTGTTTACTCAAATAACATAAATTCGTTGTATTTATCTATGAAATGATGCAATTTTAGATATTTGAGATACTGGAGATAATAAAGTAACATACTTAGATTACTAAAATAAAATTCAATGAATGTCGCGTTTTGGGACTTGATCAGGAATAATTAGGTTCAAAATTATTATATTCCTCGTTTAGCAATTACGGGTTCTCCCGAGGCTCGCATTCCCGGGCGACGGTCCAGGTAGTAGCTACGACACTGATCCGAAATTCGCAATTCTTTAACCTTCTCAATTATACAATTATTTAATTTCGTTTCGGATTTGTCGGTTAATCTTGTATTGATCCTAATATTAGAAATAACGCAATCAATTTTTTTTCCATAAATATCAATTTCACACGTACGATTACATTTAATTACTACGATTAAGTCTCGATGATAGATTCAGTAATTCTCTATTTTTAATATTAGATAGCATTAATATCCCATCCCTGCAGTGGTATGTAATCTGCACAACTTGATGTGTAATAGAATATTAAATTAGGTTTTATGAGAACGGTTCAGGCTCTAACGTAAGGCTCTATCAGGACGACTCTAGATCCCGTCGTAGAACTCTTGAGCTTTGGAAGCAACATTTTGCATTTATACTACGGTATCTTAACTCCCATACCTAATTAAATTTGAACAAATGTGACAAATTTAATATGATAAAATGAAACGTCCCGAATGGTAGCAAAAACACACAGATTCTTATTGTCAATTTTATATCATTTAAATGATTTATAATTAAAAATCATTATTATATTGAATCATAAGGACACTACACTATAATCAGTCATTATTGAGATGACATCATAAGGTATTCCTGATCACTCACCTACGATAAAGCAGTGATTAAGAATTCGTAAGTTTTTGACAAAAACTTTTTAACATAAAGAAAAATAAGATCGTTCACATAGTTCACTGTATAACCATAAGATCTTAAAACGTCACGATAGACTTCACCCCATGAGAGGTATATATTCATACATAGATCATGATCAAAATGTCTGAAAAAAAACCTACAAAAAGGCATTTTGACGCCCGGGACACCAAGAATAAAACGAAAATGGACTACGAACGGTAAAAAATTCCGAATAGTAAAAATCAACGGTTAAAAAATAAATTTACAAAAAAATTTAACATAATTTTTTGAGCGTTCAGGGTCGCAAAGTTATAACTTTACGACGATTGATTTATTTCTAAATCAAATATTTGATAAATAAAACAACATATTTAGCAATCTCACTAGTCCAAGGCTCGATTTAAATATGTTTTCATTATTGTTAATAAATGTAATAATAAAACATATTTTTTGTGGTACTTTAGTCACATACATTGAAAAATATATACGATTGCAATATTAATATTGAGATATGATTCGGACAGAAAATATTCAAAGAGAATATTTCTAGCGCATTCAAATTGGTTTTATAGTGAGATGCCAAATTGACTGCTATTTTCTGTATTTTGGCGTCTTTCTGGAGCTAGGCCCAGGTGGTTCCATCTTTTCCTGGCTCTGCTAATCGATGTGCTTGTTTGGTCTAGTGGAAAAATACTCACCTAGTGGTCACATGGAAATTAAGCCTAGTCTCAGGATAAAACTAACTTAATCCTATTTTTGCTTGGCTTAGTTTAAAAATCGCACCAATCTATATTATGATTATGCTTCGTATCCATTGTATCCGATGTTAGTGTAATCCATTTTCTTTAGATACCAACTAGATGGCAGTACAGACTAGCAAATATATATATTAATATTACACTCTTTACGCATTGTGCAATAGATGTCACTGATGTATAATATTTGGATACGATCACTCGGTTATTTTAGCATTGCGGTTTAAAATGGTTTTACAAAAAAAAATCAGATTCTAAGTTTTTTTTTTTTACCTGTCTTTATTTCACTTCTTTAAGTTCACAACATCCTACATGTTTATGTTTTTAATAATATTCTAACTATAATCAATCATTTAATGATAGTTTTAGATACGCATATCATGTATCATTTTACTAATATTTTGTTTTTTCTTATTTGAAACAATGAAAGAGTACACTACATGTTGCGTTGTTCAAGGAATATAAAAATGGATTTCCGCATTGAAATATAGATTCTACGAAAACCCTGATCGCGTAGCGGCCACTATCGACCGCGAAGCGACCACAATAGTCGGCGATTGCTTTTCTGCTAGTTTTGTTGACACGTTCCTATTCTGCGTTCGCATCTACATTAAAAAAACTTTTCTTTTAGTTAATGAAATAATTACGATGTTTTTCACCCTCGCATAATTCACTACGATATAAGACGGCAATAACACACGATGTAATTGATATCGATCGACGTCATATCAGTAATTATGTTAAAACTACTCCTAGCGAACAAATTTCATCGCAAAATGGTAGGGAAGTTTTGACCGTGATACGTGGTAGATTCAAACTTCCACCCTGAATAGGAATTCTTTGCCAAATAAGGCGCCTACGCCTGGAAGTAATGGGACTTTTATTTATTACCATCGCCGGGCGGCCTTTGAAAACACACCACACGTAATATTAATAAGTAAGTATGCGGGATTAGATATTACGTTTCTTGAAAGACTTTTCCACGTCAATTTCAATATTTCAAGGAGTCAAGGTTATTCATTTTCTGCTTAGTACAGTTTTAATTACTTAACATGTTTAATTAAACTGCCTACTTTCATATCTACCTGATGACGCTGCAAAATTAAAAAATATATGTAAGAAATTTTATGAAATTACGATTTACTTACAAAATTTGAGTTAAAAAATCTTATTTTACTTTGATTAATATTATTTCTAACCATTGTATAGTAATAACCAGATATTAATTAAATAAATTAGTATAATAAGCGTAATTTTAAAATTACAAATATATATTTTTTTGTCGATAATAGTTTAAATAGTCTGATTAAAATATTGAATAGTATAGTCGTGAGTGAAAAATTTATCATTTTGAAATTCTGCTATTAGTCAATATGTCGGGACGGTTTTATTGTATTTAATGCGGTTTTTTTTATTATAAGATTGTTAAATAGTGTATTTTATACTCAAAAGCCAAACATAGCAAAAGTATATAATTGTTAATTTTAAATAAATTTATTTTTAAGAGTGAATTTGTATCTCCGCAGCAGTACGTAGTTATAACATAAACATTTATATTTAATGCATTCTGCTTGTTTAGTGTCTATGGTTTAAGGTTTTAGAAATTGTCACGCTGTTAATTAGAATGTCATGTACTCAAGATTTAGTTTTTGTCTCTTTCTACCAATCTCATACCTTCTAATTTATCAACAGATCAAAATCTCAATACGTATACATTAAATATCTGAGATTTTTTATCGGATCTCATTCAGCGAACACGGCTACAACTCAATATGATATTTTATTTTTATATTTATTAATTTAACAAGGAAATATTAAAATTTTAGCGCTTGTTTCATATTATATTTTATTATCCACGATATAATTTGACATGCTTGTGGTCAAGTGGTTACGATACTCACCTCATGGTCTGGTGGTCGGGAGTTCGAGACTTGTTCCAGGAGGCCATCGAGTTAATCTTATTTACATAGCACAAGCGTTTAGCTAAGTTTAAAAATAGTAAGAATAATGCTATGTTACGCATATCTATTTAAAAAAATAAATAATAATAATTGATGACTAATTATAGGTGTTCGTAAAGTCTGCGATGATATAGAGTTCATGTTGGGCATCAGTGTGGGCTTCTACTGGAGGCTCTGTTGGGCTCTCATCACGCCCGTTTTCCTGATAGTGGTCTTGATCTACGCCCTCATCACCCTGGAGCAGATGACCTACAATGGGATGGACTATCCCATCGGCGCTATTGGTAAGGAAACTGTTTAAAATATTCACCCCTACCACCAATTCTAACCATTCAGCACCGAGGGTCAGTTAAATAGTTGAATAATATTTTTTAAAAACATACTGAATACGATATGAAGGGTACAAATTAGGAATAGGAATCTAATTATAAAATCATAGTAAATACTTTATTAAAAAATTCAATAAATAAATAAATTACCACTGGAGGTCTATTGCTGGCGAATCAATTTATTTTTTAGAAAGTTACCAATTATATTAATTGTAATATTGCTTAGATTTAACTTTGACCGATATTTATTAGATGGTGCCAACATTTTTAAACTATTTTTGTAATGGAAAGATTCTACACAACCATTTAACAATTTAAGTACTGTATCCGAGGTAAGTTCGCAGAACTCCATAATCACGTGTATGTGAAAATAAAACTTGTTTTTTGATTCTACTTAGTTAATTTTCTTGACATGCCTTTATAAGGCGAAACGCGTCTCAAGTAAATTAAAAAACAAATATTTTACTATATTTGTGTATGTCCAAATCTATGTAGGAACACAATTACTGGGTTTTGTCATTAAGATAATATTATAAATGTCTTACAGACACGAAGCTATTATTTTTATTTGGGAAGGTAAGTATGGAAGCCTTGAACATTTCAGGGCTTACGACGTGTCATCGGCTGGCTTAAATGATCACTTTATACAATGTAACGTTCACCAATTCTACCCATGCTCGACTACCATACCTATCCACCACACTACCATGCAAGTATTTTATTTTCACATGTATCATTTAATAAATAATCATATTAATTCAATTTTATCAAAGATTACCGGTCAGTACTAAGCTTTGTCCGGGATTCAGATTTAGTTATAACGTAATTTGAAAGAGAGATTTAGGGGAGGGAGGTACAATTGTTTTGCGTAGGCCCTATATATTTAATAAAGATGTATTAAAAAATTTAAGCAGGCAGAGGGAGGGTGAGTGGGATGGGATGACTAAATTTTCCTCAGGATCCGAGAGAGCAACCGAACCAAATTTGTTTGATGTCTTGTGGGCTGTACAGTATGAAGGGAAATGACACCTATATTTTGTGCGGGGCCCTAATTTTGGTTTAGATCGGTCAGGGGGTCTAGGACTGTATAAAAAATATACATTTTATATTTATTGATTTAGCTGTTTTCTCTCAACATGTCTTTCCTTGGCAGTAAATATATATATGTAAAAACACAAAAAAAAATTAAAAATATACTGAGAACTATCGGGATCTCTGTATCCATAATCCATTTTTATTTTCGGAATAAATATATATTTTTACACGCATATATAGTTAATTATAAAATTACTGGTAACACACATACGTAAAAGTGATTAAATCTGTATATCTTTCTAGTTTATTAATTTAATTCGGGTTATTATAAAAATGTTAAAAATCATAAAACATTTTTTTAACAGAATTAAATTAAGGGTAGCTGTGTAGGTACACGAATAATATGAAATTCGTTAAGCTATGTGTATTAAGACTCGACCTAAAATGCAGTAATTCATATTTCATATATATCCATCATGGTTTTAGAAAGCGTGATTATAGAATAGATAACTGTATAACAGTAGCATTTATTTTTATTTTTTTGAAAAAATTTCATACCTTTTATTTTCCCGTTTGATTCTCAAATTACCTGTAGTGTAACTTGAATATTTCAACATTTTGGTTTTGAAATGACGCAATATTTTATATGGTCCAATATTTCAGCCAATTCGCCCGAGGGAATGTAAATCTCCCCTTAATTTACGAAGGCAGCTAAGTTTGGACCGAAATTGAATTTATGCATGATTAACCTATCTCAAAAATTGCCCTTTATAATTTCGTTAGAGTACCTTCCAATTTTATGCCCCTATGAATAATTATTTGATTTCTGGATTCGTATATATAAATCATGGAGTCAATTTGGTTTTATTGACATATTGTGTCTACACACTACTTACATTTTCATACCATCAAGCTGCGTATACATATGAAGTATGTAGAATATAATACGTGCGAGTATCGTAATATTATAAATACATTATATCAGACTCGAAACAACTCGTATTTAACTTTCTTTACTACATTTAAAAATTTATGTATATTTACACGTGTCATATCAATATTCTGTATTAATATTGCACTTTCAAATTGATACATCTGTCGTTAATTATTTGAAAGCCATCTATCTTCTTTATATTTACGGAATCTCAAGCAACTTTCAAGATGGCTTTCAAATAATGGAATGACAATTTGAAAATGCAACATATAAGTTAGAAAATTTGTCGTCAACTTACTGTATTGGTGTAGCATAATCGATTAATGCTTTTCCCCGGGTAGGAAGAGATCCCGTTAGCGACAATAATGTTTCTTCGATAAATTGATTTTATATGTATATCTTTCTAATTAATACATTTAATTTGTATGAAAAATATCATAGACTTGTATTCTGTAAAAAAAATGTGTCCTCTTTAACAATATTAATAAGTTTTTCATTTACCCCGGGTGAAGTAGGATCACCACGACCTACACTGGCACCTATAGTAGTTTTTCATTTACCCCGGGAGAAGTAGCATCACCACGACCTACACTGGCACGAATAGTAGTTTTTCATTTACCCCGGGAGAAGTAGCATCACCACGACCTACACTGGCACGTATAGTAGTTTTTCATTTACTCTGGGAAAAGTAGCATTACCATGACCTACACTGGCACGTATAGTAGTTTTTCTCTCATGCTTCTTTAATTGGATATCATTTTGTTACAATTGCTTTTTATAGAATTATTTTTATTACGTATGATAAATAAAAATGTTCAAAAGGGAATAGAATACGGTAACAAGCCATTTGTTACTCTTCCTGGTAGTTGAATATGAACCTTTCATCTATTCAACTGTATCAACGGCTCCTTTGGTCAAATTATAGAATAGTTTAGCCTTTTCTTTTGAATGTTCTCTTGGTCCGCCACTGTTGGAATCGATCGAGCTAATAATAAATTCTTATTCTTCTTCCAGCCATGAAGCGATAGTGCCGACTACATCCTCGAAATTTGTCGGGTTCACCGTTTGTCGAGATGTCGATGGCTGTAGTAAATCCTTATCCATGTAAAAATCAAAAAAATCTTCATATAAAATACATCGGGAAAAAAAATTGATAGTTTTTGCGATACATCAAAACTTAAGGCGCGTGCATATAACTTTCTGTAGCACGGTCACTTGGGTACTAAAAATATCATTTCTAGTCACATTAACACCTAGAAGAGTGGTCATAAGGTACAGGAGGGGAAGAAGCAACATTATCACGCGTTCTTTACATGCCAGACGGTTTAAAAATTTGATGAGGGGACCCCTAATTACGCCCAATTATAGCCAAATAAATTTACACGGTTTGCATGTTAAATTGTAAATTAAAGTTTGTAATCGGCGAAGCTCACTGGAGTCGGTGCCAAGAAATATATCCGAGGAGATTGCCAGAGAAAAAGTGAACACTTCAGCTGGCTTCTCGGACCAGCTGCGTCGCGTTATATTATTGTTTGAATACTGTCGGTATTCGGCCGCGTGGAATGGCTGTAAAATGTCTGTTTACACGGCCGGGTCTGTGAGGCGCGTGCAAGGCCTCTACAAATAAAAAATTATTATAATTTTCGTTCCAAAATGTTGATATTATGGACATCAGATGTGACGAGTTTATTATTTTATTCAATAACATCGTATTCACGAAAAATAATCCTGATCTACTTTTTCTTGACGAATCTTGACCTAGTTTTTATTTGTTATTCACAAATATTTTGATAAAGGTAAATATTAATAGATAGATATTTACATTAGGTCGTTTATTCTGCTCGGACGTTGACTATACAAGTTAAAAGGTAATGAATGACACAATAGGAAAGTGCACGGCTGCATATCCTGGCATTTGTCTACCTGACTACCATTTACTGCACCATACTTGAATGCATGTAGTATATGCTTATTTTATATGTTTAAGGGTATACAATACATATTTTTAATATTTAACGCTAACAAGTTGTGGTTATTTATTTTTAATAATAATTAATTCATTAACTTTGCTATTAACTACTGAGTTAATTATATTCACTACCGGTTTCAGAAAGTACAATAAATTAAAAAGACAAAGATAATAAATATACCAGTTATGGTTTTTAGTTGTAAAAATTATACTGCTTTCTATATTGGAAAAAACAGGTCGAAATTATAAAGTCTTTAAATAATCACGATTTTTCTGAATTTTCGAATAATTTCGAAAATGATCATATTTTTGATAAACATTGGGTTTGTCTGTTTTACATATAAACGATGTTGGTCTTAAATTTAATAATCTTGTATCGTTAGAAATATAAGTAAAGCATGTAAAATCAACCAAAGTATTATAAATAACTGACTAAACTTAACCATAAGACCTATCCTAAATTTTATTCCAGTAATTTCGGATCATAAAGACAAATTTCACATCTATTTTTAATTAGTTTATAATTAATAATAATAATTTATTTTAAATATAAAAAAACATAAGAACAATATGTAATACAGTTTTAGTTAAGTTTTTTGTCACCTGACGAAGGATAAGGTAATAACAAGGCCAATGAATTATTTATTATTGTATAATATGTTACTATATTATATCCTGTAATAGCGGATTACCACAGGTTTGCTACACTTCATGAGCAGAACAACGAATATGAATAGAGAGATCTTATTAAAATTTTCGAGTAGTTTTTAGTTTAAAAAAGTATGCAATACATACAAAATTAGAGCTTTGCCAGCATATCATAGATGAGACGTCTCTGTCCTGAGCCAGAAAGTAATATTTTGGCAAATGGAAAAAAAAATCAAGTTATTTTTTTGTTTTTAACTTTATGATACAATAATATTAGACTAATGAAGTACGAATTTGGTAATGTGAAACTGTTCTAATGTAAATTACATTAGCTAAGATGTGCTTTATTTTTTAAATACGCTTACGGGCAGCTGGGCACTGAGCACCGGAAAAAATATTTTTTCGCGTTCGGAAGAGCTTAAAATTTTTTGTGCACGATGAAAACATTTTTAAATATTTGATTAATAAACCAGGAAGCGAATAATTTCCCAACGGGCCATCAACTGGCAATAATTTGCATAGCCATCTAAAGTATCGTGGTGTTTAATTATTAACCCCTATTTATTACCCTCTTGCGTTCATTTATTTATGTGTACATACATTTAAGCTTAAGCCTGTTATGTTGTAAAATTTATTAACTAATTAATGTGCATATAAAAAATATCTAGAATCCATTAATACTACACGAAGGAATAGTTTATATCTCAGGTTATGTGCTCATAGTTGAGCATCGTAATCTACTTCTACGCGCGAACTGCATACTTCCATCCTTTGTGATCCTGGGTCTTGTCTGGCGCGACATGATGTAGCGAGGGTCCGGTCATGTTTTGGACTTGATCCATCCATTTTTTGGGAGATCGATCTCTCACCCTCCATCCTTACATATTTTCAGTGATCGTTAATTTCTACACGGACCTAAATCTTTTCTGGCAACATGCCCAGTGGTGTAGTGCTAAATAAAAAAAGTATGCGATTTTAACCCCAACTCCAACCCCCAGCCCCCCTTCGCAGAATTTTTTCTTCCATATATTTCCATAGAAATTAGAAAATAAATATGTTTGAGGTTAAAATGAAATAAATAAAGCAATGAGTAACAATACGTTAGCATTTGTAAACGCTAAAACCATGCGTATATCAAAAAAACAATCGAGCCATAACATGAACATTTAGGGATGACTGTTTATTTATGTTGAGTTTACATATTTCATGTCTTCGAGTGCATGTGGTCAATGGTTGAAAGAATTTGAGCTAAATTCTGTATTAAATTAAAATTTTTGTCAAATCTCCGCAGAAAACCCGGGTATAAGTCAATCAGTAGGCCTCCCGATAATGAGATAAGCGGAAGCAGTAAGCGAATAGGTTGACATGCTTGTTGATTTAATGTTTTAAGACAGTCGCTTAGTGATCCAGTGATCGGGGGTTCGAAGCTCATTCCAGGAGACCATTCGTCCTATTTTCATAGCACAAGTGTTTAAGAATATGACACGTATTCTATGAACGCGTCACTATTTTTTAAAAACAAAACTAAAAGATAAAATGTTTCGGATTTGGGTCGAGACAAGGATGTTCAGAGAAATAATGTTTGTAGAAATTTTTTAGAAAATTTTTATAATAATTTAAATAAAATGTATATCTTAATTTATTAATTTTGTGTTCTTCAGTTGAACTCATATTTGTGTTACGCGATGTTTTATCGAGCGTCACACTCCTCGCGAAAATAAAATTTATCGGCTCAGCTCCAGAGATAATGCAATAAACATTAAATTTTCCTTGATTTTATTCACCAAATAAACAAAATAAATGTTTTTTAATCTTTTTCTTCGAGCGTTACTGCAAAGGCTACGTAATTTTTGTAATCTACAAATGGCTTAAAGGATAACAATTTTTGAGCTCTTTAGCCGTATTTGAATATCAGATTTTTTAAAAAGATAAATCGGGTTAAAAATTAAAAAACGTTAAATTGGTTGATTTTTTACAACGTGCATACAAAAAATGTAATAAGTGAATAGAGCAAATTTTTGTAACACAATATCGTTGGTATTCTATCGAACGATATTAATCTAATGCATTCAGTTTGTAGTAACGAATAAATACACATATGCTTCGACTAAAATTTCGGCCATACGCTATGTCGAGTGCAATAACTGCACACTATTGTAAACAATGCATTTTTTCTCTATTACGTTGGATATTTAATCCTGGTTTTGATTGAATTTGAAAAAAAAAAATCTAAATTGCTGTTTAAAATAATTTAGAACATTCAATCATTAATAAAATTAAATATAAGATGAAACCATTTTTTAGATTTTATTTTATGACCAATATAAAAATGTTTAATGTTATTTTTTTCTAATATTTATTTTTTATTTTTTAGCCAGCGGATGGATTCTCTCCTCGATTGGATTTGTGCAGTTACCGTTATTCGCAATCCTCGCCTTCTACAAGAGAAGAGATATTATCGGTTTGGCTAACGTAAGTGTTTAATAAAATATGTTAACTGAATCTACTAATGTTTAAAACCCGCATATGTGTGCACGCGACGCCTATCAGGATAAAAGGTTTTATAAATGAAAAATTTATGAGCTTAAACATACTGAAGATAAATTATTTTCACGTTCACAGTGCAATTATTAAAAATCAAGCCTAAAAAGTCATCAGCTTACGCATTTTGGAGAGAAAATGTTTTCATGTCTAGTCTGACTATTTGTGCAATCATAAATCAAGTCTAAACAGTCATCAGCTTACGCATTTTGGAGAGAAAATGTTTTCGTGTCTAGTCTGACTATTTGTGCAATCATAAATCAAGTCTAAACAGTCATCAGCTTACGCATTTTCGAGAGAAAATGTTTTCGTGTCTAGTCTGACTATTTGTGCAATCATAAATCAAGTCTAAAAAGTCATCAGCTTACGCATTCTAAAGAGAAACTGTTTTCTTGTTCTCAATACAATTATTCATGCATTTGTAAATGAAGTCTAGTACAGTCTAGGCACAGTAAAGGTTTTTTCACGACGCATAATATTGGATTAGGGCTAACACAGAGAGAATTAATGTCCTCAATTTTTCTGAATAAGTAAATATTATTATTATATATATTTTTTTCGCGTTATTTTGATCCAGTAGCAATGTGCGATCCTCCACCCAGACTACCAATTTATTTCTATTTTGTATAGCACGAATAATCAGCTTAGTTTGAAAAATAATATAAAGAACGCTATGATGTAACATGAATTGGATGTGCGCATAATTTTGAAGAAAAAATTAAAATCTTAAATATAAATTAAATATATTAATTAAATATATTAATTAAAAAGATATGCATATATAATCAATTTTATCGAAAAATACTATTGTTGCCACCGGGATTTGATCTTTTCCTATCCGGGAAATATACATTAACCGATTATGCTATACCAACACAGTGCATTGAAGACAAATTTCCTAACATATATGTTACACTTTTGAAATTGATACATCTATCTATTAAATAAACACTTCAGAAGCACATAATTAGAAAATAAATAATATTATAGAACACTTCAGAAGCACACAAATAGACTACAAATATATAATTCTCTATATAAAATATTACAGTGTAACCTCTCCAAGCACGAGAGCTAGTCTCTTTTTTGGGGAGGTAAACGAATAAAAGCATTTAATTTTAATAATGTACAATACTTAATAAATAACTCATATTATAAAAAAAATTGTAAAAATTTCAAATAAATAATAATTAAAAAAAAAAAATATATATATAAAAGCCATCTTCTTTATTTTTACGGCATCTCAAATACCTTTGAGTAATCCGATAGGAGACGCCAGCAACAACAATATTTTTCGATCAAACTGATTTTATATGTACATCTTTCTAAGTAATACATTTAATTTGTATTTAAAAAAATATAATTTATAAATAAATAAGAATTTATCTTAACTTACAACTTTTCAAAATTCGTATATTTTATTGCAACTAGAATACCATACACTATTAATAATTATATTTGGAATTACATATTTACGAACTTCTGGTATGGAAATAATCTTTTTTACAAATTAGATACATTATTTTAACGCTACAAAATCAAATTAAATATTATAGGAGAAATGAATTATAAATCATACTTTAGTATTTATATCTGAATTACAGAACAGTAGAAATGTATTAATATAACATATTAATTTTAAATGGTTAAAATAGTTGACTTATTCAACAATAAATATATGTGTACTTTAGTATTAGAGTAAACTACTCGAAGAACTGAAGTATATACATTAATTACGACTCCCATAAAACGAGACTTTAATGTTTTATATTAATAACTAATCCGTAATAAAATATGTTGAACTACAAAATACACTTTCATATCTCGTATGAGCCAGTGGCATCCACCACTTTTGGCCTATTAACAGAGAGAAGTGGATATTCTTCTACCGGGACAAATCACACCGTCGGTCTAGCTATTAAATACCGGATACAGCGAAAATAATTGTGGCCATTGGCGTTGTAACGAATGCCCCCGATTAATCGTCCACATCCCGACACTTCTCCTATAAAAGTGTTTTATTAGATCGAAATCCGCTTTGAATTATTCTGGTATTGCGGTAAAACCAGTCTAGGGTTTTGAATTTACAAAAATATGACGATTTAACGATTAAAGTCTTAATGCTTTCTGTGATTTGTCTTCTCGTGTGGGAAGTGTCACCCATTTTTATGAAATCGGATAATTTTTAGGAGAAATATTTTCATTTGTTAGGTATTGAATCTGTAATTGGGATGTGATCAGTGGACCACGATAAATACTTAGATTTGTGGTTATCTGGAAGATGCCAGGTGATATTTATTTCAATGCTTTTAAAATTAGCAATATTAATTTTGTGGTTAAAATTCATGTTAATGGTTGATAAAACAAAGATAATAAATAAAAATATGACATTTATTTCCATACGATCTGGATGATTGTTCACAAAGGTTGATTTGTAAGATATTTTGTATAGAAATTAACTTAAACAAATAAGATGAATCAATTAGAAAGATATTCGTAAAAAATCTGTGTCTAAAAATATTTGGTTACCATCAGGCTGCGAACCCAAAATTTTTATTATTACAATATAACTTACGTTATTTAGAAATTAACTACGATAAAAAGCTAAACCATTACGTTATAATTGACAAAATAGAGGAGTGATTTGAAAATGATTATATATAAATAGTGGTAGTTTTACATAAAACATTTTATTAAGAATCATTTCTATTTTTAAATCTCAAATTACAAATACATTTATCTAAATTTCGTTAATTGGATAGGGGTGGTTTTCTTTCTATACCCCTCAATTAGAATTTTTTTTCTTTAATGTAGTAATATTTTTATTCTGAAGTTGAAGTTGTAGAACACAATCCTTTGATAATGAAAACAAATAATATTTGTACGTTTTAAAAGTATTTTACTTACATATATTTTAAAAATTGATAACATTGCCATGTTAAAATACAAAATTTTATGCAATATTCTTTCCTAATATTAAAGCATACATTTTTTTGTTAAAGATAATTTATTAATTGGTCTATTTAATTTTCAGAAAATAAAGTCAACTTTCACAGCGATGAAAGAGTGGGGTCCAATAGACCCTCAGACCAAGAAGGAATGGCTCGCCTTCAAAGAACTGAAGAAAACAGAAAGGGCCCAGAGGAATCTTCCTACCTGGAGAAGGATCTTCAACAATATTTTCGGATATTAAACGAATCAAAAACAATGAAACTAAGTGCAATTCTATTCAAATACATTAAAAAGATTTCGTTATTAGAATGTTAATCACTTACATTAATTTGTATTTTGAAATAATGAGATTATTATTATAATCAGATTTTAGTGATAGTAACCGATGTTTTTGATGTGACGACACCTGGAAAATATATTGTTCAATCTCCAAAGAAGTGCAACGGTTATGCTTATTAGAATGGTTACAAACATTTTAATTCTTAATTCTAAGCGAGTGAATGTCGACTCAGAAGATAGTCAGTGAGTGAGAATTTTAATATCTAATGCCATTTTTAAATTTTTGTTTCGTTTAGAAAAACATTTTTTGTAAAGATATATATTGTAAGTATATTATTTTGTTTTTAAAATACAAAATGTAAATAATAGTCAAATAACATCTTATAGACGAAAAGATATCAAAACAATTTTAAAATCAGACATTTACATTACTATACATTTAATATGGGTTTATGTTGTAACCTAAAAAACGTAAATATTATATGTAGAAATATTCGAAAAACCTAAATTACGATAAAATAATTATTACATTTTAATAATGATATACCTCTGCACTGAAAGAAATATGATAAAATACTAAACAGAGCAATATATGTGTTAATAATGGTTACTTCTGTTGCCGTTAAATTTGAGATAGATCCGATTATGTAAATCAGTTATAATCGATTACATTGACGTAGTAAAAATTTTAACAAAAGCATATAATGAAAAAATGTAAAGAAAATCCGATAATAGAAAAATTTCCGGGTTAGCTTAGTTTTTTCTGAAAAAAAGATTTGTTTCTTTAAAATTTTTCAGTTAATTTTTGATTGTAAGTTATGTATATAAAACTCACATGTTTTAAATAATCTTTAGAATATTATTTAATTTGATAAGATCAGATGTAATAAGTGTAATTATAAAAATAAATAATGAAAAATGCATTTATGGAGAAGGTATTGTGATCACTTCTTTTTTCAGATACTAAAAACCAGACGATCAGTAAAATAGTAATATCAGATATATTATGTACAATAAAAACGTTTGTTTGAATGTCTGCAAAAGAGTCATTGTGGTTATTTTCAGTCAAACTATAAATACATATTTTTAATAATAATCTTCCAAAGACGAGCCTTCAATCCAAATTTGATAATTTATTGAATGTCTTTTAATGTATAAAATAAGCAAATGCTATCAAAAATAATATACAATCTTAAATAATTTTAAAAATAGCTAGGTTATACATAAAACATGTAAATAGTCAGTATCAGCACGAGCATAACCAAGTGAGGCTATATTTTTTAATACTATTGTGTTTAATTATATAGTGTTTTATCAATTCCGAAGATAGTAATCGTGGCAGCGTAGGAGGCATGAAATATAGACACAACATAGGACCCTCGCAGGGCCTGGCAAGAGCGATCGGCAATAGCCGATTGCTTACTGCTAGTATTTAATAAGTTTGTGGTATTTTTTATTTATTTATATTATAAATAATACATGAATTTGTAAATTAAGTTATCATTTTGTACAAAAGTATTATTTAATATTGTATTATAGAAAAAATGTGATGTTTGTTTTAAGTGTATAATGTATTTTAATAAATGTATTTTAAAACACAATAATTAATTATGATATTAAAGAAGTTATTACTGAAAATATTTACTTACATTTTTTAAATAATGCATACAAATAATGTATGATTTTAATCATTTATAAAAAAAAATATTGTTAAAAAAATAATGATAATATATAATAACGATTTTTATAAAATAAAGATTCATATAAAATAACGATTGACATAAAATATATGAAAAAAAGAGTTGAATATACAGGAACAGAAGACGTTTGCAAAAGATCTGGCATAATATCAGATATTAAACCCTGTTAGACATCAAACTCTTTAACAACGCGACTTCAACATTCGACAAGCGTGCATTAGAATGTATACGAAAGCTAACGAGAAATATGTCCAGGGGTGTAACTAAAAAATTGGTACAATTTATATATTATCAAGGAGAATTCTCATTAATAATATATAAGTTGTATCAATGTGTCCCAAAATTTAATAAAAATAAATTGATAATTCTGTGATCTGCTATCGGTTCACTCAAAGGTAATAGAGATTTCGTGAAAACAAAGTTGATGGCTTTCAAATAATGGAACGATAGATGTATTAATTTGAAAAAGTGTAACATATAGGTTCAAAAATTTGTCATCAAAAGTACTATCGCTGTAGCATAGTTGGATAATGCACCTTCCCCGGTTTGAAAAGAGATCCAGGTTAAAATTCCGGTAGCGCAACAACAATATTTTTCGATAAAACTGATTTTATATGTAAATCTTTCTAATTAATACATTTAATTAGTATTAAAAAAAATTGAGCTCCAATTTAAAAGTGAAAAAAAAACTTCCTTTTTAATTAATATATTGTATATATAAGAGTATAACCTAAGTACTATGCGGCTTTATTCTTATTTTATATAGAGAAAAATTGGTCTTATGTCGTCTATAATACATATTTCATGAAAAAAATTCAGGTGTGTTTTGAACTGAAACAAAATCATCGTTTTGCTTTGTAGTGACTTTCGGTTTATGACAATGGTCTGATCTCTATATCGATATATTAATGGCGTATGTATATTCGAATACTAAGTTGAATACTAAGTCTTTGCGGTTCTTTTTAAATGCTATTTTCCAGCAATTTTGTTTTTTTTTTGTGACAAAAAAATGACAAAATATTCGATTGCATTTTTTCTACTTTATATCGTCAGCGTCGGCGTTTTCCTGTATCTTAAAGGTTTTCTTAATTTTTTGCTTAAATAATGCAGTATTAAGTTAAGAAAAATTAACATTTTTCACACATACTTCTTTTCGCCTTTAATAAAGGTAAAAAGGGTCATCCAGGATCTCAACTGGGAAATCTTACCGTATCCATTTTACAGTTCTAATCTCGCTCCGTCAGATTATCGCACTTTTCAGTCACTCTTCAATATACAATGCGTGGAGTTACATTGAACAATGATGTTAACATCAGAAATTGACCCAATGACTATTTAAATACTAGACCAGTCGATTTTTAAAGAAAAGGTATCGATAAATTGTTTGAAATGTTTTAATTATTGTTTTAAATTTAAAAAGTATTTAAATAGTCATTGGGTCAGTTAATACATATATATATATATATATATATATATATATATATATATATATATATATATATATATATATATATATATATATATATATATACATGTATATATGTCTACGTAAGATTTAGAAAAATAGCCTTCATTCCACTTTCCACCTCTTAAAGCAGAATGTTAGTGCTTTTTGATAAAATTTTGCACACTTGACGTTTAAAGTAAAAAGAAAATTACTGTCCAGATTTGATTTCGAAAAATAAACTATCGATATCTCCCTAAATAAAGCCTCTTCACTCTGCGTAAAGCCTGGGTAACGCCGGGTACTTCAGATAGTAATAAATAATTGAACAAAATCACAAAGACTTATTAGATAACCCAATATTTCATAATTCACGTGAGAAATGATTTTTAAATTATATATTATGATTATTGTAGTGAATTTAAAATAACATTTGTCAATATTAGCGTTAGGAAAAGTATTGTATGATTTATATCTAACGTGGATCCCAATGAACCGCATCGGCTGCATTGGCGTAGTTACGCCACTGGTATGTTATGATAGAAGAGGGTTAGGGGTGTCTAACCCTACGGAAATGGCGTAATGGAAAGTTAGTTAGTTAGTTAATTAGTTTTCGCTTCGATATAATTTGATAGGCAAGCCCCATCAGACGATCAGAGAGGCGTTGAAGTAAATTCTGTTTTCAAAAATTATTTACAAAGAAAAGCGTAACCAAAGAAAACTCCAACATGACTCGTTTATCACGAGGAGAAAAACTGACAGTTAAAATTGTGTTGACGTATTTATTGTTGAAATATTTATATGTTATCCACGTGACTTTAATAATAATAAGGCTACCATTCGGGGTGGCTAGCCTGGTCGGGGTCGGATGTAGGTAATTTTAGGTAAGAAAGTAAATAAATATAATTGTATCTCTTAAACAATCGTAATTTGATTTTCTATGCTATATGTTAAAACAATACATGAATGATATTACAAATTAAAAACTCATCTGTAAAACTATAATTAAATTAATTATTGACTGTTTACATTACGTAATTTGTTACGATTCTGATATATTTTACGATACAACTACCTGACACCACACATCTGCAATATTTAATATAATAATAGTTATAAGAGATCAGAAAAATGACGACAAATAAATATATTATTTAATTTGTTTGAGTTAGTGCACCAATGAACATTTATTTAACATCCTTTTCAATTTCCGTTAGATGTAATGCCAGTAGCATGACCATTCCTCAGCACGAAAGGAAATATAAGTGTTGTCTATGAGAATCTTCGCACCTAATCCATACTAAATTATTGAACAGGGAAAAGACATTACACTGCTAGCTTCTAACAATAAATTAATAGTTGGTCTAATAGACGTGGGCGCCCTCTGCCGTAGGTTGTTGGCATTCCTTATCCGAGACAGAGTCGCGCCGGGCCGAAGACAGATGGCACTTTAGCTCTACCTATCGGCATTGGCAGGCTCCAATATTCAAATTTCTCGTATAAAATATCACCTCCCTTGAGTCTCGGAACACACTCGAATTTTCGATTGGTATTTTTAAAAATCAACATGTTCACAATAATCAGGGAATTTTAAAACACCTTAAATGAATCAACTAGAAAAAATCTATTTATCGAAAAAATGTTTTAGTTGCTACCGAAATTCGAATCTGGACCTTTTTCTATCCTCCGAGATAACACGTTAACTGTAACGGTAGCAACTCAAATATTTTTTCGATACATGGATTTTTTCTAGTTGATTCATTTAATTTGAATTAAAATATCACAGAACTATGTTCTGAAATTGCAACTTCATAACAAAATGTAAAGGTACGGTACCAGAGTAGAAAAACTAAAACTTAAACCAGAATACCTGCTAGTTATTATTTATCATTATTTAACTTTACTTACTAGTGTTAACAAAGTAAATATTAACATACTTGTAGTAATCTTAAACCAAACATAGAACCCGCCTACATTATTAATTGAAAAAGAAAATGTTGGTTATTTTCTTGATCTATTAAATATTTATAATTATACTATCTTTTCATATATATATATATATGGGTGCAAATCAGATCTTGTCACTACTATTTTGTATCAACTATTATTCTGCCTACACGTACATTCATTGTATTATAAATAAATCGTTGCGGAAGTCAACTGTGATAATTGTGTGTTCTACTCCACCGCAAAGCCCCAGTGTTATCATTTTGATTGCCCAAGTCTTGGACGCTATTGAACATCATAGTTTATGAGTCTCTAAAAAATGAGTTCTATTTAAAATTAGGGAATCACTTCAGATCACATACATATACATACTATCAGTGGGAAAAAAATATTCGATAGTTTATTTGTATATTATTTTATTTATTTGAAACTTTTACAATTTTTTTATAACATGAATGAAGTATTTTACATTATTAAAATTACGCGTTTTTTTTTTGCTTACCTCTCCAAAAAATAGACTAACTCTTATGCTTGGATAGGGAGTTACATTATAATATTTTTATATAATATCTTACATACTCTATTCATTGTCCATTTGTGTGCTTCTGAAGTGTTCTGTAATATTGTTTATTTTCCAATTATTCGATTTTGAAGTGTTAATTTAGTTTCTTTCTAAACTCTTTTATATATTTTATTTCTTTAATTTGTGTAGGGAGGCTATTGAAATTTTTTATCCCTAAATATATAGAATTTTGCTGATAGTGTTTGGTGTTACATTTAGGGATTTTAAAGTTATTTTTAAACCTTAATGATGTGCTTGTTTCAAATTTTCTAATGTTATTTTCTTTAATTAATTGAGGTTTTTTTGTAAATGTTTTCAATTTCGGGGACTGGGAATTTTGCAAAAAGTGTTTGTGTTGAAAAAGTTGATCTTTTTTTTAATATCACTATGATGATTGTTCTCTGTATTATTTTTACCGAGTTCATTATATGCTCATAATTATGCTCCTCCCCATCCAAAAATCACTATATACACAGTGTGATGCTAACAAGCGACCGTGAAATGTATTATTAATTTTAACCGTTGAATATCGAATCTTAAATCATCAAAATAAAATAAATATATAGCCATCAATTATTGTGTAAAAGTGCGAAAAATGAAAAAAAATATTGATCATCATGAACGACAGCATAAGAACGTATAAGACGCGTCTAACTCGGCCAGCGCACGCTCTGCCACTAAACTGAAGATCGGCATCCGGTACCGCGCTCCCCGCGATCTACGCCATACGCACCTCACCTTACATACACGTAATGACAAATTTACATCAGGTTCTTCGATAAAGCATTTTTAATTGTTGCGAATGGTAAATACTTATATCATGTAATTATTTTATCCAATATATTCGCGTCATATATCATTCATATCATTCTTTCCTCATTCATTCTTTCGATACGCCCAAAATTTCATACCATTCTTTCCTCTATTATTTTTTCGATACGGCCAAACTTGTGAAAAAATAAATTCACTGTATTACTAAGTTCACTATAGTGATTTTCAGGAGTCGTAAATTTCTATTCGTCAATAAACATATATAGTATAATTATAGAAAAGATGATAAATAATGTAAATATGAATCGGATCGAACTATGAGAATACCGATCGAACAATGTGTACGGTGAGATAACGAGAGAATATGTTGTGACACAAATATTTAATAACATCAATATAGACTTATTAAACATTATGAGAAATAAAAAGACTCCACTGACCACCCTAAAATGCTGAAAGAACACATTCTCGTAAAAAAAAAAAAAATTCTTTTTTTTATTTAAATATTTTTCTTTGTTGTTGATTAAACACAGTTACTATGTAAAGGGCAATAATTACCGTAAAACTGTAATTTAGAAAATATTGAAAATTATAATTTGGCGAATAATGAACAAGAATTACAGAGTCTAGTGAGTGTAATGTACGATGTATGCAAGGAAAGCGACCTTATTATGAATGTCAACAAGTCGAAAGTAATGGTATTCGAGAATGAGGAAAGCAAGACACCGGGCAAAATACTTGTAGGTAATGAGTGTTTGGAATAAGAAGATGAGTTTGTGTATTTGAGAAGTATGTTTGATAGAAACGGAAAGACTGTGAAATATATCGAAATGAGGGTGACTGTAGGAAACAAAGTGAACGGTGCTTTGAATGGAATTATAGCTAATGAGAACTTCTTTCTTCGAAGTCCTGGTACCGACACTGATGTATGTAAGTAGACTGAATGAACTGAACGATGTGAACTAAATGCAGTGGAAATGATGTCTATTTATGACAGAGTAAATAATGTAAAGCTGATCTTAGTATAGTGAGTAAGATTTAGAAAGAATTATTTAGGTGGTTTGGTCATATGGAACAGATGAATGAGGAGAGAATGGTAAGAAAGATGTATGACGCAAGTGTTGATGGCATCAAAAATAGAGGACGTCCACGGAAGACTTGGCACGACCATGTAAATCAGTTACTGGAGAATGGTCCTGTTAGAAGCCTCAATAATCGGCGAACTTGTATGAATGTGGATAGACGAGAATTGTGTGTCAGTACAGAAAAGTGTGACGCTCTATTCTCTTTGCCTAGCCTCACGGGGAAACGACGTGATAGTAAGTAAGTAAGTAAAATATATTCGAGTATGTATGTAATAAAGTTGTAATAAATAGAAACTACGGTAAAGTGTGAAAAATTTCTTATTGCGCAGCTCATTATCAAGATGTCGAAACCGGCGCCAGCGGCGGCGCCCGCGTCGCAGCTGGATAACGTGTCCGACACCGCCAGCGTGGACCTGAACCGCGGCCACTGGAATGATCAGCTGCAGTTCCTCATGTCCTGCATCTCCATGTCAGTGGGGCTGGGCAACGTGTGGAGGTTTCCGTACGCCGCCTACATCAACGGGGGAGGCGCCTTCCTCATCCCTTACATGGTGGTACTGTTTCTGGTGGGGAAGCCGATGTACTACCTCGAGATGGTCATAGGTCAATTTTCTAGCAAGGGTTGCATTAAAATGTATGACTTCTGCCCAGGAATGAGAGGTATGTGGAGCACTGATCACTTTGAAAAATAATAAAATTACGAGGCGCTTTTTTTTAAGTAAGTACCGTTGCCGGATATTCCCGGTGCAGCGCTGCGGTTGCGATGTTGCGTATGCGCAGCAATGGTTTCCTTCATCTATTGACTCACCACATGTAACGTTAGAGACATTCACATAGTATGGCCATCTTGTGGTGAGTGGTTAAAATGTTCAAGATAATTGATCAATCCGCCGACTGTGAGATACGGTCCGTGATTCGTTTCTTGAATGCACGAAACATGAAACTAGCCGACATTCATCGCGAAGCGAGTCCTGTTTTGTTCCGATTTGGCGCTAAGTGATTTTCACCTTTTCCTTCATCTGAAGCTGCTCCTTGGTGGCAAGCGATGATGAACTCAAGGATGGAATACAGACATGGTTTCCTTGCAATGAATTCCGGCACTAGCTTAAAAAATGCGCTTCGTATATCATTGTGATACGGTCGAAAGACCAGAAAATATTTCATCTCGGTCTATGTTACATGAGTGTTTCTTGAAGGACCATTCCAAGAGCAATAGTATTTTTAAACAAGATGATTTTTTAATTTTAATTTTTAACTATTGAGATGGCGTTCACGATTGAAAAACTATAGTTTTTAACCACTACAGATTTGTGAGTGACATTGTCAGGGCATTGAAAATTGTGTTTATTTATACAGTGTCTGCAGGATCTTACAGACTTAACTAATTTTGTGCATGAGAGTTTATTATTATTTATTTTTTAAACATTAATTAAAATTCGGCACCACGATAGAGTGTGTCAATTTGGAAAAAATATTATTTTATATATAGGATATAAGATAAATATTTATAAATAAACAAACAAAAAAATTGTATAAAAAATGTTTTTAACGGCTGTAAAGAAGATTAAATACCTGAAATCAATTTGTCGGCTAATGTGATAATTTTTGAATTACCACCAAAATCCCTTGGTGTTCTATCCTCTAACTAATGATTAATTTCTTGGGTCCCGATTCCTTGTAAGTGAAATTCAGTATGTCCAGAAAATAATATTAAGTTTATTACAACAACGTATTTACAGTCAATAATAATTACACACAGAGATAGACTGGTTATTCAGGAGAAGCTGTGATGGAAGAGAACACACATGTATGTACAAAGTGACAGTTCTCACAGCTTATATAGAGAATATGTTCCATTTTCTGATTTTGATGAAAATGTATTTATTTTCCATTAAAATTGAGTGCCTTGATTTCAAAAATGAAAAATATTATCCGATCGCAAGTATTTAAAAAGTTATTATATTTTAATGTTTTGAATCATACATTTCATCAGACATTTTAACATGTGAAACGTTTTATAGGTGGAATTCAATCAAATCATGACTAATTCATCATCAATTCATGAATGTCAGTAACATGATGAAAACACCATTCTGAGATTTTTTTCATAAAATGCACGTTTTCTGATACAATTTAATTATTATACTTATAATAATTATTATTATAATTTAGGTTAGATGGTAAGTTCGGTTTGATTAGGTTAGGTTAGTTAGTTTTTATTTTACAGTCTGAAAATTTGAGAGAAGAATATAGGATGGCCAGAGGACTAACTAGAACCAGGAAGAAACGCTCCTTTAGGTAACGAGATTTTTTTCTTCCACTTTTTTCTTCTTCTGGCTCCAGGAAGACAAACTTCGTTGATAGCGCGAAGTATTCTTTTTAATTCATGCTTCATTGATATATAACAAAATGTACTAATCGGCACCCGCGGTAGCGAGAAACCGAACACACAGTACACTCTCAGTCAATTTATCATTCCCATACGGCGGCACCATTGGTAAACGATAACTGTGAAACTTCAACTTTAAACTAGTTCAAACGATGGACAACAAAACCGTAGTAAAAGTTCGTGTTACGAATATAGAATGAGGGGATAATGGATAGGTAATAGACAGGAACCATTATATCTACGTTCATGTACGCGTGAGATGGCGATTCATAAATAATAAAGATCAAACACGTTCCATATGGCATAACCATAAAAAAATCACTAATTTTATGAATTTTGTGACTATTGTCTCACAATATAGGTTTTAAAATTTCTGGTTGTAAAATAGGTGTTGTGTCATGTATGTCTATTTTCTTCAAATATGCATTGTGTTGCTCTATCTTTTTTAGCTTATGTAGTGTCGAAGTTTTTAACTTGCAGGTAAGCTATTAAACTAGTCTAATCTATTTATCAGGGTTTTATATAGTTTTATCGTTGTTCTTCTGGACATCCTGTTTTTGTTGGCCGAAAAAGCAACGACAAGTAGTCACTTTAGTTACGAGTTAGCTCTTTGTTAGTTTTGATTATGTTTGTTAAAAAAGATTTAAGATATGTATATTTATTAATTTCTTTTAAAAAAGTAATTGATTATAATAAGTAAAGGAATTTGGCTAATGTGCAGAATGTCACCCACTGGCTTGTAATTCGTTTTCTCTTGATCCAACAACATTTTATAAATGTATGGACATTATCGACACTTAACTTTTTTAAAATGGACAGCTTTCTAAAAACAAACAATTGATATATAATGATACTTAAAAAAAATAAATTATGTAATATTTTGTCCCTTTGCGGAAGTTAAACATATGAAAAATTAACTAACTGAAGAAATCGTTATTTAAACGTCGTATTTGGAAAATAAAAATAATGTTTCTATTTTAAGTTCATAACCAAAATAATACAAAAAAATTAAAGGAAATTGACACTTTACTCCAATATATTGTATAAGTTTTCTTTTAAATTTGTTGTAGGGAACGCATTAAACACAATGCCTAACTTTATTGCCATTCTCTGGTCAGAACCAGCCTCCATGAGAGCGCCGTTTGCACCAGAGAGTTGGTGCTGAGCTCCAACCGCAGCTTTATGCCCGCAACTCGATATCTAAGAAGCGGAACGAATCCATGTACACGGCCTTCGACAAACATTGTAGAAGCACTACAATAACGCGCCAGCCCGAACAGTATTCTGCATGAGTCTAAAATGAGCATAAAGTCTAAAATTTCTTCAGGCATTGGCGGAGGTCAGACGATCGCCGTGACATGTGTGATGACGTACTACTCCTCGCTCATGGCAATCATCACATATTACATGTTCGCGTCCTTCTCCACCGTACTACCCTGGAGCGTGTGCGAGCCTTCGTGGACTAACTGCTACTCTCCCATCAACGACAAGAGAAGTGACACCTTGAATACGAGTTCTTCGGATCTATATTTCAAGTAGGTCAGTTTTAAATTAAATTACATTTAAAAATAATAAAACTCTTCACTTTCAATAATTTGTTATTTGCAATGCAGACGTATCATCTTCAGTAATGTTCTAATCCTAAACTTCTTATGTGCTGGTTTTCGATTGCCGAATACCGAAAACACCGTTATTTTTTTCGGTATTCAGTTCAGCTCAGCCTCTTGAAATCTAAACATAAGATTAATAAAGCATCATCGTTGTCTACTAATAATACATTTTCCGAATTCGAAAACCACATCATTGATAGTAATCATACATTTCATTTGTGGACTATTTAACTTCTCCATCTCGTCAGGCGTAAAGGTAATAAATGAATAATTTTGTAATTGAACTCGAGTATTAATTTGTTAAATAATATTACATTTTCCAATTCATTTCCTCTCCTCTCAAAATTCCAGTTACCACCACCCGTCACCTTCCTACTCACTCCACCCACTCAGCCCCCTCCCAGTCCTTCTGTCAGCACCTAATTAGTTGTATGTCTACCACCTAAGCCTTGTTTTATATATTTGTGTGTATTCAGTTTATTATTTCACCTGTCTATGAAAGTTTCTATCACTCTCGAAACTCGAGAAGTGCTAATAAACTCAAGTAGAGTTTTAACAGTGTTATATTCATATCCATCCATTTTGATGATCTTAACCTTTCCCAAGCCACGGAGTAACGTAGGTCTACCGAGTAAGTTAAATCGTTTTTCTATAAATATGCACAATGTAAAACTTACGTTTTATCTAGTCTTAAAAAAATTCTTTGCATTTAGAAATGACTAGTGGAAAACAAATTATGTAATGCGAATCGTAATATATATATTTTTTAATTAATGCAATACAAAATTCATGCATAGCATTCTATCTGCGTTAATATGTGAAAAATATCACACATTAATTTAAATGAAGAGATATAAAGATCATGTTAGATGGGTCTTTTGACGGATGCGTTATAAGAATAAAGTTTGAGAATAAAATAAACGAATTAAATTATTATATTTATCATTTCTTATTACATTTTTAGTAACTATGACATTAACTATTTTAAAGTCACCCATTTAAGCTTGTAAACGCATTCCCATTTAAAGTGCTCGTAAAACTCAAATTTCTTGCAGTAACACGAGTTGACAGCATGGCTGCGTTGGGTATTTTTAGCATGGTGTGGTAATGGTTAACATAATATCTATAAATCTTATGCAATGATATTTTTCGTAACAGTACAGAAGTTTTACATATTCTACAAATATTTTCAACTTATAATTTAGTCAGGTATCTACTCTTAAAATATTGTGGACTATTACACCCTGTATATCTAAATCTGAATATTTATCCAGGTTACGAGTTCTCAGGGAGCGGGACAATATCGATGACGGAATCGGGGAGCCTGAGTGGAGGCTGCTCTTGTGTCTGTTATTGACTTGGCTGATAATTTACGTCTTGCTGATTGGCGGGGTGAAGAGCGCTGGCAAGTTTTCCTACTTTCTGGCAATATTTCCGTACGTCATCATGATCGTGCTACTCATTAAGGCCACTACTCTCCCCGGAGCTGCGGAAGGTATACTGTTCTTGGTCAAACCGGATTTCAAAATGATTCTGAATCCAGAGGTACTTAAAAAAAATGTTTAATTTACACGATAATCATTATCATCATCATCATTGAACATATCTTTTGACACGGTACTTCCATTTTCCCCTGTTAACATGGTGTTTTCTGATGAAGGGCCAATCTGGCTTCGTAAATCTTTGTCACTGCTTATCCCTACTTAGTCTGGAGTGACCTACCAGTCGCCTTTCTTCGTCAAGCTACGATATTGTAATAATTTTTTTGGTATTCGAAAGACGTGTCCATGCCATCTCAACTAAAATCTTTATATATTTAGAAGTAGAGTCCATGCTGAGGGTACTTCTCATCGCGGTACTTTTCACTCGGTTTATTAATAATTTTGATTCTCTCGGATTATCTCGGATTTTTGGATATGACACTTTGGGTCCCGAATTTATTTATCAAAGGACTATAAAGAAAACTATAAATTCCTTTGATTATTTTTTTAATTTCGCCTACATTAAGGGGACATACTAATTTAACGTCTCGCGTTTTTACAAAAAAGATTTATTATTATTATTTATATCAAACGTTGTACGATTGGATAAATTTAAAAAATAAAACTTTGACAGAATCCTTATTTATTTACGGTAAAATACCTTTTACAAGTAACTCTTCAGCACATACAATAATAATAATATGAAATAAACACACATTATCACAAAACTAATTAACAGAACATTATTTGTAATAATTATAAATCATCTTAGGGATTAATTAAATTCGTTTTAAGTGTGGCAGAAAATTATCTAGTCATGTAAAAATCTTATTCTGGGTGATAACGCACCTAGTCCGCAATATTTTAAGGGTAGATACATATTAAAAATATAAATTGAAAATGTTTAAGCAGCATCTGCCTAATCATAATCAAGTTAGCAATATAACACTACTAAAGAACATAGTTATGCGATTATTTAGAATAATTAAAATATAAAGATGTCCAGCGAAAAATTTTCAAGTTCAATTTAAAAAAAAAACTACAATGTTATTCTCATATTTTATTTATACAAAATGAAGTTTAACGATACGAATTTTACGTTTTATAAACAATATCGTTTAAATGCCGTCCATTTCTCTCAAGACACTCTTGCAATCGGATTCTTAAATTAGAAAATTAGCAAACACGCGAGAGCAAAGCATTGGTACAATGCCAGCACCTTCACGGCGGATATTTTCTTGTAGGGCCTGAATTGTTCGAGGATTGTTGCTGTAAACTCTAGACTTCCCTTCAGCTTCTCCATTGAAACTCTAGCTGTGTGTGGAGTGGCCCCGTCTTACTGAAATTATGTTCTGTTGTTAAACCCGGGAAATAACTGCAGTTGCGGTACCAAAAACTCGTCGATCATTCGGCAATACACGTCAGTAGTGACTGGCTCTCGCTGGATAAAAAAACAAGGGCCATCCGTCGGGCAGAAATTGCGCACCATATTGTCATTTTTGGACAATGCAAACGTTTTTGATGGCGTTCCCTTGGGTTGTTGGGGGACCAGTATCTCATGTTCTGTTTATTAACATAGTCATCGATATGAAAATGTGCTTTGTCAGTAAACAATATCAAGCGTTCGTGCTATTCCAAAACGTTCCAACATCGTTCTCGCTAAGGTTTCACGTAAAGAATAATCATTGTCGCTGATAAACTGCACAATTTGCAGTTTGTTTGAGCGAAACTGTAGTTTTTTTTCTTCAAAATAACGTGCACTGTTGATTTCTTTATTCCAGTACAGGTTTAAATCTTCCTTATCGATTTACGCGGATTGCGCATAATTTCACGTCGAACTTGAGTCACATGTTTTGGTATCGCTGCTGACGTTGATGGTCCCGGAGAAGTTTGGTTAACCATTGTCCCTTCTTGTTTGAACTTTTGAACCCAACACCAGATAAGTTGCGTGCTCGATCCATCACTTACTGGTCGAATATTAAAGTGAGTACAAAAAGCACGACGCGCACGAACCAATGAATCACCGTATTTTAAATATTGCTCAACCGCGAACGCGCGGTGTGCTCCCGACTAGTGACTCATTGCGACTGGCAAATAAGTAAATCACGCGCGTCGAACAATACGCCTCCCACTTACCTCAACCTGATTGTTTACAAGCAATTACAATTTAAATTTGAAATTTTTCCGCCGGACACCCTATATTATTGATTTCAAATTATATATTGAATACAAAACGCTAAAGGTCACCGAATTTTTAGAGGATGGACTGTATTTTATTTAGTGATTTAGTACCCGAGGCAAAGATATAAAATAATAACGGGTCAATTTTGCAAAAAAAATATTTCTATACATGTAGGCTTAAAACTAAACATGATATTGTAAAACCATGTCTCGCATGTCCACTTTGGGCTATCAACGAAGTGTGGTTTCTTGAAGCCAGAATACTTGTGGATTCAGTGGAAGAAGAAAATTCCAGATACCTAAAATAGCAACTATCAGATAGGTCGTGATTTTTCCTATTTCTGGTTGGTCTTTCAGCCTTTTCCCAATTCCTGTCCTTTTCTCTAATTCCTTCCACCCTTCCTACATCCCGTTTCCCCAACCCATTGTTTAAACAGTATTAATAATACATGTTTTGGTTGTATATGCATCCAATATTATTGTCAATTAATGCGGATGTTTTGTGCCAAACTTTTCTGGTTGTCCTGTCATATGTTTTCGTTTTCTTTGGCTAATATATCAGGACCCTTAGGAGGGTCCAATATTAGGCCTAAAGTCGTTTATTCTGAATGGCTGTACAAATCTGAGAACATGAGGATGGGTTAAACGGTGATAAAGCTGCACTTTACTTTATATATTATATACTTTTGTTATATGCATTATTATATATAATGTTAATATCATCGCTTAAAAGTGTAAATGGCGATGGGAGGGTCATATTACAAGACGTGCAGAAAATTGATGGACAAAAAATATTCACTTACTTATACTTGGATAGTATCCACGACAAAATACGGGAATAAGGACGCTCAAATTCTCGATGGACAAATGAAATTATTAAAGGAGTAGGTGTGACATGGCAAATATTGGCGGAGAGTGTGAAATATTCGTGGGGAAGCCTTCATCCAGTACTGTATCGACATTGGTTGATCCCACCTAGAATTATATTTATAACACATGCAATTATATACACAATAATCAGTTTAGTTTTGCCTGAAGACGAAAATAGTAGTTTTGGTTCTACATATTTACATGTTACACTACGTATGTTAAATATTAGTGATATAATTTGATTATAATAAAAAGAAAAAAAGATTTTACATCACTTGCTGTACAAATAGAGAAAACCGTATGAAGAGAGAAGATGGAGTTAGCACACATAAGATGGAATAGAGAGTATGGAATTAGCACATGGGAACTGGAATAGAGAGTATGGAGTTGGTACACATAAAATGGAATAGAGTATGGTGTTAGCACACACAAAATGGAATAAAGAGTATGGATTTAGCACGCATAAAATAGAATAGAGAGTATGGAGTTAGTACACAGAAACTGGAATAGAGAGTATGGAGTTGGCACTCATAAAATAGAATAGAGTATGGTGTTAGCACACACAAAATTGAATAAAGAGTATGGATTTAAAAAACATAAAATGAAACAGAGAGTATGGAGTTAGCATATTGAAACTGGAATAGAGAGTATGGAGTTGGCACACATAAAATGGAATAGAGTATGGTATTAACACACAACAAATAGAATAAAGAGTATGGATTTAGCACGCATAAAATAGAATAGAGCTTATGGAGTTATCATACACAAAATGAACAAATATCAATATATCAATGATGACTTCAGAAAAAGAAGTGAATGGTGAGTTTGCGTCACCAGTATTCTGCTTCCACTTTGGATACATCAACAAATATTTTTCAGGTGTGGTATGCTGCGGTCGCACAGTGTTTTTTCTCTCTCACAGTGAGCTTTGGGAACGTCGTCATGTATTCATCATACAATAACTTCAGACACAACATTTATCGGTAAGTATACAAATAAGTAAATAATACGCTTGATATGAATTCTTATCTTAATTATCCATAATTATATTACGCTTCCCCATCTATATCTGTGACTTCGATAGTATCATTTGTGGCTGTAAGGTAAGCGAAATCATATTAGGGCTGGCAACGTATATTGAGCATCTGTTATCCTATCATGGATAAGAAAATCATGGTAATATCGTATCGCACTCTATTTTTACTTTCCTTATTTGTCTCACTGTCAAATGTTTTTTTAAAAAAAAATTAAAACTAGACCTATTAAAAAATTAAAACGTAATATAATCAAAACATAACTAATCAGTCACAATTTAAATAATTTCATGTTTACAGGTAAGACAGGTTATTATCGATAAGTCATTGAAAAATGTCTATAATACCCCCCCCCCCCCGTAGCAATTTAGTAGCAATTTTGGTGTTTATCTGCTAGTTTAATTTATTATACTATATATCAATAATCGTTAATAATAGAAGTTAATTAATAATAATATAAGTTTTATGCTGCTTAAATGTTCCTTTTAAATAATTTTTTCTATTAAGTTATGTCCTGGCTTTCTTCATTTTCTTCTACGTATGGCGATAAAGTTGAAAAAGTGACAAATGCAGAGTTTTGAGTTAATTTATTGCCTCTGTAATAGTCTTGTGAATTTTTTTGTTTTCGTTCTTTAGGAAATGTTGAGTTTACACGACTGTATCTTCATCAAATATTAACGTCGGATTTCTCAACTTTGGATATACAGTAATTTATTTTTAAATAATTCTTATTATAAATCTTCCCAGGAAAGGTTTATATCGGAGTGGTCCATCGACCACAAGAAATTTTCTTCTAAATCTTGTCATTCCCATTTCCACTAATCAGTGTTGATTATTCTCGTTGTATCCTGTATTCAGATTTATGATTAGAGACATGAAGCTTAATCTATATACTCGTATATAAAGAAGAGTAGAAGTATTAAAAATAAAAATTGCAAGATGCGTAGATAAAATAGGCGAGTGGATGGCACAAAACAGAACTACTATGGATAGCAAAACCTAGAAGCCAAATCTTAATACAGGAATCGATGTCAGCGAATGCTAAATCTGCTGTTAAGTTGTTGGGCGCACATTGATTCAGATCTTTCAATGAATACACAAATCAGCAAAATTGTCAGTGCATGCTGCCATCAACTGAGATAGATTAAAAGTATTCGGAGACATCTTCCTCTTGAGGCAGCCCGTCTACTTATAAATGCATTTGTGGTGTCACGTGTGGACTATTGTAACAGCATCTATGGTGGCCTGCCAATGTTTCAACTGGATAGATTACAATCTATTCTAAATGCGGCTGCACGGATAATATATGGAGTTTTCAAATTCTTTCCCTTTTACATCAGCTACATTGGCTCCGATTCCCTGAAAAAGTTGAATTTAAATTGTACTGGTTGATATACAAAGCGACATAACATGGCGCTTTTGTATCTTCAAGAACTTTGTATCCCAGATAATTTGAATGGTAGTCGTCAAACTCTCAGGTCAGCCTCTACTTCAGCTGCAGAAAGGGTTGTAGAACCTACCAACCGTTGTCAGAAGTCTAAATTTAGTGAACGGAAATTTGCGGTGGCAGGCCCAAAAGCGTGTAACTCTTTGCCCTCCGTCATAAGAAACAGTGCATCGGAGACTTTATTTAAGAAGAAACTAAAAACGCACCTTTTCAAAAAGTCATTTTCATAAGTGAAGAAAACTATTTTTAATTAAAAAAAACAAAGATAATCGTAGAACTATAAACAGTTTATAGGTAAAGCGCCCTTGAGGAGAAAGTTTTTACGAAAATGGCGCTATACAAATTATCCATTAGTATTATTATTATTAAGAGTGTCTCTTGGTTTGTTTTTTTTATACAAATCTACAGTTTAATTCCGTGCTTGATGAAATATTGCACACTCGACCTTCAAAACAAAAGTAAGATCGCTGTCTACATGAGATTTAAAAAAACCACCCCCACCCCCCTTTCCCACTCATTAAAGTAGAATTTTGGAACTTCTTGATAAAATTTTGCATACTTGACTATCAAAATAAGAGGAAAATTACCTTCTAGATAAGATTTCGAAAAAAAAAACCCCCGGCCCCCTTTCCCACCGCTTAAAGCAGAATTTTAGTACTTCTTGATGAAATTATACACACTTGACCTTCAAAATAAAAGGAAAATTACTGTCTACATCTAATTTCGAAAAAAAAAGTACCCCCATCCCCCTAAATGAAGTCTCTTCACTCTCCGTAAAGCCCGGGCAACGTCAGGTACTTCAGCTAGTTTTCTATAAACTAAACAATTAAATTTTAAGTTCGAATTAAATAATAACCACATAATCATTTATGAAAAATAATCCTTTAACTTGATAATATATATATATATATATATATATATATATATATATAGTTCGCTTAGATGGATTGGTCATGTGGAACGGATTCAATGAGAAAGGGATTGTAAAAAGCCTGAGTGACAGTATTTCCACTATATTAAGTCTATTTTCGATTTTAATTTGCCAATTCTAGGCTACACTTCCATACATACTAGTAAAAATACTTCAAATTAATAGTTATATTAGGAGAACATTAAAAAAATTAAGAAGAAGTTGTAATTAATAATTACAACTTCACAATAAGAATGTGTTCTCCTAATAATAAAGTTGTATCATTGTGACCAAAATTTAATAAAAATGAATTGATAATTCTGGCGTCTGCTATCAGATTACTCAAAGATATTTGAGATTCCATAAAAATAAAGTATATATTGAGATTCCATAAAAATTCAAATAACGGAACGATTAAATGTATTAATATCAAAAAGGTAACAAACAGGTTCGAAAATTTATGGCTAAAAATATCGTCGCTGTAGCATAGTTGGATAATGCACCTTCCCTGGTTTGGAAAGAAATCCAGGTTCGAATCCCGGTGGCGCAACAATAATATTTTTCTATAAAATTGATTTTATATGTATGTCTTTCTAATTAATATATTTAATTCATATTTAAAATAGTTATATTTTTAAAGATTTGGTGTAATCGGAAAAACTATAAAACGGTCCTGTTGGAAGCCTAAACATTCGATGCGTGAGAAGACATTGAAATTAGATGTGAATGAGGTTATGAATTTTACCTCTAAACTAGTCCAGACTTAATTAGTAAAGATCGATGATATCGGCACACCGACAATTTGTTTCATTCTTGAGATGCGTTTTGTTCTAGCGATGCGATGATCGTTACTTGTTTGGACACCGTAACCAGTATGATTGCTGGACTAACCATCTTCGGAATTCTCGGAAACCTTTCTGTAAATATTGAAATGCCAGTAGAGAAGGTTGTGACTGGAGGAACCGACCTGGCGTTCATCTCGTACCCGCTGGCTATCTCCAAGATGGAGTCAGTTCCGCAGGTAGGAACTCACTTTAATTTGTAGCGAGAATTGCAAAGCACAAAACACCCTTAATAAAAGTCAGTCGTCTGGCAAAACTATTGGGTCATCACGTAAATAACTTTTATACTATTATTTTTCAAAAGTAAGACAAACAAAGTTTTTTAAAATCTAAAATATACTTTCCTTCGTTTTCTACAATGATCTTCCATCATTTAGTAGACTTGCAAGACCCCTCATTCAGGCCCAAAATTCACTTTTCCGTGACGATTAATACTCCTCTAGTAGTGTTCTGACCTCGCCTACAGAATTCATATTTTTTCCATCCAAATAATTTTGAAGACTACGGAATAAATGTTAATCAAATGGGGTAGTGTCCGGCGAATATGGTGGGAGGAGCATAGTTTTAAAAAAAGGTGAATTCCTGAGACGTGATAGTAAAGAAGAGCACTCATTTACTCTCTGCATGCGATTAGACTAGTTTGTGAGGAACCCATGTACTCAATTCATTGACTTTTCTGATGGCACGCATGATACGCAGGTGGTGTCGAACGAATGGTTGAATGACCAAATCCAAGCCTTTCTGCTAGTTTCTCAACAGGTAGGATAGGATTTTGTTCCACCAAGGTTAGCAGGACGTCCTTGTCGAGCTCTACATATCTTACAGGACGCGGCTCATCTTCTAGGCTCGGTATTTCTGGAACCACTGTGGACACTGGCTTGCGCTTATTTTCCGATCCCCATATACTGCATTCATATTCCTTGCGCTTTTCGTTGAATTGTTGAATTATTGAACTCATAAAGCATAATATGGGATGACCTAATACTTGTGAAATTAACTATTATATTTTAAAATAATTTTCGCTTTCAAAAACTATGTAAAAATAATTCTTTTTTACACAGGGTGTAATTGTAAAAGTACGAGTCAAAAATGTTCAAGAAGTTTGTACTAAAATTATGTTCCGTTACGAAAAATCTTAGTGTACATATGAGATTTTTACAAAATCATGTTAAGCTTTAAGTCTTCGTACTTCGAAATTAACACATGCGAAATTAATCTATTATTAATTCTATACCTTTGCTTCAAACAAAAAATAGTAGAAGATCCATTTTTTTGTATGGAATATATAATTTAGAATTAATAAAGTATTTCAATTATCCAAAATAATCACAAAACTACGATTTTTTTTAAATGTTTACATATCTGAAGTGGTTGAGATTAGGGACATGCAGCTTGAACATTTTCAACTTATCCATAACAAAAATATTGCGCTTTAGGTATGTTACAACCATTATATTTATTACTCAGACAGTGAAAATCAAGTGTTGTTATTAATTTTAAAAATTACTAAACTTTGTATAAAATTTAATTAATTTGAAGTCTCATAATTTTTCTGAATTTTTAAACCAAATTTTAGAGAAAATACTCATTTGATAAAGAAAACGGTAGTTTAATTATAAACATGTTAACAATAATAGCCTAAATAATTTAGAAATTTTAGAAATTAAAATAATAAATGTAATTAATAATCAATGAAATTTAATGAATTACCTTTTATTAAATAGGTATATTTTCAATTTCATTGACTTTATCTCGCATATTCATGCCGCCACAATAATAATTAATTTCATTCATATTTAATTTATGAATCAATTCGTCAGTATGTTCGTTCTGGCGAAAATACAGTGGTAGCGAAACCAGTTGACGTTACATTAATCAAAGTACTTTAACAAAGTTTGTTATTTTTAAAAATTAATAATAATATTTAGCTACAAAGCTAATGCTATATATAATAAATAAGTCGTAGTATTTTTAAATTTCAGCTATTCTCGTTCCTATTCTTCTTCATGCTGTTTGTCCTCGGTCTCGGGTCCATAGCGGCCATGGCCTCGTGCATTGCCACAGCAATCAAAGACAGGTTTCATAGGATACCGCACTGGGCCATTGCAACCTTTGTCTCATGCTTGGGGTTCTCGTTTGGCATTGTATATATTACCCCGGTAAGTTGGATTCGTCTATTAATGTTGTTTACACGAGGGGGTGAGGAAATAAAGGATGCAGGAAGGATGGAAGAAATTCGGGAGATGGACATGAATAGGGAACAGATGCTGGCTGAAAAATCAACCAGAACCAGAAAACACGACCCACCAGTGAAACGCTCCTTCCGGTATCTGTATCTTCTTTCACTGGATACACAGGTCTTTTGGCTCCGGGCCATGTACAACGCTGGTCCGTATGAAGTACACTTGGACATACACTTTCGGTGATAGCGCACCGCGCACAATAGCACGACGTACACCAGTACGACGTCGGTTCGCACGGTAGCGAGAAACCGATTACACATTTCGTAATTTACTTAATTTTATTTAATGACGCAAGTGTCGATGGTACCGAAGTACAAAACGACCATACTTGCAAGTACGCATAAAATCTGCGTAACGCAGGTAGGGTTTCTGAACCCGACTCGACCCAAGCCGACTCGACCCGGACCCGGTCGGGTAATGACCCTAATAAAACTCGGATCCAAAACTCGGGGTCGAAATCCGCCGGGTTCGGTTTTCAAACGAATTGTTGCAAAACATCGGAAAACGACTGAACGATCGAATGCATTCGAATTTAATCAATTTGTTTAAGGCGCTTAAAGACCCAAATTTAAATCCTTCAGACGCCTTAAGTTTCGCTACACAACTGATGAGCAGGCTTTCCCAAAGTTTGGTTTCAGAAGTCGATTCTATGGACAGTATTAAAGATTCAATATTAATTGACTATATGGAAAAGGTATTAACGATGGACGGAGTTGGATATCATTTTAAAAGATGCTGAAAACCTGGAGAAATAGGAAACGGACAATTTTAAATGTTTAAGGGAAGAATTTGCCCTGTTTAAAAACAATAAAAAATGTACGTTCAATCTTGAGAGGGTTTACGATACACTTTGCGTAGTGTAACCAACTTGGACTGACAATGAGCGAACATTCTCGGTTTCGACTAATTTTTGCATGAAAATTAGATTATTATTAGGGGATAAGTCCCTCGCTGTATTAGTATATATTATTATATAAGAGATTCTAAAACAAAATAACGTTATTTGCAATAACATAATAAAATAGTTAATATTTTTATTCTTATGTTTATACTATAATGATTTTAAACCCGAACCCGTAATCGAACCTGTCGGGTTCCCAAAATATCGGACCCGGACTCGGCGGGTTTCAAAATTCCGGGTTTTCAGAAATCCTAAACGCAGGTTATTCAAATTCTTCCCATTTATAACCAAGCCCTTGAGCAGCTTCTTGAATAATGATATTATATACTCCAGTAAAATTTGTCATTAAAACTGTGTTAGAAATAGCATATATATATCAAAATGTCATAAATTTGATATATGTTCTCTCATTTTTATTTTGTGTTTTATTTTCACTTTTGTCGGTACCGGGATCGATAGCGGTAGTCTCCAAAGCCTTTATAATATCAAAAAAGATTTTGGAGACACCGAGTATTTATGTAAACGCCTTTGATAACTGGTTCTCAGGTTTCAGATTAACAATAAGCGCACATATGATATATGAACTGCACTAACAATTTTAATTTTGCTGTCTGTTTTGTTTGCTGGTTCGAGGTTGTTGTTCTTTTAGCTGGATTGTCTTCTTTAGATTTCGACCGACAAAAGCGCGCACTGGTGGTTTATTTGGATCGCTGGACTGGTCGATGCACGGGATGTAATACGAAAGACGCCTGTCGGTTACCGTCTTTTTAGCCTTCCGAAAAAGGACGGCAATACTGACACACACACACACTATTATAAATAATAATATTATAAAATTGTACAATATTATAAAAAAGGAAACACAGTGGTGCCAATCGAAATAACAAGGCGCATAAATACAGAATATCAATCCCGCTACATCAACCATGCTAAACGAACGCTCTACCGTCTTGCTATTCCTCCATAAGACTGTGCTGTAAAAATGGATATTTTTTTGTTAAAATTTGTTAAAATTATATTTTATCACTTATTCATTTTTAAGATCAAATTTTAATACTAATATTGAATTTCACTTAAAAAAATTGTCAAACCTGCGTTGTAACAAGATACATATTTTAAATATATTTGTGAACGTCTATTTTCACGCCTCATTCATAACTGTGTTATGTTTTGAGCCAAAGGTGTAATTGATTTTAGTACTCAGTCTTTCTATGTTGAACCTAAATTTTTATTGTTTTATTTTTGTTTAATTAATTCAATTAATCAATTCTATCATTTTCGATTTCATGCTAAGCATGTTTTTTATAATTAGTTTTGTAAAAGCTCACAAGGGCTTGAATACAATATAAATAAATAACTGTCGGTAGTGCAATATTTTTTTCGAACCGGAAAAACAAATTTTATGCAGGACGCACAAAAGTCGTTTTTATATATATTTTTTTACGTTATATTTTTGACATGCATCGTAATAATGTCATGCACGTTTTCAGGGAGGACAATTTATTCTGACTCTTGTCGACCACCACGGGGCATCATTCCTCGTTTTCTTACTGGCTATTGGTGAAATTGTTTCTGTTTCATGGATATATGGTAAGTTCTCATCTACATAACTTTTTTTTATTCTAATCTATGTAAACGGTAATAAAATTGTGCAACAACTAGCAAACTATAACGATGATAACAATAGTATTGTTAATTCAACATGTGCAATCTGATACACAAAACACAAATTATTCTTAAACTGAAGTTAGAATGATACTGAAATAAATGCAATGGACAAAAGTTCAATAAATAAATGAGTCGCTGACTTTCAATACCCGCTCTAAACAAGTTTTCATAATATCGAGAAAATCAAGCAAAACCGTCACACTTTAACACATTCATCTAAAATAAAATTATTATATATTTACGTTAATTATTGTATTAATTTGAATTCAGTATATGTATTTCAGAATGATAAAAAAAAAAAAAAAAACATGGCAGGGTTTTTAAACTCATTTCGCGTTATACTGGGTTTTTCTAACCCTAATATTATACTTAATAATGCTAGCTAATAAACCATAAAATGCGTTTAAAATGAAACGTATATTTTTAAATAAAAAAATTAATTCCTAATCTGATGATATATATTATAACTCAAGTTAATCATTAACAATGGAACACGTTAAAGAAAATACTGATGGAAAAATGTCGAGTTTGATCAGTAGAAAGAAAGTTTTTTTTTTCCATCGTCAACATACGCCCTCATTTTGCAAATATAACAGATTTGAATATTAAAAAGATTACTTACAAAGCATTACATTTAAAGATTATCAACGTTCAAAGTTTGTGAAACAACCGTTGAGTAACAAAAAAATTAATAATGTATAGGGTGTGAAAAAATATTTTTTTGCACATTTTAATTCAAAAACACAATTTTTTTTTTGAAAAATGGTATCACAAAACTGAAAAAGATTGTGAAAAATGATGGAAATCAAATTATAAAATAATATTCGTAATGAAACAGAAGAAAATCGATTTTAAAATTGACTAAACTGGCTTTCTTTCCAAACGACATTTTTTAAAATTGACTAAACTGGCTTTCTTTCCGAACGACATTTTTTAAAATTGACTAAACTGGCTTTCTTTCCGAACGACATTTTTTAAAATTGACTAAACTGGCTTTCTTTCCGAACGACATTTTTTAAAATTGACTAAACTGGCTTTCTTTCCGAACGACATTTTTTAAAATTGACTAAACTGGCTTTCTTTCCGAACGACATTTTTTAAAATTGACTAAACTGGCTTTCTTTCCGAACGACATTTTTTAAAATTGACTAAACTGGCTTTCTTTCCGAACGACATTTTTTAAAATTGACTAAACTGGCTTTCTTTCCGAACGACATTTTTTAAAATTGACTAAACTGGCTTTCTTTCCGAACGACATTTTTTAAAATTGACTAAACTGGCTTTCTTTCCGAACGACATTTTTTAAAATTGACTAAACTGGCTTTCTTTCCGAACGACATTTTTTTCTGATTTTTTCCTGTAATGAGAATATTTTACACTTAATTTTTTTTTTTAAATGGAATACATTGAAATGAATGTCGTCGTTTTTTTTTTTTTGTATTGTACGCTATTGTCAGCGCGCAATTGTCGAGACACCAGTTCAGCTAGATGCAATGCATCTATCCTACACTGAGGCAGTCTTTCAGGTCTTATTTGGTTCAAAGTTATGGCCGTGTTAATAACTTTTTCTAGTAACTTTGACGTATAATTCGGCCGAAGAATTGGAAGAGTTTTTGTTCACTGCTGTGATTGAAGCATTCGTGCGTTGTGCTGTCCTCGAGATACTTAACATTTTTCTCCAGCAATACATTATTTTACCCTTGTCGTTATCGCAGACTGTCCAAATCTTCGCTGCATATATGAAATCTTGAAACACTAGTGTATGAACCGACATTGTTTTAGTTGCTTGCTTGTAGCGGGGTGTATTGGCCATGGACTTAGATTATGCTGTTAATATCGATGGTGTAAAAGCGATGGATATTATTATTAGAAGTTGTATTTATTATTCACTCTTTCAGGGGCATGTTTTTGTGTCAGTATGTCAGTGTAAGTTTATTATTCACTCTTGAAAATTATTAATATTATTACTATTATTATTGAGAAGTTTTTCAAGTTATTAACTAAAGGAGATAAAATATTTTATAATATAAAATAATACCAAGTTTAAAGTGTATTGGAATGCATATACACTAAAGTCTTCTTGAACACTTGCGGCGTTTTGCAACACGTCTGCTCGAGCGAAGCCGTGTATTCAGAACACCGCGCGATGCGAGAGTTGCGTTTAGATCCCATACGTCTGGGAAAGATACAAAAAACGCATACGCAGGTTTATTTATCAATTCTAAATTCTTTCGCTAGTCATACAGTTTTAGTTAACATGAGAACTGAAATATTTTCACGTGGATTTACGTACTTAATATAAAATGTATCAAACAAATATTTCATATGCTTTTATTTCGCAAAGATTATCGTTATGCACAGCTTTTTTAATTGTTTAGAGTGCACGATCTTGCTTGCTTGATATCATTGTCTTTTTATATTCTCTACAGTTGGTTCACAACAACATTAGGTAGTTGTGTGTGTGTCTTCGAATATCCTGCCCACTGTCACCAGTATTCATAATCAGTGCACCAAAATAAATTGCCTCTTGAACTACCTCAATTTCTGCTATTTGGCAAGTCTGTCGTGATGCGTTAGCACGATTCACAACCATTATTACTAAACGAAACGGCTTGCTCGCGAATTAAAATTTTTGTAAAATAATTTCCAGTTCAATCTCTGTACTGGCCGCGAGCGTGATGCAATAACTGTAGTATTTTTTAAATAAAATATAATTATTTGTTTTTAGGCATACGGAACATTAGCGACGACATTGAGTTTATGTTGTCTCGGAAGGTTGGGATGTTCTGGCGCTTGTCTTGGGTTCTGATCACTCCGGGAATATTGATTTCAATCATTATTTATTGTCTTTTTCAACTAAAGCCCATCTTGTACAAGGGAAAAGAATATCCAACATCTGCTTTGGGTAAGATTGTATAAACTACATTTCTTCAATGATTATTGCAAAAATTAGTTTATGGCAAAATATTATATTAATAATAATAATAAACACTTTTATACCACTGTTAACCTTTTCCTTACGGTGGTAGAATAAAAACGCGCATTCCGGTGCTGGAAACTCAGTGTACATGTAAACGTTTGCGATTTTTAAGTCGGATAAATATTAATATTTTATATTTATTACTTATATTAATCATTAAAATAATATAGTTCATATATATTATTATCAATTATTGTGTAAAAGTGTTAAAAATTAGAACAAATATTGATCAACGACAACATAATGAAGCATAAGACACGTCTAACTCGGCCAGCGCACGCTCTGCGACTAAAGTGACGATCGGCATCCGGTACCGCGCGCCCCGCTCACTGCACCATCCGCTGCTCACCCTACGTACACTTACACGTGTTAACAGATTTACGTCAGGGTCTTCGAGAAAACATTTTTATTGTTACGTATGATAAATACTTATATAATGTAATTATTTTATCCAATACACAAATATATTACGGAAGAATATCTAAAACATAAAATCTGTATTAAATATATTTACAGAGATATTCATATAATTAGAGGTAATATCAACTCAGTTCACATCATAGGAAAGGAAAGGTCATCTTAACGCGTAAATTATGCGGATAAGTGAAACAGAACAGAGAATAAGAAAAGTTATCAGTTTTTTTTTGTAACATTTATTGTTAAATACTTTTTTTATTAGTACATTAATTGTAGATATGTTGCCAATATCGATTTTCATTCATAAAACATTCATGAAAATTAAAAAAAAAGTTCGAGCAAAGAAGTTATATTTGTTAGTTATGAAGGTTCTTCGTCTTAATGTCGCCGGAAATACAGCAGCTGTTTTTGTATCTCCACTTGCTGCCTCTCCAGTAATCTGTATGTTATGGAGATTGTTTCCGTTTTCAAATCGATGGAACCACCCTCGACTACAATTTTTACTCGTGTCGCCTTCTACATTTTGAATATGGTTAAAAATTGTTCTCGCTTTTTCCATTTTATTTACTTGTCTTAAAAGCATCATTGTGGCTGTAGTTGCTGATGATGCAGTGTTTTCTTTATTTTTTAGAATTGTGCGTATTGTTAAAGTAGACAAATTCCAATTTTACCGCATAATAATGAAACAGGGTTTTACTGTTCTCGATTTATACAAAAAAAAAAACCCATCAACATGGTTGCTAAAATTTGATAATTAGACAAGCATTAGAAGAAGATTTTCCATAATAAATTGTTATGTTAAATAAATGATCTGATTTATTAAATTATTACAAGCCTGTTATGTATTATATCTTCGTTTTTCAGAACATGTAGACAAGATGTAATACATGTTCTCCTGACGAAGGCAATCTATATTTTTCAGTTTGCGGATGGATTCTGACAGGTGTAGGCTTGACGCAAATACCACTATACGCAATAATTGCCATGCGCCGTAGGAAACACATACCGGGGTTACGAAATGTAAGTTGGTTACCTCACTGATAATTTGAGGATCATTTCGAACCATTGTTAATTGAAATTGTTTATTAAGGAATACCACAGACTACCAAATACATGGACATAAACTAAAGCAAATTTCTTTGTTTCAATATTTGCATTTCGGTGTCGCTCACCTGATCATTTTGGTACCACTCAAATAGCTCGGTAACTTTTTTTAAATATATGACTCGATTGGAACGAAAATTTGAACGCTAACAATATAATAGGCATTGATGTCAAAAATACACAAATATTTAAATTTAGAAGAGTAAATACTTTTACTGTTGCATAAATGTGTCATAAACTATGAGAGTAGAATGCTCCTCATCCCTCAACTAATGTTCAAAACCCCTCTCTTATATGTACACTTTATTTCATGTCTATTTATTTACTTGTCTATGTTATTATTATTGTGAAGTTGCAGCCTTTCAGAACATAGTTCTTTAGTATTTAAAAATAAATAAATTCTATAAATTATTTATAAAGATATACAGGAAAACTAAATTTATTGAATACATATTTTTGTTGCTACCGGGATTCGATTCTGGATCCTTTCCTATTTAGTGAAATGCGTTTCACTGTTGAATGAAAGCCTCACCCTGTGTCCTCACTTTCATATATTTTTCGCTGTCATGTATGTACATTTGCTCTCTGTTATTATTTGTTGCCCAGTATTTCCGTAGAATTTGATAATTAGTTAGTCTAGCGGGTTTTAGGGCGGTCTACCCTTGATTCCTTTTGGGTATCACTGGACGACTGCAACGTCAGATAGATTTTTTGATGTGATGTATCTAATTTGTTATTAAATTATTGATGCTAATATCATTTCTGTCTTAGAATAATTTTTTCCTGTTATGTTTAGAAGTTTTAATATTTTCAGAAATTGAGAGCAATATTCGTTCCCAGGGATGACTGGGGACCCGTGGAGGTTGACATCAGGCAGGAGTGGTTAGAGTATCGAAGAGTCAAACAAAGGGAACGGGAAAGCAGGGTTGGACTATCCAGGCCAAGGAAGTTCTTCAACGCATTTTTAGGATACTGAATACGATTTTATTATTTCATTAACAATAAAGGAATTTATTATTATATTTTTAGATAGCTTATATTAATTTTTAAAATAAAATCAACAATAAATTATATTTGATTGTATTTATTCACGATTTGTGGCGTTAGATGGGATTATATCTAATGGCGACGTGTCAACTGAGGCAAGACTAACAGAACACAACGGAGTTATGGTACCGACACTAGCAGAGGAGGAACGAAAGTAGACTAAATTCCAGTGGAAATGATATCACTTAATCATACATGTGGCAGATCTAAAGAATGAAGAAATAAGGAAATAATGTTTAGCTGATGCTAGTATAATTAGTAAGATTAAGAAAGGATCACTTAGGTGGTTTGGTCATATGGAACGGACGAATGAGGAGAGAATGATAAGAAAGATATATGACGCAAGTGTTGATGGCATCAGAAATAGAGGACGTCCACGGAAGACTTGGCACGACCATGTAAATCAGTTACTGGAGAATGGTCCTGTTAGAAGCCTCAATAATCGGCGAACTTGTATGAATGTGGATGAGAGAATTGTGTGTCAGTACAGAAAAGTGTGACGCTCTATTCTCTCTGCCTAGCCTCACGGGGAAACGGCGTGATAGTAAGTAAGTAAGTATAATATATATGTATGTAATAAAGTTGTAATAAATAGAAACTACGGTAAAACTATGTCTGATAGGGGACGTCCGCCACGTATGGCACGACCAGGTAAATCAGATAATGGGGGATTGAAATTACAGAAAGCTGGTTGTATAGAATTTGGGTGAAATTTTATTATTAAATTTGAAATATGAATATTTAAACACACGATTTTTCTCAAATTAATTATTTTCCACCATTAATTGATAGTGATAAGCATTAAAGAAAAGTGTAATGATTCAGATGCGAAAATTAAAATAAATCATTAAAAAAATAAAAAAAATAGAAAATTCAATATTTTGGATATATTATGAAACATCTAGAAAAATACCAGATTCTGTCTCTCGGGGCAAAATGAACACTGAAAGAAGTGTAATATAATGTAAGGTGAATTAGTTTAATACAACTAGCTGTGTTTAAATAAATAATAAATTATTAAATTTTTTTAGTGCGTTAGGTAATTTGGCGTTTTGACCCAAAATATATAAAATCAAGCACAAATACGACATTTTTTGCATATATCATAGACCTTTTTCACAACATAAACTTAACATAAAAACAAACATGAATATTTTTTACACTGTCAATCCTAATAAACATCTTTTTATATATGTAAATTTTTAAGTTATTCAAAATAATAATACGATTGATGTACTTTGTATTTCGCTTACACGATTGCAAATTCTTATAATGTAAACAAAAAATTCTATATAATATAATTTTATATTAAATAGAGAACGTCCGCAGTATACTAGACACGACTAGGTAAATCAGATACCGTGTGATGGTCCTGTTAGATACATAGATTTCAAAATCTTGTGTATTAACAAGGGTTTAGAAATCTAACATACAAATACTAACAGTTTACAGTTAGATAAATTTAAAATAAGAAAAAAAGTTAATAGAAAATTAAATATTGTAAATAACAAAATCCTTTTTGCAGATAGTCACCGTTGGTTATACTTTTGTTTTTATCTGTGCTTGTATTTTTAATTTTAGTACATTGTTTCCCGAAGAAGATTGATTTATTTGAAATATGTTGATTTGTCAAGAAATAATGATTTTAAACGAAGTGTTTTTTTTTATTATTTATATTATATGTTGACATAAAGTAATTTTGCAAATATTAAAGATATGTTTTTTCCTATTAACCTAAAACACTATAATTTTATAATATAAACTATTATTACGTTAGAAAAACTTGTGTTTAAAGTTAAGTCATAATAAATGTAAATATACATCTCTTGTGCTAATGCGTCGACCGCTTATGCTAATACATTTTGTAACTCGTAAATATTTTACAAGATACCATTTTTCATATAATAAAAAATTTAAATAAAAAAGACTTCGGATTAATCGATGAATGAAAAATATTAATTTATATCGCCATCTTTCATATAATAATCTTTTTCTTTTAGTGAATGACCGTTATACATGTGATGGCAACCATGTAGGCGATCATAATTTTATGTGGACACGACATTGTTGTACTATGGACTTTCCGAATTATTATCTTAATGCCAAGGCTATTTTTGTTTTCAATAATTTTGACTTGAGTTGAACGAGTATCTGATTTTTTTTGTTTATCTTATGATACGGCCAAAATATTAAAATTTCCAACTAGGATACTTAGTAAGAATAATTGAAAATTAAAATTGTATTTATATTTGACTTTGTTTAAACCACTGTGTTATTTTTTCGTCAAGCGGTTTTAATACTAACGTATCTTCGTCAGGATTGGCGTACAACTGAACTATTCCATAAAATTTAAGCGACATCCATTACGGGGTACAGGCGTCTGGGTAAGAGTAGGAAAGTGATTGACAGAGAGACATTATAAATAATCCTGCTATTTAATATATTCCCTCTTTCAATGTCTACCTGTCAATCACCTCCCCACTCTTACCAATACTCCGCCTACACTCTGTTATGGATGTCGTTTAAATTTTATGAAATTGTTTTAGTTGTACGCCAGTCCTGACAAAGATACGTTAGTATCGAAACCAGTTGACATAAAAATAACACAGTGGTTTAAACAATGTTAAATATGAATACAATTTTAAATTATGTCCTAACCACAAAGTTAACGCTACAAACATAAACAAAATTAAAATTAAAAAGAAGGATATTTGGAGGCAAAAATGAAAACCAAGTGTGGCATATACGCTATAATCGTTAATTAGTGATGTAGATTATGGAATTTGGAATTGGAGGTGAGCTGGTTGAGAATGACCAGGAAATAAAACATTTGATGCACAACTCAATAAAGGACAAAGGGAGGAGGAGTACTCATCCTTTCTCAGGACCGGTTTAGAAGCTAGGGCTCCCTTGTCGGTTCCTCTTATCAAAGCTAATAAGAATGTGTGACTTTAATTCAATAACATATTCAAAGAAGTTGATGCAGTATATAAAACAAAAAAAAACGAAATTTAATATGGTTATTAGCAATTTTCGCAAAAGTTAAAATTTAGACCTTCCAGCGTTGTTTTTATTCATATGAAACTTATAAATATGAATCTATATAATACACAGATAGATTACATATAGATGGAAAATTGATGGTAAACTAAGGTGCAGCAGTTCAAGGCCAGATACTTAGGCATCAAAAACACTCCAAAAAGAGAGACAGTGGACGAGACACAAAATGATTTAAGTCATTACATGGACAGACTAATGGAGTTGCAAAACACGAGGTATGGAGAGAGAGAGAGAGAGAGAGAGAGAGAGAGAGAGAGAGAGAGAGAGAGTGTGTGTGTTTGTGTGTGTGTATGTGTGGGTGTGTGTGTTTTTATATTGAATTAATTGCTGTTTTGTTTTTTGTTGGTTGTTTTATTGTATTTGCAAAAAACGTGAATATATAATTACGCAAAAAACGTGTTGTTTTACATTCAGATTGGTTTAGACTGGCGATGGACTACAGTAACATAATGTTAAATCTTATTCACGTGATTAATGTTTAAATGTGAGAGGTATTACATAGTGAAATAGATTAATGTATTGTGTATTTAAAAAAAATATGACATCGAATAAAAAAATATTTTTTAAATTTTTTAAAGCTACAAGATTTTTTCTTTCTGGATTATTCTCATATATACCCAAGAGAGTTATGTTTATCATAGACATGAATATGTTACAGAGAATCGTCACGAGGGATTTTTTTCAACAAGGAAGCCGTTAGAAATATCTGAAGGGTAGGTCGCTCGGTGTTACTTTTGACAGCTTGAATATCATGCGCGATGGCGAAGATTCACGGTGTGATAATACAAAACGTGACATAAAAATTGCTAGAAAGTCTTCTAAATGAATGCTGTAGGGAATTCAATGAGACATGCTGAAAAATGAAAGGGATGTAAATAAATTAGGCTGGAAAAAGAATTTAAAGAAGCCAGAAGAAAACAAGATAAATTCAAATAAAGAATTCTCATTCTTCGGTGTTGTCTTTATCCTAGACCAGAGTGTAACAATGTCGGTATATAATATATTAGCGCGATGAGAGACGAATGCACTGGACTCTCTTCTTACATGCTGGATACGTTCCACGCAATACCGTGTAAAAAATATACTAAAATATAAAATAATGGTGGACAGGTTTCCTTGTATACAAATCAATTCAGGATATTAAAAAATAAAATTTATTATTGTTTATTGTATCTTTATTATATGAAAGAAAATTACTTTAAAAAAAATCGTAACAAAGATTATTCACTATCAGTATCAGACAATAGATGGACCCGTCTGCGCACATTTGATACGATATCGCTTTTAACACTTGAGATATTCAGAGCCTGAATAATATTTCTTTCCAAATTTTTGGGTTTAAACAAAAATTCTATTATCGATCGCTGTGACTCTTGGTAACCAGCCATGCAAGCGGTCAAATCACGTTGTGGTCATTTATTTTAAAATGATTTCCAAGTTTATTAGCCAGTTGCAGGCCTTCACGGATTGAATATGCTGATATTGGGCCTCCTTCATCATCGTCATTCCTCGGGACTGGTGTGTTCCATTCGAGTTTCGGTATTTCTTCCTCGTCGAGAACGTCATCAGTGATCAATTTAGGGATATGTTCAATCGTAAGCTCTTCAAACACTTCACGACCGATTGCATGTGCCACTATTATGATATCTGAATGCAATTTAGTTGTGTTCGAGCTAATATGGTTAGTTTTTACACATTCTTGCCAGATTGGTTGCCACACTTTATCCTAGCTCCCTTACGCATAGTACTGAGTAGTACGTACATGCAAGAGGTGTTATTTCGAAGCCGTGTAAAAAGAGAGTCCAGTATATAAATGATGCTTCGCTTTAAGTTTAGTAGCATATCGTTAATGTGAACAGTCCAAACGTCGCGCATGTTCGGACTGCTCACATTGGATAACGGCCCGGACTGTTCATGTTAACAATCAGAATCACTAGCATGAAACCCAGAGTAATGCTGCAGTTGACGTACTGTATGATGTGTAATTAATAAGTTCGTAGAGTCCTAGTCCACGAAACTATCACAAGGACCTCTGATGCTACGAATAGGACTACAGTAAAAATATAGCGTGACACTAATTAATAGTGGGTATGTGAACAGGTTAACCAGAAATCTACGAATAACGTTTTTGTATAGATATACAGTGGAACCTCGCTTTACAAACGACAAACAATTCGGTTTACGAACAAAACTCCCGGCGAAAAATGTTTCACTTTTGCGAAAAGAATTTTGGTTTATGAATAGGCAGGCAGTATCAGAACTCACTATGGAAAAACTAGAACAGCTTCTTAATGAGCAGCAAAAGAAGATGACAGAAGAAATATTATTTTCAGAAACTGATGAATGAATGTAAGATATTCCTAGGTCCCTCGATGCACGAAATGTGCGAGTAGTGGAGTGAGGTGCAAATATTTGTGGAAAAATATCACCCTGATAAAACTTTACCTAATAGTGTTATAAATCTGTTTAATGATAATACCATGTCTCATTTCTACAACATTGTAAAAAGAAAAAAAAAACAAATACCGTTGAAAGGTTTTTCACGAGGCAGAAACCTGATGAACTTTAAGCATCCGATTTAACAACATGCAACCGAGCAACAACACTTTACTACATATTTTGTAAGATAAGTTAAAATAAAGTTTTTTATGTTTGGTCTATTCGTTTTATTACTTCCAATTCATTTTAAGTTAAAACCATGAATTTTTATTGCTATTATAGGATTTCAAGTAAGAACTAGAAAATATAGATGGTAAAGAGCGATTTTATTGGGAGTCTCAGATTCAAAATTTTACATTGATTCTTATTGGAATAATTATTTCGGTTTACGAACAGTTTTACGTTCGTAAACTGAAATTTCACATTTTGTATCAATATTGAATAGGTGAATGTGAAATCAATACAATTTTGATGACTTCATGTTTAAATGTGTTCGTTTTTAATCTTGTAAGAGTTACACTACCAAGTTAGTCATATTTTGCATATTTATAAATATAAAATATTTATTTGTCTAACTTATCAAAGAAATTACATCATGATATCTCTTTAATATATCGAAAATATCTCAATACATAACTTTTTTTTATTGTGGAACATATATTATTCGCGAATAGATAGATACAAGAGAAACCAGAACATTTGTATAATTATGTACCTACTTGCGTAATGAATTATTTAAACGAAAACACGGTGTATTTAATGGTTCAACACAATGCTAAAATGGTTAAATTAGTCGGTTGAAATTGAGACGTGCTTGATATCAGACTAAAATAATGTTCGTCTACCCGGAAAATAATTGATTGCCACCTGTAATGTCCTCCCTTCTCCTTGCCTCGTGGACCAGTTCCGAATACAGATCTGTGATGCAAGACTGCTATTATTATTCGTGAATTAATTATATTTAATAACTTGGGGGAATAATTTTAACAAAATTTACAAGTCTCAGTACAAAAGTCTTGTTTAGAGTAATAACATTGATTGGTTTACTTCAGTATATTGAAAAAAAAAGTATATATTTTCCGAATCATACCTCAAGTAAATAACGTACTGGACCACAGCGATCGAAATAACTAAGCACTTAATAGATAGATGAATCCAGAGTTGCGAAATAATCTAAACAATTAAATAGTGTATATATTGTACGTAATGGTACTGACGATATTATTGTGGAAAAATAAATATTTATGAATTGAGATCGAGATTGTAGAATGGAATAAATATTGTATTAGAAAAAAATATATTTATGAAGGTAGGTTGTAATCATAATGATTAAAAACGCTGAATTGTGAACCGCCTCCACATTTTATTACATTATTCGTGTTCGAGATGATACAATACTCAACTTGGTCTAGAGTGAGGAACGCGGTAAATTGAGACAGTGGCGTGAACAAAGAAATAGTACTTATTTAAGATACACTCATTAACTGTTATAATATAAAAAATATGTTATTTACGCAGACCAGTAAATTTATAGAGATGAAATAAAGTGTACGTATAGGAAAAGGGTTTGGAACATTAGTTGTGGGACGTGGGGCATTCTACACACATTATTTATAGAAACATAAATCCGATAGTTTACGACACATTCATGCAACAGTAAAAGTATTTACTCTTTGAAAATTAAATCTTTGTGTAAACAAGACGTATTTTTTACATTAATGCATGTTCCGAATTCATAAAATACACTTTTGGCGCGTCTTTTTTATTCAGCCGCGATCACTGTTATTGACACATTTCCGCGTCCAAATTCCCACCCATATATTTTTTAATGCTCGTCTTTTCAATGTAAATTGTGACCTTGACGCTAGCAGACGTCAACTTGACCGATATTTATTCGATCTGGACATCGCGATAGCATTCGCGGTGTGGACCTTTCAGCTCCAGTGTACCAGCACTGTATTTTGTGATATTGTGTTTTGATCACGTATTGCTTGTTGTTTGTGTGCTGTGGGTGAACTTGTGACATCGCCGTATTTAATTGGAATCGGAGATCGACTTATCTGCGTGCCATCGACGGCGACTGTAGGGATTACGGAGGCGTCATATACAAGGTAAGGCGAAGAGTCCTTCCGAATCCCGGTTCCCCGAAATTCACTAGTCCTTCTACTAGAACCCCTATCCCTTCATCTACCTCATCCCGTACCAAGGTTTCCCTACTTCTTTCCCATACCTTGCGGTGATTTCTATTTACGACCGGAATGTCGTATTCCATTCCGCGGGACGCGCGACTCGCAGATTGCACAATTCTTTCATTAATTTATATCCTATCGATCCGGATTTTCAGTTCGAATTTAATACATATTATATGTTAGCGTTTAAATTTTCTGTGTTTATTTATCTTTGAATAAATAATAGATTTAAAATATTTAACATATAATATAATTAACCTTTTACAATTATTAATTTCCCGTCACTATTGACGGAAGTATATAGTTTAATTAAGATTATTAATAATGGATTTAATAATTTCAGAACGCTAAATTTATCTATAAAAAGGTTTTCGGATAAAACGTTTTTATTTCCTTCGATATCATCGCAATAATATGAAAGTGATAATATTTTCACAAGAACAAGACATATTATTAATATGAAAAATTGTGATGTTAATAATATGATACAATGGAGTACTGGTACTGACACTGATTTACAGAAGTGAAACGAAAGTAGACTAAATGCAGTGGAAATGAGATTGCTTAGGCGTATATGCGGCAGATCCATTTATGACAGAAAAGATTGAAGAAATAACGAAGTAGTGTAAAGCTTATCTTAGTATAGTGAGTAAAGTTAAGAAAGGATCACTTACGCGGTTTGGTCATATGGAACGGATGAATGAGAACAGAATGGTAAGTAAGATATATGATGCAAGTGTCGATAGCACTAGAAATATAAAACATCCGCGGAAGATTTGACATGATCAAGTAAACCAGATACTGGAAGCTAGTCCTATTAGCAGCCACAATAACCGACCAGCCTGTATGAGAAGATGAATAAATGTGGATAAGGCGAGAATTGTGTGTCGGGACATAAGAGTGTGGTGCTCTATTGCGTGTTGGTAAGCAAGTAAGTAAGTAATACTATGATCATTAAATTCATTTCAGGTAATAATAATAATAATAACTAAATCTGCCAATTTTTAAATATCCGGTAATTTTGTGTTTTTGTTGCCCGGTGTTGGGTACGTTTTATTTGTACAGATAACAGATCTAGTTCATAATGGATACCTGACTAAATAACGAGTCGGAAGTGTTACGTAAAATCATACTGTGTGAGATGTTTCACAAAATCATGTTAAGCTTTAATTCTACATACTTCGAAATAAATATTTGATAAATTGTTGCTTTATTCAATAAATTCTTATATATTATATTATTCTAATCTTTGCTTCTGTTCATAATTAATCTAACAAAAAATAATCTGGTGTTCAAAGTTTATATGTTCAATAAATAATTTTGAATCAATAACATATTTCAATTAATCGAAATATTTCCATGATTTTTCTAAAATGCTTATATCTCTGACATGGTTGCAGATTACGCACATGCATCATGATGATTTTTGACTCATATTTTTAATATGTATCTACCCTTAAGATATTGTACACTAAGTGTGTATACTCAACGAAAAAAAGTTAACTTTGTTCGTGGCGTTTGCAGTAATAACTACGTATGTATTTTATAATAGAATATCACTTTTATGAATTAATTTAATCACAGGTTAACGTAGAACTTCATTTAATTTTCCTACACACAAACTAAACGAGTGTGGTCACCCTATACGCGCCCGTAGTCATGACCGTGTGAGGGCTCACCTATCAACCATTAGGGTGCGAACCAGAGCGACCAATAAGCAGACGCAAATAAACAATTAGCACCAGAGACGGATACTGTTTAAGCAATTAACATCACTTCTCCGCAGGCCGTCCTATTATCAACATCGCCATTCAATTGCATTTCCGGCGAGCTATTTTAAAGTTTAACCGCTCATTTTATTGTATTAATTCATCATCACAACAAACGAAACCTTAAGTGTTCTTTCATTTATATACCTTCCTCTAGTTACAACAGATACTCTACATTATGAGCTTTAACCAATATGCGTGAGACAAGAAGAGGTTAGGAAATTCTGTCTCACAATATCATAACCTACAGACGCAATCTCGAGTCAGTCATGATTTGAACACAACATTGAAGACGCACACACACCTCAACTCTTACTTGAGCTTGTTGGTCTAGTGTTGGTTTAAGCCATTCGCTAAGTGATTGGGTAATTGGGGGTTTGAGCTTCGTTCCAGGAGACCAGCAGGTTAGTCCTATTTTCTTAGCATAAGCATTTTAATTAGTTTGAAACTAGTAAGAGTACTGACAAGACAAGATCAGTTTTTTAAAATAGCAAACAAATCAGAGCATTTAAAATACTCACACAACTAATTACAAATACGTTATCTTAAAAATTTCGTAATTTTAATCAGTTAGGTATATAAATATAGTTTATATAATACGCTTAATTAATTATAATTTATTAATGTTTCATTTATGAACCCTTTCAGATGTGTATTTTATTATTTTATTTTATTTACGGGAAATCTAACAGTATAATTTAAAAAATCATTATACATGAGTGGAACAGTAGACAAGGATTTAACAGATTTATAATGATTGATTTTTTTTTTTGACGGAATTTTGCTACATGCGAAAATTGGTAAAAAATCAATAGCCTTCATTGGGAAGTTTTGTTGCACTATCCGTATTTACCACATGATACCTTCAGACCATAATTATTTCGGTCGGCAACATTTTTTATAGGATAAAAAATTCGATTCAATAGAAACAGAAAAATTGTGTCTTAATTTAAACTCCGAATTGGGAATAGTGTACAAAAAGGGAAAATGTTTACAGGTTATCAAAAACGATAAAAATTACAATATATTTCAATAAACATATCAAAATGTTAATTGATGATTCATTAAAAAAAATGACAATAATTCCAAGAAGATTTGATTGGTACCTATTTGATTGGTATCTATAATTTTGATTGGTACCCAAAGAAAGGAATATTAATTTTTAAATTTAAAAAAAAACAACTTTTTAATTTTGTATGATTTCGCCATAATGTATAAATATCGCTATTCATATAAAAAAATCAACTATACCGATTTAGCATTTTGTACCTCACAACAAAAACTTTTTATTAAGCCTTAAATTAACGCCAGACTCACCCTTCAGGCATAACTATTATTAGTGATGTAATTGATAATAATAATTGGGGATGTTAACATCCCCAAACTTATTCAAAATTTTAGTAAAGCAGATTACACCAAAACAAACATTAATTCACCCGTTCGTAAATGGTAATAGTTATATAAAACAAAATTTTAAGTTTTATATTTTACGAGGCCATCGTTAAATACGTATATATTATCTCACAAAGATCCATTAATGTTATGCTTAGCGAGATGCGTAGGAACAATGGCTCGCCGTGTTTATCCATCCGATGATTCGTAACACCTTTCAGATGCTGACAGATTTTTGTATACGAGTTTTAAGGTTTGTTCGTATTTTCCCGTGTGTACAGACAATCAATCAAACAACCAAAAATACAAAAATTAGGCATATATTATGATAATATATCTTATTATATTATTGTACATTGACGCCCGTAACATGTTAGCATATAGTGTTTCATAGATGTATAGGGTGAATATTATTATCCAAATCGATTTTGTTTGGCAGACATTTATCAGTTCGCATTTGCTAGTTGTAGAGTAGTTGATTACAATTATGGAGCATCTAACGCCTCAAAAACATGCAATATCATATGTTTTGCAGCTCAATATTGATGAACCCGACTTTTTGTAAAAAAAATCATCATGATGTCGTGATTTAATTACTACAGGTTGCGATTATTCTGATTTTTTTATATAGATATTGACATTTCGAAACCAAACAAACTTTTAGTTATTTTCTGTTGTTACTTTTCGAGGATGTTAGAAAACTACTTCTTGGTAGCCGAATTGTGTCGATCGTGCGGTTTCAACAGGACAGCGCCATCTCACACACAGCTAGAGCTACGCTTAAAATTCGTTTGCATAATGTCAAAAAGCGGTGATATCAACTGACTGGTCTCCTCGATCACCTGATTTGACGGCTCCCGACTATTTTCTGTGGAGGCACTTGATAGAAAAGATCTACGTTAATAAGCCATCAATAATTCCGATGTGACAGGACCATATTCGAAATGAAATTACTGAAATAACACGAGAAGTGTGCGAGAATGTTATGAAAAATATGGTTGAAAGAGCACAGATTTGTACTGCTGCCAGAGGCGGCCACTTGGCCGATATCATATTTCATAAATAATTGTAATAAACCAAATAATCGAAAATAAAAAAAATGTGTTTCATTTCCTAGTTATTCAAAAACAACATCGGTCTATAACATAATACTCACTCTATATATGTACATTACGGTAATACACTTTAATATATTGTGCTACGTTGGCGCATTGTTAGAAAGCAAAATAGCTAAAATTAATGTTTTAAAATTATTACAAGTTTTCGATGACACATGAAATATTTAGTCAAAATAAGGGTATTAGGAGAACACATTCTTATTGTGAAGTTGTTATTATTCAGAACAGACGGTCTGTGATATCTTAAATATTAATTAAATATATTAATTATAAAGATATACATATAAAATCAATTTTTTCGAAAAATATTGTTGTTGCGTCACTGGATAATGCACCTTCCCCGGTTAGGGAAGAAATCCTGATTCGAATCACGGTGACGGAACAACAATATTTTTCGGTAAAATTGATTTTTTATATAAATATATATATCTTTCTAATTAATATATTTATGTGAATCACGAGATCCGTAAACAAGTTATTTTTAGACACATGTGCACGACTAAGAGCGATGAGAAATGACTCATCTTGTAGAACCAAATAATGAGAACGGGTGTACGTGACGAAGATCATGTCGCCTAGTGAATATGAGGGAAGGACTCTCGCTAAGTGAAGTCAGTCTGCATCAAATTTCGACAAAATACGTTATTTTTATCCTTACAAAAATCGCGATAATTTTCAAGTTAAAAATTGAATCAATAGTTATGTTAAACACATCGTTTTAAAATATTTAAACAAGAACATTAGAATACAGTGCGACAATAGCCGCTTATAAATTGTGATTCCGGTCAGAAATAAAACAGTGAAAAACAATATTTAATAATAATCGGTACTAACTATTTGTCTTGCTTATTCTAAAAAATAACCATTTAGACTAAGTGCCTCCTTCCTGTATATGAAGCCGAGGCAGAAAAATTAGTCATCTGACAAAGGTAAACTAATAAAAACTATTATATTAATGTGTTAGTTAGGTTTCGTAACAGCGTGTAACGTTTTGTATTACAGTAATATCAATAAATCTATGAGAACTGGTGGTAGGTAAGATGTCAGATTCAGAATAAGAATCAAATCTGGGAGGTCTGTATCAAAACCATCTTCCTCCCGCCAGCCAGTTTTGAAATTTTCAATTATTTAAGATTTAGCGAAATCTTGAATTTGACAGTTAAAATATCACTATATAGTAAAAATAATTATCGAAGCTACTCTGCTATCTGCTATATATTCTCACTCAGTAGTAACTCTACTATCTTAACTGGATGGGCCATTGTGGGGCTAAAAACACGTTTTAGAATATAAATAACTCAAATGTTTAAAGAGATATAATTTATTAATCTAATAATCACCTTTGCTCAATTTTAGTATTTTAAAGTAGTGGTACAAAATGTTACTAATACAATATTAATATAATTTTTTGTTTATCGTAAATATTAAAAAAATAATATATCAAATATATATTTCCTAATTTGATAGTGCGCGTGAGTTTTGCGCTCAATTCTGCACGGTATTCTTTTATGAAAATCGCTTTCTGGAGTAGGACGCTGTGTATCATTTGTGCGCGGCTTTACTAACCCAACCCAACCTAATCTAGGATTTACCAAATTGGAATGGTGAAAACCCGAAATTCAGTACAACAACGTGTTGATATTTTATTTGAAATTCGCAAATCCCAGGATTTGTGCGTTAAATCCAGGATGTGCGGAATTTAGAATTATGCTAGTTCCATATTAATTCTTGGAATTCTATGTACATCTTTGAATCAAGATATCTCATGCTTTTCTATATAAAAAAATACAATAATTCTTCTGCTATTTGTGATATTTTCATCGCGCCAATTTAGGGTTTTGACTTTTGCACCCTGAATATCGGGAGTCTCGAAACATTAAATATAAATTAAATGCATTAATTAGAAAGATATACATATAAAATTGCCACCGGGATTCGAACGTGGATCTCTTCCAATCCGAAAATGTTCTGAATAATTACAACTTCACAATAATAATGTGTTCTCCTTAATACTTACAGCCCGGTGGGTCAAAACAAAACACGTCCGGCGGTGGTGGGTCATTTTAGACCCAACTCAAGTTTTCGGTTTTTCAACTGTTCAACATTTTCGCACACCTCGCGTGTTATTTCAGCAATTTCATTTCGAATTTCGTCCTTGTCCTACAGCATCGGAATTGTTGTGACTTATTGCCGTAAACCTTTCCTTTCAAGTACTCCTACAGAAAATTGTCGGGAACCGTTAAATCAGGTGATCGAGGAGACCAGTCGATATCGCCGCTATTTGACATTGTGCAGCCGGGAAAAATTTCTAGAAAAATTTCAAGCGTAGTTCGGGCTGTGTATGAGGTGGCACCATCCTGTTGAAACCACATGCGTTCCAAACCAATTCGGCCACCAAAAAAATGTGACGATGGCGGTCGCCATTAATGGTTAATTGTTTTAATTACAAAACACGTTGTAGATGCTCAATAATTGTAATTGACTATCAAATTCGATTTAACAATGTCTGCCAAATCAAAATGGCGGCCTAACAAAATCGACCTGGACCATAATATTCCAAGTGTTGGTGAATGAGCGCGCGAATAATTGACCAACGTAAGAAAGTGTGTATGTGGCGACCGATTGGAGTGCGCGGTGGGGGAGACCCGAACCGTTAAAAGCCGCGACAAACAGAGAAGCGCTCTCTTACCGTTCCGGGTCTCCCAGACTAAATACTTACTTATACAAACATTTTCGATTAATTCCAATTTTTAAAATATTTTCACAGCTGTTTAGAATTTTGTTTCTATATGAAGTTTTCATGGGATATTCTGCCGTATATCGATCATCTGAGAAAATCCACATCGGCTGAGTACTTTCTGAATACGAATGAGTGGAAAGTATTCAAAATTTGTAAACATGATCTAAATTTAATATTTTTTGATATCCGAGCTTGAAAAATCAGTATAAAAAGTCGATGGTAATAACGTCCTGTCAACGACACTGTATTTCAATAAGATAAATGAATATCGTTTTCGATATGGTATAGCAAGCGAATTTTCAACGAAACACCAATACTCATTGACCTTACCCATGATGATGAACCCTGAAATGGGATCCGAAATGTAATTTAGAGAGATCGGAGATATACGACACAGAAAACTCTACAAGGAAGATTTCTATATTCACAGCTTGACTTTTTCGATTCCGGAATTTGATTTAGAAAATATCACACTTAAATTATAACCGTTAAAGAAAATAAAAATAGAAGATACCTTATATTTTTAATTTTGTTCACTATGCTGATATCAGAATCACATTCACATTATTTAGCATTTAATAGATTCATTAAATATCTTGTTTTAGTAGTAAAAAAAAAGATGATTCAGGGATATTAATATGATGATTTATGTATACATTAACACTGAGGAGAATCGACAGGGTTCATAAAAATTCACTTCTTAATAACGTGTAATTCTTTAATATTTTTAATCCGTAATATTTCTCAAGGATTAATAGATAAATAATTGAAAAGTAATTTTAAATTACGTTGTAAATTGAAACAATTTTTTAAACTTATTTATTGACGACCGGTTTCGAAGTGATCGTTACGTTTTATGGTCAAATAAACCTGGTTTTAATTTTATTTAAATATACTTATTTCAAAACTCAAGTGCTGTATATGGTAATTACAACATTACTTTGTTTTTTTAAAGATTTATTTTACATGCAGTGTAAATCGGTTAACACGAAGACCGAGATATTTTTTAATATTTCGTTAGGTTATTTGTTAATTTCGTGTTACAAGACATTTGAAAAAGACTCGGATCCAAAATCCGAAATTTAAGACCAACATGTTTAACGATTTGTATCTAACTGTTTATTGATTGAACGCGAAGTTCGGCGACGACGTGGCTGACGTAATCCGGTTTAATGGTAAGGGCGGTATGCGGCAAACTGCATCATTGAATCTATTGACTTTATCATTAAATATCGACCTAGTCATAAACAGAAAATAATTTGTTGATGACGTGGTGCTCGATGTTATTATGAGATGCAATTTTTTTTCAAGTTAAGCGTTAAAAGACAATAAATAAATGTACTCACATAGCACTTTTTCGGGACTCGTGTTCGTGTTAATCAATTTTTCATGTTAAACAATTTTCACGTTATCTATCAAGCTGTATCACAGAACTACCGGTGAAAATTTTACGTTTAAAAATATTCCGGTTGCAAAATTGTTTTCGCTTCCCTGCTTACAGGGCCGGCTCGCGGATAAAGAAACACATTCATGAGTTGAATGTGCATTTTAAATTTCTTCGCCGAGTTGTTACTTTTCATTGTTCTGTGTTCCGTTGCTCATTTGCAAACACACCGTCTCTCGAATAATCCAGAAGAATGGAGTCACGGTCCGCATCAGAATTGCACAGAATCTGAAACCTTTCAACGAATTCCAGCAACACAACAAAATTGTGCAAAAGTTGTTCTCTGTAGTGATGAGAAAAAATGCTACTCTTGACTCACTGGTGTGATTGTGATTGATATTCGATAATATCGGTGATTGAAAACTGTGACTGTGATTACAGTTTCATTACTGATACGCGTACACCGCACGATATCACAATACACGAAATAAAAAAAACAAAAAAAAAACAATTGTATTACTCAAACTTCATTTGCGTAAAAAAACATACTTTAGCATATATAATTAATATATATCTAATTTAATATCATCAAAAAGAGAATGAAAACTTAAAAAAAAATGTGAGTTTATTTTTCGGGTCAAATTCTTAGCATTTCAGTCAAATGCGTAAAACGTTTTGGCAGAATCTACTACATGGCGCTTATCACGAATTATAATGTCATTCTTTTATGAATATTTTCGTTCCATATGCACGTGCGCCGAATCACGGTTCAAAACGAAATGGAATAAAAAAAATAATCAAGATTCACGATGTTCTCAGATATTAAATCACTGATAGTAAGTGCGACTCAAAATATCAGTGATTGTCTCACGGTTTGTGATTTTGAGCTAATTACTAGTTATCTGCTTATAAATTAGATTATTATTTATTATTTTTTTCAATTTGAAATTCGAGAAATTCTAAAATTCAAGCCGGGGCTAATAGTTAAACTTCTTGTGTCTTGTATCACTAATTTATTACGTAAATCTTGCTAGAGAAGAAAGAGATGACAATAAAACTTTTGATTTTCTTGTATTCAAGACAAGTATCAAAAATAACACGTATCTCTAACAACTATCTAAATATATGTAGGTACTTTGATTTCAAAATATTTTCATATAATATATATGAACTAGGTACTTCAATAAATTATTTAATTTTCGATGGATTAATTTAAATGACAAGACACATTTTATTTCATTTCATAATATTAATATGAAAAAAAAGTGGAAAAGACTTCAGATACGAGTTAGTATTGACACTTGTCTCGAATGTGAGAGAATCAACAACCTTATTGTCAACTCTTTCTATTATAACTTTTACGGTCTAGTAAGATTTACGTAAAAAATAACGTTCTTTAGTATTTAGTTGACACTAAGAACACGAGAAGTTTAATTATTAGTCCTGTCTTGAAAGAGTATTACAAACTGAAAAAATGAAATTGTACCTATAAATGCCTCAAATGCTTTTTAATGTGATGTTTTAACACGAAAAAATGACCGTGATAAACTTATATATATTTGTAAAAAAATGAAACTTAAATCAATGCATTGAGTAGATATAAATTATTATGTAAGCTGTATATATATACCCAATATTAGTATCAGAAATATTGCATTTCCATTTTTCACATTTTTGGCAACAAAAAAGTACTTTTCTGTTTTCTAATAGTTTTATCAGATTCAGTTTTCTAGGCTATTCTTTCAAGTGTTTCCGATGCTAAAGCAGCAGCGACGTTAGCTTTAATGATGGATTCTACAATAAGTTGCGAAACTTTAACTAAAAAGGTCGGAGACACACGGCAGAATATTCTGGAATACGCTGCACATAAGATGGGTGAAAAAGTAAAATAAAAATTTCGCCATAAAAAGATAATCAAAAAAAGCGAGAGCGGAAAATTAGCTCTAATTAAATAATTGACATTTAGCTAAACACACTCCAAAGTTATACATAAAAAGCAAAAAATCATAAGACAATGGGTCTACAGTTATGACTTGATCATTTAACAGCACTCGTCCGGACATCTTTTGTTTGAAACTTCAATTGTCCTGAAAATATCAAATATCTTTTGAAATAAATTCAATATACATTTTTAGTTTTCCTTCAGAACATATCATTCAGTGTTTAGTGTAGACACTGAATTCGCTCTGACAATGTCACGAAATGTTGTTTTATAGTATAGCGTATATATCGATTACGTTAAAATTTTTTTTCCATCAATACAATTTATTTTATATTTTACTTTAAAAAGAGACGTTGTTGTTAATATGTAATAAAAAATACAATAATTAACGTAGATCTGCTTAAGGTTAAAACCATTTGAAAAGTTTAAATATGAAGAGTAATGAAAAATTAGAAAGGCGAATAAGACATCAACAGGGGGGGGTGCACTGTATACAAGTAAAAATGCTGTGCATTACTAAGAATTCTGAGAAATAAAATAAAATAAAATAATCTTTATATTATAACAATACCATATAAAATTTTAGCCGTTGTTACCCGGGTTAGCGGAATTCATGAGTTTTGTCTAGTCGTGAATTATTTGCGAACCATTTCTAACAACTTCATGTGAATTCTGCTCCGCAATTTGCTAGCACTTAGGTCTTGAATAAACCTTACTTGTTTTTTTAATTCTTTTTATTTTTTTACTGAATCTATGTCGGATGACTGAGGATTTTTAAAGCAATTTGTGTTTAAGGCTGCTGTTTTCGAAAAGAAATAATCCTTACTGAAAACTGCGTAGAATGACATTTTTACGTATTTGATTTACATGAAAAATTTTTGTTTTCTTAGTATCTACCTACCTAACCCCAACCTAACCTAACCTAACCTATGATTCCGTATTTAAGTGTTTGCGTAGATACAATTTGTAGGTTTTAATTTATCATCTGTTAAGCGAGCGAATTTCAGGATATTATCAAGTTATATTATTACCAATATTAAATTAAATGTCAAAATACAATTGTTTCATTTGTAAAGCTAGTTATTTAAATAAATGTTTGAGAACATTTTAAATCCGTTGCCGAAGGACAAATTGTAGAAAGTGCAAATGGAAAGCAGAGTACGGAACTGTGCAATAAAAGAACTTACCTTTTTTAAAGTAGTAAATTTACAATTTTATTCTAAATTTAAATTATTCTCAAAATAAAAAAAAAAACAATATTATTAAAAAAACAAATTTTAAATAAAACTTTTTTTGTTGTTGATACCAAATATTACACCTGTATCGTCGGTAACAGCATAGCCTAAATTTGTGCTTACTGTACGCGACTGGGCATCATACATGGCTATTTAGCAAGGGAGTCAGTTAGGATAGGTTCCGTGTAACGGTGAAAAGGTAATTGTTGTTAAATAACGATTGTCCACATATTCTAAGAAAAAAAAAGGTAAAAATCGGCAAATCATTTCGTATTCAATTAGTTGCTTATGGAAATGACTTGAGAGTAATAATTACACGTAATTATGTGGTCTCATGTGACTGAAATTTCGTCACTCTCTCTCAACAAACTGAGGTCAATACCTCACTCAGACCTTCGTTTTTGTATTGAATTAAAATATATGGCTTGTGCGAAGGAAGCAGTTTGACTGGTTTGTAAACGTTTATGGTTTTGAAATATCGACGAGAAGCGGAATCCAAAAGCCTCTATAAAAGGATCCATCTACCATTCCGTTATATAAAATCATTTATTGTCAGTAACGCGCAACTATAGTGAAATATCCAATTTCGAAACCGCAGTATTGCTCGTGCAACAACTGACAGCGGACTGTCAAAATTTTAAAAACTTCACTTATTAATTCAAGCAGTTCTTAAAAATTTTGCCTCCCGTTTAGAAGAGTGCTAGCGAAATAACGGATCACATTTAAAAAAAATAATTTTTAAGAAAGAAATTGCTAAGAACAGTACTTAAATGCAAAATATATATATTTTTATTAAACCAATCCATTATTTCATTGCATAATATTTATTATGAAAAAGATTTTTGATGATTTAAATATATATTGAATTTTGTTAAATAACTACTTAATTTCTAGCTTATATGAATCAAATACTATATTTAATTGATTCCAAAAAAAATATATTGTATTAACATACAATACCTATAAGACACTGAAATGATTATAAGTCGCAAATAATTACATATTTTTACAATTTTTTTGTATTTTAGTTTTTTATGTCCTTTATACAACGCTGATTCAACGGATCGTTTTATGAAGGTGTGATATTTGTTGTCTCCTTAGCGCAAGAAAATAGACTACAAGTCTTCGAAAATAAAGTCTTTCGAAATATTTACAGCTCAATATTTGGTAATCATACAGGAGAATGGAGGTAATTAAAGAACCTAGAACATCAGGAACGGTATACCGCCCAGGAAGATAAAAGCAATAGGCGGGGTATGTAACGAAAGCAGATGAAACAATAAATCAGATGAGTAATATGCACAAAGTCCTCATACCCAAGCCAACGGAATTGAGACCGAGTGAAATATCAGGCCATAGATAATACCAAAAGATAAGCAGATGCTTGGCGGATTGGACCACGGCGGCGATGTTAAGGGATATATTGCACTCCGTTGTAACTGCGGTCATGGTCTTCTGAGTCCAATGAGACCGTTGAAGAAGTAAATAAATAAAGTTTTTGAATAGATTATTCCATTCAAACTGACGAGGCGGACATAGAACGATATCTACAGCCAGAACACCGAAGCTCAAAGCGATGAACTTGTATTATTATGAATATAAGTTCAAAAATTTGACGTAAATGTACTCAGTTGATATGGCTGAATTGGTTAATGCATTTTCCCGGATAGGAAAGGGTCCAGATTCAAATCCTGGTAGCAACTAAAAGAATTATATTAATCTTTCTAGTTGATAAAATTAATTTGTACTAAAGTTTTCGGAGTGTCTTCGAGGATATATCGTGTTTTTGTAGATGGTGTTCTTGGGAAAACCTAGACCGACGTTTCGGTATGGCAAGTCGTAATAATGTCAAGGCTTTGTCTCAAAACTTATGGTATTAACCGTTTTTATGCGTGGGGGATATATAAGTATATATCCCACACTTGAGATTATATTTCTAAATCTCTCACGTTTCTTACAATCAATAAAACAATTACAACCGGTCCGCGTTAAACCCTTTTTTAACAAAAAAACATTACACAATATTCTATGTGATTTACTTTTAAATCACACTTAAATTATTTTATATGGACAGGTTTTTACAGCTTCAAGATGATTGTATCCTAAACAATTTGAATGGAAGACGTCAACCTCTCAGGTCAGCCTCTACTATAGCCGCAGGAAGAGTTGTAGAACCGACCAACCGTTTAAATATAGTGAACTGGCATTTGTGGTGGCAGGTCCTAAAGCGTGGAATTATTTGAGAACAATCAATCATAAAATACGTTATTTAGGAAGAAACTAAAAACACACCTTTTCAAAAAATCATTTTCCATAAGTGAAAATAACAATTTTAATAATAAACAAAAATGATGCTACAAATTATCCAATATTATTATTAATACAAAAAATACATCACGCACCAGGCAGAGAGGGAAACCTGTATTTTATAATATTTAATTTAAAAAAATATAGTTGAATCATTTGGCTTAGTTCAGCAGATCAGTTTGTTTGAAATATCTCACGCATTATGTTGTGTGCAGATGCTGCGTATAAAATGTTCTGAGAATATTTAGAGATTCATAATACTATAATTATTCTTTTATTTTGCTTAGTAAAAAAATATTAAGGTGTAAGTGTTGTTTCATTTATTTATGTAAGTATTAATTTACATTTTTAACATTACTATTCTAAAAATCAAGCCTATTAAGAATCATGTATGTATTGAAACCGCTAATAAATGATTCTGTCTTGTGTTAGATAAATTTAAAATTGATATCGATGTGTTAAACATGTTTTGAATTATAATTCATAATGAATGATGCCATGTGTGTATTATATCTATATATATATATATATATATATATATATATATATATATATATATTAGTTGTAGAAAAACAACTTCACAATAAGAATGTGTTCTCATAATAATTCATACAGTTATTTAATGTGAGATTAAATTGAAATTTTTTTTGGTACTATAATAGACGACTAACTGACTAACAATCTTTCAACTTGTATTCCTCTGTGTTGACATATATACGTGCGTCTTTCAACTTCTCCTCATTCATACTTTCTTATGCATGCTCGTTTTTAACATGACAATCTACAATAATTACATCTGGTAGGGTATCAGGTTGCTTTTTCACCACACTCTCTTCATCATTTGATCTACATAAGCAACCGGTGGTTCTTCGTTTTCGTTGATGACATCTGCCATGATTTATAGAATACGAGGTTTATCGTTTATTTATTTTTCATTTTTTTTTCTACATAGGTCAGCTATACAACCATTCCAAGAAACATTTACAACTACCGATATTTAGCCACATTTGAAATAAGGCATCTAGTTTAATGTGAAATTTATTTAAGTAATAATAAAATGTATTAATTAAATGAAAACATATTTTTGTTGTGATGTTTCAATTTTAGCATTTAATAAAAAAATAATATATATTTCACCAAAAAGGAAATTATATTAATAATAAGAAAAAACACTTTATTTAAACCACTATTTATTGAAACAAACCATTCTTTTGGCATTAATAAGTGTTTAGAAATTTTAAATACAAGCACCATGAGTTTACAGATAGATAAATTATAAATAAAAAAAAGTGTTAAAGTAAATATTTTTGCAAATTATTTTGTTTTCAGAGTGGTTCCTAATTAGTTACCATCATTTATATTTATAGTTTTGTTTTCTGTCTATGCTTGTATTTTTAATTAAGTGTATATTGGTCTTGAAACATGTTGATTTATCAATAAATAGTGGTTTAAACAAATGTTTTTTTCTAATTATTTATATAATATTGTGCCACAAAGTAATTTTGTAACTATTGAAGAAGGAAATTATATTGTCCAAGTTTGACGTAATAGGTAATGGTTATCTGATACGTCTTGGTGATAACTGTTTATTTTTACGTACCTTTTTAAGTAATTTATCGAATGGATTTTAATAATACAACGATTATATATATTTAATACAAAATAACAGGGTGTTTTAAAAAGTAAATTAGTTAAAGGCAGCGAGTTAGCTTTATGTGAAGCAATGACTTTGAAATGTGTTTTAAATCACAGCGTTTCCATTTTTAATAAAATTAATTTGGTATTTTGGTATTGTGTTGAACGAGGCAGCTTATATAAAGTGTTGAAAATTACCTTGACTCTGACAATGTTTTAATATCGAGTTATGTAAATACATATCACGTCGTGCAGAAATATTGAATGTATTAGAGAATATTATAAGACTAACTTTAGTGTATTATTTTAGATAAACCCTGGTCTTTCGTAATATTATATTATTATTATAGTCATGGAACTCTTCGCTATATCTACTGTTGTTAGATTTCTGACTTGCAGCTGGCGTTATCAGTAATTATGTACCTACAAATACGAGATATGAGATTGATAACGTATAGCAGGCTAAGCATAAAATAGTTAGATTTAAAACATCTATTAAAAAGCTTACAGACTACCAAATATTTGCATTATGGTGTCAGTCACATGGTTATTTTGGTACCACGTATGCAACAAAATAGCTCCAAAACTTTTTTTAAATACATGACTCGATTGGAATGAAAATTTAAACGCTGACAATACAATATGACAGTATAATGTAAAAAATAAGTTTTATTTACACAAATTTATTTTTGAAATACTTTACTGTTGCATACATGTGTCATAAACTATCGAATTTATGTTTCCACAAATAATGTGTGTAGAATGACCATCGTCCCTAGACTAATATTCCGAACCTCTCTCTATATGCACACTTTATTTCATGTCTATTAATTTACTGGTATGTAGAAATGCTGTAATGATTTAAGATTGTTAATCTAATAATAAGTAGGTATTAAATCCTAATGTTTGATAAATTTAAGATGTATTAAAAAATAAATTGATTTATACTCTTAACACCTTGACACCATTACGATATTTTTATTGCTGAATAAATATATAGATGGCCCTCCTACAACAAAAAATTAAGAATTTTTAATTATCACTATTGACAACATGGATCATATACGGTGGTAATAAAATCGGTGGTAAAAATTAATATTTATACGTATTTTAATAGCTTTTGATTTCTAATAAATTTTCTGCGACACAAGCAAAATGAATACAAAATATACCTTTAATGGCGTTCTGGTAAAAAAAAATATATCCGTGTACTTTGTTAGTATTACCTTTAATGTATGTTGATCGGTGTAACGTTAAGATCAAATAATAGATCAAGTGGTTAGGGGTTCTAAGCCACGGGAAACTAGCAAGTTTGTTACATTTACATAAAAAAACGTATATTTTTCAGCGCATTTAAAAATATAAAAATTGTTATTGTGTATGTAATATTCCGTATATCTATTTTTTAATAAGTGAAAAAAATGAGGAATAGTGGCCGCTACGTGGCCATTGGCGGCCGGTATGCGTCAGGATATCAGTAGAATCTATATTTCTATATTATATTGCTTTAAACGAAATATAGATTCTACAAAAGCCTATGCTGCTTTCCTGTTAGTGCATTCTGTATTGCTCTCCTTAGTATTGTACGAACGGTGTTCTTACGAATCAACTTTGAAATATATATATCCACTTAAAGACATTCTTGGAAAATACCAACAAAACGATCATTATCATCTCCTTTATGATCGTATTTGACAGTGCTACCATAGATAATAGCGAGATGACCATTAGACATAGATGAGATGAAAGGTTGACAGATGCTCAATATACTTACCAACCGTATTATGATTTCGCTAATGTATGTTTAGAGACATTAACAACACGTACGTTTTTGCCCCGCTCGTGTCTCATAGACCTGAGTGTTTAACCAAGAACTTTATAACCATAAATGACACTACGTCCGAATCGAACATCCGGAAAGTCATATATACAAGATGGGGAAGCGCAATATTATTAAGAATATATAATTACACTCCAATAAAAATATGTAAATATATTATCACACTAGCTCAAATCAGTTTATTACTTAAATTATTATTTAGTTATTGTTTTGTAGCGTGTTTTGAGTTTATATGCACAATTTTATTCAAAAATTTTCAAAATTGAACATGTAAAAATAAATCCGGCATTACTTTCGAGGTTGATGGTATCGAAACACGTAATGCGCGATAGTCCACGATATTAGCAGGCAAATGTTTCGGAACATTGAGAACTTAGCTTTGTGGAAAGGATGTATTACAAGCACAAATGAATATTAACTATTTAAAATACAATTTTGAAAAATCTGGGACTGTGTTATGAAGAATATGGCGTTAGCGTTAATGTATGAGATCTTGCCTTCTATATGAATTAGGCAAAAAAGAGATAGAACCAATATTGGCATTGCAAATTTTTGTATATTTTTAGGTTTATTTGACGGGGTTCTAGTTTATTGTTAACTATTGTCATGTTATATTTTTTGTATTTATATATTATTTTTGAACGTATAAGTTAAGTAACTAGAATTATTATATATTTTTTCAGATCACAGTAAAAAAATGATCGGTCCTAGGGTGACAGTTAACCAAGGTGAACTCGAGGGGAAAATTGTGACCACCGAAAATGGGTTTGAATATAAGAGTTTTCAAGGAATTCCGTATGCTAAGCCCCCGGTAGGAGATCTAAGGTTTCGGGTACGTAAGAATCAATAATGGTCATGTAGTTAAATAAATAATGTTCAAAATTTTTTATATAATATTTAAAATTTCAGGATCCACAACCGGCTGATAAATGGGACGGAATTTTAAATGCTACAGAAGTTGGAAATGCATGTCCTCAGTGCGATATTTTGATCACGAATAAGTATTATGGAGAAGAAGATTGCCTCTTTCTTAATGTTTACGTACCTAATAATGCTGAAAACTATCCACTTTTACCAACCATGGTTTGGATACACGGTGGCGGTTTTATCATAGGAAATGGCGGTCCCGACTTGTATGGTCCAGATTTTTTGATACAGCAAAACGTAATTATTGTCACAATTAACTACAGACTCGGAGTTTTTGGTTTTCTCTCATTGAATACTCCAGAAGTTCCCGGAAACGCTGGACTCAAAGATCAGTCACTCGCGCTTAAATGGGTAAGAGAAAATATTCGCTACTTCCACGGAGACGCTGATAATGTAACAATATTCGGAGAAAGCGCTGGTGCGGCATCGACTCACCATCACGTTCTATCTCCCATGTCTAAAGGGCTCTTTAAACGAGCGATAGTGCAATCAGGAGCCAGTTCTTGTTTGTGGGCTTTACAAGAAAATCCTCGAAAGATAGCTTTTGAAATGGCAGAAAACTTAGGATTAAACACAGATGACGAAGATAAAGTGGTGTCATTTTTGAGAGAAATACCAGTCAAGGAATTGGTGATGGCTTCCGTGTCTGAACAATTTATCGGTAATATTCGGTTGACATTTGTTCCGACGATTGAGCGAGTCTTCCCAGATGTCGAACCCTTCATCACTCGATCGCCCCGAGAAATATTAAACTCGAAAGATTTCGTCAGAGTCCCCATGCTCGCAGGCTTGGTCTCAATAGAAGGCTTGATATTTATGACAAAAGCCTTTTCGAATGCCGCTGACAGAGATGCAATTGAAAAAAAAAATATTCCAGATATGTACAAGTTTGTGCCGAGCGAGCTTGTTGCGAAATATGGACAGAACGGTGTCGAAAAGATTAAAAAAAAAATACAAATGTATTATTTTCCAACAGCTGACAATATCACGGAGGGTTTAACAAATGTATTTTCGTACGTACTATTTGTGAAAGATGTTGTTTCATTGGTGACGTTGGACGAGGGCATGGCCCAATCTCCTAATATATATTTTTATAAGTTTTCTTATAGTGGTTCTAAGAAATTATTTAAAAAAATTACCAATTTAGATTACACCGGTACAGCTCATGTTGACGAACTTAGCTACATTTTCAATGTTTGCATTCGGGAATTTAATAAGATTCCTGTAACACCGACTGATACAATGATAACAGAACGGATGGTACAGATGTGGACCAATTTTGCAAAATTTGGGTAAGAAAAATTAATAGTAATGGTGTGCTCTTGGACGTATTTAAATATTACTAAGAAAAAATGTTTGGTACTATTTAGAAAATAGTGTTTTGACTGTTTATAAATTCTTTTTACTTTACAGGTGGGCTAAAAATAACTTAACTATTTAAAAATGAAATAACTTATTGTAATTTCATTATTTTTATTTATCTTTTATACTGCATTTTACTGAGCTTATGGATTTCTTCAACCTATATATAAAGCTTGTAATGAGGTAGTGGAGTCTTTTTTTTTTTTAAAAATATCATTATAAGTTATTTACCAATCTGAAAGAATTTTTTCTATATCTTGAAATATGGCAGAGTTACGGATGTTCAAAGTTGCGTGTTTTAAAAACGATCAGTTTATGCCATTTTATCATGTGACGTCACATATTCCAAGTTGAAAAATCGGTACTCGACACTTCGTACTAATATTATTAGTTCGGGTACGTACGAGGGATGTGACGTCGCACGGTGGATAATGGTAATACGAACGTTTTTCAACATGCCCAAATTTGAACGCCAATACCCCAGAAAGTATTGCATATTTTGAAAAAATTAAAAAAGAATAGTAATCTAGATTTTGTTCTTATTTTTTTAACATACTACAAAAGCTCATTTCCCACATACTCCACAATTTCATTATGAAAATGTATTTATTTGAAATATATACATATGAAATTATTTTTAATATGTACATAAATAAATAAATATATAAATAAACCAGATAATGGAGGATAGTTCTATTAAAAGGCTCAACAATCGGCGAGCTCGTATGAGCAGATGTATGAATGTGGATGAGGCGAGAATTGCGTGTCAGGACAGAAGAGTGTGGCGCTCTATCATCTCTGCCTACCCCCACGGGGAAACGGCGTGATGGTAAGTAACTAAGTAATAAAGAAAATGTGTAAAGATGAATAAAATATAATAAAAATACAAAAATTTATTTAATTTTTAAATTGTTAAATCACTTTTAGTTCACAGCGTATTACACATTTAAAAGTATTCTAACAAAAATCAGATAATTATTATATACTCGTAATGTCAATATGTGCACAATTTTTCATTAATTTTCTAGGAATCCAACTCCAAAAATTACGAATGTTATATCCACCATATGGCAGCCCGTCTCGCCGTCAAATATTATTTGTTTGGATATCGACGAAGAATTACGGATGATTCCAAATCCATTTGCAGAATCCGTGGACTTTTGGAAAAGTGTATATGAAATGTGAAAAAAATATTTAATTCATTGATAATCTTAAAAACTTAACAATATTATTTATATGTTTCAATTGAAAATTTATATAATTTACGTATCATCCAAGTACATATATCTACAATTACAATTTCTCTATGTCTGCAAGCTTTCCAATGAAAAGTAAAATTTTATGTGATTATGAAACAAATATATATCTCTTAAAACAGCAACGTTGCATATTTCAAAAGAAAGCAGACTTTGAATCTGTCAAAATAATTTTGAATGTGGAACATCGTTAATCGACGCTATTCTAAATAAGTATGTAAGTATTTACTTGTACTGACACACTTTTTAATTATAAAAAAATCATTGACGTAGGAAAAAATGTGAAATTTAATAATTAATTTAAAAGTTAATAAAAAATAATATGTGCACGAATGGAAAAAAATGATTTAGTTGTAGTTGTAATAGAGCAAAGCTATGATTATCTAAATGTTGGATAAGTTTATTTAGCGGAAACTTAAGTAAAATTTGTCACCGAGACGGGGTTACAAATAGCGCGTTAATTTTTTAAAATATTATCTTGCTTTTACCGAGTTTTATTTTCACCTTTACAGGTACCAGGATCGACACCAAGCGTATCGATTCCAGTACTTCTCATATGCTAGGCTAGAGCACGACCATTTTAGCTACTCCCTTAGTAGACTATGTTGACTGTGTGACTAGTAGTAGAATAAGTAACGCTGCCTTTTCTGCATCAGAATTTGATGTATTTATTTATTTTATTAGTAACTATATAATACTATGTAAAAATCTGTTTGGACTGTGCCCGTCTCACTAGAGAAATTCTGTGTCGAGACGGGCATAGTTTACGAGCAATTGTTCAATTAATTAAAATTACAAGTAGTTAGAATTACATTTATTACTATATAAAAGGTGTATATTAAGAACAATTTTAAAATGGACTTAACTTTTGAATCTCTTTGTAGCGATAATTAATGTAGAGTCAATATGTTGGGGTGAGTGCACCAATACTGGCTATACCCATATTATGAATCCAAGTTTTAACATATAGTTTCATGTTCTTGGGACAATTCGATTGATTTAAGTCTTTTAGCATTCTATTAAATAGTTTAGGTCCAAAATATTTATAGTTCCTTTGACCAAATACAGTATATGCTCTTGGGGTTTGTAAGTTATTTGTATTTGTCCGTGTGGAAATTATGTTTTGAGTTGTTTTAAAATGTGTCTGTATGTATTTATATATGTATTTGAGAGTAGTATTAGCCTATATTTGTATAATATCAAAGACATCGAATTGATTAAAAATTTCGTCAGTGCTCGTTGTGATTGGGGATTTGAGGACTTTTAATATAATTTTTTGAGCTGCTATTATTGGATTAATTGCAGACATAGTCGCTTTACCCCAAGCAATTATACCACGCTCTATGATTGATTGACAGATAGCATAGAATGCCATTTTAAGAAGTTTTATATTTCTTAATATAAAACTATAAAACGACGTCAAATTGGTATTAAGCGTTAAGGTTTTTGCATTGATTAATATGTAATAATTACATTTATTGTGTACAAAGTATAGATACCAAAAGAATTGCAAAAGAGGAAGGAAACTGGCATTTACCACAATCCGAATTTTGCTGACATCTCCAAAGACGTGGACGTACATTTTTACGCACTATTTCGTTAAAGGTTCCGACACAGTATAAAAGCGAAGTCTCGAGATTGTATGATATTGTAAACTACACCGTATACGTATATCCGTACTGGCTCAAGGTCGCCAATCGACTGATCGGCGATGTTGTCGGGAGGGGAAGGGAACGGGGGGAGAAGGCACAGTGCATTATTTTCGTTCAATAATAAATATGTATTTTCACAAATAAATATGTCCCAAAGAACGTTATTGTATAGTTTTTTTAAATAAGTATTCGTTTTTAAATAAATTGTTTTCTTTCATAAATGTACCAGTAACACATCGACACAATAAAACTAACAATATCTGATTGATGCTAATAATGTAATATAAAAGCAAGCGGCTATTGCTTCAAATAAATTAAAATATTTTTCTTTTGTATTTTAGTTTTAATCTAAGAATAAATTAAGGTTGAATAAATTATTTCTAATAATTTCCCTTTATTATTGATGTGGTTTTTCTAGTAGAATACACAATAAAAACATTCATATGTATGTCTGTAAAACCTATTTCGCCGTCATCTTGTCAGATTTCAACTACTTACACAGAAAAATCTATTTACTGCTGTTAAACAATTGAAATTCAATAACATTTAGTCAGCTGTAATTTGTGTCATTTTTATGTGTAAAAAAATAAAGTGTAAAATGTTTGTCAGTCCAGCGAGGCTGGAATTATTAATACATCTAATACGTGTTTAATTTAATCCTTTATATCCATCATCAACTTTGTCTAGTCATATATCTTACTGTGGTGTTAATTCTTTGATGATACTGCTAAGTCTACGCAAATAATAGTCTACTCGATTCATTTAGACTGCTAAAATTAGTAAATTTTTTGTTATGTCAACACTGCGGCATGTGAAATGTCAGTTGCTCATTGTTACAAGATTAGGTTATTATTTCTTGTAATTATTAATAGTTATTTTGACCTATTTTTTTGTTATTAAACTTTCAACTACTTTTTAACGTTTTAGTATATTTCTTTCCTATGATATATTTTTTATGTACGTCATGTAAGGTCAGACTATACTTAGAAGTACCGTGAATTATAATTAATAATATTTATAAACCCAGATTATTTTTTTAAAGTTTTCCTTAACATTTTGCTTATTTTATATTTGAAAAATACTACAAAAATATACATACTAATTTAATGTATTAATTATAAATATATACATATAAAATTAATTTTATCGAAAAATATTGTTTTTGCTATCCCGGTAGCGCAATATATATTTATATTTATAATTAATACATTAAATTAGTATTTAAAACATCACAGACCTATGTTCTGAATAATTACAAATTCTGTTTTCCTGTTCTCTTTAATACAAATATACAGTTGCCAGGAATTTGAATTTAATAATTCGGGGTAAAAAGGGTTAAATAAATTGTGTAAATACCAATTGATGACTGCATCCTTATAAAATAAAAAATTCTACCTTCATATATATATATATATTTGTATGTATAATAATACATTCCTGAATTCTAATTGCATATTGTATTAATATCTCGAAGGTTCATAGTATAAATATCACGAAATCATGTAGGTAATAAATCATATTATTTTGGAAAGATTTAAATAAAATTTGATAGTTAAATTAACACAGCTATTTTTTGTGAACCTAAAGTAGTTTTTAAAAAAAATACCCACATCGTGTTTACACATTCATACACAAAAGTGAACGACAAGGTCATTCAAAAAACGATGATTTCTGCTGTCGTTACTTATATATGTTGAGGATAAAGTTAATTTATTATATATATATATATATATATAGGTTGCTTGAAGTCGAACCATGTTGATACAAGTGACCAGTGCCTTTTTTCTAGAAAAAAATGTACCGAACTCACATCTAGTTAAGTTTTTTGTTATAAAAAAATGGTATTCAAATCTTAATTAAAATAACATTTACACTTCGATCTATTTTATGAATGATATTAATGACAATCACCGGTCGCTGTGAGCGGGTGTGGATGCTCCTTTAAGTTTACTATATCTATCTGCTCCCTCCCCTCCTCTCATACATTAGAGCACGACTTTTTGTGTGTGTATTATGTGTAAGTATGAAAGTCCTGCTACAATTTCGTTGACAATGACTTGTATTATTATTGTGTTTAGGTTTCTCGCGGTGCGTGCCGAAGATTTACAATCGCCATTGAGTGATATACAGTGCTTCGCGTTAAAGTTTGGGAGAACTGTGAGTACAGTGAGTGTCAGCTAAGTCGTGCTTCCTGGTTGGTCCTTGAATCCTTGTTGTTCTGTCCCCATACCAAATACATCCCGTTTCCCCACCCCCTTGTAAAACACATTATAACGCATATTTTTTTTTCTAGTTACAAATTATATAAGCGCGAACATTATTTCAAAAATTAATTTTGTAAAATTGAAAAAGCCGTCAAAAATGGATGCCGTAAGGGAAAAAGCACCGTATGGATAGTGCGCGGCGTTCAAAACAATGTGCTGTTGTGTTCATGCAGTAGTGCTACAATTAGCAACTGCAAGAACGTGTAAAATTGTTCATTGTAATTCTTGTCATTGCATTGTTTTACTTATTTTACGTCCCGCAGACCTAATATTGTCCATTGCAGTTCTTGTAATAGTATTATTTTTCTGTAATTTCCATCTCACGGACCCATTTGGTCTGTCTGATAATAATGGCCAAGTTCATATTTAAAAATATATGTTTTACTTATATCATTGTTATCACATACTATAAGTAATACATATATTTTAATATGCCTGTAATATTCATTTCAACAACACATATATACACCGTATTTTCATAGTGGCATGAACGGTGGCTTTGGCTTTGAAATGTCTGCCACTAAACGACATAATTAACAAACAAGTATTTTGTCGAATTTCAAGGTTGAGGATATTCCACCAGCGGTTTAATTACATAAGATCATTTTCTCACCTCAAATGACAAATGATATTGATGAAAGTATTATTGTAAAAATAAGAACATCTTTATATTTTATTTAGAAATATTTTCATATATTCATATTTTAGGAAAATTGTAATAACATTCAAAATAATTCAAACATTTAAGCGATTTCAGGCTCTTTGTGCTTGAAAATAACAATTAAACTTGGAATTTAGTTATTTGCATGCGGCAAATATAATATAAACAAACGTTATTAGGTTGTTATTGTATTAGATTTTAATATTGTACATTTATTGTTAGAAATTTGCTTTTTAATATGTTTTTGCTAGTGTTAGGAATATGCGATCTTTATTTATTGAGTCAGGAATTTAATTTGCATTACGTCAATCCAGGGGTCGCAGACTTTCTAGTAAGAAGGGCTAACTATTAAGTAAACAGAATCTCAAAATTTTCATGGAGTCAAACATAAATTTTCACAATGTAGGCTATATATGTATATTAATGACGAAAAAAACGGGATAAAATCAAGATTTTTATTTAAAACTCAAATTCACAATACAGTCGTAGGCTACACAAAAGAAAATAATATATGGGACTTATAAGCTTCAGTAGCTCAGTGCACTACTTATAAAATAAGCAAATTTATATTTATACACTAATAAAACACTTTTTGGGCTTCGTAAAGTTTACTAGTTAGAACGGTGATCTTGCATCGCTTTTGAAAGATATTCTGTCTTGCATTTAACTAAGTACTTGTTTTCAATTTTAGACACGATTGTACATTACTGGCAGTTAATTTGCTTCTTAACTTACTTTTTATTTGATTCATGAAAGGGAATGTTTGTTCGCATAAATAAGTAGAGCCAAAATTTGTAAGAATGGCTAATACTAGTTCTTTTATAGTGTCATATATTTCAGGCAAACTAATTAATGTATCAAATATGATTGTATATGTTGTTTTTTTAGAGGTATAGAACCTTAAAATGAAATAAAATACACAAAAATCGTAGTAATGGCCATGGTATTGGCTTTTTTGTAAACGTAAATTTATGCCATTAATGTTTAAATATGATTTAGCGCATATGAGAATCGCGGCTGGCACAAATAAAGCGCAATCTGGAAGTCCAATTTTCGAGTACTTTTTGGAGCAGCTGAGCCCGTATATCGGCTAACGCGACAAATGTTGGCTTCCAAGTCGTCTATTGTCTCTGGTTTATCGATGTAGACTAGCGACTTCACACATCCCCACAGAAAATAATCCATAGGTGTTAAATCACACGATATTGGAGGCCAATTCACAGGTCCATTATGCGAAATTATGCGCTCGTCGAATTTTTCCTTCAATAAATTGATTGTGGCGCGTACTGTGTGGTATGTTGCGCTGTCTTGTTGAAACCGCAGCTCTTTCATATTAATGTCATTCAATTGGGGAACGAAAAAGGCAGTAATCATTGATCTACAGCGCTCCCCACTGATTGTACCATTTTTGAAGAAACAACAGCTTCTTCAATGCGTACTGTACGACGTCTGGGGATGAGTATTATCAATTAGAGTATGGGTAGTGGGAAAACGATCCATTCATATTCAAACTACTTTCTCGGATGGACGATTGTAAAATGGACGACTGTAAAATGGACGTAGCGCATGGTAAGTTTTGCACGATTTTCGAAATAAATTTACAAGCGTTGTTCTGGCGTAAGTCTATTCACGGTGAAATGGCAAACCAAACTGAGCACAAATCTTTGATAATATGAGCTGGAGTTCAAGAGTTGCAAATGGTTATGAAAAGATCCGCGGTTTGTCGATCCCTGTGTTAATCCTTTAAAAATGGAATTGAAAAATTAAGAATAACAGTTTATAATGTTTATCTGATCACCACAAGCTAAAAAAACCCAATTAAAGTGAGTTTTGTTGGAGATGGTTACGAATGCCTACATAAAAATCAAATTAAATTGATTAATTTTGGCGTCTCAATGTACTCAAAGTTATGAAGTAGGTTGCTTTCAAAAAATGGTATAACAGATGTATCAATTTGAAAGTGCAGCATATAACTTCGAAAAATTATCGTTAATTTACTATGTTTACATGGTGTAATGATCAGCGCATTTCTCCGGATAGGAAGAGTTCTTGGTTCGAAATCCGGTGGCAACAAAATATTTTTTCGATAAAGTGATTTTATCTGTACGTTTTTCTAATTGATACATTTAATTCATATTAAATCAAATGAAACTGTTATAGAATTTATGATTTGTAAGAAATTTCAACGGACTGTCTATTTTAGAGAGAAGATAAATAAATGTTGAGATTTTCCCCCACGCTTGATCCATTCTTGATTGAATTTCTCAGAGTACGGATTTTACCCAATTTCGTCCACATACACTCGCTTCAATACCTGAAATACACAATTTTAGTATCAAATATTCTTCTCAGGACAAAAGTTTTCGGATGTTTGAAACATTTTAGATTGCAATGGGGATGCAATCTGTGTTTCGGAAGCATTAGGCTTTTACTCACGTAATTTTTCGAAATCTTCCATTACCGAAAGGTTCCGCCGAGGGAACGCTTTGGATCCCGTCCAACAAAAGTATTAAGTTTGGAGTTTCCCTTCGCTTTCGGCGGAAATTTTTTCAATAACTGCGGCGAAATTTAAAGGTGTTTCGATAAATTATTCCAGACAATTGCGCATTTTCGCCTCGTAGGATTCTGCCAGGTCTTTGCGATGTCCGACGTCTTTCGTCTTACGTCAAATAATCGGAGACATCAATATTCTTGTGTTACTTTTTATTACTTTCTATGCATTTGGTTGACGAAAATAAATAAATATTATATAATAAATAATACATAAAATCTATATTGCTAGAAAGAAAAAAACACTAAGTGTAATTACAAGGGTTCAACGCTAAACGACGTCACATGGCATGATGGCAGCACGGCAGTCGCCTTTTGGGTATGTGACGTGGCGAATACATGTCACCGCTGGATGATATACGTATTGAAATAATTTTAAGATTATATCTGATTTGATATTTGTTATAAACTTATTATTGTATAGACAATTTACCTTTTATACAATAATAAATTAAGTACTTATTTAATGTATTAATTATAAATATATACATTGTAACGCCGTGACCTTCATCCGCCGATGGAATCCGGTGCACAATGCCACCAGCTAAGCTCAGTCTGTGGGTACCTTAGGGTTGGTGTCAGAATGCCTATCTCAGATGTGTGGGAGGAGGTCTCAGAAAATAATAACACTATAGTCACATTAATTGCACTTTATTCACACAACAGAGTAGAATTGTCTTTCATTACAGGGATTCCTAACATTCCTTGGCCGGACCACAGCATCGTCTCGTCGTCGGGAGGTTTCCTGGGGACCAATCCTGTCGTCATAGCGCGGACGGTGCTCGTCCCGCTTCCGCATTTGCTCGCAGCCTCTTGAGAGTCCTTTTATTTACATTCACCTTCAGAACAAGGCTCAAATTTCTCTTGTTCCTGCCGTGAATGAAACACTAGGCGAAAAGTCTTTCCTTCCGGTATGCCCACGGACAGAAAAGTCCCAAATACCTCTTGTTCTTCCGTGTTCAATAAAATTCAGTCTTCATTCTCGCCATTGCTCGATCCTTACAACAATCCGCCGAACTCGGTAGAGCGCCGCAGGGCGTCCGCCTCGACACGACCTCTCTCTCTCGGCGCTCGTAACAAAGTCCCTCCTCCTTCCTGCGACCTCGCTCTACCGGCCGCATCTGCTCGCGTCGGTAAATGTCGCTTTAGGTCTGCGCGCGTGATTTCAAATGTTACAACATATAAAATCAATTTTGTCGAAAAATATTGTTTTTGCGTACCGGGATACGAACCTGGATCTGTATTTCCAATCCGGGGAAGTACACTACCAATTGCGCCAGTATTTTTCATGATAAATTTTCGAACCTATATGTTACACTTTTTCAAATTAATACATTTGTCGTTCCATTATTTGAAAGCCATCTACATTGTTTTTCTCAAATACCTTTGAGTAAACCGACTGCAGACGCCAGAATTATCAATTCATTTTTATTAAATTTTGGACACATCGATACAACTTATATTATTAAGGAGAACACATTCTTATTGTGAAGTTGTAATTATTCAGAACATAGGTCTGTGATGTTTTAAATACTAATTTAATGTATATATTTATAATATATATTTTTGTTCTGAATAATTACAACTTCACAATAAGAATGTTCTTTCCTTAATAATAATAAATTACATTTTCATCATTGAAAAATAGGTTTTACGAAAATATCGCTATTTATTATTATTGTTCAGACAGTGAATAGTACTACGAACAGTCTTAATTTTTTTTTACTACTTCTTCGGCGGTTTCTCGTTCCAAGGATGATGTCTGCCGTGGTTTATGTGTTTTGTGTCCTCATATGGATGAGGAACCTTATTCGTGAATTGAACATGTTGTGCAGGCGCGTCTACTGGGTAGTAGGGGGTTGATGGAGTGGATGATGTAAATTATAGATCTTTATCCTTTTCTATTCTTATTCTCCTTTTTGCAGGACTTATGCCACCACTCCTCCGTTCGCAAGCTTACTCGGTGTCATTGCACTCTATCATGAATCACGGTTTCCAAGTTATCATAGTCTATGCCACTTCTTTTCAGATTTATCATTACTGTGTTTTTTTTTTTGCCATAACAGTATCCACAACAACGTAAGGTGTAAATTATTAATAAAACCAAAATTTGAGTTCCAATGGGATTAATTTTTTCCAAGTGATATCCTGGTTGACTGGGATCATTACACGCACGCTGTACTGATGCTACAACACTTTGCTCACCCTGGGGTGTTGGATTTCTCTGAAATACGACTAAACTTCTCACAAATGGTGTCCCGCAGAAGTCTATTTGCCACCATGTTGATCTACGTTAAATGTCCTAACTTCACGAAATCTTCGATCTAGTTTCAATGTGTTCAATCTATTAAATAAAACTTTCCTGGACACAAGATTTTAAATCCAATTAATATAGAATTATTTTATCTAGAAAAAGTGATTTAAAGTATTTACTTTAGTATACAAAAATGATGTTAATTATTTAAACAAAGTTCTGTTAAGGTGCGATTGAAAAGAGTACCACTGATTTAAGTAATATTTATAATATACTGATAATTTAAATAATATTTTAAAGGGTTTTTATTATAGTAAAAGTAAATTATCAAATGATGTATAGATATTTTAATTTCATTTATAGAATGGACAAACAAAAGTCAGGCTATAGTTTTGATAGGCAGGTGTCGGGATAAAAATAAAAAACTTAAGTTTACTAAAATCGTGCGTATTCTGACAACTAGAATCACAATGAAAACTAAATAATAAAAATATACCATTAATAAAGTCTGCAATGGATAAAAAAAATCTAATATTTAAATAGAAGTTCTGAGAGCCGAAAAAAGAAAATATTCTAATTTTGTAATTAAAATTATTGTTTTTTTAAGTTCTCTTTTTATTTGCTTGATTTATATGTACATATTTTGAATAACATTCTGATAATTCATGAAATGTCACGTAGGTTTCTCGATTTTTTTTTCTTTTTACGTATTATATTTCTTATTTTCACGGACTAATGTTTAATATTTTTTATTCATATTTCAGATGAGAAAATATTTAGTCATTAAAAAATATCACGTTTTTGAAGTGTGGAATTTTGAGAAATTATTATGTATCTACCTGTATTTATAGTAAAGTCACATAACTTTGTTCCAAGTCTTGAGAAATAAGTAAGTCATAATGGTAAATTAATTCATCTTCTTCGTCTTATTTTCAATGTGATCACGCAGTTGCGGTTATTTCTGGATGAAGTGTAGATTTCATCTGTTAGTACAGATTTCGGTCCATTGAATTTCTTGTGAAGATTTAACCAGGTCGGTTCATCATCTTGGTGACCTTCCACCCTTCTTGGATTACCATTTTTTCACGGTGTCCTCAAATTTGATATAAAGGACAAAATATCTGAGGTAATCAATTCAAATAATTAATGACTACTAGCCATACAATAAAACATCAAACCACTTATAAAGGATTAACTATGAGTAACTTAAAAAATACAAAAAAAAAAAGAATAACATCACGTTACCTAATGCGTCATCCCTACAGTCTATTACTAATATAAACCAAACCCCCCCGCTACCCGGATAGGTCGACACGAAGCTGTATTTAGTTTAGTTATCATCTGGTGAGGGACTGCACCTCTTGTTAACTAAGGTTGTGATGAAATAACTCAGAGTGTATATAGACACAAATTAATTTATTGAAAATATTGAAATAATCGTGCTGCGCCACAAAGTAACTTTAGTAATATTAAAGTGTTGGAACTGTGTTCTGAATTGCCTAACGACGGTTCCAATTTTTTTTTCAAGTAAAAAAGTTTGAAACTATGTTTGATAGGTTTCTACTAGTCATCGTTAATGCATAATTTAAACTATTATTATGTTTTAGATTGTAATGATTATTCGTAATTCTTTGAATAATACTTGTTACACAAGAAAGTAATCCATTTTTAAAATTTTATTTTATTTTATTCTGATATAAGCAAAATGATAAAATACGATAAATTTTTTTTTTCATGTTACACTTCTCTTGAAACTTGTGCAGAGAAGTGGAGTGTATATTAGTAAAAAATATTATTTACAATAACTAGCATATAAAAAATAATAGCAATAGCGATATTAAAATATTATAAGTTTAGGGTGTTTAATAGCATTGATTATTTCTTTATTGTCATTAATCTTCCTGATGTTTTCGGGTAGGCTGTTAATTTTTTTTTTTTTCGTAGGTGCGTATAGTGGTGTCGATTTTTGAGCATGAAAACACAAATTTAAACCTAGTACCATTTTCAGTAATAAAATTATATTATGATTATTTTTTTAATATTTGAAGAATCGAATTTCTTTTAAATAGATCACAAAATGTTGGTACTTTGAATTCTTTAAAAAGTAATTTTGTCGAATGATCTTTTGGATTTTTTAATATTACTTTTATGATAAGTTTTTGTATATTTTTTACTGGAATCAGACTAGTATTATAAGCTGATCCCCTACTAATGATGCCATATTGTAATATGGATTGAATAAATGCATAGTATACTTTTTTTATCGATAAAAATGGCCTGATTCTTAATGTTACATATTTGTCTCTTAAGTACGTCTTCAGTGTATACATCGTAATGTGAAGGTTCAAGAAATACTCTTTGTAACAATTACACGTTTATTACAGTAAGATACAATTTAGTTACAAGATATATCACTAGTACAAGTCAAACGATGAAGCCAATGGACACGCAGAGAGAGCCGCGCCCTGACGCGCGTCACCCTTTATAACCTCGCACATACGCCCCGGTGATGCCGCATTCACACACACACACAACTATACAATCCCAAGAACATCACTCTTAAAAATATGTATATTAATTTTCTAACCTTTTTAACAACTTGACAAATTTGATTTTTCAATGCAAAATTTTTATCCATGATTACTCCAATATAAATGTTAGACAGTTACCAATCACAGTTAAATCTCAGTTACCAATCAACGACACATTCACAGTCACACAATGGTTAACCATCACATCCATTAAAAAAATAACTGTTATGAGTATTTACGGATGAATATCGTTTTTCCGGTATATTTTTTCGTCCGAAAATAATAAATATTTAAATTTATATTTAATGTTTTATAATGGCGGTTTTTTGTAAATTATAACGATGCTGATTTTACAAATTATGATTGGAAAATATGCCAGCGTTATTTGTTAACTCGTAAATTAATTAAAGTTATATTCCAAAAACAAAGTTATGTGATTTTGCGGTATACATTCATCTTTTTATTCCCTTTGTACGAGGGTAAATCGCGCGTTGAACTGCGACAAAAGTATAAAAATATCATTTTTTCAAGACTGTATTTAAAAATCTGCAAAGATTTGAATGAAATAATGGAGGTTTTGCGCGACGCTTGCGTCGGCCGATTTGCGTCGGTTACGCCCCGGGCGTCCCATAACGAAGTCGGTCGTTACGGTACCGGTAACGAGCGCACCTGTTAACGGTTGGCCCATATTTATTTCACGGTAAACTGTGGTACCGGCGAAATGACATATTTTATTCGTTGTGCCTACCTAATTAAAATTTCTTGGCAATTTGTAAAATGGTTGGCTAAAAGAAAACCGACTCCAATTATAAAAATGGTTTGGTTCAGATTCGCTGACTAGAAAATTGTGTAATTTTTTTGTTACACTTTTATTACTTTCTATAAGCTTACATGAATTCATAAATTACGTTTGGAAAGTTTGATTACACTTTATTTTGAAGGGTAAATCCGGATCGATAGGATCTAATTGAACGAATTGCGCAATCTCCGAGTGTGCGTCCCAAGGAATGGAATAAGACAATTTCGGTCGTAAATCGGAATCACCGCTGGGTAGGAGAGGAAGTAGGGAAATATGCTACAGGATGAAGTTGATGAGGGGATAGGGGTTCTAGTCGAAGAATCAGTGAATTTTAGGGAACCGGGATTCGGAAGGATTACTCCTTTATCCCTGCGGTTGTCGCCGATATCACACAGAATGGCACGCAAATAAGCAAATCTCCAATCCTAATTGAATATGGCAATGTCACAAGTTCATCAATGGCACACAAAAAACAAACATTACAAAACACAATATCACAAAATACAGTACTGGAGCTGAAAGACCACACCGCGAATGCTATCGCGATGTAGAGATTAAACAAATATCGGTCAAGTTGACGTCTGATAGCGTCAAGGTCACAATTCATACAGAAGATGAGTATTAAGGAAAGGTTATAGGTATGAATTTACACGTGGAAAGGTGTCAATAACAGTGGACGCGGCTGAATCGAAAGACGCGCCAAAAGCGTGTTTTACGAATTTGGAACAATACTACTCATGAAACAATAGCGATAACGCCTCAAATACAGCTTAGAAACTTATAGTTCTTAAAATTAATTGAATTTTACTAAAAATAGTTAACTTACATCATGCCATTTTCCCGCGGGGCTAGGTAGAGAGGATTGAGCGCCGCACTCTTCTGTCTTGACACACAATTTTCGCCTTATGCACATTCACACATCTTCCATCTTCCAGTATCTGGTTTACCTGATAGTGCCAAATCTTCCGCAGACGTCCACTATTCCTGGTGTAACATCAATTGCGTAACATATCTTTCTTACCATTATCTCTTGATTCATTCGTTTCATATGACAAAACTACCTAAACGATTTATTAAAAAAATCTATTCATTACGCTAAGATCAGCTTTACATTCTTTACTCAATCATAAATAGATTTTAAATATGAAATAAATATATTGATTAGAGAGATATACATATAAAGTCAATTCTATTGAAATATATATATGTTCTCCTAATAATAAATATATTTGTCACATATACGCCTGAGTGATCTCATTTCCGCTGCATGCAGTCTACTTTCGTACCTCTTCTGACTGCTCCAGCCTTCACTTTCATATATCAGTGTCCGTTTCAGGACTACATTGCGTACAGAAAATAATGAAGAGTTTTAAAATTAAACAATAAATCTTCATGTAACTCTCTACAATACAAGCGAATATTTCATAGGACTAATTTTCATTACCTAGAACCACTATTTTTCGAGTATACTCACTTTTAACATCTAGTTTGAAATATAAAACTGAAATTGAAAAATATTTTTAAAATGTCAACAATTTCACAGTACAAATAGTGTTTTAGATACAAATTAAAAAAATCAACTAATAAGGTGTCTATCGAAAAAATATTTTAGTTGTTACTGGGATTCAAAGCTGGATCTTTTCCTATTCGGGGAAATGCATTACCATTTCGATAAATCAAAAATGAAATAATATATGTCTAGATAGGACCTATAAATTTTAAAGATCTATAGAATATAAGTTCAAAAAATTTGTCGTAAACGTACTTGGTTGATACAGTGGAATGATAACGCATTTATCCAGGCAGGAAAAGGTCCAGGTTCAAATCTCAGTTGCAACTAAAATAGTTTTTCAATAAATAGATACTTTTAATGTCTTTCTAGTTGATTTATTTATTTCGTATTAAACTGTATTCTGAACTAACTTAAAAAAAAACATGTGTTTCCCTTAAAAACAAAAAAAAGTGTTTATTTGCTGATGAATTTAAATATACATGTATGATATTAAACAGTGAATACAATATCACTTGTATAAAACAGAAACAAAAAGCACAGTAAATATTACAATTTTAATTTTAATTGTTCTTTATTTATCACGTATATCTTAGTTACAAGGCTTGATTATATTATGATCTTCATATTAACTGCGCGTTAAGGAACTTAAAGTATGATAAAGTATATTCAGTCTTGGTTGTACCAAAATGTGAAAGATAAAATGGTTTAGAGATAAGATAGAATGTTGCGTTAACTCTGTCAGATCGGGTTGGAAGTGTTGTCAATCTTTCAAATTTATTTTTATTCCTTTCCACCAAATTATTAGTGCACATACAAAATTTAACTCGTCTGTGTATATTGTATTAAACGACACTAGGTAATAAATGACCATGGGTCAACATACCCTAGGGTACTCCTGAAAATTAAATTATTACATCGAATATTATTCTATATTCGGTAACATTTAATAGATGACTTTAAAAGCTTAGAACAGCAAAGTTATACAATAAAACATCAAATGATATCATTATACTTTAAATAAAATTTATCTATTCGGATGCATTATTCAAAATCTTTATAATACTATATTTTCTACAGCACATTCTAAATATTTTTTATTTTTACGATATCGACCCATCAAAATAACAAGGTTATAATGATAGATGTCACTGAAAGAACGTGTTTTTAAAATCAGTATTATTATCATTTATATACAAGGAAAAATTTCTATCTCGAAAACAAAAATTTGTACAGGTCGATGCATGTTGTTTGATTCCAGCGCCAGCCTTCTCTAAATAAAGGGCCCGGGTATAACAAAAAATTTGGGGCCCCAAAAAATCTGCACAAATTCTTTCGTTCTTTTTCCATTTTTTGGGCCCCAGTATCATGCACCTTGTTGCATGTTCAGTCCGATCGTCTCCTCATATAAAATATTATAGATAACGTATTAATAAATTAATTATTGGTCACAGATTACTGACCTTTTGAGATACTCTCAAGGTAAACGTTTGTACGTCACACGCTCCTTTAAGCAGGATAAAAGATCTTTTTCTTCGATCGAAGGTTGGCAATCATGTTGCAGTATACTGATTCATCCTGTACAAGGTGGATACGATCACCGATATTTTGTATTTTGAGCTTTCTATACCTTTTGAGGTTACGCAGTTAAGATAATTTCTCTCTACCAACGCATCTGCTGCTGAATAATATATCATTATTTTTGTGCAGTTTTCCTTGTTTGGTAGTTATTACTTCTCCTGATTTACTCATGGGTCTTACTACTTATTTAATAGTATTGTGGTCATACCAGGAGATCTTTAGCCAGTGGCGTAACTATAAAAGTTGGGTTCCAATGCAGAATGGAAAAAGGGCCCCCTAAATAAGTACTGTATGTAATGTGTATGTATTTATGTACTGTGTGGTTTAATAATAAGTCTATTGTCTCATATAATATTCATACTTTAATGAAAAAAATATACATGTTCTTAGACATTTATGAACACTTTCAATTTAAAAAATACTTTTCACTTCACGGCGATGTTCTGGTCCCTAATTCGATACATTAGTGGGGTACTGCTACTCTATACATCGATAAAATTTTCATAATATACGTGAAAAAATGATTTTATAATTCCATTTCTTACTGTGGATTATTATTAAAGCTGGAAAGGTATCGATATATACGATAAGATAGGATAGTAGGTCGCGTACTTTTTGGGGCCCTATATAACGTGGGCCTCAACGCTTTGCATTGGCATAGTTACGCCACTGTATTTAGCACAGTTACGCTTATAAGTTATTGAAAAGGTTTTTTTTTTTCATGAGATGGGAATCTAATTCAAAGTCCTTGACCTGAATGGTGAGAGCATTGTCGATTCGCCTCCATCCAGGAATCATATTTTTCCATTTAGCTACTCATGGCGGAAAAATTCTTATCGAAGCAATTTCATCGAAAAGTTATTTTAATAGAATTTCCGTAGGCGCATATAAAGCCGTTTCATTGTTCTGTAAGTTTGTTGAAGCGTGAATGGGTTGAATTAAATATCCCAGATGGACACGAACAATAAGGGTTTATTAATTTGATCGTTTTAAAGCGTAAGTCCTTTTTATTATTTGTTTCTATTATTCTCAATTTTAATAAACTTTTAATGAATAATGTTTTACGAAAACTTACAGGTTTTAGCAAATATAAATTTATACGTTTTTCTGATGAACTGGCTCGGAATAATATTATTCAACACTTTTTTCATTAGAGACATATGGTAATTTTTACATCTACTGTTCAAGTAGAATTAGCTATAGAACTATAAAACATATAAATACATTTTAATAAATTTTATAAAGTATTCATATACAATAATTGAATAAACACGTGTACTTTATTTAAAATTAATAATAAATGTAATAATCCTTGATAATACACATTTTGACGTGGATCACACAGCAAAAAAAAAGTCACCTATCTCAGATATATGTATCATACGACTTCTGCATAAAATATAATAAATAAATGTAAAAGAAAAATATCCCAGGTGGAGAGACTCGAACCTCAGTATCTTGCATTGTACACGAAGATACAAATAACTCTTCATTATTAATGCCTTGTAATAAAGTTCAACATGTTATTTTTAATGTTTAAAATATAAATAATAAAGAATGAAAAATATAAATCAATGCATTCAATTCAAACACATAAAAATAGCACTACATACTTTATTACAGTCTGTACATAGTTTGCTAAAGGAGTAGCTAAGACGATGGAACACTCGCTTAGTATGTGAGAGGTACCAGAATCGTCGCCTTTAAAATATTTTTGATTTCAGAAAGGTTTTGAAAATTAATGATACCAATCCTGGCACCGCTAAATGTTAAAATAAAAAAAGCAAAAATTCAGGTATATAAAAATGTTAGAGATAAGTAAGGCAGTGAAAAAATATCAGGCTCAATACGTGGTTAGCAAACAAACTAAATTTTATCAGCAGTTAAAAACACCTTTAGTCAGCTTAGTATTTATGCGTATTCAAAATAAATAGTCACGAGAGAAAGTTATTACTTAGTCAGCAGGATTATAAAATTGTTCAGCAAAAAAATGGTTAGGTTAGGTTAAGTATGGTTAGGTTAGGTTTAGCAGAATAAAATAAATTTTCCGGCTTGCCAAAATTTTATTAAATCAGACAGAAGATTTGCCTCTTTACGATTTATTTTGCTGCATACGTATTTAATTAGGTATAGAAATAACTTTAGAGCTGCCCAATATGACATTATTTGCTGAATATCAATCTTGTTGTACTTGCTGACCACAAGTGGCGACTCAACTGACTATATTTGTCGACAGAAAATATTTTAGAGAGAGAAAGAGAGATAACCAAAACCTCAATATTATGCTGACCCTTTAAATGATGGCCAGTAAAAATGTAGTTCCCTTTACATCCATAGATGCATTAATAAATAATATCTATCATATTAGTAAATTTTCACATTCTGCACTAATACAAGTGTTAATCAAGTAAGATGGATATATATTTTTCTAGTTAATTCATTGCATAATAAATATTTTCAAAAAATATGAAAGAGTACACGGAATACCGGTCATATTAATATTTTTATTATTTTCAAACAAATGCTTGTGGTATGAAAATAGGACTAAGTTGGTGGTTTCCTGAAATGAGACTCGAATCTCCGACCTCTGAATTATTAGATCTTAACCACTGACTAATAAATATATTATATTATGTTGATTTATTTATAATACAGGTCTGTGATGTTTTAAATACTAATTAAATCTATTAATTAGGAAGATATACATATAAAATCAATTTTATCGAAAAATATTGTTGTTGCGCTACTGGGATTCGAACCTACATCTCTTTCCAAATTGGGGAATATAGAATTATTGGATAATGCACCTTCCCTGGTTTGGAAAGAGATCTAGGTTTGAATCTCGGTAGCGCAACAACAATATTTTTCAATAAAATTGATTTTATTTGTGTATCTTTCTAAGTAATACATTTAATTAGTATAAAAATATTCACTGTTCTACATACATGATGTATTTAATTTGGCTACAATAACATTTATCATGTAACCACAGACTACCAAATACATAGATATGAACTAACATAAATTCCTTGTTTTAATATTAATATTTTGGTACCACTTATACAATCAAATATTATAACTCCGTCACTTTTTAAAAATATATTGACTGGAACGAAAGTTTAAACGCTGACACTATACTTACCATCACGCCGTTTCTCCGTGGGGGTAGGCAGAGAGGATAGAGCGCCACACTCTTCGGTCCTGACACACAATTCTCGCCTCATCCACATTCATACATCTTGTCATACAAGCTCGCCGATTGTTGAGGCTTCTAACAGAACCATCCTCCATTATCTGGTTTACCTGGTCGTGCCAAGTCTTCCGCGGACGTCCTCTATTTCTGGTTCCATCAACACTTGCGTCATATATCTTTCTTACCATTTTCTCCTCATTCATCCTTTCCATATGACCAAACCACCTAAGTGATCCTTTCTTAATCTTAATCACTATACTAACATCAGCTTTACATTCTTTCCTTATTTATTCATTCTTTACTCTGTCATAAATAGATTTACCACAAATACGTCTAAGTGATCTCATTTCCACTGCATTCAGTCTACTTTCGCTCCATTTCTGCCAGCTCCAGGGCTCACTTCCATACATCAGTGTCGGTACCAGGATTCCATTGTGCAGTGTCCGCTGACAATATAATATGCATTAATGTAAAAAATACGTCTAGTTTACACAAAGATTTTATTTTCGAAGTGTGTAAATACTGTTGCATAAATGTGTCATAAACTATCGGATTTATGTTTCCACAAATAATGTTTGTAGAATGCCCCTCGTCCCGCAACTAATGTTCCAAACCCCTCACCTCTATGTACACTTTGTTTCACGTCAATTCATTTACTGGTCTTGTGTATGTAACGTATTTTTCACATTTCTTGATCTTGGAAAACATTAAGGTATTATCGGGATTGACATTTTTTAATCAAAATTCTGAAAGTAATTTTTCTTTTTAAAATATGTTTGTATAATAATATCAAATTTCCTACTAGTTACGGAGATAATAACGTAACAATGTTATATTTTAAAACAACTTGTAATATTTTTTAGAACAGCAACAACCTTTAGACCACTCTTGCAACAACAGTGTATATCGGTTTTGGACATATCTGAGTTATGAATGCCACAATGTCGTATAATATATATAATATATAATAAAAATGCTATGAGGTACACACAATTTTTGAGTGATATCATCTGCAACAACACTGTGTATCATTCAAGATGGCCATTTATATATCAACATTTGTGTAAACCGATATACAGTGTTGTTGAAGGGGAAATTTCAACTGTTGATTTGAATTCAAATAAAATGTCACCATCATCATTATTATCAGCCGTTTTTTTTTTCCACTGCTGGATGAAGGCCTCCCCGAGTATCTCTCACTTTTTTCTGTCCATTATTCATTGATTTCGTCAGTCCAGGGGGTATTGCGATGGCCTGTCGGCTTCTTGGTTTTCCCACAGGTACTACTGGATTATTGAATTCGTCCAACGATCGTCTGTCCTCTGAGTAATGTGACGTATTCTATTATATCAACTACTTTTGTCTGTTCTCTTATCATCGCGTTTCTTGCTTTGCCCAAGATATATCATATTTCTTTCAATGCCTTTTTATTTGATGTTTCATCGTTTTTTCGCGAGTGTGCGTGAACACTGTAAGTATTGGTTGAACACTTGAAGATATCAATTTTCAAAATCATATTCAATTATCCAGGCCAGATTTGTTCTGCAAACAATTTTTTCGGATATGCCTTCTGGAATGGATATTTGTTGTCCTATGTCCGATAATGACGCGCCATAGATTACGATTACTCCTCCTACGTAAAGTATTGTAAGTAAAAAATGACACTTTCAATCATTCTAGTATTTCTCATGTATTCGATACATCTATACGTGGCAGATTTAAAAAAAAACTATTGTTTTCTATGATGTAAGTACTAATAAACATAATATTAAAAAAATTATCAAATACGTGGAAAGTACTAGAATGATTAAATATGTCATTTATGTAGGAGGAATCGATATGTGAAAATAAAACGGTTGTTTTTTTTTATTCTACTCGATTAACTTACGATTCGATTGATAATGTCCTTGCAAGGCGAAACGCGTCTCATGTAAATTAAATGAATAGAATTTAAAAACTAGTGTTGTTCCGTATTCGTAATAAATTTAATTAATTATTATTTTGTAGGTGTACACATATACTTTCATACTTATCCATTCAGTCATATTATTGTTAGTTTATTCATACCCCCATTGTCCATTCTCCCTAGTACATATTGTTCCTTTGGCTCTACTGGTATTTTTGGAGGTAGATGAGAGAAAGTGTATTGCGTGATTATTCGTGTTGAATCACTACTCGCACACACCGCCGTGAATTTTGTTATGGTGAACGTGACACTATCAGAGTTTTTTGTTCCGTGTCATTTACTACATTGGGTGAACTTCCGGAAACGCAACGTGACCGAGTGAGTCGAGCTGTCCTTTGGTTCCGTGAGTACATCTTGGTCCGCTATCGAAGGTACGCATCCTCTTATCATCCGATTCCCTACTTCCTATCTAACCCATCCTTCCGATTCCATCCCTCTACCGCCACCATTAATTTTTTGATGATCGGCGACTTGCGTCGGTTACAAATGTTTTGTTTTTACAGTTTTAGAGTTCTGCAAAGTTACCTCGGAAACTGTAAATAGCCCATGATATCGTTAAAGGAGAAGAATAAAAATAATGTAGGCATAAATGTTCCGGGTTTCATTAATATGAATAAAAATTGAGTTAATAGAAATAAAATGTATGAGATAAGTTATACAGCGTATAATAATATATTAATTTATAAATTTATTTATAAATTAAGCGTTTATAATATATTAATTTATAAATTTATTTCAAAATTTATACAGCGATATTTTAATAAAAATTGAGTTAATAGAAATAAAATGTATGAGATAAGTTATACAGCGTATAATAATATATTAATTTATAAATTTATTTCAAAATTTATACAGCGATATTTTAATAAAAATTGAGTTAATAGAAATAAAATGTATGAGATAAGTTATACAGCGTATAATAATATATTAATTTATAAATTTATTTATAAATTAAGCGTTTATAATATATTAATTTATAAATTTATTTCAAAATTTATACAGCGATATTTTAATAAAAATTTTGTCGCGCGGCTAATGAACCAAACTCCGTCGAAAAATTTATTTTCAATATCTTAGTTAATTAAATATCAGATAATATCTTATTGTTCCAAGAGAATTTCGGGCTTTTCCAGATATTTGTGGGTGTGTGGGTATTGCGCTGGAAGATTTTAGATTTAGATAGATGTTTAAAAAGAGGGTGAGGGTCATTCGTCCTTCCCTTTATTACTCGAAAAACCTTAGGCTTAATATCTAACGGTCCTGGTTTCCCTTTGCCGGAAGGATTCTTTTTTGTTTTTGTGTATTGTCTTCTTTTTCCATTTAAAGATGTGCGAGGAAGTTAGGAACCGTCTCCGTCCCTCTCAGTACCTCCATTCTTGTGTGTATATTTTATTTATAATTGTTGTGTGCTATTTATTGTTGTATTATTGTTGTGTGCGATTTATTGTTGTATTATTGTTGTGTGCGATTTATTTTTGTATTAGTGTTGTGTGGGATTTATTGTTGCCTTATTGTTGTGTGCAATTTATTGTTGTATCATTGTTGTGCGTGATTTATTTCTGCCTTATGTTGTTTTACTGAATAAACGATTTTTACTACACTGTACGGATAGTGAATGGTTTTTGGTTAGCATATATGCTGTATTGCATTACCACTATGTGATTTTGCGGCATAGCATGGTTGTCAAGTAGTGTTAAAAATTGCTAACCTGGCGGTGAATGTGGAGGACTGCTATGGGAGCTTTTGCTCATAAATCGGTCCTAGATAAGCAGTAGGTCACCTCTCACTGTTCTAAGGTCACAACTTTTTAATACTATTTATTATCGTTTACTTAGACAGGGTGTGAACATCACTAGCAACGCATTGAGCGTCAAATAGACTTATCCAAAATTTAATCTTTTAAGATTAAAAAAATTAAAATAACATTTTTTAATAAGCTTGTCAAATTTTATTATTGTATTATTACTGTACAACGCTCATTTTCGTAAAGACAGGTTGAAAATTTTTCGAAAATCACAAAAGTTTGAATTATTTCTAAAGATTAGAATTTCAAATGATTTTATTTGTAGATAAATTAGTTGCTAGCAAAGATTCTGTATTTTCGACTATTTTCAATTCCCGGCACTCGAGAGTCAACATTTTCAAATCCCGGGAATTCCCAGAAAACGAGACCATGAATTTTATTTAATTTAGGAGAACAATTATTTTTATAAATATTCAAATCTATGATTTATAGTAGCTATTAAGGATATATTATTATCTGTGTTAATATTAATTTATTAAAACAGATAAAGATTGTTTAATGAAATACTTATTGATTCATGATGTGATTTTGAAAATGAAATTAAGTTTACATATGTATTGAATACAAAATCATATACACCTATAAAATTTACAAAACACAAACAATTTCATAAAAACATACAGAAAAGAACAATTAATGAAGAAACACACCGGAAGACAATAACGTACGTATTTGGCCAAAGTCAATTGTCAAGTCCCTAATAAAGTTTTTCAAATATTATAATTTCATCCTGTCCAAATTTTGTTTCGAAAGATGACATGAATTTATTTTATAAGGAAACATAATTCCCTGTTTGAACAAATCGACAAAACCATTTACTTCAGATTTTTTTTGTAAGTAAAGTAGCTAATATTGGAGGATTAATTTCTCCTTAATGCATATATTTATGGCTGACCATATATATAAACATAAATTGGAAACTTTTTTTTTTAAATGCTCTACTCGTCGCTGGGTCACTACCTGATGTATGCCAATAGTCGAATAGAATTATCCTAAATAACTTGTTTAAAATTAATAATTTTAATAAAAAATAACAGTGTCTAGTCTCGGATTATTTTTGTTAAAAGTCCCGGGACTCGAAACAGCAGAAAACCGTGGAATTCCCGCGTAGTCTCGCCACAGAAGCCATAGTTGATAGTGATGTCCACTAACCGTTGGCTCCATTAGCTGCTGTCTCTGGGATACCCGTCTACACACACACACACACACATACACACACATTTCCAAGAGGGTAATAAATTTTATTTCAACACCGAGCAGCCCATGATACGATGTAGTTAGTAGCCCTTATCTCAGCCGAATTTCGCTCCGAGTAAAGTTTGCAAAGTTGCCAGGCTTTATTTTTATTTTATTGTGAACTACCCTCGCTAATTGCGGAGGAATTAAAACTTGTCGGCGGAACCGATGACTTCTTTTATTTTACGGAAATTTGGCTGGCTTCTTGGCCAAGTTACGAAGAATCGGTTGTCGGTAGTCGGCGCAGAAACAAAATTAAATCGGTTTACTTCTGGCTTATTAACCTTATTGACTGCCCAGCAGTTTTGTTTAATACTTTTCCACTTCCAAGTTTCCCAAGATCTCAAGACTTTGTTCAAATCTTAGTTAAATATTCACTATTTGCTTTATGCAAAATTGGTGGCTGAATATTAGATATTATATGTAATTTTAATGGTTTATTTATATTACAATTCTATCCATATTTTAATACAAATAAAGTGAATAAACTAGAAAGATCTATTTATCGAAAATATATTTGGTTGCTATTGGATATTTAACGTGAACCTTTTCTCATCCAGGAAATCGCGTTAACTAATTTCGCTATAGCAAGCAATTACGATTTCGACAAATTTTGAATTTACTAGCAGAAAAATTACTTGCAATACCCTGCAGACGGCTATTGTAGCCGCTTCGCGACCGATGGTGGCAGCTGCGTGACCACAATTTCTGTTGAATCTATATTTAAATGCGGAAATTGCTTTAACAATGCACCATGTAGTGAAATTTTCCTGTACTTTCAGAGAGAAAAAACAAAATATTATTAGAGCTATATTAATGACATAATCACGATCATTATCAGAATTAAAAGCATGAACATAAAGAATATATTGAACATAAAGAAATGAAGTAATAAAGACAGGTAAAAACATTAATTTAAAATCTCAAGTGAATACGATATTTTGTGTAATACTGTTTTGAACTGCAATGCTAAAATAATCGAGTAATCATAACCAAAAATGATTCACATCAGTTTTTGACAAATATTAGATTACGAACAGATATTTTCGAACTGTAATGTAAATGCAAAAAATAAAACAATACCTCTACAGTCCAGCGTCAAATATATCCGTCGTAAAAAACTTTCCCCGGCCAGCGACGTATTAATCCGTCGCGACATAATTTTATCTTTGTTTTGAATAGCGACACCTACAAGAGATCTTACTTAAACCTTAAACAACCTCAAATTTAATGACAGATGGTCAATATACTTGCCAGTCGGAAAAATTTATCATCATTAAAAATTCAATCTTATATTAAAAACACGTTGAACATACTCGCTTCATTGGTAATTTTTCTTACGCTAATAACTTAGGATTCAATTAATGTACACGTTAGCACAATATTATAATAGATATTCATTATAATTGATATTATCAAATATTTTTTTGATAAATAGTCTTTTATCTTCAAGTTGATTAATTTAATTTGTATTTAAAGTACCGCGCAACTATGTTCTGAAATTGTAATTTCGCAACAAAAATTCGTTTACATGAAAAAAAAGAAGATATTTTAATAAATGTACCGTTAAGAGTGATAAGTAAGTTTATAATAGCAAATAAATTTTTAATTAGATGATAAACATTAATAATACTGTAGAAGAAAATCAAAAACGCATAGTAAGCGCGAATCGTTGTTATTTCCGCCACCAAAATATAATAAAATCCCGACAACACCAAAATTTTATTACACAAAACTTTTATTCGACCAGCGCTTACATATGTACGTGAGACATGGGTACTTACTAAGATGAATTAGTGTGCACTGGATGTTTTTGAAAAGAAAATTGTGAGGTGTATCTTTTTGGCCGGTTTTACAAAATGAATTTTAGCGTAGACGTTACAATAATTAGCTCTATACTTTTTATTAGCGCCGTTTAAAAATTAATCAAATTCTATTCAGTTTTTTGGCGTTTGACTTGTTGCTTCATTCATACATTCGATTCGCTATTTCCTTAAATTTTTATCTACGTATATCCTTCCCCTTCTTACCTTTCCCTATCCCTAAGCACAAGGAAGAAAGAAGATGCCGCAGTGATTAGAAATCTATTAACTGCAGCAAGTTCAGTGCGCTTGGAACGTTTGTACGGATAACTACTATTGCTTCACTTCGCTAATAATAAATCTTACTTTAATTCCGTTAATACCTAATAATTCTTTTCGCGGGTGTTGGTATACACCCCCGCGACACATGTACTCGTGGCGGAGATGAATTAACGAATGCACTAGCGGACGGAAAAGTAAGTGCCTTCCTTTCTTCTTCATTTTTCCCCCACTTTGTATTATGAGATTAACGTCTCAAGTTTTATTTAAATATGAAGACTTCGGTGGTTGGTTTGTATAGAGAGGATGAACGAATAGTAATCTCTTAAGTCATTGCCGAACATAAGACCAACAGGGCGCTCGAGCTTGGGAAGACCAAAGTTACGATGGAGCGTCAATGTCTGTAAAAACATTTGTCTTCAAAATCCAGCGATAAAAAAAATGAAATTAACGCTCGCCTAGCCGTGCAGTAACACAGGTTACCTGCTGTAATATTTACGTAAATACCCACAAAATAAAATTCACATTTAGAGTCTTATTAAGGAGAACACATTCTTATTGTGAACTTGTAATTATTCAGAACAGACGGTCTGTGACATTTTACTATAATATACTAATTAGAATGATATACATATAAAATCAGTTTTATCGAAAAATATTGTTGTTGTTACCGGGATTCGAACCTAGATCTCTTCCAATCCGGGGGACGTGCATTAACTGATTATGCTACAGCGCACAGTACTTTGACGAAAAATTTTCAAACCTACAAATTACACTTTGCAAAGTAATACATACATCTATCGTTAAAAGTATTTGAGATTACGTAAAAATAAAGTAGATGGCTTTCAAATAATTGAGCGATAGATGTGTTAATTTAAAATGTGTAACATATAGGTTTGAAAATTTGTCGTCACAGTACTGTGTACTGTAGCGTAATCGGTCAATGCACGTCCCTCAGATTGGAAGAGATCCAGGTTCGAATCCCGGGGACAACAATAAAATTTTTAATAAAATTGATTTTATACTTTTATTTTGTATTTATTTTAAAGTCATTTAAGATGTTGAATAATATATTTTAAAATGCTTAAAAAACTTAATTTTATTTCGGTAACACGAGTTGACAGCATGGCTGTATATGGTTTTTTCAATCATGGCGTGGTAAAGGTTAATAGGGATTAATGAGGCAATATTCTTGATGAAACCATGACCCACAAAGTGATTGTTTACACGAGGAGGGTGGTGAAACAGAACGTAGGAAGGATAGTAGGAATTTGGTATAGGGAAAGAACAATAAGGGATCAAGGACCATCCAAGAACACGACTTTCTTTTTATTCTATATTCTTGCTATATTCACAATTCTCCTGAACTTCAGAATACTTCAATGACTAGCGCGAAGCACTTTGTATCACCCAATAGTGATTGTAAATCTTCAATTCTCAAAGCGAGAAACCGAAACGCAACAATAATTAAAGTCAGTGTGACGAGCTCGTAGCAGGACATTCACACTTTTTGACAGTTCACAAGTCATAAATCACATACAGCAAAAGTCGTGCTCTGTGGTAATGGAAAAAGGAGAGGAGGGGGGACAGATAAGTGTAGTAAACCTAATGGAGAATCCGCACGCGCACCGCACGGCGACCGACGATATGGTCTTGTCATAAATACCGAACAGCGATGATGAAATAAAATTATTGTACAGTTATCTACTTTGTGGTCAGCCTTTTAAATATTTGGTTAGCCCAATACACAGAAAAATGCTATGTATTGAAAAAATATTGTTACCATCTAGTCTGGAACCCAGAATTTTTAATTGGCGGTAGAATGCGTTACCGATTACGTCATGATAATAATATAGATAGAGGTTAAATTTGATCCATAAGTAATTAGTTTTTTATGAAGCGTCCAATATTTTCCATTAAAAACTTACCGTGTTACGAGAAAACAAGATAACGTGTCAATTATGACGAAATTTTTTTTTTTTTTCATTGATTCTTGATTTTGTCAACATGTTTTTTTATTGTTGTATTTTATGATTGGCTTTTCATCGGGAAATGTCCCCTATAAATGAGAAAAAAAATTGGTTACTTTTGTTACGGACAAAACATTATTTTTTAAAACAAATTAAATTAATCATCTTGAAAGATGTACCGAAAAAAATCTATTTAACGAAAAAATATTATAGCTGCTACCGGGATTCGAACCTGGATCTTTTCCTATCCAGGGAAATGCGTTACCGTTAACATACTACACAACCATGTTCTGAAAAAACTGCAACATTTTTCTAGTCAACACAGTTAATTTGTATTAAAATAGTATTTGTTTCATTCAGTTATATGTATTTTTGATATTCTGCCTTCGGTAGGAAAATATAAAAAATATAAGTCGCGCCAAATACGTTCCATACAATACTCCACATATATGAAATAGGCCTACCTAACAGATGAATAAGGTATACCCAACATATGAATTAGGTACTTTACAAACGAATTAGACCTACCTTACAGATAAATTAGGTATACCTGGCAGATGAATTAGGCTTACCTGGCAGATGAATTAGGCCTACCTGGCAGATGAAGAAAGCCTATCTATAAAACGAGCATCTCCTGGGATTAAATCAAGAAAAATAAAATATCTGACTAGGCAGCCGCCCGCAATTATTTCTCAAAGTATTATACATAATCTTTTTCGTACTTTTTCCCCCTGGACTTTGACTTTCAAATATTAAAGTTTTGCCAAATTAGTTTTTTAACTCAGTTTGAAAGAAATATTGAACGTCGTACTGTTTCACAAGTCTTTTCGACCATTCAGTTTTCTAGATTATTGAGCAGTGTGTTCCGGAGTTTTTGTTAATTTTTATTCTCCTATTTTATTATTTAGTGCCTTATAATTATAAATAATATGTATAATATTTCCTTTTACATTTTATCCACCTCATTCAATCAATTGTAGAATGAATGTATTGATAAGAACCTGATTTAGTCGTGAATATAATAATACACAAACTGAACACTACTTACTGCCCGGCACCATTTCATTATCTTAAAAGCTTGAAATAATATCTCTGTTAAAAAGTGTATGCGTTATATGTCTATTATTTATAGAAATTGTAAATATTTCATTTTATAACTTAATTGTAATAATTGGTTGATTCGAAGCATTTTTGTATTCGAAGGTAACGGTACATCAAAAAGTTTGAATGCCCTTGTATTATTTTATTCAATATGTTTAGAATTTTTTAATATGTAAAAAAATTGTGTTAATTATTATGTGTCTTTTGGTGTACGGAAGGCGTCATATAAAATGAATTGCTTACACATAATGTGATCATCACTTCTAAGGTTGATTGCTAACAACATCCTTGATACCGCAATTCAAGAAAAATGACCAGTAATACCGGCATCAATTAATTATTCAGCATGATAATGCCCATCCGCAAGTGTAGAATTGAAAATCTGCCACAATACTGGGAGTTTATCGTACATAATACAGGGAAATATATAATATTATTGATTAGTTTATGTATTTTGTTTACTTACTAATATAATAAAAATGCCATGAACTTACGCATAGTATACTACGTATTATAAAACGTTACAGATAAATGTTTTTCTTTCTCTTGTATTTAATAACAACGTTTTTGTGAATGTAGTTCTCGTTTTTTTAAATTAAGTAAATACAATTAATAAAGAATTCATTATTAAGGGAACACATTTTTATTGTGAAGTTGTAATTATACAAAACATAGGTCTGTGATATTTTAAACCCTAATTAAATGTATTAATTAGAAAAATATATATATATATAAAATCAATTTTACCGAAACATATTGTTATTACTACCGGGATTTGAACCTGAAACTCTTTTACCTTCCTCGGATTGGAAGGAGATCCAGGTTCGAATCCTGCTAGCAAAAACAATGTTTTTTGATAAAATAGATTTTATATGTACATCTTTCTAATTAATATATTTAATTAGTATTTAAAGAACTAATTAATAAATATATTGTTTCGCAACGATAATTCTGATCAAAACATAATAATATATATAAATTTGACATACTTATATTATCTACACAAAAAAATTCAAAAATTGTATTCACCAGAGACACAGAACCAGTCAAGTGCTCTCTACCTGAAAAATATTTGTCTTTTCTCTTCATTCATCCGACATAAGTAAGTTATTCGGGGTGAGCCACGCACGACGGTTTCGTTTTCTCGACAATTTTCTGGCCCATAGTTTGGAAACATTCATCTGATGTGGCAGATCCAGACTGCGTTGTTGCACTTTTAAAATATGTAAAAAGTTTAGAAGTCTGTTTGTAAAATGCTTAAGTATATACTCTGTAGCTGAAGCATTTTAAGGTTACACATGGCGGAAATTGCAAGATTTTGCAAAATTCGTTGAGCGTGCAAGGGAAGATATATGAACAGGTTGAATATTATGTTCCAGGCCGATTTTATTTAGTCACCATTTTGATTTATCAAACATATGTTGGTTTGTATTTAATAATCATAAAGAATAGTTAATTACAATTTGTTATGGTGTATTTAACGTTTCAAAAATGTGTCAAAGTTATTAAAACATTTAATCTAAATAACAATGTAATGCTGTAACCATTAATGGTGATCGCTACCGTCACATGTTGGAAAACTTTTTGGTGACCGAATTAGGTCGATTGGGCTTGAAACACGCGTGGTTTCAATAAGACGGTACCACCTCACATACAGTCCGAGTTGCGCTTGAAACATTGCAATAAATTTTTCCCGGGCGCATAAGGTCAAAAAGTGGTGATATCAACTAGCCTCTTCGATCACCTGACTCAACAGCTCCCGACTATTTTCTGTAGGAGTACTTGAAAAAAAAATTTACACCAAAAAGTCAACAACAATTCCGATGCTACAGGACAATATACGAAATGAAATTGTTGAAATAAAACGCGAATTGTGCGAGAATGTTATGAAAAGTATGTGTAAATAAGCACGCATTTGTGACGTTGTCTGAGGCGACCATTTGACCAATATTATATTCCATACATAATTGTAATAAACAAAATAATCAATAAATAAAAACTGAATTAAAAAAATGTGTTTCATTTACTAGTTATTCAAATACAACACAGGCTTGGAACATAATGTTCACCCTGTACCTCCACGAGGCAAGAGTTCTATTAACCCGACCGCCGCTACGAACATCATATGATGCGCGAATAATTCGCTCTTCAGACGCTACACGCATCATATGATGTTTTAAATTTATTTTGTTGTGTACTCCGTGACAGCGCGGCAAATCGGGCGGGAAAATATACCAAAAATTAGTTCGATCTATACTTTTGCTGACATCTTGCGTTAGTCACGTGAAATATTGTTATTTGTTTATATAAATCAGTTTAAAAACGAAGACATCTTGAAACGCCGTTCAGTTTATTTGAATTTGGCGGGGCCGACTCATCCCTCTCTCGTCGTGTGTTCGAAGTCACTAGTATTTGTCGGAACTGTGCGTTGATACGAAATATTGACATCGCGATCTGTGTTTTGTGGGGAATTGAAACAATATATTGTATCGGAAACGACATTCATTATTACTGTGATCTTATTTAAATTGGTGTTTACATTCAAATGTTGATATTGTTCTGACTGTATTTGTGTTTCGGGAATCGGTTATATTTTAAGACAATATTCGTTTATTAAAAACAGATGCTTGTATTGTGCTACGTATAATCATAATTATTAAAATTTAAAAATTGTGTACCTTTTAAAATGGCGGGCCGCAGACTTACAGAGGAAGAAATATTAGAAACATTTTTAGATGTGGACTCTGATTTAGAAATGAGTGAAGATGAGCAACATGAAACAATGAATGAAGATGTCAGTGAAAGTGAATCAAACCCCCCTGGGACAAGCCAATCTCATAACCGTTCAAGTACTTCACATCAAAGTGAAAATGCTGACTTTTTGCCTTCTTGGACCTCTGGTCCATTTATCCCAGTTATTCACGAGTTCGATGAGTTTGTGTCAGGTATAGACCCATCTACTTTATTTACTGAAAATTCATCAGAAATCGACTTTTTTGAATACTTTTTGAACAGAGACATTATGACAAAAATAGTTGACGAAACTAACAGATATTACACAGCTACCGTTTCAGTACAGGAACCTTCCCAAAAATCCAGACTTCGTAGATGGGTAGACACGTCTGTCGAAGAAATGTACGTTTTTTTTGCAATATTAATGTTAATGACGAGAAATCGACATCTTACTATCGAGGAACATTGGTCAACCGACCCATTGCTCGCTAGTAATATTTTTGGGAAAACTATGCCCAGAGATCGATATGAAATTTTACTGCGAATGTTGCACTTCTCAGATCCCGACACACAAGTCCCCGGTGACAGACTTCATAAATTAAAAATCCTAGTTGACCATACGCGAAACATTTTCAAAAAAACATTAATGCCTTTTGAAAATTTATGTATAGATGAGAGCATAATTGTTTTCAAAGGGCGTTTGATTTTTAAACAATTTATCCCGACCAAACGTCACCGGTGTGGAATTAAAATGTTTGTTTTGTGTGACGTCAAGACAGATTATATTTTGGATTTCATTATTTATTGTGGTAAAGGGACTGACATAACTGACACTGAATGTCTCGGAGTCACAGGGGCGGTGGTAACGACATTACTTCAAGACTACCTCAATAAAGGTCATAACCTTTTCGTGGATAATTGGTACACTAGCCCTCGTTTATTTGATTTTCTGCACGAGAAAAAGACTAATGCGTGCGGTACGGTGCGGAAAACACGGAAAGGTATGGCCTCATTTCGTAAATTAAAAAAAGGTGAAATGGACGCCAAACATCGTGGACCTCTTTTAGCATTAAAATGGCGCGATAAAAGAGAAGTCCACATGCTAACAACCTTGCATGACGATTCCATGGGTACGACAGGCAAAATAGATTGGAAAACGGGTCAACCTATAATTAAACCGAAATGTGTCAATGACTATAATAAGTGTATGGGTTCTGTCGATAAAGTGGATATGATGTTGAGTAGTTTAAGTTGCTTACGAAAAACAATAAAATGGTACAAGAAAGTGGCTTTTCATATAATCGATTTATTTTTATTAAACTCTAAAATAGTTTACAAAATGATAACGAAAAAAAATATTAGTTTAGCAGACTTTCAACTAGCCTTAATAAGACAATTATTAGAAAAATATCACATTACACACCAATCACCAGCACCCCATCCCCGTACGTTACATGATTCGCCCCTAAGACTAACTGCTAGGGCATTAGTGAAACATATGCCTGAGCCAATAACAGGAAATAAATCCCAAAGACTTCAGAGAGCCTGTCGAGTTTGCGCCGCTTCCAAAACTAGAAAAATGTCTCAATATAAATGCTCCGAGTGTAATGTGACATTGTGTGTGTGGCCGTGTTTTAGGACCTATCACGAAAAACAAACATTTTGAAAATACTTAAATTTTTTTTTTCTCCAAACCATTGATCACTTTAAAACTTTTAAAAATAAATGCTATAGATATTGAAAACGTATGAGTGTTGTTATATTGAAGATAACGGCGCAGTTCTCAAAGGAGCGGGTAAGTACCGCTGTTATTATATTATTTATCGCGTGAGCGGACATCTCTGATGCGACACTTGACTTGATGTGGTATGTTAATGTTTACTATTCTAGCCGTATCTGTGCTCTTTTGTTTATTTATGTATTCCAAAGGACTTTATAAGAATGTAAACATTATTTTCAAATATCTTCAACAAACGTGAAAAAATATAAGCATACTCGTAAGTACATAATAAAGATATCGGCGCAGCAATCCAATTCAACGAGGTCTCTATAATCGTATAAACAACGTGACTGTATTTGTGACCGCGTGAGAGTATACGTAAGTCGGCGACTATTTTTAGGGATCATTGTTTTGTTCAATCAATATTTATATTATCTTAAGGATTTGAACATCTCAATTGATTGTTTATATTAACGACATTATCGGTTAAGTATTTTCAAGTGATAAATCATGCACAAGATGCGTGTATCTATATCTAAATGTCATTTTAAAAGTTGTGTTCAACCAAATTTACGACTTTCGAAAATAGGCCCGCGCAGGGGATATCACTTGGAGTACACTTGTTTAGCGGCTGAGAGGTTAATTATAATATGTAGTAGGATATCTGAATCTAGTTTGTAATTATTTTTTTTAATGAAAACAAATTTTTGTTATATGATTGCAATTTCAGAACGTAGATCTAGGTATTGTTAATACAAGTTAAATGAATCAATTAAAAAGATATACGGAAAAACAATATTTGTTGAAAAAATGTTTGGTAGCTACCGGGATTTGAATCTAGACCTTTTCCTATCCAGGTAAACGCGTAACCATTTCGCCACATCAACCAATTACATTTTTGACAAATTATGAATTTACTTTCGGTATACTTTTATAATTGATATATATATATATATCAATTATAAATATATATATATATATATATATATATATATACACATCAACCAATTACATTTTTGACAAATTATGAATTTACTTTCGGTATACTTTTATAATTGATATATATATATATATCAATTATAAATATATATATATATATATATATATATATATATATATATATATATATATATATATATATATATATATATTATTCCAATTTTAAAAATCCCAGTGGAAACCAAATATATAGATTTTTCTTACTTTGGCCGTTATTTTTATTACAATTTTCATTGCCGTTGTTTAAATTGTATTAGTTTTGTTATTTTTTACATTATATGTTTAATAGATAGACACTTGTTTATGATATTATTATTTAAGAACATTGTATGCTTATTTAGTTTGTATCTTTATTTAAATATTATAATTATGTAAACAATCTCCTTATCTAACCACGAGATTTTTCTCTTATAGAAAGGTAGCGTGATACAAATATCTATGAATTATGTAATGTCTTATTTTGAGTTCAACAAACCGGTTGTTTAATATGTTAAATTTACAAAATACAGAATAATAATTGTTATTAAGGGGAACACATTCTTATTGTAAAGTTGTAATTATTCAGAACATTGGTCTGTGATATTTTAAATACTAATTAAATGTATTAATTAGAAAGACATACATATAAAATCAATATTTATCGAAAAATATTGTTGTTGCTACCTGAATTCGAAACTGAATCTCTTTACAATCCGGGGAATGTGCATTGACCGACTAGCGTCTCCTATCGGACTACTCTAAGGTATTTGAGATTCCGTAAAAATAAAGTAGATGGCTTTCAAATAATGGAACGATAAATGTATTAATTTTAAAAAATGTAACATATAGGTTCAAAAATTTGTAGTCAAAAATAATGTCACAGTAGCATAGTTGGATAATACACTTTTTCCGGTTTGGAAAGAGATCCAGGTTCGAATCCCCGCAGCGCAACAACAGTGTTTTTCGATAAAATTGGTGTTATATGTATATCTTTATAATTAATACATTTAATTGGTATTTATATTTATATATTTCGAAAAACATATAAATATTCACTATTCTACATACATGATGTATTTAATTTGGCTACAATAACCTTTATCATGCAATCACAGACTACCAAATAATCCTTGTTTTAATATTTGCATTTTAGTGTCACTTACGTGATTATTTTGGTATCACTTACCCAATCAAATAGATATCGAAATAGATTCGGATTATTTATCATTGGCAATAAAAATTACGTGGAAATTTTTTTAATATATAGATGGAATATTTTGCAAAATCAAGCTTGTGCCAGCGGTAAACGCTCGCAGTACGTGAGTATAAATCGAGTCAATTAATCAGATGCTATGTGAGAAGGCAAAAAAAGATGAAGAATGAAGAGGCCTATTGGAATAGAATTGCTAACGTCATATATAAGATTTTCCAATACTGGAGAGACGGATATAGTCCAAGCAGTTGGTAAAAATATATTATACTTCCTTTGTATAATATAATATATTATACAGGACATGGGTAAAAAAAAAAACAAACAGGAATCACAGAATCAATAGTCACGAATACTCATTTTTTCACAGTTAGTAAAGTCAATTATGATTCTAATAAAGATTTATTGCCTGCATTAATGAATTACAGTAGATTTAAACACCAGATATTAATGCTGAAGGTGGTAATAATGTTAAATAAAGTATGGAATATTGTTAGGGTATTTGTTGATCTGCCTAAAGAGTACGTGATTCAAGAAAAGTTATAGGAATGAATAAATATGTGCGGAATAGATTTTACAATGGTATGAAAGATGTGTAGAACTTTATCGTCTCCACAATCAGTAACACTACCGACGGGCCCTGAATGTACTTTGCAGACACCTGGGTGTAAAACTATGCTCTCATTAGCTGCAAAAATACGCTGGTACCAACCTCTAACATGTGCCAATACAATGCGCCTGCAGTCGTCTGGAGGTCTGCCCTTGCGCGCCACTCTTCTTATGGCCGATTTCACAAGATCTCTAGCAAATACTCTTCGGTGTACATTTATTATTGCATATTTTTCTATATGTAACTGTACTCAAGCAACAATAAACTTCTATCAATTGATCAATTGTAAGTAGTGTTTCTTGTTCAACCTTCTCTGCCCACACACGTACATATTCAAAAGAATCGTGAACGCTGGGTGTAATATATGGGGGCACCAGATAGTCATAAAATTCAGTTATAATCTCACTTATCCCCATTGAAGTATATCTTATACGCAAGAGATAGACGGAACTAACCTTGAAGTTTGGCATCACCAAACACAAGGCAGAAGTGTGTCATGACCTCGTGGCTCACCAATTAAGGAGTTCAAGAATATTAAAAAATGAATTAAAATTAGCACACCGATAAGTTTTGCTAGTTTTGGTTATATTATCATACGCTTTTTAAAATGTTTACTATTGTTGCACTGAACCAGGGAGAATTAACATTGATAATGAATTCGTGATAGAAGCTAGTGACTCATTCTTGGTATTATAAATCTCTCAACGCAATCAATTCTGGCATGCCATAATGATTTTAGTGGGTATTTAAATAATAATATTTACCGCTGTATATTTATGCTTATAGAAGAAGAAAAATAGTGATGTTTAGCTTTGGTTAGAGGGCTCAGTTTCAATTTTAACATACAATAGACTCATACGCACTCGATAAAATTCTGTTATTATCGTAATATTAATTTTTGTCAATATGTCATGATTATCTATTAGATCAAAATTAAAATTTTCTTTCTTTCTCAAAAATTAACAATTCTCAGGCACATAGTGACGGGATCGACCGATATACAGGACTTCACAGTTAAATTGATTAAATTATAAAAAAATATTATTGAATCAAAATCATAAAAACTAAAAAATGGGATCACACAATGAAATTTCATTTGTTACGGGCAAACTCGCCATCCACTCCTGAAGATTTAATCCCCCACGTAACAAGTTAATAGTAACTATTATTTAACTTTTACTTATTCTGTGTTAAGAAGTAAAACATTATATAGTTTCATTTTGGTTTAACCCTTCCCAAACCATGCAGTGACACAGGTCTACCATCATGATTAAACCTGTAATATTTCGGTAAATACATGCAATATAAAATTCATATTTTAGATAATCCTAAAGAAAATATTAGCGCTTAGGAATAACTAGTGAAAAAACAATTATGAAAAGGGAATCGTACAAAAACAATTAATTTTTCCATTCAATCCGTTGTAAAATTAATACGTTGGTAAAAAGACTATTTGACATATGAAAGACAGTGATCACACACTATTTTTACAGTGAAAAGGACAAAAACATACAAATATAATTGTCCCTTTCTCATTAATTAAATTAAGAGAGATAATAAGGAAGGGCACATTATATATGACTAAATGAATGCTCTAAATTATGTAATTAATATTTTTTTCAAAATCGAATGCTCAAAATTTAGAGTAAATTCGAGCTATTAAAGCCATTTAAGCTTATAAAAACATTTTTTCTAACTGTTATTTACGGTAATAGGAGTTCACATCATGGGTGTGTTCGGGTATTTTATATCATGGTATGGTAAAGGTTAATACATAATATATATTAAAACTTTCGTCGATGCACGAGATATGATGAAAACACCAAAATTAGATCGGATCACTAAAGGGTACGTAGTGACAAAACAGGATTCAAAAAGAGTATATAGCAATTTAGAATTCAACTCAACTCTTCATTCTATAAAGTGCACGAATTAAAATTAGAAAGGGTTCAGCATAAATTTTTAAGGTTTATTAACTTCATGTATATCCGTTGAACAAATAAATTATGATTTTCTAATGAACACTCTTAATTTAACTAACTTGTGATGTAGAAATACTTTAAGTGATTTATTATTTTTATTTAAAATAGTAAATGGGATACTGGACGCCCCTAAATTAACTGAACTGATTGTGTACCATGTTCCTGCGCGGAGTACCAGATCGTCGGCGCTATTCTAAGTAAATTTCATATACAAATTTTTATATGAGTGCACCCACACAAAGACTTCACAGGTTTGGGAACGATTTTGGTCCTGTAAATATATTCCGATTTTCAAAGTTTAAATATAAGTGATGTTTTTGATGCTGTTCTGAGTCAAAGATATAATTGATTTTGATACTCAGCCATTCTGTGTCAAACCTAAATTTTTATTGTTTGTTTTGCTTACTTTTAAATTATTAATTTTTTAAAACTATATATGTATATTTTGTATAGATGGTCATGTTTTTGTTTTTTTTTTATACCAAACCAACTTTGTAAAGGCCCATAAGGGCGTTAATAAATAAATAAAAAATATATTATAAATACTAAATTAATGTATTAATTATAAATATATACATGTAAAATCAATTTTGTTGAAAAATATTGTTTTTGCGTCACCGGGATTCGAACCTGGATCTCTATTTCCAATCCGGGGAAGTACATTACCAATTGTGCTATAACGCCAGTACTTTTCAGAAAATTTGTCATACAGTAGTATGACAAATTTTCGAACCTATATGTTATACTTTTTTCAAATTAATACATCTGTCGTTCCATTATTTGAAAGCCATCTATATTATTTTTACAGAATCTCAAATACCTTTGTGTAAGCCGACTGCAGACGCCAGAATTATCAATTCATTTTTATTAAATTTTGGACACATTGATACAACTCATATTATTGAGGATTTTTATTTAATATTTTTCGACAAAATTGATTTTATATGTGTATATTTATAATTAATATATTAATTTAGTATTTAAAATATCACAGACCTATGTTCTGAATAATTATAACTTCACAATAAGAATGTGTTCTCCTTAATAATATTTTATACCTTACAATTTATTCACGGTGCAATCAATATAAGTTTACATATCAAAGGTTCACATAAGTTACTCGTGTAAATTTAAATTCAAATGGTTACGACACGATGTGAGTTGCGAACGAAATACAATACTGTCTATTTTGTGCCGAGGACTGCAGCCAGCTGTGATTGTTCGCGCCTGCGCATCGTCACGCGATTATGCGAGTTCTCGCTGTACATAGAATCGCCGCATATTTAAGTATTTTAACAAGTCGTTTTTAGATGCAGTCTGTTACAAGTAGGAGAATTGAGGGTTGCCGATATCTGTACTATCGTATCTGTTTGAGTTTGACCTTAACTTATTTTCAATATGATCAATGATCACTGTGAGATAAGGAAAATTAAAAATAAATAAATAAAACATTGTAAAATAACGATAATTATCCATAAATTGAAATAAAAAACTGACGCAGTTGCAACTTGCTCTTGCTATTTCCTTTAATATCCATTAAGTAGATTTAGTGTATATGGAAGAAATAAAAAATAATGCATTTGGAACCCTTTTCACACAATAACTCAAATTAGCCCAAAATATTAGTTGGAACCTTATTATTCCAAGCGGTCGATGTAATAAAAAAAAAAGAAATGTGTTTTTTTTTTAAGTATAAAAAAAAACATTTTTTTTGTTAATTTTATAATATCATTGTATACTATTGTTTACGTTCATTTTTATTTAATATCTTTTAGTTGGCATTCTACTCTTTTTTTGTTCAGCTCCGAAAAAACTTTACTGGTCATATTTTTATATCATGTGTTTTGTCAGATATTATTATTATAGTAGGTACTGTTTGTCACTCAAAGATAAATAATACGAAATTAATTAAGATAATTAGTAACCAAGTTTGGTACTAACTGTACTAGAATTAAAAAAATCAACAGTGCACGTCATTTTGAAAAAGAAACTACAGTTTCACTAATAATAACTGCGAATCGTGCGGTTTCTCAACTAAATTGTGGAGAACGATGCTGGAACGTTTTGGAACACCACGAACGCTTGAAAACATATTGTTTACTGACAAAGCACATTTTTATATCGATGGCTATGTTAACAAACAGAACATGAGATACTGATGCCCCGATGCTGAGAATTTTTTGTTGTTGTTGTTTTTAATACTTAATTTCATTTGTTCAACCGAACCATAACATCTTCATTCGTAACTCAATTAATTCAGATTGTTTTGAACATTCTTTTGTAGAACCACATAGATAGAATGGTGACATTTTACTTAACACGGTGCGAATGGATTTCCAGAAAATAATTTGTGTCATCATGTTAAGAACAATTACGTTATATAATGGAAATTTTTCTTTAATGTAAGACCCAATGACCACCCTAAAATATGAAGTGAAAGAATATATTCTCATCTAATTATTTGTTTCCTTTGTTGTATTTCATGTAAAAAAAAAATTGTTGTTGATACAAACTCCTTAATAACTATGAGAAGACCAATACTTGCCGTAAAACAGTTCTGCAGCTTGGTAAATATTACAAATTGTATGTTATAAAGTAGAGTTCACCAATAATAGAGGTATGAAGTTATCAGAAGAAATAACAGTGATGAACCGCCTTTATATTTCGGTTCATCATTCGTATTCAAGATGATAAAATACTCAAATTGGTTTAATAGCGTGAAATGCGAGAAATTGAGACGGAGGCGTAAACAAAGAAAGTAATTACTTGATTTCAAATTAAGTTTAGTAATTTATTCAACAAAGATTTAAATTGGATTGCGCGATTATAAGTTACTAAAGCGGTGGAAAGTTTAAGTGAACGATATTGTTGTAGCGGGACTCGTCAGAGGACTCCCACTCGATGTCACGTTATACGTGACATGTCGCCGTTGTCGTTAGATATCACCCTAGGTCTGTTTCAATATACTATCAATAGATTATACACCATTTTTATTATGAATTTAACTGATAACTGACAAAAGTATTTGACACAAGAAAATTATATAAGGTAGAGTTGGTTTTAAGGGTGTTAATGTCCATTCAATTCAAAATTGTCTCTGCAAGGCATTTCATATATTTTTTTAAACAGAGAAGCGTATACGGAATAAATGTCCCATCAATATTCTTACTATATTAAAACTAAATAAACCTGTTGTGCTATGAAAATAGGACTAATTTGGTGGTTTCCTGGAACGAAGCTCGAATCCCCACTAACTAGATCACTAGCCCAGCGTTATGACCACTAGACCAACAAGCTGCTGGGTTGAAATGTATGCGTAATCCCGTTTATGGTTTTGGGGAAATTGTATTAGTATTTAAGTTCGGAAATTAGGAGTACATTTTATTTTTGCTCATGTAGAGTGTATTTTAAAGACTTGTTTTCATATTTACATTTTCCTAAAATATGAATAATTTTCAAAAAAGTTCATTAATTCGACCCCTTAAAATAACAAGGTTCTAACAAACGTTTTGGGCTAATTTGAGTTATTACGTAATTGCGCTAAAAAAACTACTTGTAAAATAAATGTTCCGGGTTCATTTCCCGTTGAAGTCGTATATTTAGTTTGGTTTAATTTGCAAAGAATGATACATTCTGAATGAAGGCAAAATCACAAATGAAATAAAGTTTCAAGTCATTTAATTATGTAAAATACTTTAAAAAAAAACTGAAACACAGTATGTATATTATTTCCATTTATACCACATTTGATTACCAATTATTTTATTTTATTTCGTATTATTCATCTTTAAGTGACAAACAGTACATACAATAATAATAACTGACAATAACACATGATATATGCTATAAAAATATGACCAGTGAAATTTCTTCGGAAATAAATATTAAACAAAATGTTATAAAAAATTACAAAATTAATAAAAAAAGTGTTTTTATATTTAAACAAAAATAAACATAATAAACTAACATGGAAACAGACAGAATAAAACCGATTTCTTTAAAAAAAACTATTTTTTTATAGTACATCGACCCCTTAGAATAAGAAGGTTACAACTAATATTATGGGCTAATTTGAGTTATAGCGCAAAATGGGTTCCAAATGCATTATTCTTTATTTCTTACATACACACCAACTCCATTTAACGGATATTTAAGGAAATAGCAAAAGAGCTCAAAGTTCCAACTGCGTCAGTTATTTATTTCAATTTATGGATCATTATTGTTAATTTACAATGTTTTTATTTATTTTTAATTTCGAGGAATATGGACAGTAAGGATGCAGTATTAGGGAATGTTATATTATTTGTGTTTTCTTCGAATTAAAATTTTTTTGAATTTCAACGGTTTCTAAATTGTTCGTTATTAATCCATTATAAGGTACCGAGTGGAGAAGTTTTAGTCTATGACTATCAAAAGGTTGGTTTGTTTCAATTATGTGGTTTGAAAATTCCGAGTTGTTATTTTTTAGGCAGCGGCGATGTTTCTTTATTTTCGTATTTAGATTTCTCGCCGTTTGACCTACATATTTTTATCGCAATCTCCACAAGTTATTTAATGTCAGCCTTTTTATAATATATTAATTTTACAATTGAGTAGAATTTTATTGGCGTAAAACGCGGGTTTTATATGTAAAAGGATATTAGTGACAATAACCTAACGTGTGTGCTGTACAAAGGTTAGTTGTGAACATTAAAATATTTAAAAAAGTTATTTGAATTATTAATATTGAACGATAGCACCAGTTTCATACTTGTGACGTAAGCACAGGGTGTGAATAAAGAATTGTGCAAATAACTGAAAACCTCGAGAATATAAAGGTGGGCGAGGGGGGAGGTGAAACGGATACGACCTAACTTTTTGCCGCGGAGGGTTTTTAGCCCCCTGGGGCTACCACACAACGGTCGGGATGAAATACAAAATAACACCCGCGCCGCAGTTCGAAGTACAATCGACAAAACTGTACGTGATACAAATTCTCGAGTATTGAGAGCACGCCTAAGGGTGACGAATTAATTAGCGACGTTCTACCAAGGATTGTCGGAGATCGATCGAGGTCCAAAATTGTAGCAAAAAATAATCCAGATGAGAGTAGTTGTGGGTAGAAATGAAACCGATTTGTAATCATCAAAAAAATTATTTTCATAAATTAATTAATCAAATTAAAGTGGATATAATTTTTTCTTTACAAATTTTTAAATTTGTAAATTTTTTTTTTTTTTTTAATACATACATCAAGGGCCGGTTGTGTGATCAATGGTAACTTTTCACTATGATAAAAAGATATTAATTCCACAAAAGTACATCCGGTAGTACACGATATCCGATAGTAAAAATGTGAATCAATGGTTAAATATGTCGGACTCTTCACAGCTGTTTCAAAAGTCATCTGTCACATTGACATTTTGAAAGATGCAGTATACGACAATTAATCATTCAATATCCCGCTATTTTAGAGATGAGAGTTTGTCCGATGACGATCTCGTTGTTTAATATACATTAGCAAATATCACCAAAGTGATAGGTCTCGAACGCAGAGGTGAATAAAGTCACAGATAAAGCATATTTCATGATTATTCGCCTTGTCGCACAGAGAGGCGAGATTGACTTTGACTTTAGTAAATTTGACGTACCAACAATCCGAAATTGATTTTAAAAATTTACCATTATAAAAATTTACTACTGATCACAAAACCGGCCCTTAATCCATAGTACATAGTACTCAATATACAGTATTCTTCCATCGAATATTTTTTATTCTACAATAATATTCTAGAATATTATACTTGCAAGAAGATGAGATGAAGATATACAATAATACTAGTAATATAATCTGAAATGTGTTCAGGATATCGTACTAGTCAGATGCCTTATAATAAACAGTACGCCGGTGGATGAAGTGCTCCACCTATCTATTATCTCATGAAATAATAGTAGGGATCAAGATATTTATTTATTTTATTTGAAAAACAAATAAATGGTAAAGAGTTAAAATATAATGAAAATAAGAAAATTAATCATAAAGATCCAATTAAATGGTACCACAAAAATTCTTAACAGTCAAAATACAAAATATCCTTGATCAATAATTATTTTTCCTCACCGTTCCCATACTCTAATATTAAATGTTGAATATTGAATATATCTGAAAAGAAAAAAAGGGAACCTGTAATAGTTAATTATATATATAATACTTGCACGGTCTATGCCATGTTTTTTTTAATTTATGATATTTAACTAAACAGCGTTCTCAGAAATAAAAATAAAATTATTTAATCGATGTAATGGTGAAAAATATTTTATAAAATATACAATTACAATTTCACCATTATACGAAAAAATGACAAAGAAAACGTATCTTACCTATTAATTGGTGAATTATATTATAATATTACGGTTCCCCATCTATGTCTTTCTGATGGCCCTGACTTCAGTGGTGTCTTAATGGCTGTTTAGTGCTTGCTTTAACGACCAGTTATGTGAGACGCGATCGAGTCACAAAATAATGTGTTTTTAATATTTCTAGGTTTAGATTGATAGTATAGATATATTAAATTTGAAATGAATTGAACATTGTAAATCTGAATATAGCAAAATCGAACGAATTTTGAGCTGTCATCTTTCTTATCTATGCTTAAAATAATTTCTACAATGCAAAATAGCATTTTTAGATTTAATTAAATAAAAATTATATATTATATATACGTATGTTTAATTTATGGTTGTAGATTTGATCGAGTTTTTTGAAGACAGTAATCTAGGCTGGTGTTTCAGTATAGTAGCACGTGCTAATGTTGAGGCTTTGCCTCAAATGTTACCTGAAAAGCATAGATAATGGCACGAGCTACTACATTTTCCTCAGAGAAACCATCTAAAAAAAAAACGATCTGGGAGAGACACCAGTTCACCAGACACATATGCATAATATGTATTTACTATTGTGCAACATCAAACGCTGGCATGTTACATGGCTTAGCATAGCCCAGCATTATATTATTATCTATATATGAGATATAACTGATACTGTGTACACGAGAACTCGCGCACTTAGTCCATACGTGATTTCTATCAAAGTATACAAACAAATTGACTTTGCAAGTCCAAAATTTAAAACATTCGTTTCTCCGTTACGTTCTAAAAAATAAAGTTAATTGTGAGAACTGTCACTTTTGTGTGTATTAGATGAGTGGTGGTGGTCACGGGTTATAAAAGGCAGTCACTGGGGGAACGGGTCTCTTTTCCATCGTCTCTTCGCAATACAATTAATATTTGAGTTATATAATTGTAAATTACTGTAAATAGCTGCTGTTAATATGAATATTGTTACATATATTTATCTAATTTCACTCCAAAGCAACTCGAGAGCACAATGTAAGAAAAGAACCCCAAGGAAATCTGGCGGTACTTTCAAAGATACCACATTAATAAACCGAATTATTATTTCCTTTTACATGCTATAGTCGAAATTTACCTGATTATTAATGTCAGTATTGTGAGTGATTTTTTAAAATACGTCTACCTAGCATATATTCCGTTTTCATTCATTCTCCGTCCATTTAATGTTTCCATTAAGTACTCTTCTCAGGAACTCGGATCCAACTATGTATGGTAGTAGGAGATGCACACCTATACGTTATATATACCTACAAATCAATATCTTGAAATTATTCACAATACTAAAGTTGTCGGTATAATCACACAATGCTTTCACAAACTGACAGCAAACTTCTGCAACTTCCTGTTTCCAAGACAATCCTCCCAGCCGTAATCTCGGCTTAATCTCAGCTCAAAGCTGGGAATTTTTCCATTTTGGTATATTTCACACATTTCTCGGAGGATTGCTTTATGCAGTAATACGATCGGTATCTAAGTGTTAATAAGTAGACAGCTTAATCTTAATCCAATTATTATTTTAGATAATTATATAAATTAGAAGAATTTATTTATCAGTTCGGATTAACGCAATAAAAAACTATTAAGTTAGTTCATTATCATCTTCATCTCCTTATATTGGGAAAGTCAGGGGTCTAAAGATTCGAATATCTTCCTCTGATCTGTGCCGCTTCAGTACTAGTTACCCAGTCAAGGCCCAATCATCTTGATAATCGTTCCTTTGGTATTCACAATACATGCCTTGCCATCTTAATTGTGAACTTTCTATATGTAGAAATAGTAGCGCCACGCTGACGATCTCATATAAAGTAGACCTATATACATCTTTAATGTATAGAACCACATTAACATATAATTTTTTTCTTTGTGTATTGCACTTCTGATGAAATTTTCCATGTTTATGTCTGAATAGGGTGTGTATAATAATAATAATAATAATAATAAATAGTAATTTATAATTATGAACAAGTTGTCATAATTACTTTCGCAATTGTGATGAAAATTAGCACACATATGTTGTGATAATGTAGTTACAACATAAACTATAATTTTTTTATATATGGTTATTAAAAAAAGTTATTCGAACTTAACAGAAAATCACAAAAAATATGAATTATTAGGAGAACAGATTATTATTGTGAAGTTGTAATTATTCAGAACATAGGTCTGTGATATTTTAAAAATGAATTAAATATATTAATTAGAAAAATATACATATAAAAACAAATCGATCGAAAAACATTCTTGTTGCGCCACCGAGATTCGAATCTGGATCTCTTTCCTAACCGGGGATGGTGCATTATCGAACTATGCTACAGCGACAGTATTTAGCGACAAATTTTCGAACCTATATGATACCTTTCTGATATCAATACATTTAATCGTTCCATTATTTGAAATAGCCATCTACCTTATTTTTACTGAATCTCAAATGCCTTTGAATAATATTTTTCGATAGAATTGATTTTATATGTATATCTTTCTAATTAATATTTTTAATTCATATTTAAAATATCACAGACCTACGTTCTGAATAATTACAACTTCACAATAATAATCTGTTCTCCTAATAATAAAGTTGTATCAAGTGTCCAATATTTAATAAAAATTAATTGATAATTCTGGCGTCTGCTATCAGATTACTATTACTCCTATTTCTACATGTAGAAAGATCACAATTAAGATGACAAGGCATGTATTGCGAATACCAATATAAACTATATTTTTATATATTTAATTCATATTTAAAATATGAATTACTTTAAAACTAAAATTATTTAACGCTCAATAGATTACTAGTGATGTCCCCCAACCGCCGGATATTTGGACTACTGACTGTAGGACAAACTGTATAAAAGCTTTGAACAAAAAGTTAAAAGTTTTATTAAAATGCAGCCAATATCTGAATATCGAAATTTTCATATATATACTAAAAGTATTATTGTACTGAAATATTATACTTCGCTCGAAAGGACTAGACTACATAAATATTTTTTTTCTTCCACCCTTTTTTCAAGCTCTCAAAGTTAATATTAGTAAGTGAGAAGAAGCTTTCGAATAGCGGCAGTATTTCCTTTGGGTCCAAGTGGATATTTAATTTTACGCTCGAACAACTCCTCGCAGCAATTTACGTCGTCTATGCAATTGTATTGCACTGCTCTATACAGCTCCCGTCCACAGAAAAATGTGCAGTCTGATTTCATGACAAATTTAATTATATTAAACAAAAATATGTAATTGATTGAGTATTGCGCGAGATTATAAGCTTACGCTAAAAATATTTTCAGCTGAATTGAAACAAAACAAAAAAAAATTGAAGTTCAATAACATTTTTTTTTTTGCAAAAGAAATCGCATTTCTTACATAACAACATATTATATAAAGAAATTAATGTATATTAATAATATTACAATAATATATATGTAAGGTAGGTACCAATCTTGGTTTGTATCAATGGTGAAAAGTTGTATTTTTTTAAATGTGATAGATGTGAGGATTTTCAATTTATAAATTTAAATATAGCATGGTAATGGAATATTCACGATGTTTTTCTACGTTTCGTAATTAATGGGAATATATTTTTTTGATGGAGATATGTAGTATTTATGCCGTGTGAATTAATAAGGTTTGGATGTGAACATTGAGTCGCATCCAAGTCAGCAAACAATTCGAGAGCGTCACTATATTCACAATAGGATTAAACTATCCCACTCACCCAAGCCGTTCAAATAATTTATTTTATTCGAATTTAATAAAATTAATAATTAAAAAAATTATTTTATAATCAGATCTATGTCTAAATATAATATCGTAAATTACTCTTAACAACTTAGACATTTTCGACGATAAATTGCTTTTCTTCAAAAATAAATCGCGCAAACTTATAATTAATTATTGACATAAATTACATATTCATGCATATGTACGAATTTATATATATATATATGTATGAGTATATACATATATATTTTTTTATTGTTCAGGCAAATTACATTTTCATCGCATACCATTTCCCTCGCCTCTCTTTCCGCTTTATACAGTATAAAAACATTTTTAGTTAATCGGTTTGTTAATATTTACTATTTTTTAATATATATATTATATATTAGTGTAAAAACATTTTTTGTTTATCAGTTTTAAAATATGTATTTTTTTAAAGTTTATTATGTTTTTGCACTATTTTTTAATTTGTATGATACTTTTATTTGTTCAGTTCCGAAGAAGCTTTACTGGTCATATTTTTATATGTACTAGTATATCACGTATTATTATTATTGTTCTCTTTGCTTCTTAAAAAAAAAAGATTTTTTGTATAGGAAGAAGTAGATAATATTTATAGTGGCAGAGAAATTGAATTAAAACGATTTACTTACATGGTGGCATTAAATTTATTGCTGTTACGTATTTGTCTCCTAAGTACGTCTTCAGTATACCTTGTAATGTGAAGGTCCAAGAAATACACTTTGTAACAATTACACGTTTGTTACAGTAAGATAGAATTTAGTTACAAGGTATATCACTAGTACAAGTTAAATGATAGTCGATGGACACGCAGAGAGAGAGCGCGTGCCTGCCGCGCGTCGCTCTTTATAACCCCGCAAACACACGCTCCGGTGGTGCAGCATTCACACACACGCACACATACACACTAAACTATGCAATATTGTCTACAGAGATTACTAGGGTATGTATGTAGATAGATATATAGCGGTGGCTGGTCGGTGGGTTCGACCAGCCTAATGACGCGTGGCTGTCGTCCTCCAGCGGTGGTTAGGCACTGCTCTGCCCTGTGCGTTCAGCTGCTCTGGCAGCTGAGTTCGAAACCGTGTCCCGATAAACGACATAAACGTAGTTTATTACTCTCTGGCTCGGATTAGCGTGAGATAGCCTAGCCATTGATAGTTCTAGGTTTCTGGATCACAAGTTTGATCACGTTGATATAAACGAAAATGTACGACATTTATAGGGATAACTGAGTTATCGCGGAGGTAAATATCGGGTAGTGTATTATTGTATTAATTTCATAAAGTATCGCATCCATTTTTTAAACAGTATTTAAATGATAATTTCCTATTTTAGAACGTTATCAGTGTCAGTGCAGTGAAAAACGATTTAAAACAAACTTAATACTTCCAGAACTGGCCGCAAAAATTGGATAGATTTCGTATGTATGTATAATATCAACTTTTTCTGTGTCTAATATTAATAGAGTTACGAATTAGTAATTTAATATATGTATATATATATTTTTAAAACAAATTAGATGAATCACTTATATGAAAGATATACAGTACAAAATATTTAGTTACCACCGGGACTCGAACCCGAAACTTTCTCTTGCCGGGAGAATGCGTTACAGTTACACCATGTTAACTACTTATTTTAGGATGAATTTAGAATTTATATGTAAATCCGTAAGTGAATCAGGTAATATTTTTAGAGAATTACAAAAATGTATACAGTACCTGTATATATATTTATTTTTTATAAACCTACTTATATATTTATTTAAAATAAAATTTAAACTTAATAAGGTACAAGAAAAAGAATGTGAACATTTTGACTTATTCTAATGTAGTATTATTACGAATTGTTAAAGTTTTTGAACGGCCGCCATTATAAAACAAGATGTCATTGATTTATCTTAGCCAAGATAAATCAAATTTTCGGAAAAGTTTGATTGAAATCAGATAATATCTACAGGAGTTATTATGTCCACAAAATCCACTATTTCTCATAGTAGGTGTTTCTTTTGGGTTAAATAATACTGCTAAAGTACCCGGTGTTGCCTGGACTTTACGCAAAGTGAAGAAGCGTCATTTAGGGGGATGGTGCTAGTTATTTTTTCGAAATCAGATGTAGACAGTAATTTTTCCTTTTAGTGTGCAAAATTTCATCAAGAAGTACCAAAATTTTGCTTTGAGGGGTGTGAAAGGGAGATGGGGCAGGATTTTTGAAATTTTATGCAGTGTATTTAAGGTCAAGTATGCAAAATTTCATCAAGCTCCGAATAAAACTGTAGTTAGTACAAACAACAAACACACCCGTATACACTCTTCTTTATATCGTATATAGAATATGTAGTTTACTCGATAATTGGTCAAAAGATGAAATATAATATATTTATATATATCATCATTATCAGCTGTTTTATATCCACTACTGGATGAAGGCCCCCCATGTATCTCCCAATCTTCTCTTCAATTGTTTTCAGTGAGATGAATTTCCGCACAATTTGACGATAACGTCAGTCCATCGGGTTTTGTGGTGGTCTATCGGCCTCTTGACTCCCTCGTGCACCCCTTGATGACTATATATGTCCATCCTTTATAAAAAGTCTCTTGGTTACGATCGATATTGGAACATGACACCTTCTGCATTTAGTGGTAGTATTTTGCACTGGTAGTATTTTTATCGAATTATACCTAAATTATTATATAATATTTTGGAGTAACTCTTGATTAACATTTAATCACGTATACGCTTTTTAAACCGACCCCAAAAACCTTAAAAAAAATATCATGAAAATTCTAATTAAAGATTCGATTCACCAGTTTTAATTTACATTTGAAGGCACTATGGCGATACAACAAGATAGGACGCGAGTTTAATTTCTTCATACGTACCGAACCTATTAGTAGTATAAACAATGAAAAAGTATTTTAAATTAAACAATTTAGGGAATGAGATAATTCAATTTCGATTGGAAAATTCACAAACAGACGAACCGGACAGAAACGCTCAAGGGTTTGACAGGAGTGTCATCAGCGTAGGAAGGGAGGGGCACGAGGGAGATAAAATTGGCTAATTGCACGTCACTACGAATGGCAGGTTTCGAGATAGCAGCCGCGTCGTGGCGCACTGGTGTGACGTAAGTGGACTGACACACTTTAGTCTCGTATGACCGGATTCATGTTGCCACAGGCACAGAGAAAATTATCAAATATTGTAAATATTATATTATTTTATAATTAAATTTTAGTTTTCACAATTTTGAGACGTAATAATTAAAAAATCGAGGAGATATTTTATGTTGCACAGGAATAATATTTTAAAATAACTAAAATTGCTTGTTTTATTCCCATTGTTTTTTGTGTATTCATTTTTAATTTTATCACATTTTATTTGTATCTATTTTAAATAGATCATTTACTAAGAAAGATACACAGAAAACATCTATCTTTTAACTGATTAAGATATGATGACGCCAAATTTCATCTACACACGTTTGTTGAGACATATATTTTTTGCATTGGATGCGACCAAAACTGGTTGCTTCTAAAAAATATTAACGTAACTAATTATTTTAATTTTAATCAAATCATGTATTATTTGTGAAGCTACGATTCATTTTTTTTTTTAATGTAATACGATTGAACTACTCAAAAATAAATTTCGCCATCTTGATTTACTAATTTCATGACGTAAGAGATTAATATAAGAGCATACAAAATAAATGACTTTCTTTGAGATCATTTTAGAACAGAACGGAATGAAACTTTTTTTATTTACTTGTTGACTGTCGTATCTAGGCTCCTTCCTAGGCGCATGCCTACAATACAATATTTAGGTATGTTTTATTGTACGACACGATAAACATGCGAAAAAAAACAAAATATGATAAGCAACTAGACTGGAGAGGTATTGATAGGAGGGTTACTGTGAAAAAAAAGGTGCATTGAAAGCAATAATTTTATTAGAAACTTGTCAGCCAAGGAAAGACCAAGACACGATCCAACTCTGAATTATGAAAGTAGTTAAGCAAAAATATAAATTTAATACAGTAAAAATGAGGGTACTCACGCAATATGTAGCGTAGGTGGAAAATACATTTATGAATGTGAATGTAGAGTTGATCTTAGCACAGTAAACGGGAATTAAAAAAGAGTCGTTAGGGTGATTTGGTCATGTGGAACAATTGAATGAGAACGATATATGACGCGAGTGTTGATGGCTCTAGAAATCCAAGATGTCTACGAAAGACTTGGTATTACTGGATTTTATTTTTTATTTATTTGACATATTTACAATTTTTTAAAACATGAATTAAGTATTTTACATTATTAAAATTACATGTTTTTTTTTCGCTTACCTCTCCAAAAAAGAGACTAGCTCTTGTGCTTGGAGAGGGAGTTACACTGTAATAATTTTATATAGAGTTATACATTTATAGTCTATTTGTGTGCTTCTGAAGTGTTCTATAATATTATTTATTTTTTAATTATGTGCTTCTGAAGTGTTCATTTTAATTTCTTTCTTTTACTTACGTAACTCTTTTATATCTTTAATTTGTGTAAGGAAGTTATTGAAATTATTTATCCCATAGCGTATAAAATTTTACTGATAGTGTTTGGTATTACATTTAAGAATTTTAAAGTTATTTTTAAATCTTAATGATGTTCTTGTCTAAAATTTTACAGTGATATTTTCTTAAATTAATTGATTAATTGAGATTTTTTTCTAAATGTTTCCTATTTTGGGAACTGGGAATTTTGCAAAAAAATGTTTGTGTTGAAAAAGTTGATCTTTTTTTTAATATTACTTTGATGATTGTTCTCTGTCGAAATACACCTTTTAAAAATTATTTATACATAAAATGTGAATAAACCAGATATTGGAAAATGACGCGTTAAAACTTTTAACAATCAAGAAACGTGCATCAGAAGATGTACGAATGTGGATGAGGCAAGAGTCGGAGAGGAAGAAGGCAACAAGTACTTCTCCGGTGATAGTCCAGAGGTCTGCAGGATGCCAAAAAAGTAAAGAAGCTTGATTAAGAGGGAGAGTTTATGAAGATTACGATCTTCAGCCATGAGGAACCGACGTGGATGATGATGCGAGACGATCAAGACAGAAGGATGTAGTGCTTGGTCCTCTCCGCCTGCTCTTGGAGAGATACAGCCTAATACTAAGTTAGTTAGTTAATAGACTGTTAATCTCACACGTATTTTATTTATTGATACAAGTAAATCTTGCTTGTCGCGCTAGAAAATATCTGTGACGAGATGGGCAACTAATCTACAATCCTACTTTTGAAATTAGCAAAATAAACTTTGTGGTTAAAATTCATTATTTTTATTTGTTAACTAAATTTATTTTTTAAATAATTGTTGTTTTTTTTAAAAACAGATTCTGGTAAAAAAAAAAACCCAATAATATATGTTTTAGTTAGTATTGATATTCTGAAGAAGAAAATGGCATTTTTCAAAATCGGTAGATGTATTTAAACTCAATAAGGGGTTAAAAAAATAAAGTTAACAAATAAAAATAATCTATGATCGTAATAAAAAATAAATAAATTACATATTAAAGTAAAAATTTCTATAAGCAATTAAAATGTTTCAATTGTCATGTGGCGTATGTATTAATAAAGCTTTCACGGTATTATTTTTTATTTAATTTTCCAATATTTCAAACGTTACACCGGTTTAATTAAAATTCAGGAAACTTGGTAAATACAGGATATTAATTGAGATCCATTGCTAAAATGTTTTCCAATAAATATAATAATAATTCTTCCATAAATGAAAACATTTAGCGTGCGGGAATACAATATAGAATTTTCCGAACTCAACGTTTTTAATTGAAATAAATGCTTGTTTGAATTTCAAACCTTAAATACTTTTTGCTAAGTAAATGTCTCTAATCAGTATTTGAAGTTCTCCGGAGCGGATTTAGATATACATTTTTTATTCAAGATAATTTCACGTCTAAGCAGGTACCTAGAGTTTGATTTTCTCATTGATTTCTGTTTATACACGAACAGAGATGAAAGCCAAATATTATACATATATATATGTATTTTGGTTTCTTTGAAATTATGTTTCCATCAAGAATGTATGTTGAATGCCCCTCTATCTATTCATTTACTGGTCGATGTTGAAAACTAATTTATTTAATAAATGCAGATTAAGGATCTTTAAAAAAATATAATAATTCAATTCAAAATTAAAAAAAAACACACAACATCAGTCTATCTTTAATTCGATTATTAAAGGGGTAGAGAGGGACATATGAAGACATACGTTTTTTTATACAATACATTTATTTTTAATTTTTTATATTTTGTTAGATTTTGTTGATTTTTTTACAAATTTTTATACTTTTAGTGAAAGTTATTATAAAATATTTTTATAAATTTTGTTCAATAGGGTGACGAACAGGGTAAGAAGTGAAATGGGCGAAGATGATGGGGATCGGATGAGGGATCATACAGGCCGAAGGAGTTTACCGAGAGTACGGAACGGTTTGGGATGAAAATTAATTTAGAATAAAATTTAGACGATAAATCGTGTATGTGTTTGAGTGAGGGTATATTTGAGGCTATAATAAAGGGGCGCTAGAAGAGGGGGTCCCACTCTTTTCTGGAATCGTTATAGAAGTTTCACGCGAAATGTACAATTAATAAATACAAAAGAAAGGAGATAAAAAAACAAAAGCTAATGTAAGAGATAGCGAAAACGAACAGAGATTTTAGATATGTTTGAGTCTATGTGAATAATTGTGTTTCTAACAAATTAGGATGAGTTTGTGATTCTCCTAAAGATGAAGTTTTGTTTGGATTCTAAAATGTAAATGTTACTTGAACCTTGAATGGGGCTCGCGTATGTGAGTAAAGGACAGATGATTGCTTTGTACAAGAGTAATTTGTTTTGTGAGGATAGTGAAATGTAGGAATTTAGGAGAGGGTATAGTCGGTTGTAATGCACAACGTAAATTAAATTAATGTTTACGTAAATCGAACTGAAGTAAACCTAAGTTTATCATAAAAATTATACGTTCCAATTTATGTTTAAATCGTCAAAATATATTTGACTACCAACTACCTTAATATCATAATGAAACGTCAGAGCATTTCCAAATTAATAGTGGCCACAAACAAATGAATAGCGGTCATTGTTTTAATTGTGGAGTACATAACGAGTAACGACACTGTATATTATATAATAGATCTCATTTGGGATATGGACATGATATATTATGCATCATTAGTATTAAACTATTTATTACCTTATAACGCACAATAGAGAAGTGGGAGATGAATCAGAAGTAAGTATATATTGTGGTGTAAATAATGAGTGACCCATTAACCATCCATCACTTACATGTTCGTTTGAAGATGATCGCGGAGTGTATTAAATATAACTACTTGACAAAAGTGACCGTGGAAGCGATAGACTTCCACAAATTAAATATCTGGGAATGCATGTGATAAGGAATAACTATTTATTATTATTATACACACCCTATACTGGCGTTAACATAATTTGTGAAATAATAGAAAGTTATATCATATAAATATGTTTTTTCATTATCAAAATTAAAAATAAAAATAAAATGTGAAGTACAGCAATCTATCCATCACTATTGAGTTGAGACAAACAATTGTAATAATGTAGTCCTATAAAGAGTTAAATTCACATTACATTGTTCTGATATTACCACTGTAATAAAACAATGAATTGTATATCAATGACCTCAATGGTGCATGAAAGTTAAACAGACCAAAAATCTGGGGGCAGTCTATAAAACCATTGATGATCCTGTACAAAAATCGGTCATCGTACGTCTCACTGATAATATTAAAAAAATCAAACAGCTAAGGAGATAATCATTATTGATATGAAATTAATGAATCTTAAAAACTTTCTCTGGATTCTTTCAACCGTCGTCGAGTGAACAATGAAGTGAGGCGACCATATGACTAAATTATATTCTACTGGAGAAGTGTGCAGGTCTGAAAAGTTTTTTACAGTTCGCAAAACAAATCCCAACATTTTGAGACCTTTATTACTTATCGAATTAATGTGAGGGGAGAATGAATTATAATTTACTCTCAAATATAATATTAAATTTATTTATTATTTTTCAGTCAACAATATTTTTGGACATTTGGATAGATTTATTATAGATAGAGTATATTAATCAAAATGACTTATATCCGAATTTTCAATCCAAGTTCCGGAATATCTTGGAGGAGATCTGTGAAGTTGATAAGTAATGTGGTAATATATGTGTAAATATGGAGTGAGTGGGGCCGATACGTATGGGAGTATATGTTTTGGATGCAGTGGCGTAGCGACTACCCATGACACTCTTGGCAGTACTTTCAGAATTCGAACGGGGGCTGTTGATACATTTTAACAGGGAATTTTATATTAGCCGCGTTTGATAGTGAACGAAAAAATCTTAATTTAAAATAAATATTATTAGCCTGAAACAGATTTTCCTACCTCTATAGTGAGGACACTATGCTTAAACCGAAAAAAAGCAATAATACTAAATTACATGTATATTTTTTTCTTTTACTTACATTCTTGCATACTTAGAAAAAAATTCAAATAAAAAAAAAATTATAAACAGTAACTTGTACATTAGGTTTACTGTTCTTATAAACGTAATTTTATTTTGTATCAAATGATATGATTAATTGTGTTTATATGATTAAATAAAAATCTCGCCTACTCACCAAGTGATCGAGGGTTTAGTTCTTGTTTCAGAAGACTACAGAGTTAGTTCTGTTTTTCATAGAATAATTGCACAGTTTTGATCAAAAAATAATAAAAATATTAATGTTTCACGTTTAACGGATTCGCATCGCCATTAAAAAAATGAAAAACATTTAAAAATCATTTAAACAAATCTTAAATCAAAAATGAAAATTTTATAAAACAAATCTACGATATAAACGAGTATGTATGTAAGTCTATGTTAAGGATTATCACAGTGGACAGTATGAAGGAAAATATGGAGGGAAGAAACAGGATAACACAATTCTTGAAAACTAACATTGACCTTTTGTGTTTCCGCCTCTCTCTTCACGCTCAGCAATTGAAGGATTCCTCGACGGAAGCTGGGAGTCACTTTTTAGACGCTCGTAGTTGTTGTAGAAGGTACCGTATCTCGCTATGTAGGTAAATGACCGGCGCGTATTCGAAAAAGGTATAGAATGTAATGTTTACTGTACGGTGACCAAATTAACACTCCCCGCATTGATGGACAAGTAGATAGAACAAGGTATGTGTCGGAAGGTTGGAAGGTATCTATAGTTTTAGGAATACTATTTTTCTAACAGTCTACAAATTAAACATCTACTTATTACCATTTATTTTTCTCTCTCTCCTTTTCTTATCTCTTCGCACTTTAGCATTGTAATGATAATGCCCTTTTAACAAAACCGATAATGAATTTTTTTATTAAAAAAGGTGAATGTTAATGAATTTTTTATTCATATTAAAAAAAATATACATTTTGCAACTTTTATCTGTTTAAAATGAGTAAATCACACAGAGAAAATTTTTACATTTACGTTAGTACATGATTTCGTAGCATTTTTTTAACATGTAATGTTATTTTGATACCACTGTATTGTCTTATCGTATATATTTTAATATAGTTAGTCATCAAATTGGAGTCTTAAGTACAACACAATGAATATTTACGACATACCCTTTTATTTGAGTTTAACCGAAGAGTTAAGGTGTGAATTTAATGCTATTCTTATTCTAATGCTATTAAGAGTGCTTTCGATGAATGTACCCATAACATCTAAGGTTTATTGCCAACAACTCGAGACCGCAATTCATGAGAAGACGGCATCAAGTGATTTTTCAGCTGCGGCTAATACACGTCCGTACGCTGCTAACATTATAAAAGTAGCTATTCAAGAGCTCGATTGGGAGATTATTCTACATCCGCTCTTTTTTCCTGATCTTGCTCCATTAGATTTTCATATTTTCCGTTCTCTATCCGGCAATTTTCAAAGAATCTAATTAAATAACGAGGCTATTCTTCAAAATGGCTTGATGACTTCTGTATCTCCAAACCTCCAGATTTTTTTTTTCAAAAAAAAACTTCAAAACGTTGGTAGTCAATCGTAAACAATGCAGGAGAATATTATTATTGATTAGTTTGTCTTTTGTTTATTTAAAAAAATATTAAATATAATAAAAATATATTTTTTTAACCATTTATCTGAAAATGTTTTATTCAGTTGCTCAGGGGGCTGAACTTTATTTCTCCGTACGCCAATGAGTAGACGTACTGGTACAGATAGGCGACCCGGTAATAACAATTGACCTCAGTCATAAAATGTACTATTTGCTATCGCGTTAGACCCTTCATGTAATGGCCTATACTCCAGTTTACTAGGAATAGAATGACTGATGAAGATATTGAGTGGCTACTAAAAATAAAAAAAAACGGTACTTTGTGCCACTAATGCCATAACAGTCTTGAAACCAACTCTCATAATAAATATCGGTAAAAATTGATAAAAATAGACAGTGCGCAGTGTAAATGAGATCGTTTTTGCCTATTGTTATGAAAGTGGTCTAAGTCACGTTTCTTTCATTTCGAGATATTTAAAGGTTTGCGTTTGAATTGATTAAAAAATATTTTTATATTACACAACGCAATGTGCCAAAACTTATTTAGTCTATATAAATAACATATATATGTTGCATGTAACTTATGAGAAAATAAAGAATTTAAGGTTGAAATGACTTCAAATAACAAAATATACACTACCGGAGTACCGTTGAACGTTGTAACAATCCACTGAATATAACGGATCTAATTTTTTATATATATTTTTTTATTTATTTAACATTATTACAATTTTTTTTATAACATGAATTAAGTAATCATTAAAATTACATGGTTTTTATTCGCTTACCTCTCCAAAAAAGAGACTAGCTCTTGTGCTTGGAGAGGGAGTTGCACTATAACAAGTTTATATGAGAGTTATAACATTTGTAGTCTGTAACTACTCCACTTGTGTGCTTCTGAAGTGTTCACTTAATCTCTTTCTAAACTTCGTTTATATCTTTTATTTCTTTTATCTTTCACAATTGTAACAATTTGCATCGTTCTATATTAATTTAAAACGAAGTAAAGCGAAATAATTGACAAACTAATTTTTTTCAATTTCTTGACTTAGACCGCTTTCATAATAATGGGCACATTTATTTATTAGAAATTTTACAGACATACGTAAATTGTTGGCATTTGATATAGAAAAAAAATGGTGACAAATATATATATATATATATTTAACATTTCACACGTATCTACAAGAAAACGACACAAAAGAAAAAGTATAGTACAAATTAAAAAAGTTATGAAGATTAAAATGGAAACAAGGAAAAATCATTTAGATGCTTCATCGAGGAATATTGTTAGTTAAGTTTTTGAATATTGGTAATAAAACAGAAAATAGGTTAGTCATTATAGATGCGTGTAATCCAGAATTTGTATGACGTGTAGGAATGCTGAGGAGAGGTTGCGATGGTGGTACTGGGGATGGAACATGTACATTTATTAGTAACAAATAGGGTGGACAATTAAACTGGTTTAGACAGATTTTGTATAAATTTATAGTATCAAGTTATCTTCGTCTGTTTTTTAAATTTATAATATTTTTCAGTGAATCTACACAGTGCTGCCGGAGTAATTGGAATCTATAGTTTAGAGTTCACATGAACGTCTTTTGAACATTTTACAATTTATCAGTGTACGTATTATAATAAGAATTCTAGTTGATAGATGTATTCAAGTTGTGGTCGGATAAGAATTGTATTGGAAATATAATGGATTAATAAAATGAGTAAGTTCAAGAATTAGTTCGAGGTTTAAAAATGCGTCTTATTTTATCACCTGTACAACGTATCCCAAAAGTTTTTTTCGTAATAAGAATTCATTAAAAAAATAATGGATGGGTTTAATAAAAAAATATATATTTTGCATTTCAGTACTTGTTTTTTTTATTACATTTGCATTTATTTCTTAAAAAATATGTTTTCTAAAAGTGATCTGTCATTTTGCTGGCACTTTTCTGAACGGGAAATAAAATTTCTGAGAACTGCTCGGCACTTATTATCCATGATCGCTACCATTTCTTCTGAGATATTTTATTTTAATTGATTCAGAGAGGGAGGATTGTTACTGTATAATTTTGATTTAAGGTAGGAAAAAGTCAATTGGGCTACGTGGAGGCCAGTTTATGTCATGTCATCGGGATATAAATTTTCCAGGGAAAATTTCACCAACAGCTGGTAAGGATACATAGCGACAGAATTTCCAAGGTCGCAGCTAGCGATCGGCATACCCTCCGCCCCTCCATGAACCAAAATGAAAAAGACTTTTGGGACACACTGTATAACGACATGCTTATGTTTAATGAAAGAGCAATTTTACTTTCAATTCATTTCCATCGCCATCATATTTCATCTTCGAGTATAACAATGTGGTTGTGTCTACTGAAGAAAGAATTTTATTTTCTATCCATTTTCATTCTCATAATGTTTTGTCATCCAGTATAATGGTTTACGTAGTTATGTGTAATACTTTTATTAGGCATAATAAATTCCTCTTTAACCATGTAATGTAATAATGTATCTATGCATATGTATGTATGTAGGCATAATAAATTGCTCTTTAACATAAGAAATAATGTATGTCCGCGAAAACCCCAGTGCGATCAAGTAAACCAGATTTTGGATGGTGGTCATATTAGAAGCCTCTAGATGGAACAACAACGTATCATGTAACATGTTGGTCTCTTAACTAACGTAACAAGTTATCGTGTAACATGTTGGTCTCTAAACTAACGTAACTCTTGAAACAACAAGGTATCACGTAACATGTTGGTCTCTTAACTAACGTAACTCTTGGAACAACAAGGTATCACGTAACATTTTGGTCAAAATTGCCTTTTTTGTATCAAAATTCTGACAATAATTCGCTCTTTAAAACTGTGTAACAGATATGCCAAATATATTAGTATTTTTATATATTTTAGTATTTACCACATTATATTTTTTAGAACACACTAATATTTTTTAGATCAACAACGATTGTAGATTCAAATACGAATAAACATATTAAGGATCAGGAATCACTTTACCATTATTACTCTAAATTATATAGCGACCCTATATGAAGGAAGTTCTGCATGTGTAAGAATCAATAGAACATTCACACCATGGTTTGACATTACAAAAAGTGTCAAGCAGGGTTGTGTAATGTCTCCATGGCTGTACAACTTGTATATGGATAAATGTGTGGAAGAACTGGAATGTATGAATCTAGGAGCAAAAATGCGCGATTTAATTGTATGCTGTTTATTGTACGCCGATGATGCAGTATTAATGATCAATAATGAATAACTACTACAGATATTTTAAATACTAATTAAACGTAATAATTAGAAAGTTATGTATATAAAAAATCAATTATATCGAAAAATATTGATTTTATATCCTATATCTTTCTAATTAATATATTTAATTAGTATTTAAAATATCACAGACCTGAGATATTCTAAATAATTACAACTTCACAATAAGAATGTATTCTCCCTGTAAGAACTACAGAGTCTAGTGAGTAGAATGTACGATGTATGCAAAGAAAGCGACCTTGTTATGAACGTTAACAAGTCGAAAGTGATGGTATTCGAGAAGGAGGTAAGCAAGACACCGTGCTTAATACTTGTAGGTAATGAATGTTTGAAACAAGTAGATGAGTTTGTGAATTTGGGAAGTATGTTTGATAGAAACGGAAAGGCTGAAAATGATATCGAAAGGAGGGTGACTGCAGGAAATAAAGTGAATGGCGCTTTTAATGTAATTTATATCTAACGGGAATTTGTCAACTGTGGCAAGACTAGCGGTGCACAATGAAGTCCTGGTATCGACACTGATGTATGAAAGTGAAGCCTGGAGCTGGCAGAAGAGGAACGAAAGTAGACTGAATGCAGTGGAAATGAAATCACTTAAGCGGATATGTGACAATGCATATGTAACACCTAATTCCAAAACTAAATTTTTTAAAGAGACAATTCTGTAATGTAATTTATTTTTTCTGTATATATCGTTCTGGCGGCCACACTGGATTTAAGATCACGTAATCATCGACAAGCATTGTGATTGGCTGATTTAATTTTAAGGGAAATAACAACTTGTACTCTGTCTGCTTTAGGTTATTTTGGAACTAACCCTGATTTTGAACATGCAATACCAATGGATTTAAGTGGCTTTTGCGAAAAACAATGTGTTTTGCATGTAGCCGACAAAAAAGTCTACAGAAGTGCATATTTAACAACAATTATCTGAAATCCGTTTTAGGGAGCTTTGGAATTAGGCGCTGCATATAAGGATGCACATTCAACCGGGTAGAAAGAATGGATGAATTTTTAATTATTGTTATAATTTTTTGTTTTGTGAAACTGTGCAACATTAATCAACAAAACCAACTCATAAAATACGTTTTGAAAACATAAACCATGTATAAGTTAATATATAATAAAATTGTATTGCAACATTCGAAACTTCCTGTTTCGGGATGGAGCAATGCATTCATTTTTGAAACTCAGAAAATATTACAAACGCTCAAGAAGTTATACGCAATATCATATATAAGTTTGAGTTTCTATCACTGCGAGTGCAGGGACTTTCAGAAAGATCTACAAAGTTATGAGTCTAATGGACATGAATGAAATTTACATAAATGTGGTTTTGAACTATAAACCTACAGCGTAATGTTAGATGTAAAGTAGACGGAAACTAGATTTGGGACAAGAAACTGATTTAAATAACAACAAATTTTCTAATAATTACAATAATAATTTTGTTGTTACTGTTCGTACGTGTTGCATAGCAATGTAAAATAAACACGTATACATGATATGTATAGTATACATGATATGTATAGTATACATGATATGTATAGTATACGTGATGTGTATAGTATACGTGATGTGTATAGTATACGTGATGTGTATAGTATACGTGATGTGTATAGTATACATAATATGTATAGTATACCTACTTGATTCATCCATTTATCGAGAAATTATGATAAAAATTGTATTTTTTTTATAACTAACATAGGTCTTAAAATTCTTAAACTTTTATTATTAACTGCAAAAATTTCAATGTCAAATCAATATTATTTTTATAATATAAAAGTGTTATCAATTAACGTAATTTAAAAACAAAGGCATTCAAAACATAGTCTATGATATTTTTTAATTTTCCCCGGTAGAAAACTTACCGGGTTCGTATCCCGGTGGCAGCCAAATATATTTCGATGAATGTTTGTTGATGAATGATTGACGATGAATTGTTCTTAAAATAAAGTACGTATTTTGTAATAATTATATTTAAGTTATTTTTTTAAATATATTATAAATTTGAAAAATTATTGATTCTGGTATGAGTTACTTATAATGTCCATATAATGGAAACAATAAATAGTCATATTTTGCGGCCCTGAGACAAAAAGACAAAGACCGAGATAAAGAGTCAAAATTATATATGAAAACTATGTATTATATATTATATGAAAGTTTAAAAGAACTCGGATAACATTAGAAGGTTCAACGTTAAGTCAGTCATTTAAACAATTTTCTATTATTTTTTTATTTTTTTTATTTATTTATTTTTTTAAATTTATTATCTTTGTTTTAGTATTTTTCGAAACTGGTAGATGTATTTAAACTCAATTCAGTAGTTAATAAAACAAAGATAATAAATAAAAAATATGAATTTTAACCACAAAGTTAATATTGCTAATTTTAATATTTAATTACTTTTTATATGGATGGAAATGCAAAATAATATCATCTAATACACTTATTTATCATAGTAAAAAAAAAAGTTTAAAGTTTCCTCGCAAAGAAGAAAAAGCAGAAACGTAACTATCGATATCAATGACAGGAAAATTATTATTGACCCTTCCAAAACCATGCAGTAACATAGGTCTACCACCTCAATTAAAACTGTAATATTTCGATTAATATACGCAATATAAAATTCATATTTTAGTTAGTTATAAGAAAAATGTTTATACTTAGAACTGACTAGTAAAAAACCAGTTGTGTAAAGCGAATCCTACAAAAATAATTATTTTGCAATTCAGTCAGTTGTAAAATTAATATGCTGGAAAAAATACCATTTGTTGTAAGACAAACAGAGATGGTACATTAATTTCACAATAAAAATAATAACAAAAATACGAATATATGATCTCTCTTTCTCACTAATTTAATGAAGAGAGATAAGAAAAAAGGTAGTATTCTATAAGACTTGATGAATGCTTCAAACTATATTAGGATATTGATCTCATTTTCGTAATTAATGCTCAATATTGAAAGTACTGTCGTTGTAGTATAGTTGGATAATGCACCTTTCCCGGTTTGAAAAGAGATGCAGGTTCGAGTCCCGGTTGCGCAACAACAATATTTTTCGGTGAAATTGATTTTATATGTATATCTACCTAATTAATACATTTAATTAGTATTTAAAAATAATTCACATAATTTCTTAAATGTCTAGTTTCGATTATCTTCAGACATTGCACATTTGTAATTTTCGCCTTCTCTGTGATCACAATAGAGACGAGACTAAACACATCATCTAAATAGCGAACGCAGACTGAGGACAAAAATGTCGTAAGACAGTTCGCCACCAACTCTTCTATCGATTGGAAATTTAGTCGTTAGTGCGTGCACCGCCATACACTTTCATAGCCCTCGCCATCATGACAGAAAGTCGTTCGCACTAAACTATATTTTAAAGTCTGAAAATTTGTTATGCCATCATCTTGGTAGTTGTTGTACTATTTACTATGGGCCGGAAAACTCTACAGTAGACTTGTCAAACAATTGCCCCAGGTTCGTAAATCATGATATTTTCATTTTTCCAGGGTCCTGATTTACATAAATCTTTCCCTATACATAATATGCAGGATCTTATGTTCTCTGAATATTTCATTACATGTCCGAAATATCCATCATCATATGGCGCTTCCCCGTCTATTATAGTCATATGAAATATCCATCATCATATGACTTTCTGGATGCGTTGATGGCGTCGGACGTAATTTCATTTGTAGCTGTAAAGTGATTGGTTAAACGAACAGGTCTGTGAGGCACGAGTTCAGCAAAAACCAACCTGTTTTCAATATATATTTTTTAACATCAGCTTTATTACGGTTAAAGAGACCTTTTTATGAACCATTACAATCTCAATTTTGACCAATCATTCTACCTACAAACACATATTGCTCTCCCTTTACCTCAATAATAGTTGCAACCTCTCCACCCTTTCTCCCACTCTTTTTCTTCTTAATTTTTTTACCTTCTGCTATTCTATGTGCCTAAATATTTCTGTGGATTTTCATTATTTTTATCATATGTTAAATATTTGTTATGTTGATTAGTTATGTTTATTTACACTGTCAAAATTATTCAATAATATTTAAATTAAACAAAGATTACTTAAATGTCTTCTCTTTTATATATTCAATAACAGCCGTCCACAGGGCTTAGCATCAAGCAATCGGCCATAGGCGATTGCTTATCTGATAGTTGAAGTTTATTGTTTTAACTAGGTACTTATTTTTCTTTATTCATGCAAACCATAATATATTTAATCGAAACTGTCCATTCTGCTGATTTTCTGTATTCATTTGTAGATCTGAATCTCAATCGGTTCGACAAAAAAACAATTATTTTTTTTTATAGAAAAAGTCTCTGAAATATTTAGTGAAAATACTATTTTCGTTTTATTGCCATTTCACACATACCCGGTATACGCCGGCATACAATACTGCTGAATTGGTTTTCGATACAGTAGTAATTCAACCACTGTGGAAAATATACGTCAAAGCGTGGAATTTCGCTACCCCAATTATTTGTGGAAGGTTGCGTTCTCATTATTGGTTAGAGGGTAACGAATGTTTTTATAACAAGTTTTGACCAGTTGTAACTAGTATGAAATTACAAAATAACTCCTAATATTGTTTCAATAAAATATATTTTATATATCTGTAGATAACAATTTTTTTCTTATAGTCGATAGCAACATAAATAATAATAAACATAAATAAATTGATTAATCAATCTATTAAAGTAACGTAAGTAACAATAAACGCGTAAGGTTTTTAAACAAAGATATTTTATCTTATTTTATAAGTAGGTATATAATTAAATTGTTTGTTTGTATATCTATAAGACAGATATTTGGGTAAAAACATCTGATAGCACGATTATTATTTTTACTTGATATTCAAAATTCAAATTAATTTTTTTTTTTATTATTTCTTTTTATTAATATTAAAAATATAATACAATTTCAATAATCTATGGATAAATATATATATATATCCAATTGTTAATATATATATATATATATATTAACAATTGTTTCTTCTCTATGAGAGTAAGACTCGTGTATAGAGAAAGAGTATATTCGAGTTAATTTATGTTTCAGTTAGTCTGTGTACATATTTTTTTTACTTCAGTTACAAATTTATGATAGTCCGTAATTTTTCTAATTGTGATGGGGAGATTGTTAAAAAATTTGATACCTTGATAAATATATTGATTTCGAGTTGCGGTATATTTTAGTTTTGGGATATCAATTTTATCTCTATATCTTGTAGAAAATTTGAATTATTGAATTTTTTTTATATACGTCTACTATTTTTGGTACTTTAAAATCTATGAAAAGTTGTACACTTGGATAGTCTTATTTTTTTTAGAATAATTTTTATTGTAATTTTTTGAGTGATTTCTAATTGTGACATTGAAGTTTTATATGCACCTCCCCATCCAATAATACCGTATTGCAAATGTGACTGTACAAACGCGTAATATATTACTTTCAGATATGTAAGTGATAAGATGTTTCTGAGTTTAAAAAATATGTAGGCAGTTTTCCTTATTTTGTTTGTTAGATAAGTAATATGTTCTTTCCATTTGAGATTGTTATTTTGATACAGTCTTTTTCTTCAATTGATGAACATTGGTCATAAGTGTTTTCTCGAGTACAGTCCTTGATGTGAATTTTAATATGAATTTCGGTGTTTTCAATCTGCTGAATAGCAAATCGTAGAAAGTATGTTTTATCGGTATTAATTGATAGTAAGTTACCATCTGTCCACTTTTATTCAATTCATTATTTTGATTCACGCCATCGTATACGCGCACAATTGACCACAGCCAAGTAGCAGATGTTAATTGTTAATGAAAAATAAAAATATATGTATATTTTTTTAAATATTTCACATTCAATATTTACACTCACGCTAGAGTACCAATGAAACCATTTTTATCGTATGATCCCAGCCGCATAGCGGCCACCAAGCGGCAGCAGCTGAGATATGGCCACTCGCGGGGCCTAGCAACAGCAGTAGGTGAAAACCCATTGGATTACGACACCATTTAATAAATTAAGTTTAGTATTGTGCTATAATTTATATTTAATAAAATGTTATTAATTTTATGATCTCCCGGGACGTGCATTAAATCTCCGACTTATCAGCCACTGCCAAATCCATTAAAAAAATTTTTAATACAACTTAAAACAAGGAAGTAAACGACATACTAGATCAGGGGTGACGAACCTAAGGCACGCGTGCCAGAGATGGGACGTTGATCAATTTAGCTGGCACATAACAATTAACAGTATAGAAATGCAATAATCAAGTTCGATCTGGAAACAAATATGTGTTGATTTGAGAAAAGAATTGGAAATAATTGAAAACGATCTATTATCGAATATAATTTATATATTTATTTGTAACTGTATAATAAATACTATGTAAAAATCTGTTTAACTAAATCTGAAATCTAAATGTAAAAGAAGAAATAATAAGAATTTGAAACAACATTTCAGAAATCTTTAACTGTATAAAAATAAACTAGCGACGGTAATATTATCAATTTTCTCTTCCACATATGCTTGTGAGTCATCACTTTCCGAAATCAATTTTGTAAAATGTAGTACAAGAAGTAAATTGACCGACAAATCCAGTTGGGAATGCATTTTACTAAAAGTGATGACATATAATACATAAATACTAATAACATAAACTGCATTTTTTAAATCATGTTTTGCAAATCTAATTTTTATTATTTTTCCTCTATTCAAAATTGCTTGGAAGTAGTGATGAGAAAAAATGCTACATTTAACTCACTGGTGTGATTGTGATTGATATTCGATAATATCAGTAATTGAAAACTGTGACTGTGATCACAGCTTTATTACTAATAATGATATCACAATACACGAAATAAATTTAAAACACATAATTTTTAGCATATTTACTTATATTGTTCAAACTTCGTTTGCGAAAAAACATATTCTGACGTATATAATTTAATTTCATCACAAAAATAATGAAAACCATTTAAATTATGTGAGCTTATTTTACTGGTCAAATTCTCAGCATTCTCGGGTTGAATGTGTAAAACGTTTTTGGCAGAACGCTTAACACGAATTATGACGTAATTCCTTCATGAACATTTTCGTTTCATATGCACATGTGCCAAATCACGGTTCACAACAAAATATAAATAGAATAAAAAAAATAATCACGAATCATGATATTCCCAGATATTCAATCACTGATAGTGAGTGTGACTCAAAGATATCAGTGATTGACTCACGGTTCGTGATTTTGAACTAATCAAAACTTGAAGGGTGAATAAACCTATTCTATCTTATCGGACCACGCTGTTAAATGATGACACGGTTTTCGCGTTATGTTTTTAAGTAAAAAAAACTAATTATAGCATAATTACTAATTGTAATAATTTAAATAGATACATATTTAAAAACTGTTTGGCACATTTGACAGTCGATATATATTATTTGGAGATTTTTGGCACGCCCATGTAAATAGGTTCGCCACCACTGTACTAGATTATACATTCAGGTTAGTTGAGTGGCAAAATCCAGACATGATTGAATTTATTATTCAAATGATTTCTTTGATTTTGGATTTATCTATTGCATTCTACATTTACATACATTTTTTCAAACCCAGGAAAAAACATACCAACTTTATTAAATATGTTTCTCAGATTAAATTTTGAATTAAAAAATTCTGATTTCGTGGCTAAACTATAAAGATATATTGAAACACTGTGTGAGAGACTTTTAGAATTCAAAAGTTCTACTAAAATTTAGCGAGGGTATTCTAGAACAAAACTTGATCTACATATTTTCTATAAATGTTTATAGAAAATAAGCACACAGTTATTTACTACAGATGAATATTAAGTTATTTTTGAATAACCAGAAAATGAAACACAATTTTTTTATTTATAGATTATTCGGTTTAATATTTATTATTAAAGGTAAAAATAAAACACAAGGGCAAAGTGAGAGAACATATGACGTGTGAAATTTTCTAACGTAGTTCTCGTGACAAATTTTTCCCGGGGTTACATGCTGAATAGAGATATTCTATATTAAAAATCTAAAACATTTTAATTTTATTTTAATTTTCAAAATAAAACTTTGTACTACACGCACGTTGGGTTATTTTCATTACTAGTTTCGAGAGGTGCAGTTCCTCTCGTCATCAGGTGACTAAATACAGAATTGTAGTTTACTAGAGCAATAGGACGGGGCTTGAGAAGAGGAGTGAGGTTTCGGTCGTTAACGGGAACATGAGCAATAAAGGCGAAGTGTTAGGGAATGTTATGTTGCTAGTTAACTCGACGTCTTTTATCTTCTCCGAATTTAAATTATTTTGTTTTTCAACGGTTTCCAAATTGTTAATTATTAATTTTTTATAAAGTCTGAGTGGAGAAGTTTTAGTCTATGGCTATTAAAATTAAAATAATCATGTTACACCACAAAGTAATCACCACGTCAATTAATAACATTTGTATTTTATTAAAAAAAATACCGAATTAATTAACATTTATAACCTTTATATCTTTCTATACCATTTATTTTTATTCTACACCATTCATATCTTTCTATACATCAACAATCTGTTACCTTAATAGAATATTCTTCGACAATTCATGACCCTTGACAATTGGGAATAATACAAGTTCGTGGTATTACACACCACCTCCATCAAGAATTCACGAACTTGGGAGGCGTCGGATGCACGGGATATCCTTGGTGAGGCTGTCGGTGCAATAACTTGTGATTTCCCAATGGTTGTGGTCCATTCTCTGGCCTTAATAACGGATGCTGTGGGGAAACTTGTAAAGCCTTGGGTTAATACTTATATATAATAATACTATGACGCTCTACAAACGTGCAGCTCTTAGAGCTTATTGATAAGAATTAAGATTGTTAATAATCTGATCTACATTACACTGATCTCTAAAATAAGTCATTTCGAAAGTACTGTATCATTAACTGTTTTATATTTAATTTATACTGATGATGATGGTTCGTTTTGTGCGTGGGATTGTGTCGTCAAAATAATACCCGTTCATAGTAACAAAAGTATTTAAATTCCAGATGCTTCGATACGATATATTACAGGTCAATATAAGATTCGGAGGTTCGGAGACAAGAGGCCGCGCCGACCGCGGAGCGACACATTTATCTCTTTCACACACTCATTCGTACTAACTTTCATGCTCTCATGCATTCATCCCATAGATACATCATATTAAGGAAGCATAAAACATTTGGACTAGGTACCCACGATAGCAATATTGCTTTCTTTAATCCAATTTCAGGAATGTATAGATTGTATAATGACATATTTTCTAGTTTATTTATTACTAAGCCACAAAACATTTTTACAGGACACTTTTTCTAGATACCAATGTATATATTGTTACTGAATATTTATTTATAATTATTTTAAAGTTCCAGTATATAATTATGTACTAATGTATTCTTATATACTTTCATGCATTTTGCATTTTATTTTGTTTAGATATATGCATACATCTAAATACATACATATAATTTTTATATATATTGTGATGTACGCGACAGAATGTCAGCGTGTCCACCGGTTTCACCCAAGGTAGAACACGAGATTGTGAGTACTATAAACATAATTGGCTAATATATCTCCCACCTGCCTTCAACAGTCCTTCTTGAGGGAAAATAAATAAAGACAGAGAGAAATTTACAACATTATAATTTAGAAAAATTTATACAATTAAAACAAACGAGAAAAGAAAAAAAAACGTTATCAAAATATTTACAAAAAATCATTGTGTTAAACTACACCTTAAAACATAAAGTAGCTCTATTCAGAAGCATAAATGTAATTTATTCATCATGTTGAACCACAGCGAAATAAGTCAACTGTCTCTCCTATTTAACAATACCACTGGTAGGTGGAAGAAATGACTAGCGCTTCAGGAGCAATCCAAATCTAATAAAAGTTCATTTTTAGCAGATCACCAGGTCGAATTCCAATGAACAAGTTTTGATCAATAACAAATTTGGGTTACTTTTGTAAGTTGTTCACGACGAGATATTGAAGTACTGGTTTCTCCTTCCATATAAAGATAATTCGAGTGGATGGATTCAAATCGTGATCGTCATCCTACCTCGGTCCATGGGCAAGCCTCCAAGACTCATACAAGCCATCACATAGTTAGAGCCATTACATAGGGATTTACACCCCTTACATTTAAATATGGAATCACATGTTTGTAAAAGATACGTTCCACGAGATGCAGACAGCGCTTCTCTCTTGTTCTTCCACGGAAATGTTTAGAGAAAGATCGTTTGTGTGACACTTGTATCAAAAATGGTCGATGTTAAAGTAAATAATCAACGTGCTTAATTCAAAGTTAGTTATTATTTATATTAAAAATATAATATTCCAGGTAAACTACGTAGACATAGGTCCATTACTTGGATTTTTTTTGAAATTCAATTTAGTTTCGAGATTTGCAAATGAATATACTAAATTTAAGCTGTACGAAATAAATATTTTTTTATCGCGTACCACTCAAAGAAGATTTAAAACATATTATAAAATCCATTAAGAACAGCTTATAACTTTGTGAAAATCAAGTATCAAAGTTCGCAGGATTTGTTTTGAACAGAATTTCGGTAGCAGACCCCCGAAAAATCTTGCGGTAAACAAAATTTTATGATAATTCTAGTCACCCACATTTATTATATTATTTTATACTCATAGATTCCATAAACAAAGTGGATCTGAACAAAAAAACAGAGAAAAAACTGCTCGCCACCAAGTTTTAACAGATATATACATTTTCACAGATTTACTGTTTTCGAAGTAGGTTTATAGAACTCCATAATCTGAACATTATAATATATCGTGAATATTATGTTCCAGGCCGATTTTGTTTGATCAGTATTTTGATTTAGAAAACATTTATTAATTTGTATTTAATAAACGTATAGAATAGTTGATTACAATTTATTATAGATTATCTAATGTTTCAAAAACGTGTTGAAGTTATTAATAAATTTTGTCCAAATAATAATGGCTATGCTGTAACCATTAATGGTGATCGCTATCGTCACGTGTTGGAAAACTTCTTGATGGCAGAATTAGGTCGATTGGATTTGCAACACATGTCGTTTCAATAGGATGGTGCCACCTCATATACAGCCCGAGCTACGTTTAAAGTTTTGCGAGAAATTTTTCCCGACCGCATAATGTCAAAATGTGGTGATATCGACTGGTATCTTCGATAAACTGATTTGACGGCTTGACTATTTTCTGTGAGAGTACTTGAAAGAAAAGATTTATGCCAATATGCCGACAATAATTTCGACGCTACAGGACAATGTTCGAAATTAAATTGTTGAAGTAACACGCGAAGTGTGCGAGGATGTTATGAAGAATATTGTTAAAAAGGCACGCGTTTGTGCCGCGCCAGAGGCGGCTACTTGGCAAATATCATATTTTATATATAATTGTAATAAATCAAATAATTCATAAATAAAAAATTTAATAAAAATATATGCTTCGTTTCTTAGTTATTTAAAAAAAACATCGGCCTGGAACATAATATTTAGCCTGTATGAGAAAATAAAACTCTTGTTTTTTTAATCTATTCGTTTAATTTACTTGAGACGTGTTTTGCCTTGTAAGGGCATTATCAATCTAAAAATTTAATTCAACAATTAACTCTCCTACTAGTTATAAATACAAGTTGTTGAGTTAAATTGTTGCATTCATAATGCCCCTACAAGGCGAAAAGTGTTTCAAGTGAATTAAACGAGTAGAATCAAAAAAACAAATGTTTTATTTTCACATATGTGATAATCACAGATATTGAAGACCTAGTGCATTCTTACGTTAGAAAGATATTAATATTCTATATATCTTCGGTATAATCTCTTTCATCATTGGTGTGAAAAAAAATTTCTCTAGTACTAATATTAAAGAAATTGCGAATTTTTAAATACTATTTAAATGTTGTTAATTAGAAAATCAATTTTATCGAAAAACATTGTTGCGGCACCGGGATTCGAACCTGGATCTCTTTCCAAACCGGGAAAGGTACATTTATATTTATATCTTTCTAATTAATACATTTAATTAATATTAAAAAGATTATAGACCTAAGTTCTGTATAATTACAACTTCACTATAAGAATGTGTTCTTCTAATAATATATTTTTAATTAATACATTATTTAAAAATTAGATTTATATTATTAAATTATCCGCCAAATCCGTTAAATCACATATATGTATATACGAGGGCAAGTCAAAAATTATCTACAATTTACTTACACAAACTTTACGAAGCCAAGCTCGTCATGAATGATTTGATGAGTAGAACCATGACTGATGTGCAAAGAAGACGCTACTAACTCGCCTATTCGCTAGAACTCTCTCTCGAGCTTGCTGAGTCTTATCATCCGTGGTGGGGGTTGACGGCCGTCCTGCTCCCTCTTCATGCGTTATACTCGTCCGACCACTTTTAAACTTTTCGATCCATAAAAAAATACCTTTACGTGATAAAGTACTGTCCTTGTATTGTGATAAAAGTCTACAATGAATTTCACCCCTTTTCAGACCCTCCGACAAGAGTAATTGGATCACTGTTCGCTGTTAGTCCTTGGCGAAAACTGCTTAGCGGAGCGGACATGTTCATACTGTAATAACCGAAAGGAAAATGACGCGATCGGGATCAAATTTCGCATACGTGTCCGCAGTCATACCTACTCTAAGCACGCATGCGCAAAAAGTATTATGACGATCTTGAAGGTGTGTTATGGCGAAAGTGTACATAATTTTTGACTCGCTCTCGTATATTTATTTATTTTTAATGAACAGATTATCAACAGCTCATGTATAGTCCTGGTGTGATATTACGGTTGAAAAAATAGAAAAACTGTAAAAAAATGTGTAGCAAATTAACAAAACGAGGCGAATGAACGAATCGAAATAAAGATACAAAAATAAAATTGACCACTTGGCATTTAGATATCCTTGAAGAAGTATTGACAAAGGTTCAGCAGCATTTCACAATGCTTTTCATAAGGTAAAAATGAAAATCTCTAAAATAAAAAGGATGTGATATAACCGACCATAAAATTTAAAGAAATTTTATTTGATTGCTTTGGTAGTAGTTTATGTGGCGACAATACACATTTAAATGGTACATTAAAATATTTTTAAGATTATAAAATCAACTTTATGGTTAAAATCTATTATTTTAAATTGTTAACTTTGTTTTATTAAACACTTAATGAATTAAAACATGTCAGTATCTAATTAAATACACGTTATTGTTTATTTAACAGAATCTATGCGATGCGTACACGGAATAGATGTCACATCAATATTTTTACTATTTTCAAACTAAGCTAAAAAATTAAATAAACCAACCAACCAATATACAAAAAAAAATGTATTTACTCAGAGAAAAAAAAATAGTAGCTTCCGGGATTCGAAACTGGACCTCTTCTGTATTGGTCTCCTTGGAATTAATTGTACAAACGGTGTTAGTACGTATCAACTTGTTTCACTTAACACACTTAGACATTCTTGAAAAAATTCGCGTCCTTGGATCAGAAACGGAATTGTATAGATACGTGCGACCAATATCACAGCATCATGAATAGATAGAATAAGGCGTGATGATAGATGGTCAATATACACTTCATTTCAAATTGAATATATATTTACGTACTGTTATTGAATATATAAAATATAAAAATGTAATCTTATTAGGAGAACCTTATTATTGTGAGGTTGTAATTATTCAGAACATAGGTCTGTGATATTTTAAATATATTCATTAGAAACATATACATATAAAATCAATTTTATAGAAAAGTATTGTTGTTGTGCCATTGGAATTCGAACCTGGATCTCTTTCCTAACCGGGAAAGGTGCATTATCCTACTATGCTACAGCGACAAAATTTAATAAAAATGAATTAATAATTCTGGCATCTGCTATCAGATTACTCAAAGGTATTTGAGATTCTGTAAAAATAAGATAGATGGCTATTTCAAATAATGGAACGATTAAATGTATAAATATCAAAAAGGTAACATATAGGTTCGAAAATTTGTCGCTAAAAAAATCGTCGCTGTAGCATAGTCTGCGTCGCTGTAACGTAGCAGAGGACCCAAAATACTAAGTTTACCTTTTAGCATGCTTGTATACATAATTAAAACCGCTAACAAATACTGTAGTGTGAATCGGATCCTCATGTAATTACTCATTCATAGAAAGGGACTGGCGTAACCGCTAGGCCACTTGATATTTCATTTATTTAATTACTGTCCGTTTTATAAATTGGGAACACCCACCTACAAGTTTCAGTTACATGTATCTCATTGTTTAGGACCAATTATATACTACTATTGGCCGTGTAGATAATCATGTAACTATGTACGTAATTATTTGTATATTTACTTATCCGCGGAAATCTAGATCTAAAAATCTCATAAATCCTGACGGGCGCATTTTATAGATTACATTTCGATCCGAAGTAATGGCTAGTAGGTAGAAATGATAGAATTTATCCGAGAACTTTGTGTGTGTATTTACTTTGGGAATACACAATCGCATGCGTATGCGAATCGTACTGACCTTTATAATTGATATTGTGCTAACAACTCACTGAACATTTTACTTTACGACACATCTCACAAGTAAGATTCCGCACTGATTCCTACATTATCTAAACATTTATCTTTTCGGTTATCAAGCCGAAACCAGGTGCTTCATTCTACCGACCTTCAACGCCTATGTGAATTGTAGTTTTCCTAAGATGATTTGATTGGAAGGAAAAGGTGCTTCTGGAGGCTGAACAGAGTCATTCGATGGCATGAAGCGTGGACGGGCTAGCTATGGTTATATTGGGTTGGTAGTGACAGCCAGAATGAAAGAGTTATTGAACATCATCGGTCTGCGTAGGGTGCACAGGCTAACCCTACGTATGTTTACCGTTCATGATCTGTTTCCGATATATAATCCGGCGTAAATAGCTTAGTCCGCACTGACCCGTACCCGTGGTACCCGTACTTCAGCTGTATGAGGAGGATGATAGTAGTGTCTCTAGAGGTTAATACCCCGAGACAGTGTTCCTGAAATGTGCTACAATTAAGCCGCCACGTCGGCAATCCACACACATACACACGCACCAGCATGCAGTAATAATAATCCTAACTATTTGTTCCTGGTTTTATTCGAGATGCATTGTTCGAGACACCGAGGATCATCCTGCAGAAAATTTAAACTATTCTTCAGACACCGTTGTCGCATGACGTATGTTTTCAGACGCACCCAAAGGAATGATGGGAATTTCCTGAAAGTCGTATTGTCATGTCACAACCTCGTCACAATTAATTACCTTCAGTGGTGGGCGCGGCCTCGGATTGGCCATTTTCCTACCGATACTGAATAGCTGTCACAATCATCACAATTAATTACCTTCAGTGGTGGACGCGGCCCGGATTGGCCACTTTCCTACCGATACTGACAGCAGCGTATTGGAGATACAAGGACCTCAGCCATGCATCTTGAATGAGTCATAACAAATGATATTGTTCACTTAGACATTGGCCGAATCAAAACTTTGGATTATCATCATCATCATCTTTAAACTTTTGAACGCGTTGGGTGCAAGGTTCGAAGTTCAGGACCCGTCGTCTACTGCGAATATGCGCCAGACGTACGGATTTTGAATTTGGGGTCAGGGGAGTCGAACGTACGCCACAGACTGGTGTCTAGAGAACTTATCATTTAATCACGGAACATATTTGCCAAGCGAGGCAGGCACCTAGCATGTCGCATGTTGTTCCACATGTCCACATAATTTATGAACAGCTAGGCGACACCACGAAGCGGCCACAGTCACGAGTACGAGTCTACGACAAGGTTGGTGTCATATGTATAATTTCACCTTCACTCTACATTTTAGCTCCGAATAATGCGTACATATGTATAATTTCTTACACACTCTTACATTCTAGCTCTGAATAACACGTACATAATTAATGCTATAACGGGCGCGCTCGAATATCATACCGCTTGACGGGAGGTTTTCTGTTATTCAGTCGTGTACAATAGGATAATCGGTATATTTATTTTAATAATTGCTCTATAGGTATTTGAACGGCTATAATATTTGGATATTTGTAAACTTTGGATATTTGATAATTGAAAACGCGGGTTAAAAGAATTAGGATTATTGCGGACATAACATGGGGAATATTCTTAACCACTAGAACGATCACGTTGGCCAAATTTAGATATTAAGCGAATAGACTAGCATTAAGCATAAAAATTAGTATTAGGTAAGGTAGAAAGCTAGATCTCCACACTGGCGACCGGGAGAGCTCGCACGTAGGAGAATACCGAATCCATAACAGAGGCGTGTCTTGCGAGCAGGACGCCCGCACAGGGAAAGCGTAAATTCCGCGTTAAATTAGAGGAGAATTATTATTTATTATAAAATTCTATATAAATAGGCTTAGAAAAGTCGAAATCACTTCAACAACAATGGCCGTGACTGAAGTAAATATATATGTAATAATTATATTTTGTGTGTGTGAACTTTTTACTTTTTATAAACTTTTTAAAATTTTTTTTTTTTGTATTTATTAATATTTTCCTTGGTTTTCTTTTTCACAGCATATTTATTTCATAACCTTTAATGTATAACTTAATATGTATTATATTTATGGCGAATCGGGTTTTTCAAAAAAAAACCTGATCACGCTGAAATATACACATTATTATTATTTCGTGGACAAGCGCTAAATCAATACATTGGTGCGATATTATAAAAATAATTACGTGCTCACGATACGGTGGAATTCTCCAAATATGTTCACACTATTAAAATCCTGAATCCTCGACTATTTCTCGTTTCATTGCCAATCTTTTCCCGTTAAGTTATCGAAGAATCTTTCGCGAAACGTGTTCACATTCATAAGGCAGGTAAGACGTATGGGAAACATTTAACCGAATCCGTTTTCCGTTAGTCCAGGATTTCTGATAACTCTTTGTATTCACCCGTTAACCATTAATCTTCTGAATTACCAAAATACGGGCGGTTAGTGTTGACAAATCTGTAAGTATATGGGTCTGGGTGTAATGGTGTATTGTGTGTTTACTGCGAGAGGAATTGCAAGTGCGATCAGTTTCGATTATCAAAAATACAATTTATGGTACAAAACACTTTAGGATATTTATTTGGATTATTTGTTAGGGTTCATTTTTAGACCAATTATATTGAAAAAATGTCCAGGATGCATTTAGCATCAATATGAAGTATTTATGGAGGCAGGTTGTAATGAGAATGAATAAATCAGAAGGATATAACACCACAATTTGGATTAGTATTCGTGATCTGAAGATGTTTCATTATTAAATTAGGCTTACAGTGAGGTATAAAAGGATTAAAATAATGTCATGGTGTGAAAAGAATAAATAATGAACATATGTTCGATATCCATAACAGATCCACGGATCGCTGATAGTCGTGCGCGTGAGTGGATGCTCCATTATGTTGACTTAACGTATCTGTTCCCCCTCTCCCTATATCTCCAGAGCACGATTTTTCTGCATGTTGTCTAGGAACTTCAAACTATCAAGAAGTGTGAACGTTTTACTATGTGCTCACTACACTGATCTGTTATTGAACAGTTACTGTTGCTATTGTGTGTTTCAGTTTTTTGCAGTGCGTAGCAAAACTACTATTGTATTCGCAGTGGTTCGTGCAAATCAGCGAATAAGTTTCTTGAAGTTCAGGAGAGCTGTGACTACAGAAGAGAAAATTCAGGTAAGTCGTGCTTCCTGGTTGGTCCTTGAGCCCTTACTGTTCTGTCCTTATACCAAATAAAAATACTAGATATGAGAATATTAGTTACAAAGTCAGCATTGCTTACTCCTTTATTATTTACTTTAAAAAAAAAAAAATTACAGTTGTTTTGTCACATAGTTTTTACACATTGTGTTATTTTACTGACAGTTAAACTTAGCTCTTTTTGATGTAAATTGATAATTCAAAATCTGTATTATTTTCAAATCAGTCACTTAACCACATTATAAGGATAATTATTCACAATACGAAGTGCATTAATAAATATATTGTTCTTCCAGATCCTTTTAGTTTTTCATGTTTTTGTCCAAACAAAAAATATGGAGGTTGCTGAGATTACTACTAGTCTACCTTTTTATTCAATATATGGAACTCTAAAATCAAAACGAGAAGTCCCTGCAACTCCGCGGCGTGATGTTCACGCCACTGTTGTTTTTGGACAGTGTAAATGTTTTTGATGGCATTCTCTGGGATTGTCGTGGCTCCAGTAACGCATGCTCTATTTATTTATTTTCTAATATGCAAATGGGCTCTATCACTGAACAATATGTTTCTAAGCATTCTTTGGGTCCAAAAATGTTATAACATTGTTCTTGCGTATGTCTCTCGTAAAATATAATCACCGTCATTCAGATTTTGCATGATTTGCAGTTTTTGGGGATGAAGCTTGAGATTTTTTTTCAAAATCATATGTACAGTTAACTTTTTAATGTCTGTGGTGGCTGCAATTTTTCTTATCAATTTTCTTGGATTCCTAAGGATTTCTTGTCACACCTGAGCCACATGTTCCGCCATCCTGGAAGAATTCTGTTAACCATTGTCTTCTCTTGTCTGAATCTCTGTACCCGTGACCGGATGAGTTGTGTACTCGGCCCACCATTTAATCGTCAAATGTTTAAGTGCGCACAAAAGCATGATGCGCACGAACTAATGATTCGTCACACTTGAGATATTACTTAACCGCGAACGCAGTTCACTCCCGACCAATGACTCACGACTACAATGACAAATCCGTAAAGACTACACAATAAATGCTACCCCTCCCGCGATCCCCGCCCCACTAGCATTCGAGTAACGGAAATTCAAATTTAAAAATTCCCACTGGACACCCATCACATATATAATCAATTTTATCGAAAAATATTGTTGTTGCTACCGGAATTCGAACCTGAATCTTTTCCAATCCGGAGAACGTGCATTAACATGCACTATGGTGCTATAGTATAATCGGTTAATGCACACATCCACACATAATGAATCTCGGTAGCGACAACAATATTTTTCGATAAAATTGATTATATATGTATATCTTTCTAATTAATACATTTAGTTTGTATTAAAAACATCACGGACCTATGTTCAGAATAATTACAACTTCACAATAATAATGTATTGTCCTTAATAAAATAATTATAATTGAAAAGAAGCCGTATAAACAAGGATAGTTTACGTTGAATAATGATTAAAGTATACCGACAAATGTATAATGCATCAGGAGAATAGAAAATAATCCGAAAAGTATATTAGAAAAAAAACAGAAATAAATTTCACGACATGCAATCGAAAATAATATGTAACAATTATTGATAATAAAGAACATTTAGATTTTTTCTTGTGTTTCTTATTTTAATTTGATTCCTTAGAGAAGTGAAAGTTAGTTAAAATATTTCATATAACCGTAGTGGTGTTGAACCGTGACAGTGTGATAAATCTCACCTCAACAAATTAATTAATAAAATTCTTATGAAAATGCTCATAGCAAAGGAACGCAATGTTGCAAAATCCATCGATAAATCTCGTCTCTGGAACACCGATCTGGCTCGTTGCTTCTTGTGTATATGGTTGAGATGCCCGTGGATAACTTTACAAACACTGACGTGGATAAGGCTCATCTCACATTCGACAACCACCACTTATTCCTCAAAGTTTCCTCCCATTCTTCTTTGTCTACGGTGTCTGACCTAGTTTCGCGCAATCGTTGATCGAATATTTTAACTTTGTCTTTTTTAGCTAAGGATACTTCACACTCTCCGGGTAGGCTATTTAAAAAAAATTAATCCATCGAATAAAATTAGATCGCCCTTAGAGTTATTAAAAAAAAAAGATTTTAATACATGCCATCAGATTCATAAATGTACTAGCAATTCGTACCCGGCGATGCCCGGGAAAGGTTGGGAGAGGAGAGTGCTTTTGTTTTATCCAGGTCGTGAAAAGTAAGGAAATTTGGAAAATTGATGGAATTTTATTTGGTCAAAACAGGAGGTCTTGATGTTCGGAGGATATGATGGGATGGGGTGGAGTAAATATAATTTTATCGAGCTTTTAGAGCATTTACAATATAAATATAATTTTATATAGCTTTTACAAACGAGCGAAATTTGGAGTGGATATCATTCAATATAATATAATATATAGGGGGAGGGTGTCTGTGTTTTGCGATGAATACTAAAAATTAACTATGCAAAATTTGGTCAAAGGATATTGGTTTATATAGAGAATAGATAATTCAGATTAATACAATACCCGATAGCGATAAGAAAAATGCGTATTTGACTCAGTGATTTCGACTCAATTGACATTAAAGATTATACACTGATCACCATTGGTTGCCACTTTGATTGTTAAAAATATTCACGTTTAATTGTCGTAGTAATGATGAATTTAAAAAATATATATATATAGATGCATACACATAATACACCGTATTTTACGTATGAGTACAAGTAACACCCTAAATTTATGTTATTCAATAAAAAGTTTTTATTGAATAATATTATTACTAGGAGAACACATTCTTATTGTGAAGTTGTAATTATTCAGAACATTTTAAATATGAATTAAATATATTAATTAGAAAGATATACATATAAAATCAATTTTATCGAAAAATATTGTTGTTGCGCCACCGGGATTCGAACCTGGATCTCTTTCCTAACAGGTGAAGGTGCGTTATCCAACTATGCTACAGCGACGATATTTTTAGCGACAAATTTTCGAACCTGTATGTTACCTTTTTGATATTAATACATTTAATCGTACCATTATTTGAAAGGGCCATCTACCTTATTTTTACAGAATCTCAAATACCTTTGAGTAATCTGATAGCAGACGCTATGTTCTGAATAATTACAACTTCACAATAAGAATGTGTTCTTCTAATAATAAAGTTGTATCAATGTATCCAAAATTTAATAAAAATGAATTGATAATTCTGGCGTCTGCTGTCAGATTACTCAAAGGTATTTGAGATTCCGTAAAAATAAGGTAGGTGGCTCTTTCAAATAGGGGAATAATTAAATGTATTAATATCAAACAGGTAATATATAGGTTCGAAAATTTGTCGCTAAAAAAATCGTCGCTGTAGCATAGTTGGATAATGCACCTTCCCCGGTTTGGAAAGAGATACAGGTTCGAATCTTGGCGGCGCAACTACAATATTTTTCGATAAAATTGATTTTATATGTATATCTTTCTAATTAATATATTTAATTCATATTTAGTATTATTGCTGAACATATAGCATTATTACCGAACATTGTCGATGTCTTTCGGTACTATCTTCATAAATTACATCATCTTCAGTTCCATTCAGCACATAGCTATTCGATCGATTATATTTTTCAAGAAATTAGATTTTTTAAATGATCAAAGTTGCACAAGTATGAAGTTCGACAGCAGTACGCATAATCCGTAAGCCCAAACGTCACGCTCAGTACTAGTGTCTAGTGTCACGTCCGTCCATAGTCGTTTATCGTAGATAGGACAGAAGATGAAAAAGAAAATACGTTTTACAAGTACCTAAACAATGTGCGTATATTTTATAACTTGCAAATTCGTGGCAGGTATACCTTTTTCAAAAAAACTTGGGGGAAAAGGGCGACTTATAATATTTTGAAATTAAGGTACGTAATATTTTACCGCTAGACCAAACACGCACGCCTTGTAAATGACTTAATAGATCTATTTATCTGCTTAAACTCTATATATTCTAGTATCAAGATATACACACACGGATAATTGTAGTTGGACATTAGCAGTGGCATAATATTTATAGAAATATAACAGTCAATGCAAATATATAATATTATACAAGTTATTCAATTAGGATATGAGTCAACTTCCTGAAGCGCATTTGAATCCTTTTGTAATTTTTCCTGTAAAATGACTACTGTAAAGTACTCAAGTTTTCTCTCCTTCACGAAAATCAGCATTTCTTATTCATTTTAATACGGTAAATACTTATATATTATTATTATTTTATCCACTACGTAAATAAATTACGGAGAAATCCCTGAAATACGAACTTGTATTTAGTATATTTACAGAGATATTTACATAATTAGAGTCAATGTCAACTCAGTTTACATCATCGGAGAGAAAAGGTTAACTGATTATTTTTCAAAATATGTATATGCACTCATAAGTTATGCATCAATCAGTTAATCTTTCCGTTTATGCGTTTTTTTATAATCACCAACCGGTTTTGAAAAAAAACCTTTTTAAATAAAAACTTTCTAATCTTTTTTATCACCCTGATAGAGAAACACGTAATTTTCGAAACCGGTTGGTAAATATAATATAATTAACTCACCGTAGTTAAAAACAAAGATATTGAATTACTTATTGTTAAAATAAATAACCACAACGTGTTAAATATTTATATGGTGTGTATTTATCATCAGGGCTGATCAGGGCTGACGATGGACCCTACAGTGGGATCCGAAACGTCGGTCAGATATAAACGGCAGACTAACTCAGAAAACTGTACACAAAAGTTTTTGAACGACTGTGAAAACCTAAGAACATTTTTAATATTTATATCTGTCACATGACAATATGTTTGAGACAAGCTTGTTTCATCTAGTTATAATAGGGGTTCGATTCTCGTTTCGCATAGCAATACGCTTACAAGTATTGCATAGTATGATAAAAAAAAAGTTAGAATTGTTAGACATCGATTCAAATGAAATATTCATAGTTATTTCGATATCTTCATTGATAGTTAAAAAGGCAAAAAAAAATAGTGTAAACATATTTTATATAAATAAAATTGTCTATTATAAGTATAAATGAATGTCTTCTGCTTCAGAGATTTATATTTTCTTCCCAATATTTTCCAATTGTGATGGCAGCAAAAGGAAGTTTTTTTGCCCGGTTTTCCCTAGAAATGGTGATAATTTGAACTGGGATTTGAGTCTCGGTCCTATTTTGGTAATAATTTATCGTAAGCATTGGTTTCTTTTGTTACCTGTTGAAAGGGTAAAATATATGGTTGATATTTGTGAAAAAATCTTATTTTATTCCTGTATTGGTTGTCGCAATATTTTCGAAAATATGTCCAGAAGTACACGTGTGAGGATACAAGTCTTTTTTGTGAATTTGTTTTTAAACTTTTGTTGTCTTCGAAAACAAAAGTGTCTGTAATTTCCTTAAAAATATTAAATTCCCTTAAAATGAAAATGTTTACGAAATTACGATATAATATACTGTTTGAAATATACCACTAAGGCGTCGAGTGTATCCGAAATTTTTTAAGCATTATATCGAACAGGATTAAGAAGTCGCCACAGAGACGCCAAATAAATGATGGTGATGAATGATGTTTTGAACAAGATGCTGTAATTAAAATGATATTATCAGCGGGGCGCCAGGAATACGTGAGATAGATTTCGGCTGACAAAGACGGTCACTTTGCGATAAAATACGTCTTGTTGACGCATGTTCTTACATGCTTGTAATACGGTGGGAAAAATATGAATAAATGAATGTTGTGTTTGTAACCAAAATAAAAGGAGGTATTTTGTGGGCGGGATCGTATTCTCTTTTCTGTTGCCGTAGTGTCTGTAGGTTGAACATATGTTGCGTTTCATTTCTTTTGACTTCATAATCATCATCATCATCGCCAGTTGAAAAAAGTGTAGATCGGCAAACCACCATTTCTTGTTTCCTGTATGGAACAAGCATCTAGCAACATTCTAAAACCTACACATACAATAAGAGCTTTATCATTAAAGAGCCTTATAAATTGACGTAGTTATATATAAAGCAGCTGATCTACAGTTTTGAAAAAAATGAGTTATTATTTTTATCGAACGCAGTAAAATTAAAAAACGGTCAGACCTCTTTCATACAAAAGTTCATAATAATTGACTTCTAAAAATTTTGAAGATCGCAAAAACATCATTAAAAAAACTTTGTAATATTCAAAAATACCAAAATCTCTAAAACATATTCTTTAAATAGCTTTAAAGTTATACAAAATTTGGAAACTATATAGTATTTATCATTTTAAATGTAAAGAACATTCAAGTTGTGGAGATTTGACTTTTCACAAGTGTTTTTATTTCAGTTTGAGTTTACTGTAGCTGGCTACTTTTTGCATAACTTAGTTCAAATAAAAATTTAGTTTGGTTAGATATCTGACTGAGATTATTTAAATCCACGCCTTGAAAAAACCTACCCGTTGCAACTAAAACATCGCAAAAATAAATTCTAATTTATATTTGGGACCAACATATTTAACTGGTTTTAGAACACAACCTATGTTACTCTGTAGTATCAGCTTGTATTCATAACCTGCTGGGTGCAGGCCTTTTTTAATGTTCTACAGTTTTCTTTATTCTCATAACTTTGTACTATACACACACCATTTTTGAATTAATATCACTTCTAGTTTCGGGAAGAGCAGTCTTTTCTATCTACAGGTCTAAATTGAACTAAATTAAATACAGATTGCTACGGGAGCCATAATGGTGGGAATCGCTGTTAAATTTGTGAAAAATTGTTATATAGAGTTTTCAATGGTCCCGCAAAGCAACGTTTTTCAACTCTCGAGTTTTGACTAAATATAAGTTTTTGATAAAGATCATTTAAAAAATGTACTAATACTGTATTTTAAATTCCCAGTAAAATATTTGTTTCACACATATCTATTAATTTCCCTGTCTAAAGCATTCTAACCAAAAAACTGTAGCCATCATTGTTTATTTCCTCACTCTCTCTCTCTTCTTAATTAACAATTACCTTCATTACAATATTGCAATTTTGAGAATGGGTATGATTAGCGGTGAAGTATTTGAAAATGTGATATTATTCATTAATGTTTTTTCCGAATTAAAAAAATCCTGAATTTCTATCATTTCAAGATTATTCATTAATATTCCTCTATAAGGTACCGACTGGAGTAATTTAGAGATGTTTGTAGATAGGAAGGACTACTCTTCTCGAAACCAGTAGTGATATTCACTCAAAAATTGTGTGTTTATAGTACAAAGTCAATATAAAAATGATATATTTTTATAAATAAAATGTTACAAAATGAAGTAACTGCTAAATCAATCAATGCTAATTTTTATTCTCGTTCTGTGCGTCCAGCTACTCCCAGATACTCGTATCATGTTGTCAAACTATCGAGCTGGTAGAAGAACCGCATTTCTTGTTCTTGTCCCAGGTCTCCATTAAAACACTTTTTTTCCCAGTTCATCTTCAGCTACGGTGTCCAGTCCATTTTCCATTTCAACGGGGGCTCTCTTTGAGTAATAAAATGAAAAATCAAAATAATCTTTTGTGAATCATTTTATTCCTTATGTAATGCTCATGGAAATGCCGAAATGCCAAGCGTCGATCTTTGTATGGCTCGCTGTGCTACTTTTAGTTTGCGCATTAGGATCGCAGTCAGCATCTAAGTTTCCCCACCATATGTCAACGTCAGGAAAACTGGCTGAAGACTTTAGTTTTGAGACATTGTGGGATATATATTTTAAATATTCCTTTTGACTTTAACTAAATCCTGTTCTAGTTGTATCCGTCTTTCAATTTTATTGCTTAAATCGTATCTCCCAAACTTATCGATGACCTTTTTTTAACCAAACTATCTTATTTGTGATTTTATTTAGAAACATTAATATAAATGATAAGATTTTTTATTTTATTTAAAACCACTATTCATTGATACATCAACATGTTTCGATACCTGTGGTATCTTCTCCAGGAAACAATGCAAGCTAAAATTAAAAAAGCAAGCATATATAAAAATATAACTATAATAATACAAGTGGCGGAAACAACTATGAAAACAAATATAAAAGAATACTATTTGCAAAAAGAATTTAGTTATTTATAATATTAATTTGGTGTTAATAATTTCCCTTACTCCTAAAATTTCAAATGTATCTAACTGCAAACCCCTAGTATTTGTATGTAAAATCTTTAAACCTTCGTTAATGTCAAAATAATGGTTTGTTTCCGTAAGATGATTGGCGTATTTTGGCAATTAGTAAAGTGTTTTTTTCTTATTATTTAGATTTATAGTTAAATATTGAAAAAACAATTGATGTTTATGTTAAATTAATATTACCGACAATGAATTAAGATAGTGTATTGAATTACTTGTCAATACACGCACCAGTAGAAAGATTGTCCATGTAACTTATTAATTTAGAAACAGGCAGGTCACTTCGTTCAGAGGACGGACAATCATCAGATGAATGCAGACATCAAGTGGTACTCGAGTGTTATCGAAAGGCTGACATGACATAATTTCTGCGGAAATATGTGACAGCGAATAAAAATTGATAGGGAAAAGTGGAAGAAAATAATAGGTTGGCTTTTATCCTGCACTATATATATAAAACAGAGTACATAAAATAATAGGTAGGTAGTTCTGCAGTGTACATAAAATAATGGGTAGGTAGTCCTGCATTGTACATAAAATAGTGTACATAAAATAATACGTAGCTAGTCCTGCAGTGTACATAAAATAGTGTACATAAAATAATACGTAGCTAGTCCTGCAGTGTACATAAAACAGAGTACATCAAATAATAGGTAGGTAGTTCTGCAGTGTACATAAAATAATGGGTAGGTAGTCCTGCATTGTACATAAAATAGTGTACATAAAATAATACGTAGCTAGTCCTGCAGTGTACATAAAACAGAGTACATCAAATAATAGGTAGGTAGTCCTGCATTGAACATAAAATAATACGTAGGTAGTCCTGCATTGTACATAAAATGATACGTAGGTAGTCCTGCATTGTACATCAAATAATACGTAGGTAGTCCTGCATTGAACATAAAATAATAGGTAGGTAGTCCTGCATTGTACATAAAATGATAGGTAGGTAGTCTTGCAGTGTACATAAAACGGTTGAAAAATGAGGATGATGATTTCATAAATTTACACGACACATAACTTTTATATTATTTTCAAGTTAAACCGAAATATTGGTGGGATTGATTTGCAATCTTGGATATTTTGATCATTTATCAATGTTTTTAAAATAAGTTTGTGTATACGTGAAATATGTACGGGTACACTTAGAAGTTTTAAAAAAAAAAATTAAGCTTTTTTCTTGGCGATACCTACGCACTTTGACAAACTTTCAAGTCCCTAACAGCCCATTGGACAGCTTTAGACCTACATGTGGCACCTTTCACCATAATAGCCGACTTGACGAGGGATCGAGAGACGGAGACCAGCATTTGTGGACCAGGAGAGCAGGAATTTGTGGACCAAGGTATTTTTAAAGGTTTGTCTAAAATAGTTTTATACTCCCATTATTATGGACCGTGTCCACGAATGAGATTTTTGACTCAAGATAACGTTTGAGATACGTATTTTGCTCCCATGAGATTCTTTGGAGATGGCACTTAGATTCACCATTATGCGCCTTACCTTAGGATCGTCGCATGTCAAACGTCGAATGTCACTGTGCATTACTTAAAATCCTGGGAAACGAATATATATTAAATATGTAATACTTTTAAAATTAGCAATATTAACTTATTCTCTATTGTGGTTAATAAAACTAAGATAATAAATAAAAAATATAAATATTAAATATGTAACTGACAATTTATTACAATTACGCTAGCGCCATCTGTGTACCAGCAGAAATTTTAATTGTTTAGTCTTAAAAACTACCACGACAACCCACCGCTGTAGCCGTAGCGCTGTTGACCGATGCGGAGATTTTAGCTATTCAAATTGCTATCTTCTATTTTTAAGCTAGCGTCATACTCAAGTCATACAATTGGGTACCTTGTGAATTGAAAATTTCTTTTGGTTGATCCTTTTTGTACGCAGTCATTACTTATATACTTTTTTAATAAATAATATTTAAAAAGCTTACAACTGCGTGCAAATTAATAAAGTGTCTACTTCCTCTTTTACTAATTCGTTAATTTTACTATTTTTTACGTGCTGTTTTTATGATCGTTCTTTGCGTTCGAGGTGCATTTGGTGCATGGATTTGTTTTTGATTTGGGAAAAACAAAAAGCAATTGGCAGAACTATTTCCTACGTTAACATTTAATTAAAATAATTGTTTAAATAATAATAATGATTATAAAACAATTAGATAATCATGTTCAGTCATAAAAAGTGTTCATAAAAACGTTCATTCATTTTTTATATTGATTTTTATGTGGGTAAAAATGTATTATTTTACGTTAAAACAATCTTAAAAAAACTATGAATAGGACGTAGGTTAAACGAAAGTTCATAATCTTATAAACAACATGTATTGTAATACATATATTATATACGATTGTATAATATCATTAGAAATAGCATAGCTCAAATTTATACCTACTGCACGCCACTACCTCAGCGGTAGTGAAAATTGAATAATCATTGTAAGTAATTTTGGGCCGTATATTAATATTTATTGATTTATGTCTAACTTTATAGAATATTTAGTTGTAGAGATCTATACACGTGTCAAACCTCGCTGTTAGATCGAACGTCGTGTATAATGGTTTTGTTCCATTCTATTTCTCTCATCGTATCGTGTCTCCTTCCGTGGATATGGATCTTTAATATTAGAGTCAATTTAAATTTACATACTAATAAAATTAAAAAGACACTCAAAAATTTTTTTTTATCAACAATATACCTAATTGTTGCATATTTTGAACATTAAAAAATATCGAGATGCGTACAAGGAATACACGTTAAATCAAAATTTTAACAATTTGTCAAACAAAGCTTGTTACGAAACATTGGACATCTTGGTGGTCTCCCGGGATGAGGTTGAAGCTTGCGACCACCTGGTCACGAGACGAATGTTATACCATTAGACTAAACAATTGTTTTTTTTTTGTATAGATACATACTATTCAGCTATTTGAATTTTTTTCCCATTTAAATATAAATGGTATCTAGCGGAAAAGTTTTGTATTAAATAAAAAAAAAACTACAATGTTATTGTCATATTTTATTTATACAAAATGGAGTTTAACGACGCGGATTTAACGTTTTATATTAGATTTTAACATTTTATAGAGGCAAGAACGGTGACTTTGGCTTCTAAACGACACCATTAGCAAACGAGTATTTTGTCGAATTTCAAGGTTGAGAATATTCCACTAGCGGTTTAATTACATTAGATTCTTTTCTCACCTCACGTGACATTGATATTGATGAAAGCAAAGGATGTCCAGCGGAAAATATTCATGTTTAATATAAAATAAAATAAAAAACTACAATGTTATTTTCACATTTTATTTATAGAAAATGGAGTTTAACGATGCGGATTTTACTTTTATAAACAATATCGTCTAAATGCCGTCCATTTCTCTCAAGAAACTCTTGCAATCGGACTCATAAATTTGCGAACACCCGAGAGCAAAGCGTTTGTTCAATGACAGCAACTTCACAGCGGATATTTTCTTCTAGGATCTGAATTGTTCGACGATTGTTGAAGTAAACTCTCGATTTAAGATATCGCCACAAAAAAAAGTCACACTGTGCTTGGTCCGGTGACCTAGGTGCCCAGGGTACTTGCTGATTAATTTATTGGGAAAAAATTCCCCTCGGCTTCTTCATTGAAACTCTAGCTGAGTGTGGAGTGGCTCCATCTTGCTGAAATTGTGTTTTGTTATTAAGTTTGGGAAACAGCTGCAGTTGCTGCACCAAAAACTTATTGATCGTTCAGAAATACACGTTAGCTGTGACGATAAAAAAATAAGGGCTAATTATCCCTCAGGCAGAAATTGCACACCACACTGTCGTTTTTGGACAATGCAAATATTTTTAATAGCATTCCCTTCGGTTGTTGGGGTAACAGTATATCATTTTCTGTTTATTAACATAGCCATTGATATGAAAATGTGCTTTGTCAGTAAACAATATGTTTCCAAACGTTTGTGCTGTTCCAAAACGTTCCACCATCATTCTTGGTAAGGTTTCACGTAAAGATAAGTCATTTTCGTTGAGAAACTGCACGATTTGCAGTTTGTATGTATTTGTAGTTTTTTTTTCAAAATAACGTGCACTGTTAATTTTTTTATTCCAGCAGCAATCTTCCTTATCAATTTACGCGGAATGAGCATAATTTGACATCAAAATTGAGTCACATGTTTTGGCGTCGCTGCTGACGTTGATGGTCTAAAAGAAATTTAGTTAACCATTGTCCCTTCTCGTCTGAACTTTTGAACCCAACACCAGAAAGGAAGCGTGTACAGCTCATCACTTACTCGTTGAATATTAAAGTGAGTAGAAAAAGTGCGCACGAACCAATGAATCGACGCGCGACGCGCTTGACCAGTGACTCATTGCGATTGATAATCCCGAAAATTATGCGCGTCGAGCAATATCCCTCCCACTTACCTTACCCTGAGAGCTACGAGTAATTACAATTTAATTTTTCCGCTGAATACCATATATATCTATTTACACAGGTTGATGTGAAGAAGATAGAACAAAAATTCGCTTTTTTTATATCCTTCTACATTTTTACTCAAATAACTTACTCTACTACCCGAAATTTTTTACTTACACATTATCACCTTAATTTATATCATTTTCATTAGTATCGCGTTCTATATGTACCATCCATTAACGTATTTCTTTCTACATTTCATATAACTACTACGTTATTTTTTTATGTTATATTTAATGCAGACACGTTGTAGTTACTGAATAGGAAGAGGTACAGGTTTGAACCTCGGTAACGACTAAATATTTTTTCGATACATTAATTTTTTCTGTGTATATTTCTTATTTAATTTGTATTAAAATATAACAAAACATTGTTCTAAAAAGACAACTTCACAACAAAAATGTGCTCTCTTTAAAAATATATAATATAAATTTAATAAACTTGATTAATTAATTTAATTCTGGCATCTTCTAATGTATTCTACTCAAAGGTATTTGAGATTTACCGCAATATAAAGTTGATTGCTTTTAAAAATGGAATAATAGATGGATCAATTAGAAAGATGTTTTCTCGTTAAAAAAATCATTTCAATTACTATGAGTTAATTATATTCACCAATCAGTTTCGAAAAATGCCTTATTGTTAATTATCTCTTATTGGTTAAAAATAAAGTTAGTGAATTATTTATTATAAATATATTAGGTTTATTTCGGTTCAAATTCTTTAGTTGGATCATCATTTATTAAAAAATGGTTCATTTTGTCACGCAGGTGGTATTTTTGATGATGTGGCATGAAATTTTATTTATTTGGCAGTTTCTGAAAAAGTGATTTTTAATTTTTATATAGTTACCCTAGACGTATATCACCCACAAACATTTGAAAATTCACTTAAACAAATAGCGCCGGTGTATCGCATTGAAGATTTTGTCGTTGAAAATTATGTTTCTGTGTTTTATTTCTTTGCTTTTTTAATATTGTCATGTAACGAAGAAACACGAAAATGATTATACCATGATTTTGGGCACATATTAAGTATAAATAATTATAAAAAATACTTTATTAATTATTCTACATGTTTCGATATCTATGGTATCTTTATCAGGAAACAATGCATACTGAAATTAAAAAATACAAGCATAGATATTGTTACGTAAAAACATTTCGTAATTATAATTTTATATAAAGTAACTCCGTTCGAGTCGAGGAGTGTCGGCATGTGTCGGGCTGGATGGCGCATAATAAGCAAACCAGGCGCTGGATAGAAAGGTTCTAACTCTCGCGCGTCATTTTGGTCTGAGCGCTGATAATTTTGGATGAAAGGACGCGAAATTGACTAACACCTACTTGAGAAAGTTCTGCACGCAATCTGCAGATACGCGTGCAGGAACACTTCCTGCCGGTAAGAAATATAGTGTTCGACAAGGTGCTAATTATAGATTTTCTCTTTCCAACATCAGTATGTGTAAGTAAATGAGCGCGAATTTCTATCCCAAAGATATCTTTTTGACACTGTACAAAATCAATCGCGTGCTCATCTGCGAGGGCTAGTTCAGATCTAGCACCGGGGCAACAAAGAGGTTCTTCAAAAGTTCGGAGTAACTCGAAATATAGCACGCGCATTTCGGCTTTCACTCTCGGGTTAACCTATCTATAATCCAATAACATTAAGATTTCTCAGTTAAATAACGTATATTTAAACCACAGCCATTTTAATGACTGCAAGTCTTGGGATTTGGAGTATTACCTAGCTAATATTAAAATAACTTGTATTAAGTAAAATCAAGTGAAACAAATGGTTACATCTGGCATGTGACCAAGAAAGCCACGGAAACCTTGGTGCTACAATAATAATCATATTGTTATATATATATGTAATTACGCGATAAACACCTGTTTTTGGAGCCACGTCGGACGAAACTCCACCATCAGGCCTTGTTTGAGGCCACGTCAAAAAGGTTGAGTAGACCATCGCCACCCACCACAGCAGAATAAAGAAAGGTATGTACTTCTAACTCACACTACCTACATTTATTTACGGAACGCGCCTTGGCACAAGTCCTTCCCTCCCGCTCAAAAAGTCCCCACTTATTTTAATTAATGTTGTAATATAGTTGTAAGACTTTTTAGTTTAGATTTAAAATTGTGAATGTCTTTAAAATTATAAACTGGTGAGGATACTACCTTGCATGTAACCTCTAATTTTACTTTATTTTTTATCTAGTTAAGTTAGAATAAATGATTATAGAAAAATCCCAATATTAATTTTCATTGAAAATTCCTTCTTCCCCCTTGATTGAATGATCGATGCAATGAATCGGATCCATTTCGGTACAGCCGAACGACCTGATAAGGGTACCTCATGTTAATTAAATAATATATTAAATTGTGTTGGTTTGGTTACGTAACAATATAAACAAAATTATAAAATGGATAAGCTTGCTTTTAACACTTTTTCTTATTTCTAAAATTTCAAATTTATCTAACTGTGAATCCCTAGTATTTGTATGTAAAATTTCTAAACCCTTATTAATATCAAAGGGATGGTTTGTTTCCAAAAGGTGATTGGAAAATTTTTGAATAGTTATTGTTATTTAGGCATTTCAAATGCTCCTTAATTTTAATATCAAAATTTCTGCAAGCTTTCCCACATAAAAATAATTGCAATCATTGCAATTAAAAAGAAAATGTGCCAATAGCAAGCTTAATATTATAAATAACCAAATCTTCTATGTCACCCTTTAAATTTGTTTTCATATTAGTTCTTACTTATTCTCCATTGTATATTTTCGTATGTATCTATGCTTGTTTTTTAATTCCAGTATACATTGTTTTCTGACGAAGATATCATAGGAATCGAAACATGTAGAATAATTAATAAATAGTGGTTTAATCAAAGTATTTTGTATAATTATTAATATAAAATGAAGCCACAAAGTAATTTTAGAAATATTGAAGAAATGTATTCAGTATTTCAATTGTGTAAATATTTTGCATCAATGCTTTTATTTATAGTGTTATTTGAGATTAAAATTTTTAAGAGGGAATATTTTAAAGAGCCAGACAATATGTGATAAAAGTGCTAAATTACTTTTTACAAAATTATTTTTTTGATACCTAAAAACAGTTATTTCTAGCTATGTATATAAATTGTGAAAAGTATTTTTCATAGTTAATTTTATAAAGATTTTTTTATGATCCTAGTTTCATATTTTTGTTTATTAACAGTCAAAGTCCTTGTCGTAAAGGTTCAGCTCTATCACAATATTTGATGGCTCGTTCAATGCCATCATGTTATGAAAGAGCCGAATTTAACATTAAAAAAAAAAAAAAATATGACCGCTTTTCTTATTGATTTTATACTTTTATTAACTGCATTACATAAATGATTAAATAAATGTCAAAACTAATTGAGTTTTTAATTATTTTTTATGACCTAATAAAACTAGATCTTTTATTCCATTCTTTATTCTATCCATTACGCTTATCTATATTTTATATTCTTTCATTGAAATATCACTTCATTATTAAATATCTATTTCTATAATGTCTATGTCATTCGATCTTATTTTATCCTTCCTCAGCTATTTAAATATATCGTTATATAGATTTCATTTCGACCGAATGCGGCTATCGTCCGATAAATGTCTCCAGAGGGCTATACACGCGTGTAAAAAATAAACTGAACTATTCTTTACAATTTTCTATCAGAAACATCCACACTATTGAATATTACACTCGAGAAAAACGTTAACGCTAGTGTCGCGATTGAATATTGTGATTCTTTCCCCTTACTCCCACGGGAACAGGCTGGATCGGGAGCAGCAACACTGACCACTCCATCGGAAAAGCATAAAAACTTTCATCGTCTGACCAAGCATTCTTTGAATGGTTTAGTCGAGACATTCACCGTCTAGCAAAAAAGCTTTCGCGTTTCAAGATAAACTTTTAATATAATGTTGGAGTATACAACACATACCAGCAAATGAATAGACATGAAATAAAGTGTACATATAGGAGAGGAGTTTGGAACATTGGTTGCGGGACAAGAGACATTCTACATATATTCTTGGCGTAAACATAAATACGATTGTTTATGACACGCTTATACAACAGTAAAAGTATTTACTCTTTGAAAATTAAATCTTTGTGTAAACAAGTTGTATTTTTTACATTAATGCATATTATATTATATACTGCATATTATATTGTCAGCGTTTAAATTTTCGTTCCAATCGAGAAATATTTAAAAAAAAAAGTCACGGAGCTATTTGATTGCTTAAGTGGTACCAAAGTGTGTGACATCAAAATGAAAATATTTGGACAAGTTCATATCTATGAACAACTATTGTGGTTCTGTATACACGGTAAACTTTTTCAACATATGAGATTTATAAATTAATGTGCGAAAAATATGAAAAGACCCATATAATAAATAACCTTACGCCTATCCATAAAATGTTCTTATGTTGCACAGCAACATAATAATAATAATAAGATATACGTAAATATCTCTGTTCGATCACTGAGATCTTCAACCCATATTGATAACCTAGAATCCTTAAATTAATACAATGAGATCTAATCCATCAAAACTAACATAGGTATATTTTTAATGACAGCTCGGCAGGCTCAGTTTAAAATATTTATAACTGTTTAATTTACAAAAAAACGTTAATTTCAACAGTTCTATCCTCATATTGTACTCTGATATACCTCTGTGGGATTATCTATTAGTACCATTAACAAGTTTGCACAAAACAACAATAAAATATAGAAAGCTGTGTCAAATTATCAGAATAATATTATGACCAATGTTCATTAATTGAAGAAAAAGACTATATCAAGTACCTTGGAATCATAATAGATAACAATCTCAAATGGATAGAACATATTACTAATCTCACAAACAAAATAAGGAAAACTGCCTACATATTTTTTAGACTCGGAAACATTTTATCACTTACATATCTGAAAATAATATATTACGCGTTTGTACAGACACATTTGCAATACGGTATTATTGGATGGGGAGGTGCATATAAAACTTCAATGTCACAATTAGAAATCACTCAAAAAATTATAATAAAAATTATTTTAAAAAAATAAAAAGACTATCCAAGTGCACAACTTTTCACAGTTTTTAAAGTACCAAAAATAGTAGACATATTAAAAAAAATTCGGTAATTCAAATTTTCAAAATTAAAAATCAATTAAATTTTTGAAGCGAATTCCGGATCTACAAGATATAGAGATAAAATTGATATCCCAAAACTAAAATACACCGCAACTCAAAATCAATATATTTATCAAGGTATCAAATTTTTTAACAATCTCCCCATCACAATTAGAAAAATTACGGACTATCATAAATTTGTAACTGAAGTAAAAAAAATATGTACATAGACACACAAACACAAATTAACGCGAATATGCTCCTTCTCTATACACGAGTCTTACTCTCATAGAGAAAAAACAAATGTTAAAATATATATGTATATATATCCACTGATTATTTAAATTGTATTATATTTTTAATATTAATAAAAAAATAAAAATATATATATTGAACATGAAATATGGGTATAAAAATATTAATTTTATTTTATTACTGACAAATTATTTGTACTAGGTACTATTATAAAAAAAATAATATTGTTTAACTTGTCTATATATAGTATCTTAGTATGCAAAACATGACACCTGCGTACTATATATAGGTATATGTGTACATATATATACAGTATGTAACAGACCTAGTCCACAATATTTTATGGGTGGACACTTAACTAAATTAGGAGTCGAAAATTTTCAAGGAATATGTGTCTAAACTCAACCATGTCAGAGATATAAGCATTAAAAAATCATAATTATGCAAATATTTCGAAAAATTGAAATATTTTATTGATTCCTAATTATACATTAAATTAAATGCCATTGAATTTTGAGCGGCTAGACTATTTTTTGTTAGATAATTTAGGGTCTGAAGCAAAGATTTAGATTAATAATGGATAAATTTCGCAAATATTTATTTCATGCAGACTTAAGCTTAACATGATTTTGTAAAAATTTCAAATCATAATATTTTCCGCAACGGTGCAGAATTCGCAAATATTCCTTGGACATTTTCGACTCAGAATTTAGTCAGTTCTGTTAAACCTGTATAAATTGCATCTGAAGAATATGATTAATTGGTATTAAAAAAACAATTAAAAAAAGCAATATGATGCAGATAAAAAATAATTAAACCAGGAAAAAATTAGCAAAATTATCGGAGTTGTGGGAGTGACATGGCAACGATCGATCGGTCATCAGGGTCCTCATCTAACTGTGGATCATGGAGAATAACTCGTGATGATGTTGACGATATTTTTTTCAATCTATACTTCCAGAATGTTCGAACCATATAAAAAGGTATTGTTTCACAGGCAGTGTACAGAGCTAGTAGTACGCTCGTACTGACGCCCACCTGACGAGAATTTGAATAAAAATCGAGGAAATACACTTCTAACAACTTTTTCGCTTAGCTTCTACAACAATGAACCAATTTGTCCATTATTTCTCTGGACTAACAAACGCTCTCCCCCGGGATACGGAGCACATTCGCGCTCACGCTGCCTACAAACTGACGTAAGTGTATGTGAATAAATTATTCAGCAAAATTAAAGGATGTTACAAACAAGATGGGGATGGATAATGGTTTTGTTAATTGATAACATTTTTTATCATGTTTATATTAATTAAAAATATATCTTAAGCCTCTCTAATAATGTTGAGGACCGATTGTGTGATCAGTAGTAGTAGGTAATTAAAGTTTTTTTTTTGCGAAAACTGGTTGTTTGATCGTTGGTAAAATAATATTTACTTCTCAAAAGTACATCCCGTAGTAAACTCATTTTACTCTGCGATATCCGATAGTAAAAATGAGAATCGATGGTTAAATATGGCGGACTCTTCACAGTTGTTCTAAAAGTCATCTCACATTAATATTTTTAATGTTGCCGTTTACGACAATTGATTATTCAATATTCTACTAGTTTAGTGGTGAAAGTTCGTTGTTTAATGTACACTAGTACATAATCCGAAAAAATTTTGCCACCAAAGTAACAGGTTTCGAACGCAAGAGCGAATAAAGCCATAGATAAAGCATATTTCATGATTATTCGCCTTGCCACACTGAGTGGTGAGATTGTATTTGACCATCTTTGACAGTAGTAAATGTGATATATCAATAACTCGCAAATGGTTTTTACTACGGGCGTTAGTAAAAAGTTACTATAGTAAAAAGTTACCACGGTAAAAATTTACCACTGGTACCGGTCCCAATAAGTTTTTGAATATTTAATCGAATGAAAGTCATCGTCAAAAATTACTATTATTATTTAAAATGTTGGTGATATTCAAAAAAAAATATAATTTCTGTGCAAAATGTCACCATTATAAAAATATTGACCAAATTTCAATTCTATAGCTCTATCCAGAATAGAATTGTATATGATTATAATGTTGAAACAAAGTAAGTAACGCATGAAGAAAAAATATAAAAAATCGTATCTAAAATTAAAACTAACAAAAAAATGAATCCTCGCTGACAAGAGATTTTCAAAAAAATTCAATATATGCACATTTTTATTTACATATCTAGGTTTCCATGGTATTTTTTATTTTTTTATGAAGAAATTTTTAAAAAATATTTAATATTTTTGACACATGACGTACACAGTTAAGTAGGCATTATAAGTTTTTGAATAATATATATATATATATGTTTGAATAATATATATATAATTAAAATGTTTGTATATATTGATTCATTCTTGTTTTACTTTCTATATATATATATATATATATATATAGAAATATATATAATCGATACATTTAATTTGATATATATATATCAAATTAAATGTATCGATTAGAAAGATACATAGATAAAATCAATTTTTTGAACAAATATTTTTGTTGTTACTATTTATTTTATCTGTGTTTCTTTATAATTTATACATTTAATTTGTATTAAGATATCACATAACTATTTTCTGAAAAAATTTCAACTTCATAACTATAGTGTAAATATATATAAAGATACAAAGATCAATTTTATATTTCTAAAAACATAGTTTTGTCACCGGAATTCGAACGGAGAAGTGTTTTAACTAATTGTACGTTATAGAAACCTGTACAATTTCCAAATTTGACTAGAACAGAGAACTTTGTATTGCTTTGAATGGAGAACTCTGTACTGCCGGTAGAGTTTTAACCAACTTTGCGCTGTGGCAACCTATCCTTGTCTACCATCAAATTCGTTTTTATAAAATTTCGTCACGAGACGAAAAACCATTATGAAGTTAAATGAATATGACTAAGACATATGTACAATCATATTATTTAAGAATAAATATGTGTATGAATGTTTTAGGATGTAAATTTTAATAATCAACACAATAAATCAAACACGATTTTTTTGGTTCTATATTTAATTTTTACAAACAATCGGACGATCGTTTAGGCTGTCTAGGCCATTATCAATATAGAATAGTGTGGTGAGCTTATATACATATTATTTTGTTACGATGTTTGGTATTGCATATTAGTTGATTAACAATAAAACATTCCCATAATGCTAAAATTGACAATGTTAGAAATATCAAGGATCTTCAGTTAAATGTCTTTAATGTAGGGAAAAAAACAAAATTTTACATGTTTAACTAGCATAATTCTTAACATTATCTATTATACCTTCATCTAATATATATTCAAGTGAAGACAAATAATATAATGTATATTTTTTGTATACATAAGACTTCAACTTACTTATGTAGAGTTAAATATATTTAATAAGGGAGAATTGCAGATATTAATTTATTCATTGATGATGTCATTATTTATATTCTCGTTGATTTCTAATTGTTATAATATATTGAGTTTTAATCCATTATTACAAAATTGTAACGGGATTGGTTTATTGTTAGAAGACAAATGTTTTATCAGATGATAATGGCCTAGACAACCGAAACGATCATCCAATTATTTGGAAAAATGATTTTACTTAGAAATAAAAAAATCGTGTTTGACTTATTTTGTTGATTAACAATGGAGTTATATAAAATAAATATCGTCTGTATTAAAAAAAAATAAAAAAGTAAACTTTAATTTTAAAAGTTGAAGTCAAATTATATAAAAATAAAATAACAATGATGTAAGTGTATAAAAAGTTAAATATAAAATGTAAAAATGAGATATGTACAATGAAAATCGCTAGATGGATGTTGGACAGAAAATATCCCATGCAAAATAAAATTGTGCGAATGAAGACAAATTGTTGTTTACCTGAAACAATTTCCCGGGAAACGAATACCCGGGACTATTCGAGCTCTGCACAAAGGACAAAGCTCCGTCTGAGTTTTGTGGGTCTGTCATCTTTCATAACGGGGATATCACATTCTTTCACGGCTTTCTGTGCAGTGCAGCCCAGACAGCCGTCAGGCCGCTGGGCTTGTCCACGTCATGTGCACGTGCTCAAACTTCGGACGGTTTCACAAGTTCAAAATACATTATAAAACAAATTTGTTCTGTAACCGCAAATGGCAAGAGAATGAGATTTACTTACATATCCCATTCCTACCAGTTTAAGTTTAGAGTTTAATATTAATATTAATTCTCTTCTGGAAAAATCTATTTCCTTCATTGGGGTAATAAAAACTGAGAATAAACATAAATTATTTTATTTTTATTAAGGAGAACATATTCTTATTGTGAAGTTGTAATTATTTAGAACATAGGCCCTTGAAAGTTTAAATACTAATTAAATGAATTATTGTATTAATCAGAAAGATATACGTATAAAATCAATTCTATCGAAAAATATTGCTGTTGCGCTACTGGGATTCGAACCTGGAACTCTTTCCAAACCGGGGAAGGTGCATTATCCAATTATGCTACAGTAAAATACTTTTGACTATATGTTACACCTTTTAAAATGAATATATTTCAAAGCCATCTACTTTGTTTTTACGGAATCTCAAATACATTTGAGTAAACCGATAGCAGACGCCAGAATTATAAATTCATTTTTATTAAATTTTGGACAAGTTGATACAACTTATATATTATTAAGGAGAACGCATTTTATTGTGAAGTTGTAATTATTCAGACCATTGGTAAATAGCGGAACGATATATGTATTAATTTGAAAAAGTGTAACATAAAGGTTCGAAAATTTGTCATCAAAAGTACTGTCGCAATAGCATAGTTGGATAATGCATCTTCCTCGGTTTGGAAAGTGATCCAGATTCGAATCCCGGTAGCGCGACAATAATATTTTTCGATAAAATTGATTTTACATATATATCTTTCTAATCAATTTTTATTTTTTATCATAATTCATTAATTCATTATATAGTCAGGTAACAATAATTATTTAAAAATGTAATTTTTTAAGCAAAAGATAATAACAAATATTCATTACCCAACTGAAAATGTACTTCTCCGAAACTGACTGGTTTTTAATATAAAATTCATCTAGTTAAATGTAAAGTTAATTGCTTCCATATTATTAAATTATAATGATAATTTTAGAAAAAAAATAAACAATTTGTTGAAAATATCTCATAATAAATTATAATTAAAATATTTTTAATCAATGTGCGCCATTTAAACATGCCATAATAACAGTAAAGACAGGCGTCATGATCGCTTATTCAATAACTAATAAGATTAGTGACAAGTTTAATTTGTTTGAATTAAGATATACTTAATATTATCTTATTAATTGCATGCTATTGCAGTAAGATTCGAGAGATACAATTGAAAATATATTTATTTATTATTTATAACTATATTATACATATAAAAAAATTTGTTTGGACTGTGCCCGTCTCACTAGAGAATTCTGTGTCGAGACGGGCATAGTTTACAAGCAATTGTACAATTGATTAAAATTACAAGTAGAAAGATTTATTATTATTAACATATAAAAGGTGTATATGAAGAACAATTTTGAGGTGGATTTAATTTTTGTAACACTTTGTAGCAATAATTAATATGGGTATGAGTCAATATGTTTGGGTGAGTGCACCAATACTGGCTCTACCCATATTACGAATCCAAGTTTTAATATAAAGTTTCATGTTCTTGTGACAATTCAATTGATTAAAGTCTTTTAGCATTCTATTATATAGTTTAGGTCTAAAATATTTGTAGTTCCTTTGACCAAATGTAGTATGTGCTCTTTGGGTTTGAAGGTTATTTGTATTTGGCCGTGTGGAAATTATGTTTTGTGTTGTTTTAAAATGTGTCTGTTTGTATTTATATATGTAATTGAGAGTAGTATTAGCGTATATTTGTCTAATATCAAAGACATTGAATTTATCAAAAATTACGTCAGTGCTCGTTGTGATTGGGGATTTGAGGATAACTTTTAATATAATTTTTTGAGCTGCTATTATTGGATTAATTGCAGACATAGTCGCTCCACCCCAAGCAATTATACCATGCTCTATGATTGATTGACAGATAGCGTAATATGCCGTTTTAAGGAGTTTTATATTAAGGAAATTTCTAATATTTCTAAAAAAATATAGTGTTTTTTTTATTTTATTTGTAATGAGTTGTGTATGATGATTCCATTTGAGGTAAGGATCAAATATAATTCCTAAGTATTTAATTTGGTCAGTACGTTCTATATAATTGCATTGACACGTATCGTCGTCTGAGTTGGAACAATTGTGGACTTTTATTTTGTAAGCATACGAGGGTTGCCCATTTTCTTTTATGCTCGAAGTTAGGTATTTGGTTTTATTGGTATTAAGTGTTAAGGTGTTCAGGTCGAGCCATTTTTTAACAATGTTTATACCTTTCTCGGCTTTTTTAAATACTGCTGACCATGTATCAGCTTGGAATTGAAGAACAATGTCATCCGCAAAACAAGTAACGCTTCCGTTAAAAGAGATGTTGCTTAGGTCATTAATATATATTAAAAATAGTATTGGACCTAATATGCTACCCTGTGGGACCCCGAAGTAAGTGGACAGAGGATTGCTTGAAATTTCTTTTACACAAACTCGTTGATTCCTGTCTGTGATATAACTTTTAAACATATCGAATTCTTTGCCTAAGATACCAATTTTTTTTAATTTTTCGATTAGACTCGAATGCGAAATTGTATCAAAGGCCTTGGCGAGATCGAGGAAAATGGATATACATTTGTGTCTTTTATCCACATTGTTAGTAATGAAATCCGTGACATAGGCAATAGCTTCAGTTGTACCCATATTTGTCCTAAAGCCGAACTGGTTTTTAGAAATAATTTTATTACTCTCGAGGTATTTTACGAGTTGAATTTTTATAATTTTCTCTAATATTTTAGAAAGAGAATTAAGTAACGTAATTGGTCTATAGTTATTAATGTCTCTTTTACTTCCTGCTTTGTGGATTGGGATAATTAATCCTTGTTTTAATTTAGTGGGGAAGTGTCCGAGTTTTAGACTAAGGTTAATAAGATAATGCAAGGGGGTTAGCAGTTGCACATACATTATTTTAAGTAAATTAACTGTAATACCATCTGTACCAGCAGCATTACTATTTTTAGCGATTGGATTATATTTTTGATAACAGTTTTATCTACGTTTGTGAAAAAAAATTTATAACCAATATCCTGGTTTAGATTGTGACTTTCAGATCTAATATTAAGCAGATACGAGGGAATTTTTTTAGCTAAATTAGACCCAATATTAGTGAAGAAATAGTTTGCATGATTGACAATTTGGTCAGGGCTATTTTTAAAGTAAATTGGTTTACCATCTATATCTAGTTGATTAAGAACTGTCTCTTTTTGTCTATCAGTGTTGGTTGCCTCTCTTAAAATGTTCCATATTTTTTTAGAGTCTCCATTGGTATCGATAATTTTTTGTTTATAGTAAAGTTCTTTGGCTTTTTTAATTATTAGTGTACATATGTTTCTGTATCTTTTGTAAAAATTATGCAACGTAATGTCATAAGGGTTGTTACGTGTTTTTTTTGTGTAATATGTTTCTTTTTTTTATAGACTTAATAATATTTTGCGTAATCCATAGTTTTAGGGTTTTTTTACTAGATGGGATGTGTTTATAAAATGTAGTTTTATGTTTGTTAATTGCATTTTGTATATGTTCTATGAAGTAATTCCAAGCGCTTTCAGAGTTAGTGATAAGGTAAAGGTCATTCCAATTCATGGTTTCCAATGTTAATTTTAAGTTTTCATAGTTTATTTTCGTAGTTGCACGCTGATGTTCCTCCTTAAAGTTGTTATTATGAGCAGTGTGTAATGAAACCATGGTAGAGTAGTGATCAGTCATTGTTGATTCATATACAATCGATTTGATGTAGTTCTTAGTTTTGATCATAATATGGTCGATGCAAGATTTAGAGTCTTTTATAACTCTCGTAGGACTATTAATGGTGCTAATAAATCCGTGATAAGCTAACATATTGATATAATCAAGCCTTTGCGGATGACCATTGGTCATAATGTTAATATTCATGTCACCGATTAATACAATATTTTTTTTATCAGATAAGTGAGATAGGTAGTCATTAAGCGACCTTAGAAATGGTGAAATATTATATACTGACGGAGAGCGGTAAATTGCCAGAATACATGTATCATTGCTATAATCTACTCGTAAGCTGTTAGCGTCCTGAATAATGAATTCCGATACAAAACAATGAAGTTCATTTTGAATATAAATAACAATTCCATCGTTTTTGGACGAGTGTTTAAAGGTGTTATAATGAGTATAGTGCTTGAGATTTTTTGGTGCGTATGATTCAGTGAGCCAGCACTCAGTTAAAATAATTACGTGGAAGCTAATGGAGAGACTATCGAGCGTTATTAGTAGTTCATCAAAATTTTTATTGATTGATCTTATGTTTTGGTTAAATATTTTAAGGTTCTCATTGCCATTAAAATATATTTTACACGATTTTGAGTCTGATGTTACAAAGGACTCGAGTGAGTTAATGTCAATCATATCTATTAATTCTTGAGCCATTTTTTACTGTTTATTAGTTTAAGACAAAAAAAAAATATAGGTGAGCTCCGCCGCCATTGGCCAAAATTGGTGAATTTCCCTGTTGTCATTTGGATACAATATATGATATTTATTTAACAATATGTATTATTGGCAAAATATTTTGTTAATTACTTACAGAGTTCATAGTATAGAGAGTAGTCCAACCAAAGGCAGACCAATAGCCGGAGCTCTTATAAATTTATATTATTTTGATTAGATCGTCTGAGTGCTTAATGTAAATAAATAACTCTATTCTCAGGTGCCTTTTTGACCATAATTTTTTCATTTTTAAACCAAACAAACAAGTAGTTATTTTCCTTACATTTTTGTTTTACTTTCCACAGAAGTTCTTTATAGTACGGGCACAATATTTCACTTATGTAAAGTTTTTCACATCCAAGAGTTTTTAATGTAGTTGGGTCAATCTTTTTTCTGTTTTCCAATAGTTGATATTTAGTTCTGATATCTGCAAATTTAACAAGAAGTTTAGGAGGGGCACCGATTCTTCTATCTATTATCCTTTTGGCTTCTAATATGTCCCTGTTTTGTATGTCGATGCCCGCTGCTGCGGCCACTTGCCGGACCACCTCCGCAGGTTGTTCTCCCTCCCGTTGCGGGACACCTGCTACTTCTAGGGAGTCAGCTTTGGCGTTCTGCTCCATGTCAGCAAGCCTAACCTCAAAGTTTTTAATAATTTTATTTTTTTCATTTAGTTCACTTCTAAGAGCTTCAACTTCTGTTGTTAGCTTTGTGATAGTATCCAATTTTTTGTTGATATCATCATACTGTAGGCTAATGAAGTCGCTGGATTTTCTAGTTTCCTGATTTTCATTCTCTATTTTTGCGAATAATTCTTTTTTTATTGTTTGAAGTTTGGATTCAATTTGTTTCATGATAATTTCTAGGATATCATTTTGTGGAGGGGTTGGTGTTTGAGATCCTCTGCGTCTAGTTTGTTTCTCCATTATTTTTTTTTTGTTTTCTTTCTTATCACTCTGAGAAATATTCAGCTCAGAGGAGATAGTCGTACACTGGTTCCACCAATCTGTCACTAATAATACTTGGATATAGGCAACAATAAGATAGTCAATCTGTATTTTTTTGATTTATAAGACCAACTAGCATAATAGATGATATATGGTTTCACTATACTAGTCACTGTGGCCAGATATGATATCTATGTAAAGATTAAGAACGAGACATAAGCTATTCACCACTTTTTTTGCAATTTATGATAGAGCGATTTATATACACCTTGTCGGACTAGATACTTGTAGGTAATGTTAAATAAAGTGAAGTGAAATGTTAATGTGGTTTTCATTGTTTATATTACAACAACAATTGCGGCAATAAAGGTAATTAATTCTTGCATATTAAAAATCTGATTAACGTATAACAAATATACTTTTAACAATAAATTGTCAACGATTTCTTTCGCAGAACCGCCTAAAGTCACACCATGGCAGACCAACCTGACGAACCTGTGAATCTCACGGATCTGCCACTATCGTCAAGGAGTAATGTACCCATGCACATTGTTACTTGTAAATAAACTGTTCATCGAAGTAATAAACATATTTGAATTAATGAGTGCATCTTATCCATACAAAATAATGATAATTCAATAAAAATGATTCCATTTTATTCATAAAAGTATGCAATCATTTCATCAATGTTTTCTTATGACGTTGTCACTTTAAACTATCGTCCGTAAACCGACTTTACAGACAACCAATTTTTTACTGAATTGGGGAAAATATGTCGTCTAAATGGCCACCATCCCACCGCTGGCATTCCTCAAATCTGGCACCTAGGTCCTAGGTATTGAAATACTCTGACACAGAGCGTGTGGGATGTTAGCTATCTATCTCTTGATGAATATTGTGGCTGGTTTATCCAACTAAATACGAATTTTGAGATAACCCAATACGTTGATGACATTACGTTTTCTGTATCTTTAGAAAAGTTGAATCAAAACAAATTCACCGATCGCAGTCACGTGGAGGTCACCATATTTTCAATACAGCAATCGACATAAGCCGAATGGTTTCTGCTAGTATTTATAGTAGTAATAACATTTCTTATTTTAGCTGTCTAACTACACAATAAGTATAAAGTAATAATGCAGTGTAATCGATCTAGATAATATTTTTTATAAATAATAAGACAAAACACTTTATTTAAACCACTATTTATTGATAAATCAACATGTTTAGATACCAATTGCATCTTCTTCAGGCAACAATAAATACTAAAATTAATACAAGCATAGATAAAAACAAAACTATAAAGTAGGAATCTAAGTATATTACTATTAAAATAAATTTAATAAGTGACTATTTGCAAAAGGGATTTGGTTATTTATAATATTTAGCTTGCTATTAAAAAATTTTCTATTTCTAAAATAACAAATTTATCTAACTGTAAATCCTTAGTAATATTTGTTTTTATCTATGCTTGTTTTTTTAATTTTAGTGTGCATTGTTTCCTGAAGGAGATACCACAGGTACCGAAACATGTCAATTTATCAATAAATTGTGGTTTAAACAAAGTGTTTTGTCTTGTTATTTATATAATATATGGCCACAAAGATATTTTCCTAATATTGAATAAATACTTTTTATATTATCTTATACCAAGAAGGGTTTAATTGGGGCTATAAGTATGTGGTATCAATTATTATATTACTAGACTATGCTAATAATGACAATAAAAAAAATTAAATTCAAATTCAAACCTTCTGATATCAAATTAAATTATGAAGTACTAATTTTAGATTGATATACGCGAAACTCAGTTGATAAAAAAATGAAATGTTTTAGTGAACAATATTTTTCAAATACATTCAAATGACAGACTGTAACACGTTTGTATAATTATTATTAAAAATGTGACCGGCATACAATTGGCGAAACTTCTACCCTGAAAGAGGAAGCCTCTGCTTTGAAATCGATTAGCGTAAAAACATACAGTATCGGTTAAAATACATCGATTTATATGGTTTTATATTTGCTTAATTTATTCTATAAAATAGAAAAAATACATTTTTTAATTTGAAAAATAACATGAACGTAAGCAAATATTACATATCTGAAAGTTACAATAATTTCAAAAAAAATATTTTAAAATATGAAAAATATTTATTTTTTCATTTGAAGAATATCCTATAAGTAAATGAAAAATTTGGATGTTACAATCATTTCAAAGGATATATTAAAAAACTTATGGAATGTATCGAATAAATAATAGCGTACACAAAGCGAAAAATTTCACTGCACAAAAAATGATGAAATGTCATATTTGTCCGTCCATTGGTGGATGTCCCTATATATTATCACGAATGTAGCGAAAGATTACAAAGCGTAAACACGATAACAAAGGATGCTGCAACGATTTTCTCATCACGTGACGTCACATATTCGAGTATTACGTCACGAGTCTCCCTCCTATTCCCGAGCGAGTGTGTACCTACTGCATATGTACTCGTATAATACAGACGTCGTTTCGTTTGATGCTATCAGGGTTAAAAATAGTTTTTGCCACATTTATCTCGGTATCTTCTATAATCCCTTCAAAGCGGGTCTTTGAAGCTTGTCCCATGTTGGTTAAATTAACCTGAAAGCGAGCGTGTCAGGTCAACATATCCAACCAATTCTTTCGTTGGCGTGAATGTTATATAAAAATAATTAAATCAGAATATAAAGTAAATTGGTTAAAAGTTTTAATAATAAAATTTAACAAAAAGCATGTATGTAGATATATTAATACATTATATATTAATACAATATACGCATGCCTACTCGTAATAACCTTTCCTTTACGGTGTTAAAATAAAATCGCGCATTCTGGTGCTGAAAACTCGGTGTACATGTAGATTTATGAGATTTTTAAGTCGGATAAATATGAATATTTTATATTTATTACTTACTACAAATAAAAGTTGATATATTTATTAGTGAATATTTATCTATTATTGTGTAAAAGTGCTAAAAATTAGAAAAAACATAGGTCATCACGAACAACAGCATAAAGACGCATAAGACACATCTTATTCGGCCGGCGTATGCTCCGCTACTAAAGTGACGCACCACTCCACACGTGCAAATACACGAATTGAAAAATTCAAGTCAGGTTCTTCAAGAAAACATTTTTTATTGTTGTGTATGGTAAATGCTTATATATTATAATAATTTTATCTAACACACAAATATATCACGGAAGAATACTTTAAATATGAACTGTGTATTTAGTATATTTACAGAGATATTCACATAATTATAGTTAATGTCAACTCAGTTTACATCAACGGAGAGGAACGGTTAAAATGCAAGCGAATTTGGCGTTTCCAGGAACTTCAGGTATTTTATGACAGTCTTTTAAGACGATACTAATAGTTAATTAATTATTTAAATATTAAAATGGATTATATTTTTAAGAAAATATCATAATGTCATACTCGTAAAGTTTACAAAATAAAGATGTAAGGATACAATTGTTGGTTTTCTCACATACGAGATAAACTGTTTGAAAAAATATAATTTTTTCTAGCTTCATTATAAAATTATTAGTTTTATACATAATGTCTATTCTGAATTCGAATTAATCAAACGAAAAAAATACAAACCTGGAATTTTTCCTCTACGGGGAAAGGTGTTACTATTTTGTATTATCAATTGATTACATTTTTGACAAATTTCGAACATATATTTCACATTATTTTTAATAATTAATGCATCTATTATTCCATTTTCTCGTATCCCGGTAGCAACCAAATATTTTTTTCAAATGATTAATAATTATTTCATTAAATTTATATTTAAAAAATTACAGTAGTTTGTTCTGAAATTGTAACTTTGTAACACAACAAAAATGTGTTTTGATTAAAAAAATAAGAATATGATATTGATTTAAAAAAAAAATATATTGTCACTTAGCACTTTATTTATAAATGAGCGATTATCGGTGCTTTGGAAAAACACGAGACCAATAAATTTATTTGTCTATTCTTACATATTACAATAATTAAAATTATTTTCATGATATAGTGAAAGCTACAGTGTAATGCTGATTCAAAATATGAAATTCATGCAAAACACTTTATATAAAAATTAAATTGCCTTTAACTTTTTTTAATAATTACATTATACAATATATAAAAATATTTATAATTTACGGACATCTAAATAGAGGTTAGAGGTGAACAACACACGATGAATTATATTTCTAATAATGCACCATATTAAATTCCTTTTGCAGTAAATTACTCGCGTTCAAGAATTTCTTTTAATAAACGTTCCTTGTTGCTCATAATATATAATATTATCTTTAACGAAGCTTTAAGTACAGCTAAGTTTTCATAACAACGATACTGGCTAAATGTTTGTACGAAGTTGCACTGACAAACGATATTTTTCTGGTTGTATAGTTAATTTATAGTATTTATTAATTTGAAAAAAATGTAACATATGGGTTTGAAAATTTGATGACAAGGTACTGTCTGCTGTAGCATAGTTGGATAATGCACCTTCCCCGATTGGAAAGAGATCCAGGTTCGAATCTCGATAATAACAACAATATATTATTCGATCAAATTGATTATATATGTACATCTTTATAATTAATACATTTAAAATTCACCAAAATTACATTTAAAAAAAATTGTTTCTTGAATGTGTCTTATTGAATGATTGAAAATTTTTTATATTTTTTATTTGTAGTGTATTGATTTTTTGCAATTAGCGCGGAATTACAGCCAAGGGTATGCATTGGCCTTCTGCACAAAATATGCCCATTTGTCTCTGTTCCCTTTCTTTGCCAGTCGTCCACCTTTGAAGAAATATTTAACCAATAGAATCGTAATCTACTAATATTTCTTCTCTTGTCTGTTTTAAGAACACTCGTAGAAGTCAGATGTTTGGTCCATAGAAGACGTTAAATTTGAATAAATTTGACATCAAGCGCGATGTAGAGACAGTTTATTTTGATATTTTAATCGTGATGCCAAAAATTATCTTCACAAATTGGATCGAAGATTTATTTCAAGATTTTGCAATAAAGCATCTTCAATTTTAGAGAGCTTAAAATCTAGGTTACTTCTCCGTGTATTAACACTGATATAATAAGGTTTTAATAAAAATAAATAGTAATAGCATTGAAAACATTCTTTAGCGCCATTTTCGTAAAAAAATTCGCCTCAATGACGTATTACACATAAAAAAACTATTTAGCCCTACACTGTTTTAAACTTATGGGATGATTTTGTTAAAATGTGCATTTTCAGTCTCTTTTTAAATAGTCTCTGTTCCTTATGACGGAGGGCAAAGAGTTCCATGCTTTTGGGCCTGCCACCGCAAATGCCCGTTCACTAAACTTAGACTTCTGGCAACTGCTGGTCGGTTCTACAACCCTTTCTGTGGTTGAAGTAGAGGATGACCTAAAAGTTTCCTGCATCTCAGACAATTTGATCATTCAACTTGTCCGGATGCACAGTTCTTGAAGATACAGAGGCGCCATGTTATGTGTCGCCTTGTACATGAATCGGCATAATTTAAATTATTCTCTTTCAAGAATACACAGGGTGTAACAGACCTAATACTCAATATTTTATGTGTGAATACCTGACTAAATTAAGAGTCTAAAATGGTCATGAATATGTGCTAATTATGCACTGTTATGAAAAATATTATTGTTAGAATTTTTTTACAAAATTAAGCTTTAAATCTGCGTAGGTACTTCAAAATATATCTATTATTTATCTCTATATTTTTGGTTTAAGTCCTAAATTATAACAAAAAATAGGAACCATAGTTTTTGTGCTTAATATGTAATTAAAAATCAATAAAATATTTAAATTAATTGAAATAATGGCTTAATTAATATTTTTTTGAAATGCTTATTGACATGATTGAAAGTAGGCAAATATTCCCTGAACATTTTAGACTCGTTATTTAGTCAGATATCTACTCATAAAATATTGAAGACTAGGTCTGTTATACTCGATATATCGAAAATTTATTATTAATTACGTATAAGTTAACTTGAAGTAAAATAGGTAAATAGACAGCTACATTAAAATTTTGATACCTAAATTAGTACACGATCTTTTCACGATAGATTAACACACCCTGTGAATATGTACCTTTTTTGAAAAGTGAAATATTGAAAATGTCATTTATTTGACACGTAATCTGTAACAGTACGAATGGCGCTAGTAGCTACTCCTGCTACTTTTGACAAAACCAGTGATGATAAACCCTTTGTGCGGTATATTAAAAAAGCTGTATCTCGACCGAATCAAGTTGTACCGTACCTACTGTCCTGTAATATTGTACGTGGAGATTGTATCTGCAATTAATTATACGGCAATGCCAGGGGTAAGACTTATAAGAAAACTTTTTAAGAGGAATATTAAAAGTACCGAAGATGGTCGACAAAGTTTCTTAAGTTAAGAGTCGCAATTTATAAAATCACTAAAGAATTTAAGATAACCTTTTCATTCGACAAAATAATTCAATATTTTCAGATACCTATTAGAGTTCTGTCTAATTTGATTGTTAAAGGGGTAGGGATGATGGCGTATGATTTTTTTTGGGGGGACCCTATTCAGGAAGCATGGAGAAATTGTTTAATTTTAACTTTGTATGTAATTGTATAAAGTAGTAGCAAAAATGGGTAAAGTTTTTAATTAAGTGGTTAATAAAACAATAATAATTATTAAAAATATGAATTTTAACCACAAAGTTAATATTGCTAATTTTAAAAGTATTATATTTTATTTTTTGTTGATTTTTTAATATTTTTATTTAAAGTTTTTATAAATTTTATTCCATAGGGTCAAGAACAGGGTAAAGACGTGAAATGGGACGAAGATGATGGGGATCGGATGAGGGATCATGTAGGCCGAAGGAGTTTATGGAAGGGTTTGGGATAGAAATTAATTTAGAATAAAATTGAAAAGATAAATTGTGTATGTGTCGTTTCGGTGAGGATATGTTTGAGTCTCTGTGAATGATTATGTTTATGACAAACCAAGGTAAGTAAACCAAGGTAAGGTGATTCTCCTTGTGATGTAGTTTTGTTTGGATTCTAAAATTTTTGTGTTACCTGAACTCTAGATGGGACTCGCTATGTGGGTATAGGATGGATGATTGCTTTGTGCAATAGTCCTTTGTTTTTTAGGGATAGTAGGAATTTAGAGTAAAGTAATGTAGGCCATTAGGGTTCAGGGTAGTTTTGTAGACTAAACGACGACATTAATTTAGTATTGAAATTAAGTCGTAACAATGGATTCTCTATTGCAAGTATTATTATTTTAATCTAAGGGATGATAAAGCTTTGAGGAAATTTAAGACGTCTGTGTTAGTGCGGTGGCGGTATACAAAATATGTAGGTATCAACATTATTCGGAGTGGTTTTTGGTATTTACTAATGTTGTATTAAAGGTAATTCCTATTTAACTTACTAACGATTTAATGACGAAAGTTCAACGTTTTATTATTTTTAATTATATTAAATAACATTTAAAAAAATTTCTTTAACTTCTTTATGTTCCGCATTCTATCGAAAGTCGACACGTTAAAATAGGCTTATTTAAAATGTGATAGATATGTTAGAATATATAATTTAAATGTTCTAGACAATAGAGGTGCAAAAACAGTAAATTTATTAAAATGTACAGTTTTTACTTCACATAGACCGTGATTCTATTACTATTAGTACACGATACTTGCAGTGTCTATTTTAAACAACACCGTATCTGATTGTTACGGGTTTGTTTCGGGCCTGCTTTAGAGACTCTATTTTAGAATGGATGGATACCTTGCCGGCCGAAGTTTTCCGGAAGGTCTGCCTAGAGCCGGAATTAATAATTCGCGAGACGGAACGTCGCGTAGGAAAAGAGTGAAACAATAATACGAATCCAAGTATTTGTTTCCCTTACGGATAAAACCGTCCGGGTTTATTTGTTTTCGTCCGTAAACCCGTAGCATTTTTACCATCTCGCGTCGGTTTTTTCCCCGTCAATCTACGAGAATGTTGAAAAATTTTACTTTCACTTTCGCGTAATATTCGAAAGTATGTTGAAAAAATGAGATAATTCTTAATATTGTATTAAGGTTGACATCACAGATTTCAAACAAAAAATCGACATAATTAGATAATTAATTTAACTTTCATATACTTACGCATATACATATATACAGGATGTAACATACCTAGTTCAATATATTATGGGTGAATTCCTGATAAATTACGAGTCGAAAATGTTCAAAGTATATGTGCCTAATCTCAATCACATCAGGGATATAAGGATTTCAAAAAAATCATATTTGTACGATTATTTCGATTAATTGAAATATTTTGTTTTTTCCAGATTATATATAGAATACAAAAAATTAAAGATCTTCGAATTTCGAGCGGCTAGACTATTTTTTGTTAGATGATTTAGGGCCTGAAGCAAAGATGTAGATTAATAATGGAACTATATCGCAAATATTAATTTCAAAGTATGTTGACTTCAAGCTTATCATGATTTTGTAAAAATTTCTAACGATTTCATTTTCCGTAAAGTTGCAGAATTTACACAAATTCCTTGAACATTTTTGACTTGTAATTTAGTCAGGTCGTAATTACCCACAAAATATTGTGGACTAGATCTGTTACACCGTATGTAAAAACGGAAAACATAAAATTTTTAAGTCTGGTGGTTTCCTAACTGTCAACGACGTACCATTAACTAACTTACCATCACGCCGTTTCTCCGAGGTAGCGGCACACTCTTCAGTCCTGATACACAATTCTCGCCTCATCTACATTCATACATCTTCTCATCCAAGCACATCGATCATTGAAAGTTCTAACAAGATCGTCTTTCATTACGCGTACGTTCTCTATTTCTGGTGCCATTAACACTTGCGTCATGTATCTTTCTTACAATTCGCTCCTCATTCATCCATTTCATTTGACCATACTATCTATGCGATTCTTTTCTAATTTTATTCATTATATTAACAATTTACAACATATCAATATTAAAATACTAAATTAATGTATTAATTATAAATATATACATATAAAATCAATTTTGTCGAAAAATATTGTTTTAGCGTCACCGGGATTCGAACCTGGATACAAATACAAATGTAGTGCAATACAAAGGTAGTGCACTTCCCCGGATTGGAAATGAAGATCCAGGTTCGAATCCCGGTGACGCTAAAACAATATTTTTCGACAAAATTGATTTTATATGTATATATTTATAATTAATACATTAATTTAGTATTTAAAATATCACAGACCTATGTTCTGAATAATTACAACTTCACAATAAGAATGTGTTTTCCTTAATATCAATATTACTTATATGTATTGTCGTCAACACATGTCAATGTAGAATTTCAAATTCCTATAATTAATAATAAGTTCGGAGGAAAGAAAAAAACTTGTTACTATAGCATTTACTAAATAGCACTAGAAAAATGGGAACAATGTGAAGATATGACATGTTTATATTGGTACGAGAATATTGAAAATATTACATAATTAGATTTTTTTTTTAATATCGCTGTTTAATTTTAATTGTTTTATAGGTTGTTCTGTAATTATTTTTTTAATAAAGGAATTTTATTAAGAAACTTATATAATTACCATGATTATCTTTATAACCTGTTGATTAAACGTCGTCCATTTTTCAAAGAGGCGTATCTCGAATTTGTTGATTACTAAATTGTTTAGAAATTTTCACCGTTGAAAAATAATCTTGGTGTGAAGTGTATTTATTCCATAAATATTACTTAACTACTATCATTTGTTAGAATGACAAACAGTATTAAGAGTTGTTACGTTAAAATATTTTTATGTAATATTACTTCATTAGAATAAAATTCAAATATGCCTGTTGGAATGGATTACAGGCATGCGTATGGGTAATGTACTAAATTTTAAATATTTTTGAACGATAGATGACGAAAGCGCAGCATTTAGAGACTAAATTTGAATGACAATGTTGATCAAAAAAAATTATCTATGTTAATAGAAGTTAGATAAAATAAAAAAATTCCCGAGTACATCATTCTAAAAAAAACTCTTACAGTCTCTAATAAAAATATATAATTTATTGTTGTTGGAAATATTGGAAGATAGGATGCACTTACTTTTTCGGACTGCCTGATGCTGGATGCTGATTCGATTGTTTCTCTTCTTTCCATCCACAAGACAAGCGACGCAGAATGTGTATAACAAGCACTGTTAACACTCGCGTAATAAGAATTGTTTGTATATATTATTATTATTGTATATGCATTAAATATATATAGATTTTAAGCGTTAGCGTTTAAGTATTATGCGACGGTAGTTAATCCGCAAGGTTCCAAACGCACACTGGACTCATTGCAGTTCAAGAGTGATAGATGCAGCGACCTCTTTCCTTCTTCCTCGTGCTCAAAGACAGGTTAGGGAAAAGAAAGGGAACGAGTTACTAGGTTTAAATTTTGATAATCGCATTGTGCATATGTAAGTGCGTTAAACGGCGCTAACAGTACTTACTAGAAAAAAATTTACAGATTTGTTGTTGTTAATTAAACTCGTTTATGGCCATTATTATGAAAGCGGCCAAGAAATTAGAAAATATAATTTATCAATTATTTCGCATCACATTACTATAAATTAATATAATATGATGCAAATTGTAACAAACGTGAAAAATTTGAAGCGTTATATTCAGTGTACTGTTACGACGTTCAACGGTATTTCGCTAGTGTTTGTTTATTTTGATAATAGAGTAAGTCATTTAAAACTTCAAATTTTTAGTTTCCTTATAAGCTATATGCAAAATTTATATGTCGAAATAGATTATAAATATAATAGACTAAATACATTTTGAAACATTGTGTTGTGTAATATAAAAATATTTTTTAATGAATTCAAACGCAAACCTTTTAATATCTCGAAATGAAAGAAACATGATTTAGACCACTTTCAGAATAATGGGCACATATCATATTATATTATATCAATATTTAAGCCACCCCCAAAATTTGGGATCTTATTTTCTTCTTCTTCTTTTAATACGAATGATACGGTTCTTATTTTATTTACGGCAGGTCGACATAGCTGTACTGTGAACTTGCCAAACCATCCTCTTGAATCGAATCATTGTCTTAGATTCTCCAGTCAGGATGTTCTGCGTCTTCCAGGGTCTCTTCTGTTAACAATTTTATGTGGATTGAAGAAATGCAAGATCTGATATCTTTCTGGATGTCTCATTATATGACAAGTGCATTACATTTTTTGGATTTCCATTGTTTTGAGGAACTATTTTTTCATTTGTGCGAGATATTTGACAAAGTACATATCTGTCAATGTTTTATATATGTATGTAAGGCAGCTTGGTGACAGATGAGAGAGTATGTGAGAATGCTGATCGGTGCTAAGTGGGTGCGCGGAGTGGGGAGCTGGGAGGCGTTAAAATATGCTGGAAGCGTAGTCGCGCTCTCTTTCAATACTCTTCGGTTTTCAAGATCTTATTGTGTATATATTATATTATTGTACGGTGTATAGTAATAAATAAAGTGTTAACTATCTCGACGTTGGACTGATCCTTCAGGGAATCTGTAAGATTATTCCCACGGCACGGACGGTATTAAGGACAATACAGTGTCGCGGCTAATTACGTTATAATTAGTGACCCCGTCAAGCCAGCTTGTTTTAAATGTTTTCTGTTATTTTAGCATTGTTTCAGCGATTGTACACGATTCTACTTCATATTAAAATACTAAGATACATAGCATGTTATCATTCTCATTCGCAAATTTAAAATGTAACCCGTCATTATCCATTTCGCTTCGTTTACAAATAATGATAATGAATTTTGCCTTCATTGTGTTTAGTTTGAGATTATTTGTTTCGCATGCCTTAAGTTCTCTTATTTTGGGTTGCATAAAATGTAGTGGGTTGTATATAATGTAGATTTAAATTTTTGGTTATAGGCTATGTATTTTTATCATACAGATAAAATACATTTTTATTATTATTATTAGTGAGATGAAATTGATTTGATGAATAGGAGAAGGTCGAGTGTAGGTTACAATGATTTTTTTTTCATTTTTTAACTTGTGTTTTAACGCGTCGAAATACGAGTGCTACAGCAATAACACTTCAAAGTTACTGCCACGGTTGGATATTCCTCGAAAGGTTCACCTGCAGCACGTATGCTGTAAGGGCCCGGAGACTGCCTGTTCGTTACGTATTTATCTGACGGCGGCAAGGGTGTATTTGAGGGTGTGCGATCAGTTGAAACTTTTGATGCACTTTCTCCACGAGACTTGAAATAGTGGAGTCGTAAATGTGTCTTTTAGAGCCAAATTAATTATGATAGAATATCCAAAAAATATTATTTCGTTTTATTGCTATAAAGAAGAGAATACGTTTCATACATATATAGCATACCACTTCTGTATAGAATATTTATTTTCTCAAATATGCCTTTCTCACGAGTGTCTAAAAAGGTACTAAATATCCGTTACAATAATTTTAAACATTTCCGTGAACTTTTTAAACTCTATTTCAAACGCGCTATTTTTAACGTTCTGGAGAAACCTCTGATATAAAATACTATAAAAAAAAGTATAGGATTGAAAACCAACAACATTGCATTGCAATTACTAATTTATTTATTTAATAATTGATTAATTATATTTCTATATGAAAATTCTTCAAGGAAGTCAACTGCGGAGCGTAGATACTTTGATAAGGTGCTCGCTTAGCATCCGAGAGATATTGAGATTGATTCCCGGCATCTCCAGAATCGTTTTTATTTAAAAATATTTTTGTTATGTTCTTCTCGGTACCAGAAATTATTATAAAAATTTTATGTTATATGTTAAATCGCGGTTCCATAATATTTTTTAAATTTTTACAGGATGCTGTGATATAAAAATATTTTTTCATATAGTCACTAACCTTCGACCTTCTACTACTTGACAGAGAAAAATAATTTACTAAAAACAAAAACACATAAAAATCCAACGAGCTTGTTTGGAACAGTACTTAGACGCTCGGAGAGTGACCTGTTCAGGTCGGGGGTTCAATCCCCATCCCGAGAGACCGGAAACTTATTTTTATTTTTCATAGAACAAGGGATTTTACTCTTACTTACTACTTTACTTTACTTTTACTTGTCTTTGTCATTGCAATGTTACATTTAAAACTTCTTTTCGTTCGATGACAAGATGGGATGGCATCGCAGCCCCGAGGGCCACCAAAAGGATAGGTTCAATAAAAAAGAACGGAGATACAGTGTTTAGTAGTCTCTTGGGCGATGTTTAATAAAAGGACCAGTGAGCTTTAATGCTAAACTAATTAACAGACATTTTTACAGTGTTTAGTAGCCTCTTGGGCGATGTTTAATAAGAGGACCAGTGAGCTTAAATGCTAAACTAATTAACAGACATTTTTACAGTGTTTAGTACTCTCTTGGGCGATGTTTAATAAGAGGACCAGTGAGCTTAAATGCTAAACTAATTAACAGACATATTTTGTTACATTTAAAACTTCTTTTCGTTCGATGACAAGATGGGATGGCATCGCAGCCCCGAGGGCCACCAAAAGGATAGGTTCAATAAAAAAGAACGGAGATACAGTGTTTAGTAGCCTCTTGGGCGATGTTTAATAAAAGGACCAGTGAGCTTTAATGCTAAACTAATTAACATACATTTTTACAGTGTTTAGTAGCCTCTTGGGCGATGTTTAATAAGAGGACCAGTGAGCTTAAATGCTAAACTAATTAACAGACATGGGGGTTGATTAAAATTAAACCTAACTAACGGTTGCCACTAAAAAGGGAATGCTGGTACAAAATCCATAGGCGACTCACCGGGGAAGTCGCGACGTTCCGGGATGGATGGTCCGGTCCCTGGCCAGGTTGTCCAGGCGACGGTCGATGGGAGATGAATGCCGCCGTAGTGGTGGAGAGAATGCGTCGAGGTTAAAGACAAGTCAGGCGCTCAGCCCCGAAGGTGTTGTACAGGATGCTTCGGTGTCTATCTCCTGGGAGGGATACGTGTTCTCGCCGCAGATGCGTGTATCCACCTTGCTTGCCCTCTGGTGACTGCCCCTCTCCTCTCCTCCACGGGCGCGCTAGTGCATGGGCACGTGACTCGTGCGCGCCTGCGTAATAGCATGAACATTCCGGCCATCTCAGCGCTGATGATTGACTTCGCTTCATAACAGCAACTGATGCTGGTAAGGATTTCAAAATTTCAAATAAATTGTTTTTTTAAGGATGGCTAAAGTCATAAGCCCACGCCTTTTTATCCGCTTTAGTTGATATTACAAAATAGTCTTAACGAGATGTAAACACTCCTTTAAAATGGTTTAAATTTAAAATTTAAGTCTGACAAAGGCCTGTAGATGCAGAGGTGGTGGTTTTAGGGCTCAATGTATATTCATCATTATCATTATTTTCATCTCCTTATACTAGAAGTGTTGGAGGCCTAAAATTCGCTTTGACGAAACGCTTCCATCACCTCTTGTCTTGCGCTGTTTCAGTACTTGATGAGAAATGTGTATTTATAAAGCCTTTTATGCTATTCATCTTAACTTCATTCAGGATGCCTTCCATTGCCAAGAAGGTACACGTAGGTAATCATTCCTCTAGCATTCGCACAACATGTCCAAGTCATCTTAATTTAGATATTTTTATAAGTAAAAGTTAAAGCTTCAAGACTCATTTATTGTGATACATAGACTCAGTTTAGTTAATTTGATTCTTGTTAATCACTCCCCTGAGATATTTCATTCGACATTCTAGATTCTTGATTGCATTGTATCCGTGAGAATTCATATTTAGTGGGACCGCCACTAGCTTTAAAAACAATTATTTCACTCTTGATATTTGACACTAGAATTTTTTTATTACTGCATTATAATATAGTTGTATATAATTCATAAGATTATTTTACTTTTGTATTCAGATATATTTAAAATATACATATAAACTTAAGTTCTAAACTGATTAAAAAAAATAATTAATTTACAAGTTGATTCTGTCGTTCGAATATTGATTATAGTCTAAGCTTAGATCCTAGACCGAATCAATATAAGTAATCGTTGTCAGTATATAAAAAGTTGCATACAAGATTTTTTCATTCTAGCGAAAATACCACAAGCGTTCTTAATCCACAAGTTTATTATAAAGATAATTATTCTCATTCATTATAATAAAAATTAAGAAAATAAATATGTAAACTATGAGTTTGTGCACTTACTAAAGACTGCGTAACGTCAAGAAACATGATGCAGGCATTAGCGCAAAAAAAAAAATTTTTCAAGCCATTATACGACATTAACAAGATACTTCTTTTCAATTTTCAAACAAAAATATGATAAAAAAAAACAATTTTTTTTTAAATTAAAAAAAAATTATTATCTACACGAATATCATTTCATAATATATTTTCAATTATTAAATACTTTGACATTGGTTGTCGCTATTTTACGAATATTTTTTTATAATTATGATTTTTACTCACACAATATTCACAATTACATTATATTTAGAGGCATTCGATATTAGACAAATATTATTATAATAATTATTAATTAAACAAAAAATAATTATTATATAAAAACAAACTCGACGATATGAACAGCCATTCGTAATTTAGAGTTTTAGTGTTTTCTCATAATATTAATTCATTTCGTTGATAATATGCACTCATTTTTAAATGCTTTTTAAATTATACACAGCTATGTAAAAAACTATACACATATGTAATATTACATATAAAAATTATCTAGGCGTTAAATAATATTCCCCTTACAATGAGAAAAATTACAGATTACTATGAATTTTTATCTGAAACTAAATAATATGTATACAGATATCTAGCAGATACATAAAAATTTTCAACTATACTATACTCCTCTATACACGAGTCTCCGACTCTCATAGAGAAGTAAAAAAAAAATCTGATTTGTATTATATCTGATAATAAAAAAATAAATAATTTAATGCAACCCCTTGATATATCCTAATCCGTCCTACTAGTCAGTCAGATTGTCAGGAGGATCAATATTTATATAATATACAAATAGACAAAATTAAAATATAATAGGTATATAATTAAATAGGAAAACACTTTTGAGTAATTAATGCATGCATTTTAATATACATAGACGGTAGTAAAATAGTTCCCTACCTTTTGGTAATAACATTAACATCGTACAAGTAATATAATTATTCGTTTGCATGTTTATCTAAGAAATATAACCGTCATCACTACACACTTGAATGATTTAAAAAAAGCAATTTTGGGAAAATAAGTCCCCGTCTTATTATTTTGGAAGAAAATTCATGACCTATGATTACTCTCAGACATTAATTAACAAGTGAGGGATTCAAAAGCTAAATGCCACTTTTCATTTTCATTTTCTAACAGGTCATTCTCTATTTTCGTCGTTTGCAAATCGGTGGTTTTGTTTTTGAACCTCTCATGTTTAATATTTAGTAAAGATAGTTTAGGTTTAGTAATGACTTACATTCATAATTATGAATATAAGTACTTGAAAAAAAAGGTCTAGGCCAAAAAGTCAATAATGATTCCAATGCTACAGGACAATTTTCGAAATGAAATTGCCGAAATAGTACGAGAAGAGTGTGTAAATGTTTGAAAAATATAATTAATTTAAAAGCAGCATTTATCAGCGGTAATATTATATTTTGCCAATATATGGCCAATATTATATTTTATACATAATTGTAATAACCAAAATAATTGATAAATAAACGGAAAATTAAAAAAATATGTTTTATTTTCGAGTTATTTAAAAATAATATCTGCTTGGATCATAATATTCACCTGTATTTGAAAGCGAGCAATGATAGAATAAAATTATTGAACTATCTTGCAATATTTTTGCCGGCGAATATAGTTCCTAGGGGTGCAATTACTAAATACATATTAGTTATTTACAACTAGCTGAAGATAGACTGCGTTTTGAAACTATAGTTATAATAATCTAAAACAAATTTTACATTTTCTCAGTTTAAATTGAAATGACACTAATTGATTAAAAAGTCTATTTTCTCGTTCAGGGTTATTCTGACATGGGTCGATAAGTAAATTACTCTGTCACGGTATAATAACTTACTCAGGAGACTATACTATCATCTAAGAGCTGTTAAAACCCACAATTCTATCGTTCTGTTTTCTGTTACAAAGATTTTTTTAATGCTTAGGGTAATTTATCAAACCGAAAATAATTTATCCGAACTATCAAAAGAAAAGATATATTTTTTTCAGAATTAATTGTCCTTTAAATCAGCGGACAACTTTCATGGGGGAGACTTGGTAGATGGGGAGGGAATTACCTAATAAATTATAATTTGAAATACATTACCGTGTTAGTGGAAAAAAATAAATGCCAATAAAATTGTGAATCCGAGGTGCTTAGTCTGTTAAGACTTAAATCGCTCCTGAAAATAGAGTCCTTGAATATACTGCAATTACTTAATGTTGACTAAGCGTGCCTTGTTATTATTTTTATAAATCTTAAGTAATTAACATTTCACACTAATGCATATTATTGATTATTTTCTGCTATTTATTATTTTATAAGCTTTTGTAAAGGACAAAGACACGATACGATAATCTCACGGAAGGAGACCCGATGAGATAATCTCAGAGATTTAATTGAGATACATCTCAACACCATGTACACGTGTTCAGATTTTGATCTGGAGGTAAACTCAGACACAGTCTTGAGATTAGTAGAAAGAGATAAAATTCAAACCAGTGTATAAGATGTACAATCTGACAGTGAGATTCGACACATGTGCACAGAAATTTTTACCTAAAACTAACAAAGATTCCTAAAAATATCTTCTTAAAAGTAAAGTTATAATATATTAACATGAATATAAGATTATTAAGGAGAACATATTTTTATTGTGAAGTTGTAATTATTCAGAACATAGGTCTATGGTATTTTAAATATGAATTAATGTATTAATCATAAAGTTACATAGACATGCAAAATCATTTTTTTCGAAAAATATTGTTGTTGCGTTACCGGGATTTGAACTTGGATTAAATTAACAAAAAAAGACCAAACTGACTGTTTTTTAGCCTACGTATAGGTCCAATTTAATATAAGATTCTTACCAGCTTGAATAAATTAATTATCTTAATTATCGAGAGTAGCTGGAGTAACTGAGTGAGAAATATTAAGTAAGGGAGACCACTGGCATTGAGTCCCTACTTCTGTATATAGAAAGATCTCAATTAGGGTGGTTTGGACACGTCTTGCGAATGCCAGACGAACTATTATCAAGATGTACCTTCTTGGCAACTCCGGATGGAAAGCGTCCGATTGGTCGCCCCAGACTAAGCAGGAAAAAACAGTAACAAAGACTGTATGAAGGCAGATTGGTATATCAGTCGGTCGACAAGTACCTACAGAAGTGATACAAGTCAGGGTAAGGTGGAAGTGTCTTGTCAAGGCTTAATAGGATAAGGGGACAAAAATGAGGAAGTGTATTTTAAAATGGTTATTTTACCACTTTTGAAATTGATAAATAACTGCAACTTTTCGAATTAATTTTATTTATAGACTTATAAAAAAATCAAAATGAACTTTTTTTAAGTAGAATACATTCTTATTGTGAAGTTGACAATTTTTCAAAACATAGGTCTCTGATATTTAATACAAATTCCGAGATTCGAACCTGGATCTTTTAAAAAGAAGATTGCTTTCAAATAATGGATAGACAGATGTATCACTTTGAAAATACAAGATATAACGATTTTGCATCAATATCTCAAAAAAGTGAAATTCAAGATGAGCACTGAAATAAAAATTTTGGATGGTGGATTTTCAACACAATTATCCACTCATGCATCTGAAAAAGTGGACGGAGACCCTGGACCCTCTGGACTGCCAGATTCTTAGAAACAAATCTGATGCTATTGTTCAAACGCATTTGGATTTTTGAAGGGTAAACAATATTTTTATACAAAATATTTAGTAATTGATAGTTTAGATTAAAAGCAGAAAAGGATATTCAGTAGACTCTCAATAAACCACCACCGAAGCAACGGATTACATTACATAGAAACAAATGTGTTATTATTAAAACAAAGTTTTACATCAAATATACTTTATTAGAAATATACTAGATACAAATTTATAGGTCTGTGAAAATAAAATCTTCTAACTTTGTTTTTTACGAAAATGTCAACATATTATGTTTGTGTAGTGCAATCGGTTAGTGTATTTCCCCTGATAGGAAAAGATTCAGATTCGAATCCCGGTAGTAACAGAAATATGTTTGATTTTATCTGTATATCTTTCTAATTGATATATTTTATTTGTATTAAATTAACTCGTTGTTCACGGGATAATGATTTACAGTGACTTTAAAAAATATTATTAATTTTATCCGGCGAGTAACGTTAATAAAAGCTTAAAATGAGTCGATGAAATTACTGAAGATAATTTAGAATGAAAAACAATATCGGAAGAGTGTGCGGCAAGAGATCAATAAGAAGGACTTGAGACAAAGAATTGGTGATCTTTCGGGCTGATGATGATGAAGCAACGGAACGGTTATCATACTATGAGTATCGAGATTTGTAAACTGGAAAGCAGAAAATAACATTGTATTGATATTTTTATTATTCCTTGAATTGAGGGAACAGTTGGTAAACCGCGCATTTGGAGATGTTACTGTGAGATGCGATTCTAGGGACAAAATTGTATATTCCACACTTTACATCCAAATACGGCACTTAGAATTATTAATTGTAAATTATTGAGTATTTTAAAATAGTTTTCAATACGCTAAACATGTATTAAACCTATGCTGAATGGTACCTATTTTATTTATAAATGTAGTCAGAAATTGTAAAGGGGAATTAAAATCTGTATTATAATACAATATCGACGCATCTGCGAGAATTCGTCGCGGTGCAGCGGGTTTGGAGGCGGTGGGATAGCACCATGTGCAGGGATAAATAAATTTAGCAAAGATAAAAAACCATTAATTTAGTAAAATTTCCCTTTTTTTTGGCCGGAGTATGGTTGAAGTCGAAGCGAATTAAGGCCATGATCTTCTTTGCAAAAGCAATCTGCGCGAAAACACTAGCCATAGCCACGAATCCAATTGATTTCTACCAGTTTATATTTTAATGTGTTTAGCTTTCAAATAATTTCATTAGACTATCGACGATATTCGTATAATTCAGTAAGGGACGACAGCCATGTTCTACAAGCATGGTAATATATGTTTAAAAGCGGTTTAAAAAAATATCACTTTTAATCCATCGGTCGAAGCATTAATAAAATTGTGAGGTCCGTAAGTTTTTATATGTGTGTGTGTGTGTGTGTGTGTGTCGCACAGCGAGAAGAATGAGCGGGACGTATGTATGTATAGGTAGGCGCGCTCGTTGGGCGAGTTCACTTGCTTCTGGATTCCGACGCAATCTAATACTATCTTTTTGTATTCTATACTGTTGTAAACACTCTGTAATCTTGTTTGAGTAAATTCGTGTTAATTGTTACCTGACAAAGGAACTCGATTCAACTATCACAGCACAACTGAGAATACTGCAGTCATAAATGGACGGCTGAAGAACATTACAAAAATGTTAACTTTTTTGTCCATTTATGAATAGTTAATTCTTTAAACTTCTTATCTATATATATAAATTTAAGTAAATTTTCGTAAGAAATATAGTGATTGTAAATTTTCGACACACACTGCGAGAAACCGAATACACAATAACAACAGTAACTGTATAAATAACCGATCAGTGGGAGGTTCACTTCTTAACAGTTGAAACGTCATAGATCACACACAGAAAAGTCGTGTTATGAGGTAGGGGAAAGGGAGGGGGGGGGGGATAGATGGGTTTAGTAAGTCTAATGGAGTATTCACACGTACACGACCGGCGATTTGGTCCTGTCCAAATACCAATACCAATTAGTTAGTAGGTATACTTCAAATTTTGTTTATTTTTAAGCAAATCATTATTTTATTGTCCAATATACCTCTAATATACAGAAAGAAAGTAAAAAAATAAAATTAATTAAATGGTATCGAACGTTCTGTGCGTTACACCAATTTAAATTTACATCATCGATTAATGAAGTAACAACAACGGGAATATCCATTAGCGTGGACAGAGTGGGGGCATGAAAAGTGACGCACACAGTAGGAAATTAATTAAATAACGTACTCTTCAACATAAAAGAGGGCGTACGCGACACACCTAACATGATCACATAAACCAATATTGAAGAACGGACCTATCAAAGCTTCAATAATCGAAGATCGTTCATGAGAAAATATTTGAAAACATTGGACGAAGCAAGCGTGGTATTTACACTAAGGGGTGAGAAAAATAAGGGATGCAAGAAGGGTAGAAGGAATTCGGGAGATGAACAGGAATAAGGGACAGGAGCTGGCTGAAGAACCACTAGAACCAAAAATACAACCCACCTATGAAATGCTTATTTCTGTATCTTCTTCTATTGGACTCACAGGTCTTCTGACTCCAGGACACGTATAACGCTGTTCAGCACACTTGAACACACACTTTCCGTAATAGCGCAAAAGTGTCAAATAACACCTTACACAATTGCACAATGTACAGGTTTCGGCACGCACGGTAGCGAGGAACCAAAATAAACACGATAAACTATCAGTCCCATACTGCAGGATGATAATTCAAGCCAACAATTAGTTCCCACAGCGGGACGTACTTGGCGCCAATAAACACACCCAATGTTAAATGATTTTTTGATAGTTTGAAGGTACAACTTCAACTGATAAAACCATAGAGAACACACCACAGAAATATATCGTGTTCTGGTATAGGAGAAGGGGGTAGTAGGTAGGAACTGGATAGAAAACATATGTGGCGTTCACATCGCGCACATGGCGACCGGCGATCGTTGGATAGTCATAAAGATAGAAAACACTGCCTATGTCTGCAGATAAACAGCGTGATGGTAAGTTAATTAGTTATTCTTCAAGGATCTATCGCAGATTTTAATTACACCCTTGAGATTACTAGACCATCTAGTAATTTTGAAAATACTTCGTATGTGCATGTATTTTCAAGTTGTCAATCTTTGCTACGTCTCTCCTTATCCTCCAATATTTTTGTATTTCTCTAGATTTTGAATATACTCTAGGTCGCTTTTTTTTCCCTAGATATCATCAATTATCGCATTTTAAAATACGGCCCACCCATCAAATAATCTGCTTCACATAATTATTTCGTTCAATATTTAAAGAGCTCAAAATAATAATTAAAAAACAATATTATTATTTTTAAATACATTATTTATTAGTTCGTAAATTACTTTTTTTAAACCAGGTACGATTTTCAAATCCTGTTTTAGGGTCTAAATTTGGGGAAGGAAAATCATTTCATTGCCTGACCTCTGCATAAGTAATAATAGCCCGCTGAGCCAGAGCAGGTACAAAAGGTCAGAGCGATGGGTAGGAAGAAAAAAAAAATGACGAAAAGGGCTTGATTAACGTCCTTCATTGTTTGATTTCTCTCCAGTAATTATTACAGAGCTCCACTGCTTTGTTCCTTCCCTTCTATTGAAGGAAATTTGCCTGAAAAAGAGGGCCTTGTTGTTTTTAAGACATCCATCACAGAATTCAAAGAATTTCCAAATTTTTTTCAACAGACGTAAACGGCTTTATTTTTATATTACAGTCCTGTTATTGTGATTGTTATGTAGTGTGATATTTATATATTTTTATTCGTTTCAAGGTTCACTTATTTTGAGAATTTCTCTTAGCCTTAGTTGCTCCAATGTCGGCAATTTCCATGTACATTCAGAACCAGCTAACTGATTCATGTAATATATGTTTTTGAGATTTTGAATACACTCTAAGATTCCTTATATACAGTGTTATAATATAACATGCACGAAAACAAATTGACAAAAAGATATTCAATCAAAATCGATTGCCTAATAAAATGGGTATTAAAATAATAATATTCCTTATTGTTATTATTAACGGGCGTCTCTTAGCGTGTTTTCTCAAAAGGTGTTTGAGATTCAACGCAATATAAAGTTGATTACTTTTAAAATCAATTATAAAAATATAAGTTCTAAATTCGTCTTAATCGGAATGATAATACGTTTCCCCGGATAGGAAGAGGTCCAGTTTCGAATCCTGATAAATATATTTTTTCTGTTTTCTATATCTTACTAGTTGATTAATTTAATCTGTATTAAGACTGATACGTTTATGATACTTGATTTCCATTTTTACAAATAAAATACTCTGTAAATCGAGACCTTGAAACTATATGATCAAAATTACGACATAAATTTCTCTTTCAAACTATTTCACAAACATGTCAAATTCCCTAGTAGTTTAGGAAATAACAAGAAAACAAAGTTATATTTTAGAAGCGCTTGTAATATTTTTTAGAATATCTTTACATTTGAATACAAAGAAAATGTATAAGTTATATTACATATTTATTCCCGAAATCCAGAAATGATGTATTTTATTACAATAAATTATACAATGCCATTTTTGTAAAAAAAAATCGATAAATTAATGTTTACAACTTTTAAATTTGGTGTAAATGTAAGATGTTATTTTGTTGTTCATAGAGCATGATATTATAAAGGTAATTTAGTTTTTTTAAAGTAAACCAAACTTGTTTATTAAATATACACATAAATATCTGATTATTACTTTATCACGATTTTTGTTTCAAGAGGTGCGAGTAACGTGTAGTAAAAGGTTTGGATTATTAATCATGTGATTATTTCTTCAATAATCTACTAGTACATAGAATAGTTAGTTGGGGAGGTGAAAATAATAAACTAAAAATAAAACTGTATATTGATTTATTTTATCGTTGGCTTTAGAGACAATTTCCCAAATATTTATTTCAAAGTACGTAGACTTCAAGTTTAACACGATTTTGTAAATATTTCAAAACAACAATATTTTCCGTAAAAGTGCAGAATTTTCACATATTTCTTGAACATTTTCGTCTTGTAATTTAATCATAACATAAAATATTATGGACTAGATCTGTTACACCCTGTACATCAATACTGACATGAAGAAAAAAAGAAGAAGATATATATAGATATAAGATACCTCAGAATTCTGTTCATATTAATTCATTAAGGTTCTTACCCAGTGGCGCAGCAACAAATTAGCGAGCCACGGACAAACGCGTAAACTAGATATTTATTTTCAAGTTTATTTATTTTTATATTATAAGATTTTGGTTTGGTAACGGAGAAAATTTATTGAAAGAGGGAATACCTTCCAGGGTTTATGATACAATATTAATAATAATTATGATAAATAAAGGTACATACATTTAAAATAATAAATGTAAAGTTACAGCCTCAGTATTATTATTACAGTATAAATAATTATATAACATTGTAATAAAAATATTTGATTATGTCCAAGAACACACAATTACTGGATTACCTACAAAGGCACTGTTATTAATCAAATAACGTATTATATATCTCATAGAGACAAATTTATTTTTTATTATATTTAATGGAAAATATATGGAAGTATGGGATAATTACAGGGCTAACGACCTATCTTCGGCTGGTTTAAGTAATCATTATAAGACCAATTTCTTAAATATATATTTTTTTAGATCTCTAGCCTTAGGACACTTTTCTGAGCATATGCACGTATACCTGTTTGTAAATTGAAATATTAATTGTTGCTTAAAAGAATAGATGCCGGAAGAAACAGGATATTCGGAAAGAGGTTTGCACTCACCACAATCCAGTTCTTCTGGCACCTCCAAGGTGGACTGTAAATTTATATTTATCACTATCTTCGTTCAGGGGTCCTAGTCCTTCAGATTGCACTGGATTAGACGCGACGTCTCAATTTAATATTATACTCCGATTCATTAATCAGCGTATCGGTTCAAGGACGCCGTTCGACTGATGCGGCGGAGTGCCGGGTGAGGAATGGGAAGGGAGGTAGAAGGCACTGTATACTATTTTCGTTCAAGAATAAATATATGTCCCAAACATTAATAATACTCTTTGCATACACTCATAACTGCTGTAATTGTCGCAATTATTAAACGTGTTCGGGTCCTTTCGGGCAGATGTCCAGGCGGTAGCTACACCTCTGTTCTTACTAAAATATTGCGTGTAGATTGTAAACATTTGGCGTTATGTTTTAGGCGATCACAATCGCGCAAGAAAAGCACAATTGTGTGTGGAGCCACGCCATGTGCGTGACACTGATGACCTTTGTATGTTCCAGGCGAGGCACCAGCGAGTAGAAAATAAAAGAAAATAATTTATTTCAGAAATCGTGTTCACCGAATTCAAAGTGAAACTGTTTTTATAATGGTGGGCGTTCTATTGTGCAGAACTGTGACAGAAGAGAGGAGGTAGGGAGCCTCACAATGTCGTTTCTTTCGACGATGACAAAAGTTCTACCGCAGTACACCGAGAATTTTCTTATATATTACATCGATGCTGGAAATTCAAATTCTCCAAATTAAAAAAAAATACGCGTCATGGACTTTCTTCTGCTTCATTCGAATCTAGTTTTTTCTTTCATCATTCTCTGATTTATTATATTGATACAAAAAAATGCATCACATCTTTCATACGCGGCACTCTTTGGTGGCATTATAATTTATGACTTTACACTACGATAATGCAACAAATTTATGATTTATTTTAACACGTACTCTACGGTGGTGGGTCAGATTTGACCCGGGTGTTTGTAAAAATATGAATTACGCTTTAAATATTCGTTTAATGCTGTTTTTCTTCTAGTTAATCTTTTATTAAATATTTTCAAATAATTTGAGATATAAATTAATACTATCAGACGAGATTCAAATGAGTTTTTGATAAAAATGTGAAAAACGCTCAAAAATTTACCTGAGATACATTATTCGTAGTATTTTTTAATTTTTTAGCAGAAACATTACGGAAAATTATGCCATTTCATTAAATCATATTTAAAATAAAATATCCATAAAAAATCTCCCACAAAACGGTTGAAAAATCGAAGACTTGAGGTGGGTCTAAAATGACCCACACCGCCGAACGTGTTATGTTTTGACTCACCGGGCTATAAGTGTTAAGAAATCGATAGCAAACGTTCCCAAGTATCCTCACAAACATAAACAAATAAAGAAATCAGAACCATAATTACAAAATAACATAAACAAAATTATCCATCAGAGAACACAACAGTGCCCTACCCCATCGCTACACTAGCGCCATTTGTGGTGATATTCATACGTACTAGAGTAAAGTAGCGATCTGCGTAGGCGCTGATTTCTGAGACTAATGCACACTATAAGTTTTTAAATACTGACATTAAATTTAACTCTATAGTATGAAATGCATTACATTCTATACTCATAAACGGAGTTTGAGAATTTAAATAACTGAGCGATACTGAATGGTAAGAGATGATTTATTGATGGTTAATGATCCTTGATCTAATGATCTTTAAGTTATAGACAAATGTCGGTAACTTAAAGATTCCAAATAATTTAGCTACGATTTGCACCGCTCCTCAGCGCGTGTGTATGCACTAGCGGCAGGCGAAACACGGCAACTCACATTTGAGTCACGCGCTGTGGGTATGTAAGACGCGACTCATATATCAGTAACCCGCGGAGAATGGGTTAACCCGCAAATGTCTAAAATTTGATGGTAGAGGCTACAGTTGGTCAATATCCGTATACAATGTAAGTAAGTTTTATATTATATAATACCTGCTTTCCATGTTCAATATTAATTTAATTGGCTTCCCCAATTGTCTCCAAGTTTTATAACTGCATTAGTCCAGCGGGTTTGAGGGCAGCCATGTACAAATTCCTTTCTCCTCCCACTCTAGCTGCCTTAACAGATTTTCGAGATTTTCATAAATATTTTAGGTGAAATTGTGTCATCTTGTCGAATACCTTTCTTTTTTATTGACGTGTACTGTTGAGTCACTGTACATTACTGATTATGTTCAGCACTACATAATGGCGTCTACAATAGAGACTATGTATAGTCGATGAATCCGATACACCTGTCGTTCCATTATTTGAAAGCCATCTACCAAATCTTTGTATTAATTTGAAAAAGTGTAACATATAGGTTCGAAAATTTGTCATGAAAAATACTGGCGTTATAACACAATTGGTAGTGTACTTCCCCGGATTGGAAATAGAGATCCAGGTTCGAATTCCGGTGACGCAAAAACAATATTTTTCGACAAAATTGATTTTATATGTATATATTTATAATTAATACATTAATTTAGTATTTAAAATATCACAGACCTATGTTCTGAATATTACAACTTCACAATAAGAATGTGTTTTCCTTGATAATTTTATTATGTTTCGCGGCGATCTATTTTCGATGACTAGCTAATTTTAAAAAATTCAGAGTTTGCGTGGCCTCAGAACAAATCAGCGACAATTTAGAAACTTATACCAAATATTCGTGCAGAAATAACAAATTTGCGTAATGTAATGCAAAATACTTTAGAAAGAGCAATTATTTGTCAACAAGAAAATAAAGGTCATTTAAATAGTGCTATTTTCCACACATAGATTTAAAAAAAGTCGCACGGTGTAAGGTCCGGTGGCTGAGGGACCCAGGGTATGTTTCCGTACTTGCTGATTAATTTATTGGGAAAAATTTCCCTCAGCTTCTCCATTGAAATTCTAGTTGTGTGTAGAACGGCCGCGTCTTGCTGAATTTATGTTTTTTTATTAAACCCGGGAAACAGCTGCAGTTGCGGTACCGAAAACTGGTCGATCATTCGCCAATACACGTTAGCAGTGATTGTCTCTCGCTGATTTAAAAAATACGGGCTAATTATCCCTCGCGTTGAAATTGCACACCACACCGTCGTTTTTGGACAATGCAAACTTTTTTGATGGCGTTCCCTTGGATTGTCGTAGCACCAGTATCTCATGTTCTGTTTATTAACCATCGATATGAAAATGTGCTTCGTCAGTAAACAATATGTTTCCAAGAATTCATACTTCCAAAACATACAGCAAAACGTTCCAGCATCGTTCTTGCTAAGGTTTCACGTAAATAGTAGTCATTTTCGTTGAGAAACTATACGATTTGTTGTTTGTATGGGTGAAACTATAGTTTCTTTTTAAAAATAATGTTCACTGTTGATTTTTTCATTCCAGTACAGGCTGCAATCTTCCTTATCGATTTACGCGGATTGCGTATAATTTCACGTTAAGCCACATGTTCTGACGTCGCTGCTAACGTTAACTTTTGAACCCGCTAGATAAGTTGTGTGCTAGGCCCATCACTTACTCGTCGAATATTAAAGTGAGTACAAAAAGCGCGACGCGCACGAATCAACGAATTACCGCACTTCAAATATTGCTTAGCCGCGAACGACTCAACTCCCGACCAATGACTCATTGCGTCTGGCAAATCAGAGAATCACGCGCGTCGAACTATAACCCCTTCCACTTACCTCACCCTGATGGTAGATGAACAATTACAATTTAATCTTTAAAATTTTCCACTGGTCTTCCTTTACATATACCTCTCGATATATTTACATCAAATATGAATGGGAACCCAGTTTGGAGGCGTGTTTCCATTTTTTGCACCGTGCAATCTGGTGACATATTTCCACCCACATACTATCATCATATTTCATTACCAACTGAACTGGTTACAAATTGATGCAATATTATACAAAACCTTTTCCTCCCGTAAACGGAATACATTTAATTTTCCTACTTAGAGTAAATAATTTTATGAACACCTTGGGATATTTTATTGACGCTTGTATGCGAAGAGGACGCCAATGTCTTCTAGAACTTTCTGGTCCGACCGCTTCCAAAACCTAAATTTATAATTTTAATTACTGTTTTAAGATGCCAGTTAATTTTGGGTAATATCTTTAGTTTACGATGCGATCTTGCTGTGTAGAGAAAAATTATAAATAATATACCCACTCACAAAAGTTAAAAAAAAATATTTGTTCTTTCGAAATATACGAATACTATGAATTTAGATGTATTTTAATGTATAATATATGTTTTCCAGAGCTTTTATAATTTGTTTGTTAAAATTACGTTAAAATTAAAACCGAGTCAAGGAAGTGCGAAGAGTTTTATTTAAAAAAGAGCACAAATAAAATTAATTTCAGAACTTTAAAGAAAAGAAAATCTGTAAATGAGAGTCGAGACGAAGATGAAAAACATAGTCTATGTATATATGACGCAAACACGTTGTTTTTATTCATATTAATATTTAATGATTAATTAAATTTATGTTAAAAATACTTAAGTTAATTATTATATATTCACCAATCGGTTTCGGAAAATACCTTTTCCTTCATCAGGATGACAAAAAATTAACTTAAATCATATGTAAAATTATTACATTGTTTTTTAATTTAAAAAATAAATCTAGTACCTGTCTTTAATTATTACGATGATGAAAAATGTGAAAACGGACTTAATGATCCAAAATTATTGCAAATTTCTATTAGAATAAATTTTTGGACACGATTTGTGATTACACTTAGTTGATTATTATGAAAATTCATAATGCTGGGTAAAAAAATACAATATTAAACATTGCAGAAACTGGGCATTCCGAAGTTTTCGCCCATCAATTCCATATCCCGATGTATGACAGACTTACTATGGTAAAAAAAACGTACAAATCTCACTGGAATTCCGTACGAAAACCAATGGATGGATCCAATTAAACATAAGGGTAATCGGCTTAAAATAATTCAAAGATCTATTCCCCGCACTCCCTAGTTCTCTAAAAGGAAAGTCTCCAAAATAACAATATCAAATATCTCTAGAATAAGAATTGGGCATCACCAGGTAGCCTCACATTTATTCAGATTGAACTTAATAGATTCTCCAATGTGTGAGTGTAGTGCCGAGGAGATATCCCTTGACCATATATTTTTTGCCTGTTCATTGCGGATATCAGGTATTTTTACAGTAATCTCTTCAATGGTAATGTGCGACTCCCGGTTAACTTGTGTCATCTTTTTCTTAACTCGCCACGTTTAATCTATATAATAGCAAGTTTTTTAATCGACAATGGTATTGACCTGTAATATAAATAGTATTTCCTATTCTATAAGATTATTGTACTTTTTTCATCACCATCATCATCAATCATTCTTGAAGGGTAGATTGCCTATTTAAAAGAAGAAGAAGAATGAACTTTCCAGAAATATTATTGTAACCTGGATATTCAGATCAAATATTTTATTTCGATACCGAATGTGTGGATGGTATTACACCAGAGTAATTTTATGTATAAGTAAGATGGTCGGTTGCACTTCACGTGTATTATAATCGAATATTGTTTATTAGTCGCTCACCCCATCGGACAAAATTTACTATCCAATATGTTCATTAAATCATATAAATTAAAAATATTTCGATACAAGTTGTTTACCGACAGTTTTAATTTAATCGCCCAAGCGACAATAGGAAGGAAATAATATTTGAGACTTTGAAAGCTGTTATTCCAACTGAGTGGAATCAACTCTGTAGGAGTAGACGTGATTGCATTCTGAGGAGCAATAGAATCAAGTATAGTAATTACGATATAAGTTTCTAACAAAAATATATGATTGAAACATTATGTAAAATATGTTTAAAAGATACTCGTCTTCGTGATGCACTTTTAGAAAAAATAAGTTTACGATCAAACCATTGCGATATGAAGGATTTTCTCGGGTAAGAGCTGTTTACTTTCCTAGATGCCAGCTGTCCCGTGCAGCTTTTCATATTGGTACAGTTTTGACATTTGAGAAGATGTGTATCTTCTTATATATACAGGATGGCCCAAAAAAAGTGATAACATCTCGTAACACATGAGTTATTTCAAAATATAATATAATTTTTTAATGTATTTTTTTGGATAATATTTAACTAATCACAAATCATCAAAACACCCCATATTGCATAATCTAGTGGGTTTAAATTTGGGCTGTTCGGTGGCCACATGCCCGGCTCGATGAAATTAATATTCTCACGACGAAAAAAGTTGATTGTATTTCTGGCTGTGTGAGGAGGAACTTCGTCCTGCTGTAATGTCCAGTTTTGCTGTAATAACTATCTATACTCCAGGTTTTGTTTTGAAACTCTTTGATCATTTTCCTAGTATCCCAACGTTTTTTAATTCGCAAATTTTTGATCAGAATACGGTCTTCTGCAGTGGTTTTTGTCATTCTGGGCAACAATTTGAAAAAAAAAACAAATATAAACAATGAGAAAATGAATAATCAAAGATTGCGATCGGAAATTGTTGAAATAAAACATAATATAGGTAAGTAGGTAAGTACGTAAATTAGTAAATTATTTAAGCTATTGTTGATATAGTTAAATTAATTTTGATGTAATTATATCACTTTTTAAACTTTTTTAGATCACTCTGTATATATATATATATATATATATGGGAGATGAAATTTATCAACGTTATGACGGTAATAAATGCCTGTATCGAATTCAAATGAAAATATTATTTTAATGAATTGTATACGAATGAAATCAAATATAAAGGGGAATTGATATGATGCTGTTGTCTCTCTTTCTTTCTCTCAGAAGTTTTTCAGAATCAGAAAAATTTTGCATAGTAACAAGCTATCTGAAATTATTAAAATTCATGCATTCGATTCGGTGTTCACCCGTAGCCGTGCTAACCAAAACTGACCCCCATGAAGAAGTAAAACGAAGTCATGATTTTAACGGTGTGAAAAGAAAAATATTTCTTTAGTCTCTGGTATCTAAGGTGCTATAAACTGAGTTGAATTTATGGATCTTGATGAGTCGGGACGCCCGCAGGCAACTGTTAATGATGGACAGGCTGTATATATTTTTGTGTAAAAGTTGTAAAAAATTGTAAATGGGTATATAAAAGGGTTTTTTTATGTGCTTAGGAGGAATCTTTTAGTTCCCGCTAATTTGGTTACACCGTCTGGGTATAGGGTAGAAATGGAACGGAGGTGGAGGGGATTGCACTCTGGATCGTATAAACCCAGAGAATTTATGGTGGGTTTTGGGATACGGTGGAGATTAGTCACATTTACGGGATAGATCAATAAAGTGTTATTTGAGGGTAGGAAAGTTGGTGTCGTTGCGGATGATGGAATTGCAAACGAATCAAGCAATGTTGGTGGCTTTATGGAGAATTTAATTCTGAAATGGTTCTAAAAAGTCAATATAGCTAGTGGCCTGAATGGGGCACACAAATAAGAGATTAGACGGATAAGGGCTTTGTACATAAAAAGTTTGTTGTTTCGGTATAGGGAGAATTTTAGTTAAAGATGAGGTAAAGTGAGGAAAAGCATTTTTTTTGCATTAGTACGGGCAAGTTTAATGAGTGGACAGAAGAATTTATAGTGGAAGGTAACTACAAAGTAGCGGCCGTTTCGTGCCATGAGTTCGTTTTATTGTAGAGTTTGACTACGTCTATAGGAGAGGATTTTTCCTCTTTTTTGAGGTTTTCTAATTCAGTGGGTTTGAGATCCAGGCATCAGCGGTTAAACCACTCTTGAAGTTTATTGATGTTATGTTGCAGTTTGTGAATGATCATTCTAGAGAAACCGCATTGGATTAAGAGGGAAGTGTCGTTTGCGTAAATGACAGTATAGGAGTGGGAGTTTTATAGTTTCGTCTAGGGGTGGAATATCGTTAGTGTAAATGTTGAAAATAGTAGGGGAGATTATTGAGCCCTTGGGAACTCCCGCTGTTATATAACAGGTGGTGGAGAAGGTTTATCCAATTTTCACTTGGAAGAAATGAGTATTATGGTTAGAAATTGGGGACGGAGGCCGGATTGATGAAGTTTTAAAAGTAGGCCTTTATGCCATACTTTGTCGAAGGCTTTTGCGTCATTCAAAGCAATAGCGCTTGTGGAGAGTTATCCTTAAAAATATTTTTGAGATGTTATAGGAAATGAGGTTCCGTCTACCGAGCGCATGCTTTTACGCAGAGCGCCGAAACCTAAAGAGGACAGCTGAAGGGGGGGTGGATCCACCTTTTCCCGGGACCAGTTTAGAAGCTAGGGCTTCCTTGTCGGTCCCACCGTTTCATTTGCTATAAGCAAAACAAAAAGGAGAAGAAATTTAATGTGGTTATTAGCAATTAAGATTTAAAATTTAGACCCTCCAGCATCCCTTAAGTACTGTCTTTATTCATAAAAATTTATATAACATAAATCCATAGAACATAGTTTTACATACAGATGGAAAATTAAGGTGCAGTAGTTCAAGGAAGATACTCAGAGATCCATTTTTCAAAAACACGAGACATAAAATGAAGTTGCAAAATACGAGGTATAGAGAGTGAGAGGTAGGCGGGTAAGTTGAGTCCCACCCACGCAGGCCGGCCTAATTATCCATCTAAGGAGCTCTAACAAGTCACTCATATCCGAATAAATTCCATATACAAAACAGGATTCGTTCATTACTAATTAGGTCTGCATTTCGACCTATGTGGCCACCACCATCGTGATTCCGCTCGCAACGCCACTGCCGAGGAATTTTTGAACTTCGTTATACCGCCAGAATGAGATAAATGTCCTACGAACAATAAATTGTTGCGTTGCAATGTGAGAAATCAATTAGCGGGGAACAAACAATACATTACTTTTTACGTGACGGACTCGATAGGAGGCATCCTCCCCCCGTCCTCCCCATGTCTTTAATATTAACAAATGGTCGAAAATCGTCTGACCCGCGGCTCGCGGAATTAAAACGCCACACATTTTGCCAAATCGAGAGAGTACCAGATCCGCCGGACGCTTCATATAAAGAAGAAGAATAATAAAGAACTCTCCCTGGATCCCAGCGGTGGAGCGCTGCCCGACCAACCAACTCTGGGCCCCGCGGTGGCCTCGCATTGACCTGCCGCCGTTCTAGGAACAGTTGATCAAGTCTCAAGATCCAAGATACGCTGTTCGCGGAGATCTTCCAGTGCCCGAAAATAAAGTACACGCTTGCTATTCGCCTCACTTGGTGATCTAACTTCTGTGTCCGCCGCTCTTCAGTACTTGTATTTACGCAAAAGTGCAGTTTTGTTTTGATCGTTCGTCTCACCTGATGACGCAGCTTCCTATGCACTATTGTGTTTGTACATAGTAGCCGTAGTTGCGCGCGCATACCGACCGGGTCATTCACATTCGTAACCGTGACTTTGAATAAACAGCTGTTCAATGTTCCAGCGGCGTATTAAAGTTTCAGTGCGCGGTAATTTAGTGGCGTGCCCGCCCTAACTCTCAATATGCTATGTAACGCTGTTTCACTTTGTAAAAGGGATTAAATAACTAAATATACATTTAGTTTTGAATAAAACATTGTCATTGGTGGGCAGAGATCAGATGAAATGCTCATGTAATAATGAATAATATCAAATAAATGTTGAGTAATAATTCAGAATCCTCAGTGTCTCGACTTATTAGCCATGCTTTGAAAAACTTTTATTAAAATCAGTGCCTCCTATCATCAATTCATTGCATTAAATGAATTTTTTTTACCAGTTTTCGTATTCTCACCTTATATTTTAAAATATATTAATAAATAAGTTGGAATGAAAAATACGTAGAAAAATAAGTCGAGACAGAAGACAAAATATCTGTTAGAATTTTTTAGAGATGTTTTTGGTATAATTTCATTGAATTATTTCACGCCACAGAAGTCAGATCACCACGATGATTGATAATCCCTGTTAGGGGACACTAAGCAGAGAAGAAAAATAAATTTCTTAAAGAATTCTTAAACAAATAATTTTATTAAGGAAAACACATTCTTATTGTGAAGTTGTAATTATTCAGAACATAGGTCTGTGATATTTTAAATACTAAATTAATGTATTAATTATAAATATATACATATAAAATCAATTTTGTCGAAAAATATTGTTTTAGCGTCACCGGGATACGAACCTGGATCTTCATTTCCAATCCGGGGAAGTGCACTACCTTTGTGCTATAACGTCAGTATTTTTCTTGGCAAATTTTCGAAACTATATGTTACATTTTTCAAATTAATACACCTGTCGTTCCATTATTTGAAAGCCATCTACATTATTTTTACAGAATCTCAAATACCTTTGAGTAAACCGATTTGCAGACGCCAGAATTATCAATTCATTTTTATTAAATTTTTGGACACGTTGATACAACATATATTATTAAGGAAAACACATTCTTATTGTGAAGTTGTAATTATTCAGAACATAGGTCTGTGATATTTTAAATACTAAATTAATGTATTAATTATAAATATATACATATAAAATCAATTTTGTCGAAAAATATTGTTTTAGCGTCACCGGGATATATTTTTATATATATTTTCACAATATTTTTCGACAAAATTGATTTTATATGTATATATTTATAATTAATACATTAATTTAGTATTTAAAATATCACAGACCTATGTTCTGAATAATTACAAAAATTATAAAAAAGTTAGGGGTACATTTTTTTTTTTAAATGTGTTTTTTAATGGTATTTGATAGTTCTTTAGTATCACTAATTTTCCTAATGTTTTCAGGGAAGCTATTCATTTTTTTTCCCTAGGTACGTATAGTGATGTGCAAATTATGTGTTGATTTTTGGGCATATATGCGATTTTTAGCATTAAAATTATGTTTTTGTTTTGCTTATATGAATATCTTTAAAATATGAAGAATATAATTCCTTTTAAATAGATAACAAAATGTTGGTACTTGAATTTTTTCAAAAAATTATTTTGTCGTATAATCTTTTAGTTTTTTAAATAGTATTTTTATGATAAGTTTTTTTGCAATTTTTAATGGATTCAGGCTAGTTTTACATGTATATCCCCAACTCACAACGGCATATTATTCTATCAAAATAAAAATTTGGTAGTAAACAAGATAGGTGTCTATTACGTAAATACTTGAATTATTAAAGTTATTTTTTTCTCAAAGAGTTTAAGAAAAAATGAATTATTTAACGTATATTTAAATAATACTAATTAAAATATTATTTAAATGACCAAAATCAATCATTTCATGCAGACAAAAATCCTTGTGAATACACAAGTGAAATTTTAAAATAATATATATGAGAATAAACTAGTCTTAATATTACAATAATTTAAATGATTACATAATCACAGGTAAGACATACCATTTAATGAGAGCAAATTTAATAAAATGTAATTTTTCAATTATTCACTCAGCTATTTTATGTATATATGTAATTGTCGTAATTACGTTACATATGCAAATCATCAAGTAATTTACTTGTAATTGCAATAATATAACTATTATAAAGCTACTGCTAGTAAACTGTGCGTGTCTTATCATTCTAGTGAGAAAAACTTATTATACGAATTATGTATTTGAATAGATGTTTTAAAAATGATTACTCAATCCATACTGATATTACTGTATTCCGTCTACGTCTGTGCCTCTCTGATACCGGCTTCAGTCGTGTTATTATGGTTGTTTAGTGCTTGCTTAAACGGCCAGGTCAGTGAGACGCAATCATGGCACAAAATAAGGTGTTTTTAATATCTCTAGGTTAAGATTACTTAAAAATTATTTCTTTTATATATTCTATTTGAAATGGAGTGTTTATTGTAAATCAAAACATTGCGACATCGTACGAATTTTGAGCTGCCATCTCTCTTATCTATGGTCATCTCGTGTCGTATCATAGAAGCCGTGAATGAAATCGTGCGAATTATTTCTATGGTCACACTGTCAAATAATCAACTAACGTGTGTTCAATAATCATTTGTGTAAAACATGATCTCAGTTTTTTCAAGAATGTGGTCGCACTGTCAAATGTGACGCGAGATATTAAATGTTTTCTCTTTTATTATGCATTACATTACAGTCAAAAATTAAAACTCCCGTGAATCTGTGCGGGAATAATTCATCATAACTAAAAAAATTGTGTATTCTAGGTTGAATGAGAAAACTACTTAAATGCACATTATACCGATAAAATAGCAGATAGCGAAGCGGCCATAAAAGCCGCCCGCAGCAGCAATCGGCGGAGACGATTACTTATCTCCTAGTATTATAATATTATTAATAATTGAAACGTGTATTTAAAAAACAATATTACAATATAAAAAGGAGTCAGCTGTTAAAATTGTTCATTTGGTAAGTTTTACTTAAAAAAGTCGCGTTATGCATAGTAAATTATTCGCCTTCGAAGCGATTTAGATCCACAAGGCAGTGTAGCTATTCTACTGGGTATAACCAAGGGGTTGCTGTTACATACAGGGAGATAGAACAGTCTATGTAAACGTTGCCGAAGATTATGGTCGGGGATGTAGATACTTATGTTCGTCATAACGGTGGAATTACCAACTAAACCCCGGTCGGAAGAATAGGCTATAAATTTAATTATAAAAAAATGCTTTGCATGTCTCGGATATGTACAACTCTTGCAAATGATTTGTTTTTCTGCTTCGAAAAAAATATTCTTAATTTCAGTCAAATAAACAAAATTAAAATAAATCTTTCCAGAAGAGTACTGAACACCGGTCTCATGCGGGGATACTCATATCTTAAAATGTTTAATAAATTAACTCGTTAAATAAGCTTTATATATATAAATATATAATATATATATATATATATATATATATATATATATATATATATATATATATATATATATATAATATTTTTCAAATAAAATTCAAACGTTGAAATTTGTTGTTTCGAGTGTAAAAATAATAGAGTAGTCGAACTTGAATATAACGGGGATAAAGGGATCTTAAAAAAATGATAATAATGTACCCACATAGATTTTCTTTATGTGAAGAATACACTTTCATTGATTTTCAGTATGTCAAGGAAACATCGATACAGATAAAAATAATATTAATAATATTGGATAGTTTGTATAGCGCCATTTTCATAAAAACTTTTACCTTAAGGGCGCTTAGGTAGATAAGATAGTTAATATCAAGGATATTCTCATATCTTTAGTATATGATAAATATTCCCGTACAGATTTTTAAAATATCAAGTATACACGGATATCGTTAATATATCAAGGATACACCTGCAATGATTTTTGATATATCAAGGATACATCTAAACTGATTTTCAGTACGTCAAAGAGACTCCCATGCATATTGTTTGTATATCAAAGACACAAAAATTTTAAATACTAAATTAATGTATTAATTATAAATATATACATATAAAATCAATTTTGTCGAAAAATATTGTTTTTGCGTCACCGGGATACGAACCTGGATCTCTATTTCCAATCCGGGGAAAAACAAAAACAATATTTTTCGACAAAATTGATTTTATATGTATATATTTATAATTAATACATTAATTTAGTATTTAAAATATCACAGACCTATGTTCTTAATAATTACAACTTCACAATAAGAATGTGTTTTCCTTAATAACACAAAAATTTATTTTTGAACTTTCTCAGATATGAGATGTGAGATATATAGATATTTTTAAATTCAAAGAACTGAAAAATAAAATATATACAAAATATATTTTAATTCCGTGAATAAATAAATCAGTAATAAAAGAACTCTATTTAGAATGGCAGGTGTTCACTTGAGATCTTCGCAGGAAATAGCAAGTATATTTTCTGCAACACGGGATACGTGTATCATCAATATTTTTAAACTAAGGTAAACACTTGTACTTGTGCTAAGAAATAGGATTTTATTGAAACGGTTGACGCTCAAACTTCCGACCACTAGATCACTAAGCGGGAGTCTTAACCACTAGACCAAGCACGTCTAATTAATTCATACCATCATTTAAATTATTTAAAACACAAAACTTTCGTTACACAACAATGATTTTTAAACAAAAAATGATGTACTGTAATTCGTATTTCTTAAAACATTTTTTTTGGAAATGATTTATCTATTGTTCGCAAAAAAGACTGGTATAAAGGAACATTTGAATCAGCCTCTGTAAAATGTAATGGGTTTAATTCGGTCCTTCTTTCTTTTTTTCATGCCGTTTGATGGTTTACGCAGTATTCATAATGTTTTTCTTTTTATTCGGGTTAGATGAAAGTGTTGTTAGTCACGCAAACCCAGAAAGGAGCGAGGAGAGACGAAATTCATAAAGGGAAGGATGAATGAAAGAAGCAGTCAAGGGATTCAAAAGGTGAAAATGCTAAAAGAATTTCTTATAATGAAATCTCCCAAAGTGCGTGCTGCCGGGGACTGAATCAAGGAATCCACATTTTAACGCACCTGGATATTTAAAAAATTATACGCTATACATTTTTTATAGTTTTAATATGAAATTTATTAAACATTATTTTACTTAATTTACAATCCTAATCAAGAGTGGGAATGACAAACCTGTACCCTATAATTAAAAAAAAAAGGTTAATTTTTATTGATTTTATTTTTAACTGATTATTTCTGTATCGATACGCATTATTTATATATTTTTCTGTAATCAATGCCTGTATTTTTTGAATATAAATATTGATTGTAAACATTGCGTTTGATTTTGCTCTATGTTATATATACGTTTAATTTCATTAATTGGCGTGGCAGTCACTTTGTGGTACAACATGATTATTTTATTTTTGACTAAACTAAACTTTGTACTATACACATGTTGGGTTGTATTGTCACTACTATACATAGTTTCGAAAGGTGCAAGTCAGAAAATACTGATAAATAATATCCCATTAGCGACCGAAACCTCTCCCCTTCCCAAGCCTCGCCACAGATGATGTTTGATAACTGAAATTTAACGATGATTGGTAACTAAGACTTAACTGTTGGAGGTTTACATTTTAGTGTACTGGTCATTGCTTGAATAATTATGAATAATATGTTATCTTATAATCACCGTCACAATAACGGTTTAAAAGATGATTTAAATAACGCTTTAAAAACAACTAACAACGGTTTATAACACCGTTTTATTAACGGTTTGAATGACGATTTAACCAACGCTACTAGGTACCTAAACAATTGAATTAATTATCACAATTATGGTAGTTAAATGTAGGAAAGTTCATTCGGTATTCTTGGCAAGTCACAAAATACATCAAAAATAATATTAACTGTTCAATTTTTATGTAGCTCACTGGTTATATAAAAATTGAACAGAATATAGCTCACTGGTTATATAAAAATTAAATACATAATAATAATGTTTAATGGAGTAGGAATTTATTAATAAATCAATTTTTGAAACAAATATCTAAACACCTACCACAAAACATTAGACTCATAAATTGCAAAGACAAAGATGATATATTTAATAATTCCGGTGAACAATCTTATCTATAAAGATTATACTGCTTTCTGTATTGGAAAAACAGGTCAAAATCTTAAATTTTGAATAATTACAACTTCACAATACGGATGTGTTCTCCTTAATAATATAAGTTGTAAAAATTTAATTAAAATGAATTGTTAAATTCTGTCATCTGATGAGATTCCATATAAACAATGTAGATGGCTTTCAAATAATGTAACAAAAGATGTATTCATTTGAATTATTAAGAATGTGGTGTCCTTAATAAAAATAATATTCTTACAATTTATTCATTATCTCAGTTTAGCTTAACAGGTATGTTATTTTTTGGTACCAATAAGTATATTTAATTTGATTTAAACTACTTAAATTGTTTGTGACTGTTATACTTTATGCCATTTTGAATATTTTATTTTATTTCGTCAGTGTACTAGTTATCTTAATATTTTGGGGGTCATTTGTCACATGTGACAACTAACCCCATGAACGTTAAAGTTTTGTAGGAGTTTTTTTTTTTAATAATAGGAGTTATTGCCAAGGATTTTAATATAAGTTATTTAACACACTCTCGTTATTATGAGAAAGTGAACTCTAAAAATATAAACAGCAATCTATCACCACTATTGAAAGTTGGATATATTAGAGTGCGGCAGGTCTTAGAAGACGAAGATGAAATTAAATTATTAGAATAGCTGGCAAAATATTTTGATCTTTACGATGGTTTGAGTCCACATTCCATAGTCCATGCAAATTTGCAATACACTATAGCTTTGAATCGAAAATTTCCTGAGTACAAAATATGAAGCTGAAATCGACAAACACGCCAGTGAAAAATGTTTTAGCTATAATACATTCTTCTAACAAACTCCCAATACCTAAGCAGCAAAAATAGAGAAAAACTAAACGGGTATGTTAACCTGACAGCACTAGCAAAGAAAAAGAAGAAGAACCATATTGTCTGGTATGTGTCGAGGTCTGGTCTTCTAGTAAAATGAATGAGAAATGGGTCCAGTGTATGTATGAAGTGTAAGTCCTCGACTCATGAAAAATACGTTAGAAAAAATATTTTCGCTGTGATATAATTGTGAAACTGATAACAATGATTAAAAAGTAATTGTAAGAATGTTTATCATAATAATATTATATATTCTTTTTATTTTAAATGCAAACTTGTCATTTACTTATTTATTTGTTTTAGTAAAACTGTCTTTTTTGTTTTAGATAGAAGATGAGGTTTTTATTTGTTTAATAATTATTAAAAATATATAAATATGTTATTTGTTCTGAATTTGTTAATTTAAGTAAATACTTATTTGATTTTAATTATTACGTGGGCCAAAATATTTATTAATTTTTTGTGACAACCTACCCCAACCACTGAGACAACTAACTCCCTCAAAGGGGTATGTTGTCTCAGATTTCTTTCCGTAAAGAAAATTATAATATTTTTTATATGTTTGACTATTTGATTATATTTATTATTAAAGGTGAAGAATGACTTTATATAGAAAATATATTTTAAAAATCATTTGGTTTTTTTTCTAAAAATAGAAATTTGAAAAATAGAAAAGAAGTGACAAGTAGTACATTTTAAATTTGTATGTGATAAATTTACATGGAATAGCATCAACAATCGTGGGAACGTGGTATAAAATCAATTAAGTTAAATTAAGGGCGTCCCGCGTGTCATTTACTATTTTAAATAAAAGCAATAAATCACTTCAAGTTCTTTTACATGATATGTTAGTTAAACTAAGAGTGCTCATTAGGAAATCATTATTAATTTGTTTAACGTGTATACACAGTTTGAAGTTAATAAACCTTAAAAAAATTTATTGAACCCTTCATAATTTTATTACGTATAATTAATAGAATGGAGACCAAGTTATAGAGTTAAATTCTAAATTGCTACGAACCACAGACGTGTATAAAACTTAATGAGATATAACCCATTAAGTGGTTAAAAACAAAGTTTTTAAATAATCTATATTAAAATACAATAAAAATACTCTGAAGGTTTCACCAGTTTGATTTTGAATGATGGCCTGCACCAGGCATCTAATGATGCCTGGTGCAGGCCATCATACTACTGCTACTGCCCATGCCTGTATTAAATATACAGGCATGGGCAGTAGCATATGACTATGCATATAACTCCAGAGTCCGTTGCTCAACTCACAGTAAAACCGTGCAAACGAGAGAATTCGTGGTTAAGTTATTCGGCCACGGAGCGGAGGTGGCTATTGTATTCCCGGAAATTTCAGAGTCTATAACGAAGGTTGACCAGCATTTGTAAATATTCAATGACGTAGAGTAGAAGGTAAAGGGTGGATATCGTTCCAAAAATTTTATCTTCATAAGGGTATTTTTTTCACTGCTCTGAAGCTAGCGCCTATGTGGTAGAGCATGCTCAGAAAAAATATGAAGACCTCTGCATTTTCCTTACATTTTAAATGATATTATAGTCATATTCGACTAAACAACAATATTGATAACCAATATATCATCGTAATTTCAAACCTGACGTTATGTGACGTAATTTAGTATGTATTAAGTATATTATATAATTGAATTTTTTAAATGACGGTGATACGTATTATCATATATTCTTTAGTAAACAATTATTTTAAACCAAAATAAACTTGTCCCTGAAAAAATGAAAATTTTTAATAAACTTTACATTGTGGTTTTTATTCATTTTAGTATAATTTATTTTAACTTTGTTTTTTAACCGCTGTCAACTTCGGAGAAAATGCGTGAAAACGCAGCACACTACAGGGAAAGATGGAAGCTCCTTGTCGGGGGGCTAAGGGGGCCTATAAGGGAGCTAATGATGATGAATCAAGCTAACTTTTGACTCAACTTTCATTCCTCAGTACATATTTCTACTCTCATATTCGTATATTATTATAAATAGCTATTGGATATTGCCTGATGCTATTCTTTTGATTTCAACCCGATAAATACGATTTAATAATTATTTTTTGTTCAGAAAGTTCTTCGTTTTTGGTTGAAAATGGAAGTGGCAGGATTTCGCGTGGATGCTATTCCTCACTTGGTTGAAGAAGATGTAGACGAGTTTGGACAATACCCCGATGAACCTTTATCAGGGACCACAGAAGACAAAGGTAAATATAATCATATTATTTGGAAGTAAAAAAAAGATTTAATAATTATTACCTAAATACTAAATTAATGTATTAATTATAAATATATACATATAAAATCAATTTTGTAAAAATGTAACATATAGGTTCGAAAATTTGTCAAGAAAAATACTGGCGTTATAGCACAAAGGTTTCCACACACACTTCCCCGGATTGGAAATGAAGATCCAGGTTCGAATCCCGGTGACGCTAAAACAATATTTTTCGACAAAATTGATTTTATGTGTATATATTTATAATTAATACATTAATTTAGTATTTAAAATATCACAGACCTATGTTCTGAATAATTACAACTTCACAATAATAATGTGTTTTCCTTAATAATTATTATCTACTTTATTGTTAATCATAAAACAATATTATTCTGTTAATATCATCACGTTAAAACTTTTCGTTTATATTTAAATATAATCGGAGAGCATTTTGTAATATTGGCAAAATTATACAATTTGGATATCAATTTTTACTTATATTATTTGAGGGGACTAGTTGCAAAATCAGTAATTTCCATTTTTACCTTTTTTATATCTTTTAATGCAGTTTTCTTTTCACATAGATTATTTTAATTTATCAACAATTAAACGAAGGTCCTTTTAATGTTAATTGATCATTTAAAATCGGAGTTGGCTGCAAAATCAGTTTCTTTTGCCCGTCATCATTTTTCCTCAAAAATTATAATCATTAAGTCCATTTTCACATATTTCATCATTGTAATAATTTAAGCTTATTTTTTCAAATAAAATTTTAAAACAGAACAATTGTACATTTAGTTTTAGCTAACTAACTTACCATCACGCCGTTTTCCCGTGGGGGGTAGTCAGAGAGGATAGAGCGCCGTACTCTGTCCTGACACTCATTTCTCGTCTCATTCACATCCATACATCTTCTTATACTTAGTTTATTTGACACCCCGATGAAGGAAATGGTATTTTACGAAACCGTTTGGTGTATTAAATTTAACACCTAAGGAAGTAAAAAATAAAGTTAAAATAATTTATATGTTTTAAAATAATTTTTTTAAATATTTTGGATGAACTCACATTTTTATTGTTAAGTTAGGAAATAATAGATATTTCACTTAAATAGAACCGTTGTATACAAAGTTAAAAATTAGTCGCGAAAATAAATGGTTAACATACGATTGTTAACACATTCTACCGGCAGGACAAAGATTGAGGTTCGAGTCCTGGTGGTGAGCATAATTTTTTTCTGTGTCATCAAATTTATTTTATTTTATTTTACTTAAAACTTGAGTTTACAACGAGACCCGAGATGTTTCTATTACCGGGAGACTCCAAATTATTATTTTTTAAATAAATGAATATAAAAATAACATTATTATAGGTGAAATGAATTTTCGCCGTTATTATTAGGCGTCGGTATTAAAATTGATCGGACACATTTTTTTTAATGTCTCCATGAGACGATTGGTTAGTATATTAATTTCCTACCTGAAAACCAAAATTTAATTTTCACGAAATTCCTGGTAGCAACCGAACCTGGAAAATCCATGAAATATCAAGGAAACTCATCAATTTCACTGTTATTGTTGCTTTATCATTAATTCCATCTCAATACCGATATATTTTATAATAATATTGAATGTTACTTTTCGGTAAACCAGAACCTTCAATACAAAGTATCGTAATTTACAGACTGTTGAGGTTTTCTGGAATACTGAAGAAATCAGCCAAATTAAAATTATAGATAAATACTGAGATTTTTTTAAAGTGCTGATAACATTTTTTAAATATTATTGCGTAACACGTCCATTTTTAAAAAATGTTTAAAGTAGGTAAATACCGACAGTTTAATTTTAAATATTGCTTATGCACTATTGAAGTAATTCTTAGCCCTAGAATATAAAAAGTTTATTATTATTACGATAAAGCACAATATAACAACAATGTGTATTTTTAAATTCATATATACCTTTCTTCACAGATTTTAAAGTGTATTTTTGATTTGTAATAAAAACACATTTTTATCATGAAATTGCAATATCAGAATATAAATTTGTGGTATTTTTAATACAAATTATATTAATCGATTAGATAGGTTTATAGAAAAAATATATTTATCGAAAAAATATTTGGTTGCTGCTGGAAAAATAGATGAATCAATTATAAAAATATGCCTACAGAATTTAACTTCTAAATTTGTCTTTAACGTAATCGATTGCTATAGTGGAATGGTAATACGTTTTCTCAGATAGAAACAGGTCCAGGTTTATATCCCGGTAGCAATCCAATATTTGTTCGATAAATAGATTTTTTCTGAATATATTTTTAATCGATTAATTTAATTTGTATTATCTTTTTTTTATAATTCATTTTTGTTTCAAATGCGACGAGAAATGTGACGTGGTCTTGAATATAAATTGAATTTAATGCACCCGTGGCTAAAGAATTAAAAAAATGGTACCATAAAATCCATCAAGTTATCAACACACAATGTAGTATAAAATAATTACATATTATTAATGAATTTAAATGGGTAGTGAGAGTCAATCACATGTTGACATTTATTTGAGAACCTTTAGAGATCTTCTTCATATATGGTATATTAAAACTGTAACATTTCTGCAAGATATAATATAACACGTTTAACGGGATGCTTTACATGAATCTATCAAGAGAAACAAAATTTTTAATTTGAAAATGAATGTTACACGATTGATATTAGCGTACTGTAATTGGCTAATTAATTATAGTAGATGATTTTGAAATGACTTGACAAATGTGCACAAAATTAATTAATTAACAGTAATAATAAAAATGATCCTCGGTGGGACCTCTGTGGAATTTTTTTTTGAGGAAAAGTTAAACATATTAAAAATTTTATAGAGTGCCTTTAAATTACTTACTAACATTAAAATGTATTAACTTAATAATATTGTTGAAGTTTGTGTAGTGTTGTTTTAACTATATTCTGTTCAAATTAAGTACCTGTATATATATTAAAAATATGATATCAAAATATCCTTCAGTGTGTCACGTGCAGGGAAATTTGAAAGGAAACGAAAAAATGTCACCGTAGTGAAGTGTTAATTTTATTTGAAATGTACGTATTATGTGACGTCTTTGTTTTGAAGATATATTTTTCAATATTTAAAAATTTGATAACTGTAATGTTGCAGTGTTGTAGGTAGGTGATTATTATTAATTTAATGATAAATGTGTGTAAATGAAAATAAAAAAAACAATGCAACATAAAGAAGTTTGAATTAAAGTTCTTCAATAATATTATCGTTTATTTAATACATACAATTCTTCAATTGTAAAAAAGATTAAATGAATGTACCTACGTTGTAATTATACAATATTTCAAATGTTATAAAGAGTATATTGATACGAAACCCGACATGTACATAAAAGTCCTGAAAGCCTTCGAAACATTCTCTAACTATTCACTTCATCGTAATTCCAACATAACACGAGAATTCTGGAAGCTTCTAGTATGTATTCAATACCGCAACCATTACATGACAGTCAAAAGCTTTGCAAAACCCATAGAAATGTACGGTTGGGCAGCGTACGTCAATTTAAACAAGAATTTTGCTACGGGTGTAATGTCTGCATGATCCTGTTTAAAGGAATATGTCCCTTCTTTTGTAGACACACCTTATGGGAAACCAAAACGACTAGATTGGCAAAAGTTCTGTTTTTTATTTTATATTATTTTTATTTTTTATTTAATACTAGACCCGCAAAACGTCTTGATAGACGTTTGTCTGCAGATACATTTATATCCATTTTGTTACATTTAATAAAATAAAAAACAACAATTAATCGGTCGCAGTTTAAACAATTCATTACATTCTTACAGGCAAGACAGGTTATTATCGATAAGAATTTTTTTTTATCATTTCTTCAAAATTGGAAGAAAGCGTGCTCTTTTGTAAAAACCCAGATAGTTTATTTTTTATTGTAGGAAAGACCATACTTATTGGTGATATTGGGAAATGTTAAATTCAGATTAGCTACACCTCTTGTATTTAGAGCATCATTGTTATAATTTTTTTATATCAAAAAGAATAGTAACAGTCCGTGTACGGGAATAATGTTTACGGAAGAATATAACAATTTTAGATTATGTCTCAATTTAAATGCCTCCAGGCTTACAATTTTAAAATCGGCTTCGGGATTACGTGATGAATTTTGTAGAATCTTTCTAACAATGACCTGAGATTGGAGGAAATCTTATTTATTTGCAAATTCCATTTGAAGCGTTCGTCAATAATTAAACCGAGCTATTTTTATGTGACTTGACAAATTCAACCGAAGTGTATTCACATCACAATAGCTTATAATGTTATGATATACAGTCAAAGGTATGCGCAATTATGTCTTGCTTTAATTATATTTTGAGCATGGGGTGATCTACGTGTACACATTTAGTTTTTTTTTGGCATTGATTACGAGTTAAATGAAGTAATTATGATTGGGTTTTATCATAAATAATACAAATTTTGTGGAAGATCTCATTTCTCATTGATGCATAACATTGTATATGTGCGGAATGCGTAAATTGTCAACGAATACGAAATAGGGAATTGAGCAATGAACTCAGCATTATCGAGACTGATATCGTCTGAGGAGCTGTGCATACTACTGACATAAGTTAGATATCTTGAAACCACAAACAGCGAAGTTAGGACATTTTTAGTTAATACAGCGATCGACCGATAAACGCACACTGCCGTATAGCGTTATGTCACGTGACACATGACCTTATACGATACACATAATATTTCGATTCATTTGTCGGTTCTCGATGATTTGATCAAACCTATTTTGCATCAAAACGTTGAAACTAAAATTAAAAAAAATCATATTTATAAATATATATAGAACTGGAATCTTTTCTAGGTTAGATCGGATTTTTTGTAGATGGTTTGCTTGGGGATGCCTAGGCCGACGCTTCGGTGTGGTAAAACGGGCCACTGTTTTAAGGGGTTGCCTTAAAAAGTTACGGTACAACCTTACGTGTACATGTTTTTATTCATGCAAATTTTACATTATGATTATTCAATTTAATATTGTTAAGGGAAACATATTCTTATTATGAAGTTGTAATTATTCAGAATACAGGTCTGTGATGTTTTAAATACTAATTTATTTATTATATCAAATAATGGAACGACAAATGTATTAATTTGAAAAAGAGCAACACATGGGTTCGAAAATTTGTCATGAAAAATACTGGCGCTATAATACAATTGGTAGTGTACTTCCCCGGATTGGAAATAGAGATCCAGGTTCGAATCCCGGTAGCGCAAAAGCAATATTTTTCGACAAAATTGATTTTATATATATTTATGATTAAATACATTAAATTAGTATTTAATTTAATTTTGAATTATTTATTGCTTTTTTTTAACCACTATTAATTCAATATTTATTTTTAATTACTATAAAAATCACCAAACCCCGAGATAAATTTCCTAACAATATTAACAAGTGAATTAGAAACTCGTGGAATAATTTCCATGCAAATTATCTTACGTTAAATTATTGGATCTTACCACAAATCAAAAATAAATTGAGAACAAAGTTTTCTCATAAAGGATTATCGAACCGTGCGCATCATGTGATGGTCCCCCGGACTACCAGACGTAGTTCGTTTTCAGAAATAGCAAAGTTATATGAATTCGACTGTCATTCTTCTATAAAAAATAACTGTTCTTTTCTCTATATGCGGAATAAAACTTCACATAAATATTGTAAATCTTTATTCTTTATAGTTAATATTTTTTCATATTAAGGAAAACACATTATTTTTGTGAAGTTGTAATTACTCAGAACACAGGTTTGTGATATTTTAATGTATTAATTAGAAAGATCGAATAAATATTGTAGTGTTCTTCTTGATAATGTATTCATTTGAAAAGTGTAACATATAGGTTCGAAAATTTGTCATCAAAAGTACTGTCGCTTTGGCATAGTTGGATAATGCAACTTCCCTTGTTTGGAAAGAGATCCAGAGGTCGAATTCCGGTAGTGCAATAACAATATTTTTCGATAAAATTGATTTTATATGTATATCTTTCTAATGAATAGATTTAATTAGTATTTTTAATAGTTTGTCTGCACGGAATTATTGACGCCTACAATAAATTAATCGAAAAATATATACAAGTACAAGAATGGTTATACGGTAATTTTTGAAGCAAAGTCTTAACATTGGCACGAATTACCATACCGAAACTTCGCCCTAGGTTACAGCATCTATGCCATTTACAAAAAACGAATTCTAACCTAGAAGATACACCAATTATTTGTTATCTCTTCTACATATATGCAAATGGTACCACGTCTGGGTTAGATTGCATTCTTTGTGTATGGTTTGTTCGATGTTTCGGCATGGAAATACGTGCCATTGTTAAAGCGTTGCTTTAATAAATTACGGTAATGTGACATGAATCTTCCACAGTTGAGTACAATATATATATATATATATGTATGTATATATATATATATATATATATATATATACATATACATATATACATATATATATATATATATATAGAAATACGTGCCATTGTTAAAGCGTTGCTTTAATAAATTACGGTAATGTGACATGAATCTTCCACAGTTGAGTACAATATATATATATATATATACATATATACATATATACATATATACATATATATATATATATATATATATATATATATATATATATATATATATAGTTAACATGATAAGGATGACGGCTAATGGATTGGGCTTGTGTACACAAATTATTAAATAACAAACATTTTATGTTAAATAAAATCGCAGTCACTTTATATGAAACCATGAAATTTATTGTACGTCAACCGGTTTCGCTTATCTCAAGCTTCATCAGGACGCATTTAAAACTAATCACAAATACAAAAAGAGTGCACTTATATATATTTACATAAAGAGGGAGACAGAATACATATACAGAAAATTAAGGGAGGTAAAAATACAGTTTTGATAGATATTAAATTGATTTTAAAGGAAACACACCTAATATGGGGCTAATGGATAAATTAGTTTGATTATTAGGAATTGGCGTACCACTATTTGAAGATTATTGACCCCTGTGGTATTATTAAAAGAATGGTCTTTTTCAATAATATGTTTGGAAAATTCTGAGAAACCATTACTGTTTAAACATTTAAGATGTTTTTTGACACGAATATTGACATTACGAGCAGTTATCGGATAGCGTATAATAAATTTCGTGATTTCATACAGAGTGATTGTTATTTAATTTAATATAATATGTCAAGCCACAAGGTGATTGCTTTCTACGAAAATATAAACAATATTATATGATTCAGATCGCAGTAAATTATTTTTGAGAATAATGCGTTAAACCTACACCAGAATATACGGAAGAGGGTATTTTGTTCTTTTAGTCATCCTTGGCGGTCTCTAAGGACATGGATCGCCCAGAAGGCCAGAATTGTCAGTGATTTTTAATAAAACCATTCCATTGTCACAGACGATAGTGAACTAACTTACAAAAGTTATAGATCGATTCTAGTGCCAACGAAAATTAATATTAATAGTAAATTAATTACACATTTTCAAAATAATTTTAACTTTATGCATTGTTTACTGATTGAATTCTTAAAAACAGTTTTCCTATTTATTTATTTTTTAATGATGAGAAATGTATGGAAGGTTTGAGTCATAATGTATCGGATTTAAATTTTAATGACTATTTTATATAAATAAAAAAGACTAATAAATTACATGTTTTAAATATTAAATAAAATTATTTTATATATTCGTAGAAAGCATTCACTTTGTGGTTTGACATATTAGACTAAATAAAATAACAATCACTTTGTATGAAACCACGAAATTTCGTGGTTTCATACAAAGTGATTGTTATTTTATTTAATATAATTATTTTAACGAAAACCACAGACCAGTAAATAAATAGACACGAAATAAAGTGTACATATAAGAGAGTACATTAGTGTCGGAACGAGGAGTATTCTACACACAATTATTGGTAGAAACATAAATCTAATATTTTATGACACATTTATGCAGCAGTAAAAGTATGTACTCTTCAAAAATTTAATCTTTGTATAAACAAGACGTATTTTTTACATCAATGCATTGTCAGTGTTTAAATTTTCGTTTCAGTCGAGTCGTATTTTAATAAAAGTCGCGGAGCTATTTGATTACGTAAGTTATTTACCATTTGGAGAATTTTAATAGTATTAAGTTTTTTATCATCAGACTATATCGTGTAAATTAAAACTATTTATAAAAATCCACAAATAACTAAGTATTGTATTACCACTGTGTAAAATTAAGGCAACGTTTTTATTTCTACTAAGAAATAACATTATATATATATATATTTTTTTTTTTTTTAAATGCACATAAATGTGTACATTGTAATAAGCACACATGTTTAATTGTAATTAACACATAAGTCAAACACATATGAATTTTAATACAAATTAAATGTATTAATTTAACGAAAATACATTTTCGTTGCCACCGGGACTCGATCGACAAATTTTCAAACTTGTATGTTGCACTTTCAAATTGATATACCTAAATCTCAAATACCCATGAGTAAAATTCGATAGAAGACGCCATAATTAATTAAATAAGGTAGAAATGAAATTTGTAGGTGTAAGAATTGGCTAAAAGCAATTAAGTGATGATATTAAATATGTAGGAACGTGTTCGAAATACATTTAGACCATATCTTCGTTATCTCCTGTAATAGAAGGAAGATGAAGAAGAGAAAATATTCATGAGCTAGTTAATGAAGTGGAAGAAAATAAAACGTATATATATATATATATATATATACGTTTTATATATATATATATATATATATATATATATATATATATATATATATATAAACGGCATTGAAGTAATTGATTGGCCACTTTTTAATTTTCGGTCTTTGGAGCGATGAGTGTGAGAGGAATGGGAGGAGGGGAAACTAAGATTTATATGGAAAAATATTTTTCATTCTATCGTCATTTTAATGAATGGTTAGAATTGCGTTTTAGCATCATTAGAATTTTTATTATGACTATTATTTTTATTTAAAAGGCATATAACATAGAATTAACACGAACTGAAGAAGGTTAATTGGCCTTTTCCTTCTAGACGATGCTTATTTATTCAACGTATATAAAGAGAATCAGAACTGCGCATGCAGTTCAGAATCCGAAACGGTAAGAGCACACGCGAGCAAATAGCTTATTCACATAGTTCTTGGCTAAATAATTTAACTAACGGGAACGACATTGTATATTACAAAAAAAATGTGCAGTGTTTCTGTCACTACAGTTCTTTATACCTTACTGTTATTTCAAAATTTAAAAAAAATATCTTCGTTAAAATTCATTAATGGGTAAGGCGATTTATTTTAAATTAACATCAAAATTAAAATAATTATATTTGTTTATACTTCTGCTACACTCTTCACCCTGATGATGGCTTACGTTTTAATGGGGGGTGGGATCCGAACATCACTCGGAAAGATCTGATGCATGTGGCAGAATAGCCAATGAAAATAACATGGAAATATTATTAAAGAAAAAGTAACTAATTTAATTTAAAACAGCAGTTTTTTTATTGAAATTGTTCCAGTTCAATTAAAAAAGTTAAAAGTTAAAAGATCAATTAAAAAAAACAAAGCCTTTCCGACACAAGTTGTGAGGTTTTTTGTTGATGGAGTTTCTTGGAGTTTCTACTATTTTCGGGTGTACACTTTTTTGGGACAAACTGTATTAATATTCAACTCAGGACTGTTTATAACCAAAAACTTATATATAATCCTACTCATTCGCCGCCTGGTTGGCATTTTATTAATGCTAATAGACAGCTGTGTAACTCCGTCTCGCACAATGTGACGAGACAGAGCCGAACAGCTGCCGTCTTAAAAACTCTCACAGTCCCAGACCTTTATTTATTAAGATCTACAATTACATTCATCAAAGAAAATAAACAAATGAATGGAAAGAACAGTATATAAAAATTTCAGAAATAAACATGAATAAAGAGAGAATATGACCTCCAAGGTAAGAAACATAATAAAATAAGATTGCGAAGGATTATACAATGTCAACAGTGTCAGTATTTTATTTTGATCAGGGTATCGAGGGAGAGAAGGAACACGCTCCCGAGAAAAGGAAAATAACAAAACGATTAATATCTCACAGTGCCAGAGGATGTGGTCCGGCGTCTGTCTCACACGAATACAAGCACACCGCGAATCAGCTACAGGATCTAAGCCATAAACTTTGCTTTTGAATTCTTCATGTCTTGAAATAAGATGTATCTAGTGGTGGTCAAATGCCGGAGGACTCCTCTGGTCTTTCTCTCGAACGGCAACTGAGCGGAAGCAGGATAATGTCTATCTGCCCAAAGGCGCCGCCTCCCATCTATCTTGCCACTTTACTAACATCATTACCCTTAATCTCTTACATATTATTCTACCCCTGAAGGTCTGAAAGTACATTCAAGATGACGCTCTTCCAGACTCTTCTTTAGAGTTCATCTGGCGGACGTTTCCAGTACTAGAAGGTCGGCAGGCATCATCTTCGCTAGTACTGGTAGGGCGACGCTGGTCGTTGTCCGGTGGACCCCAGTCAGTGCCAGCGGGGGCGTTCTCTGCCCCCTATTTGGGATATTCGCGATAATTGTAATATGAAGTCGATGCCACCGACACTGCCGACACCCCCGCAGCGTTAGCGAAATGCGCCACATGGACATCCTCTTGAATGTGAAGAAAAAGTCCGTTGCGCGCTTCGACACCGCTCTCACATGCGCAAGAAAAGAACCATAATGACTCCCAAATATATATCTACTACGATTCAGTTTACCTTTCAATATAAAAGCAACAGTTTTATGTGGCGGAAGCGCACCAATTCAAAATAACATCAATCGCCTTTTCAGCCTTCACCTCAACCTCAACACCAATACAGTATCATCTGAGTACAAGCAATGATGTCGCACCCATACATAATATATGCAAGTAGCTTCTCTTTTGGGTTAGATCGCGCTCTTGGTTTAACGTTTATGGTCATTATTCAATAAATCTGATGGAATTCCAAATAATAATAGTATCCATGTTTATTAATATTTTGACAATTATCGTTATCATTTATATACTGCCATTTTACTATAGAGCGTTTCACATTACAGCAACGTTTATAAGTTATTAAAACTTATTATCAAAATCAGCTTTCGACTCGGCAAACCTGACGTGTACTTCGTGAATTTTATGATTGACATAATCATCAAACTGATCAAGCTATTCGTCGAATTGTGAAAAGATTTAAAACAATTATTTTTTACATGACACGCGGACACCGTGAGATAGAGATATTCCCAGAGTGAAGTCAATATTACCGCCATAAATGAAAGTGTAAGGGATGATCCAAAATTATAGATTCCTCGACCTTCACAACATTTAGGATTATCGTATGAGACCGACGTACCAACAAAATTCAGCTAGTACAAGACCAACAACAATCGAACAATTAAAAAATATTATTAAGGAAAACATATTCTTATTGTGAAGTTGTAATTATTCAGAACTCTCAGTCTGTGAAATTTTAAATACTAAATTAATGTATTAATTATAAATATATACATATAAAATCAATTTTGTTGAAAAATATTGTTTTTGCGTCACCGGGATTCGAACCTGCATTTCTATTTCCAATCCGGGGAAGTACAGTAACAATTGTGTTTCATGACAAATTTTCGAAAATTATACTGGCGTCATAACACAATTGGTAGTGTACTTCCCCGGATTGGAAATAGAGATCCTGGTTCGAACCCCGGTGACACAAAAACAATATTTTTCGACAAAATTGATTTTATATGTATATATTTTATAATTAATACATTAATTTAGTATTTAAAATTAAAAAATAACATAACGCGAATAAATGGTGAAATTGCATGAGATCTATGTGAAAGAGTGCCTGAAAATTGAATCTGAAGAGTGCATTGTATCAAACATAGTCATGGTGATATTTAATTATATTCCATTGATAATGATATTAAATGATCTTAAAAATAAAATAAAAATCATTGATATCTCACTTAGTTTTTAAATTTATTTCAATTTTAAAGTTTTTGTTGGATATTCATAAATTTTACAAAATAATAAAACTGAGAGTATTATCATATATTTTCAGATTGGAATATAAGGACGTGGTAGGTCCTAGAATAAATACCACTAATGGTTTGGTTGAGGGAAGAATACTTACTACCGAAGCAGGCGTCAAGTATGAGAGTTTCGAAGGAATTCCGTATGCTAAACCACCAACTGGGAAACTAAGATTTCGGGTACCAAATTCATTATTAAATAATCGATACATTATAATATCCGTAGCAAATAAAAACACTAATTTTTAACTACATTTACAAATCCAGGATCCACAACCTGCAGATAAGTGGGAAGGAATTCTAGATGCAACAGAAGTTGGGAGTGCCTGCCCACAATATGATGCATTGGTATCAAACAAGTATTATGGGGAAGAGGATTGCCTTTACCTCAATGTGTATGTACCGAGAACTGCTGAAAATCATAGCCCATTTGCAACTATGGTCTGGATTCACGGCGGTGGATTTATTTTGGGAGAAGGAAGTCCAGAAATATACGGACCTAATTTTTTAGTGGAACAAAATGTCATCGTTGTGACAATTAACTATAGACTAGGCGTCTTTGGGTTTCTCTCCTTGAACTTTCCGGAAGTTCCAGGAAATGCTGGACTCAAAGATCAGTCACTCGCTCTGAAATGGGTCAAAGAAAATATTCAGCATTTTAATGGAGACGAGAACAAAATAACTATTTTTGGAGAAAGCGCCGGAGCCGTATCAGTTAATCATCATATGATGTCTCCAATGTCTCAAGGATTATTTGATAAGGCGATAATACAATCAGGAGCTGCTTCATGTTTATGGGCTTTGCAAAAAGATCCTGTAAGTGTAGCATTTAAATTAGCTACGGAATTAGGATTCACAACAGACAGTAAAGATGAGGTTGTAGAATTCTTGAGAACTATTCCAAATCAACAATTGACGTTTGCTTCCCTGTCTACAAGTTTCATCGGCAGCATTCATTTAACATTTGTCCCAACTATCGAACAAATATTTCCAAACTCTGAAGCTTTTATAACTCGCACACCACAAGATATATTACGATCGGGAGATTTTAAAAAGATACCGATGCTTGCAGGTTTGCTTTCAAATGAAGGTTTGATATTTAGAACAAATGCTTTCCAGATTTCTACTGACAGTGACTCAGTAAATAATAATTATGTTCCAGACTTGAAAAAGTTCGTGCCTGATGAACTTGTCGCAAAGTATGGCGAAAATGGGATCGATGAAATTGTAACTAAAATACAACAATTTTACTTTCCGACAACTGATAACATATCGGATGGTTTGACAAAATTATATTCGGATTTTTTATTCGTGAAAGATGTTATCAAAACTGTGACAACATATGCAGAACGTTCTTCCGACGTTTTCTATTATGAGTTTAATTACAGCGGATCCAGGAATTTATTTAAATTTTTGACTACTTTTAATTACACTGGTGCGGCCCATACTGACGAACTCGGATACATTTTTGACATAAGTCATATGAGAATGGTTCCCTCTACAGAATCTGACGTACTAACAATAGAGCGAATGGTAAAGCTGTGGACAAATTTTGCGAAATATGGGTGAGTAGGTCGTATAATTTATTTATCATTATTATACACGCCATATTAAGGCATTAACATAATTTGTAAAATTACAGAAGAGTTCGTCAAAAGTGTAATACACAAATAAAAAAATTATATAATGTCAGTATATTTTTTCAAATATATTAAATTTAACAAAATTAAAAATATATAATATAAAATGTGAAGAAAAGCAATTTATGCGTCACCATTGAGTTGGGACGCAAACCATTGTAATTATGTAGTCCTATAACTGAAATAGAACAATGCATTGTGTCTCGATGACCTCAATGGTGCGTGAAAGTCATGCAGACCAATAATTTGAGGGCAGTCTATCATACTATTGATGATCCTGTACAGAAATATAAAGTCGGTCATTGTACGTCTCACTGATAATTTTAACAATTTCAGACGGCTAAGAAGATAATCATAATTGATATCCTCAGAGCGTATATTTAATTGAAATTGAATGAATCTTACAAACTTTATTTGGATTCTTTCAACAGCCATCGAGTGAACAATGAAGTGTGGCGACCACATGACCAAATTATATTCTTTCTGAGGTCTAACTAGAGAAGTGTAGAGGACTTTTTAATTGTGCAAGTCTGAAAAATTTTTTGAAGTTCGCAAAACAAATCCCAACATTTTACTGCCAAATCACAACACAATACTGCTGATAAGATTTTTTTGTAATCGTAAATTATTTGATTACATCTTAAATATTATTTGCAGAAATCCCACTCCAGATACGACAGAAGTATTACCAATTATTTGGAATCCCGTGAAGCCATCGCAAGTAATTTGTCTTCGTATTGATAAAGATTTGAAAATTATTAATGACCCTTTTGTAGAAAGTGTAACATTTTGGAAAAATATTTATGAGATGTAGGTTCACTGTGTATTCGTATAGCTCTACTACATATGGAATATATATTATTTGCCTGAGAATTGTGTACAATAGATTGTTATTTAGTAAATATCAACGAAGCGAGAATCGATGATTTAGAGCGATACAAAACGGTAAAGATTGATTTAAACCAGTTTCTTCAGTCTGATTTTCAGAATAAAATTATAGACATCTTTTAAATTAAATATTCGATATAGTGTTTTAACAAAAAAATTATTCCTCCTATTTTATTAATATAGGTGTAATACAACCAATGAAGTTGATTAAACATAGCTACGAGCTATTTCAAATAGAAGAGGAGCACGTTTTTTCCATAAATTTCAAAATTTTACTTTTATTTAATATTATACGCATTTTTATTTTTTTAAATAATAATGAAGGCTATAAAATTCACGGGAAAAACATTAAATTGCCATGAGTAAATATCTAAAAATAGTTATTTTATTCCTTTTGGTGCTGATTTCTTTTAGGTCGAAAACGCAAGACAACAAAAAAAAAACATCTCGCGTTAAAATGAGAATAATCAAATTTCAATATCATTTCTTTCCAGAGAGAATCAGATAGATCTAGATATGCAGCACTATTTCCTTAGTACACACTAATTTAAATTAATAGTTTAAATCAGAATGCAGAGTAATTTTATACGTGAAATTATAATAAATCATCAATTACTTTGTTGTTATACTGTACTTATCTATTTATATTATTTGTTTATCTTTTCTATTTAATTTGTTTATTATGTTTTTTACTTTGTTATTATTTTTTTAATATTTTCCATGCCGGCGGTGATTATGTAGATATCGCCGGGTCAACTTGAGGCCGCTACGCGACCTCGACTATAGTCTTTGGAATTGATAAATCAGTAAAGACAGACATTTATGTTGTTTTGCTCGTACTCGTTATATTTACGCATTATATTTTTACGTTGATATTTCATATTGTTTGTTTTGATTCTGATTTTGATGTTAGTGTAAATATCTGTATTTAAAAAGAATAACAAATCCAAATTAAACATTTTAAACAAACATGTTACTTTTTCTTTATTATTATTATTTATTTATTTACTAGATTTTAAATTTGATTGATTTTAGTTATCAATAAAGTGGTTTTTATTTCATATGTAATAAAAATAATAAAATACATTAAAAATGATGTTTTTCTAACGTGCCGCGATAGTAGAAAAGCAGATACACTAAAATATATATATAAATAACATTCGTATAGCTAAAATGGCAGTACTTTTAAATTATTTATTAAATATTGTAAATAACGACCAGGAATTAGATTTTTAAGAGACTTTCGACTAGAAACGATCTCTGAGATACGAATTTTACTCCCATGAGATTTTTTTGAAGACAACTCTCAAGCTTTCTAGTCTCGATGTACACATGTCTCAGGAATTTAGCGTCTTGCACCTCACTTCATGCTTGTCATAAATAAAACGTCAAATATCATTTTTGTTCGTCAATCGGGCGATTTAAGATCTCCCCTGCTATTGTTTAAACGAAATAAAAGATTGTAACTGAACGTTTTATATTAATTAATGCGTCTATTCTTGCATGATTGTTTTTTTTATGAAAACCCGATTCGCCATATAGATAATATATATAATAGAATATATTTAAGTAACAAAACAATAAAAATAATGAAAAGAAAAACCAAAAAAAGTTTACACATATATATATAAATATAAACAAAATAGAATTACTAAATTTCAGTCACAACTATTATTATATATGTAACTATTCTGTAGTCGAACTTACGTCAAATTTTAATGAATTATGTCAAACTTTTAAAATACCTAAGTAGTTGTAAGGATTTATGGTGGTTTTAGTTAACGTCTGTGTATACGTGTCGAATCTCGATGCCGATGGTTTGAGTATTTGTCTCTTTCTATCGAACTCAAACCTATCTCGTAGTTCGTCTCTAGAAATGCGTACAGTGTTGAGATGTATCTCAACTAAATCTCAGAGATTACCTCATCGTGTCTCCTACCGCGGACATGAACCTAAATGTATACAGCAAGCATGAAATAGAAAATTAATTAAATATGTATGCAAAAATATACAGCTTCAAGCAAAATCTGATACTGATGTATTTTGAGATAAACTATAATTAATATAATATATAAAAAAGTGAAATGTTGGAGAGAAAAATGTAACTGAAATTTTTCAGTTACATTGTTACGTTATTGTTAACCGAGACAGTAAAATAATTAATTATTATTGATGGCTAAGGAAAGCGATAATGTACGGTTCTATTTAATTTAATACATGGAGACCCGCATAAAATAAATATTTTAATTAGCAATATTTGAATATATCCGAGAACACACAATTACTGGATTTTTACCTACAAAGACACTGTTATTAAACAAATAAAGCTATTTTTTATTATATTCAATGGCAAATAAACGGAAGTATGGGGTAATTACAGGGCTAACGACCTTTCTTGAGCTAGCTTAGGTGATCACTTTATATAAAGATAACGTTCACCAATTCTTTCCCCGCCATCTCCACATTATACACAAGAGTAAAAAAGACACAAAGACGATTATTGATTTGTAGAGTATCATTTAGTTTTAATTAAATACAAAAAAATTACACTTTTATAGGTGGATTTCAATATAATATTTGAAAAACCCCTTTTTTCTTTATAAAAGTGACACGTTTGTGTAGTTAATTTAAATTCCCATCGATAAAATCTTAATTTTTAAATGAATAATTAAATTTTTTTCTCTAGGCACACTTTTGTTGTTTTCAATTGCTAAGGCTAATATGGTTCTGTGTTTAATAATTGTCTACTTTTTATTGTTTATTCATCTTGATTTTAATTTAATTATGTTTTTAGGTCTCTATTTTTATAGAAAAACATTCTGTTATTCCTCTTATAAATACTATTTTATTTTAATTCTTCTAGCAGTTCTATCTGTTAAAAAATAATGATTGTCACGTTTGATATTTGAACTTGCTTACTATTCGGATTAACTGGTATCCAGAACAGAGATTCAACCATTCATCAAGGTTTTTAAGCAAATACGTTATCACGTGATAAATCACATCACTGTAGGCGCCGCAATAAGGTTTAAATATAAATGCGCGCGGTGGTAGTGTGAATTGAGCATTGAAAAATCACCGCACTAATAGAAACGCATGGAGTGGTCCCCTGGCGGCAAATGCAAGAAGCGGGAGACGGACATGGAGATGGAACTGAGCGGGTCGCTCGGCGGCTTAGCCGAGAAGGCTTGGAAGAAAGTTGAATTTGGCGACATGTTGCATTTTGTCTGGTAAAATTTAGAAAGCATCGATGAACCTGACGTATCATATAATTTGATCATTGACTGGCAGTATCTGGGATATAGAGTGTCCATTCATATGCAATAGATACCTGCTATGGTTTCGCAATTTTGATGGAAAACATCATGGCGTTTCCTTCCGTTAATTTGGCTCTGATGAGTATCTGTGACCTGGTCCATGTGTGAGATTAGTCTCCAAAATATCCGCGGAGGAGAATGGATGGAGAAGTTGGACGAAGTGAAGTCAAGTGTACTATGTGAATAGTAATTTAGAACATTGAAGATAATTGTTTTAGGTTAAGAATTTTAGTTCATAATAAGAAAATTATTGTACAGGGTGGGACACGAATGTTGTCACAAAAACAAATGCGAATACTTCTGTTTTTTTATTTATTATTTCTTTTTTTACAGAATTAAAGACTGTATATATATTTTTTTAATGAACAGTATTGAAGACGCAGATATAATACGAGTGGTGCAACTGTATTATGAACTAAAGTCTCAAATTTTGGTACAGAGCATCTAGGACTCAAACAAATCGGAATGCGCCCAGTCGGTGGACCATTATGCAAATTGTAGAAATATTTAAATTTGTTTCCATAAAAAATTTTAATTACAAGCTACTTGATTCCAAAAGATTTACCAATTCGAATTCCTCCAAAAGTTGTGTCGTTTTGTTGATAGTGATGTAATCTTCATAAATTGCTCATTTATGTCAGGTGAGGCGCACTTTGATTTAAATGGAAATGTAAACAAGCACAATTATCGTATATGGGCCAATGAAAATGGACACCCTGTGTGGGGAGTAAGCAGTATCTGCCAACTGTTTTGTCGACCCTTACTTTTTTGAAGCAAACGATGCCGTGAATGAAGAGCGCTGTCTAAACATGCTGGAACAATTTTTTTTCCTAGAAATGCGCCGAAGACGAGTACCTTTCTGAAATGTATAGTTTCAATAAGGTGGAGCCAGTTGTCATAAAACAAGACCAATAGTGGCGGCCCTGCGTGAAAAATTTGGTGAAAAAATAATCTCACGGAATACCGAATATAGTTGGCCCCCAAGGTCGTCTGACCTCATTGTTCCAGATTTTTTTTATGGGGATATTGTAAGCAAGAGGTGAATAAAACTAAGCCACATAATAAAAATGAGTTAAAAGAATCCATAAGGGCCGTTATTGAAGCAATACCCTGGACAACATTAACATCAGCAATGAACGTTTTGGTCAGATGCAGGGTTTGCATTAACGAAGGTGGAGGACAACTAAAATAAATTATTTTTATAAAATAACTCCTAAGCTAAAAATTTAATAGAATTCTTAATCAAAAAAAATAAAGATATAAAAACAAATTAAACATAACAGAAATATTCACATTTGTTTTTGTAGTAACATTCGTGCTCCACCTTATATTTTGTGTGACTTTCTCTTCTGAAAGTCATGTATTAATTTCAATCTCTTTCATTTTGTAATAATGTATTGATTATGGAAAAAGCGAAGCAGTTCTATAATTATAATTTTATATATAAAATTGGTCGAGTTTACGTTTATTGGTCCATTCTTTTTTTGTTCATCAAAATATCCGGCACCGCACCCAGACTGAGCCGGTCGGCGGCAATGTTTTCTGGCGTTCGATCCGCCAGAGCTAGAACGTATTGTAATAACATTTGCCTATTGACGGGACTACATCACCGTTATTTTTACTGGTGTGACGTGAAATGTCTCATAAATCTCAGGGTGTCTTAGGACATGTCTAAAATACAACTGTTTTCTAATATTTATGGTACTTGTCTTTCTTTATTCTCATTACAGTACGTTGTAATTTCTTATTATATCAGTCCAGCATATTTAAACAGCACTGTATATTCATATTTCAAACGTTTCAATACAATTTTAGTGAGCGTCTTACTTTTCACACCATATAACAGGACTGAAAAAATATAATACCGTACTAATCTCACTCACAAGTTGTGAAGAAGAAGTGACTAGAAAGTATTTTATTTTAACAATTATAGTCCTGGTTATTTAATTTGTATTCTTCTTCAATGATCTACAGAATGACTATTATGTTCTAGGCTGATGTTGTTTCGTCAAAATTGCAAGCATAGCTCACGCTATGTGTGAGGTGGCACCGTCCTGTTAAAACCACGTGTGTTACAGGCCCAATCGACCCAATTTGGTTACCAAAAAGTTTTTACAGCACTACCTCTTGCACCCTGAAAGAAATAGGGCTCAATGATTCCGCTGGACTACATGGCGCACCATAAAGTAACTTTGCGTGGATATAAAGGTCGTTGGTAGATTAATTGAGTATATTTAGTGGCTGTTTTGCTTATTAACAAAACCCGCCAAGTCGCAATGAACTTGGTCGCTAATGATGATTTTTTACAAAGTCTGTTTTGTGTTTGTTTTAATGTTTTAATGGCTTTAACATGTTGTTGAGACGGTAGATGCTCCGTAATAAACTGTAATTAACTACTCTCTACGACTACCAAATGCGAACTGACAAATATTTGCCAAACCAAAATGGCAGCCAAACAAAATCACATAATATTCAACTTGTAATATGGGGTGTTTAACGAAAAAATTTCAAGATTAAATTGTAATTGCTCGTAAACCATCAGGGTGAGGGATATTGTTCGACGCGCGTAATTTGCGGATTTGCCAGTCGCTATGAGCCACTAGTCGGGAGCGCACCACACGTTCGCGGTTGAGTAATATTTAAAGTGCGGTAATTCATTGGTTCGTGCGCGTCACGATTTTTGTACTCACTTTAATATTCGACGAGTAAGTGATCGGCCGAGCACGCAACTTATCTGGTGTTGGGTTCAAAAGTTCAGACAAGAAAGGACAATGGTTAACCAAACTCCTCCGAAACCATCAACGTCAGCAGCGACGCCAGAACATGTGGCTCAAGTTCGACGTGAAATTATGTGCGTTAATCGATAAGGAAGATTGCAGCCTCTATTATATATATATATATATGTATAAGTTATATTGAAAAATATACTTTTTACCCATACAAATTGCTAATCGTGCAGTTTCTCAACGAAAATGACTATTCTTTACGTGAAACGCTTGGAAACATTGTATACTAACGAATCACATTTTCATATAGATTACTAGGTTAAAAAACAGAACATGAGATACTGGTGCCCTGACAATTCAAGGAAACGCCATCAAAAACGTTTGCAATGTCCAAAAACGACAGTGTGGTGTGAAATTTCAGCCCGAGGGATAATTAGCCCTTATTTTTTAAACGAGTGAGACAGTCACTGCTGACGTGTATTGGCGAATGATCGACGAGTTTTTGGTACCGCAACTGCATGTGTTTTACGGGTTCAACAACAGCAATTCAGCAAGACGGGGCCACTAGCTGCCTTGAGCACCTCGATCATCGGACCTTACACCGTGCGACTTTTTTTATACCTTTAGTATATGGATTAATTTGTTGGGGAGACGAAAATAATAAACTAAAAACAATACTGTACACTGATTTATTATTTAGTACATTAGTACTATTTGGAATAGAAGAGGTCCATCCCGGTAGCAACTTAATATTTTTTCAATACTAATTAAATGTATTAATTAGAAATATATACATATAATATCAAGATTAATCTTGATGACAATCCTCCAGGGGATAAAACCCAGTAATTAGTTCCTACAAAGATTTGGACATACTCAAAATATTATATATAATCAATTTTATCGAAAAATATCGTTGTTGCGCAACCGGGATTCGAACCTGGATTTCTTTCCAAACCGGGGAAGGTGTATTATCCAACTATGCTGCAGCTACAGTACTTTTGATGACAAATTTTCGAACCTATATGTTACACTTTTCAAATTTCTAATTCATCTATCGTTCCATTATTTGAAAGCCATCTATTTTATTTTTACAAAATCTCAAATACTTTTGAGTAAACCGATAGAAGACGCCAGAGTTAATAATTTATGTTCATTCAATTTTAGACACATTGATACCACTTATATACTATTAAGGAGAACATATTCTTATTATGAAGTTGTAATTATTCAGAACATAGGTTTTTAGAATTCATTTTTATTAAATTTTGTACACATTGATACAACTTAATCACGTGATCACAGATCTATGTTCTGAATAATTACAACTTCACAATAAGAATGTGTCCTTAATAATAAAATTTTTCGATTAGTTGATTTTTTCTGTATATCTTTCTAGTTGTTAATTTAATTTGTATTCTTGTACAATACTTTCATTTTTAACCCGGTAATGAATGAGTTAATATACTTGATAAGCGTTACACTTACTAGGTCTCTACACTGTTTCAAATGGTACGAAGTGAATCTGTTGTGAAGCATAGTTCGGCTAAGTGATGTTCCATACATCGAGCTGCAAATCAGTAAAGCAAACGAATCATGCTAGGGTGCTCGCTTTTTTACTATTTTTTCTTTCGATCGCGCTCCGCAGTTTAATATTTTTCCGAGGCTAAAAATGAAAATGTTTTTCACAGTGAAAAGTAAGTTTAAATGTAATATTTGATAATGTATTGCGTAAATAATAAAATGTTCCTTGAAACATTCAAATCAAACTTGATTTACATGGATGCATCAGTTTTTAAGTGTACCAAGCGAATACTATCAGAATTTTATTTTATTATATTTGTGTAGTATTTATCTAAATGTTAACGTGTGTTGATGTATTTTTCAACGTTTTAATAAATTGATAACGACAGTTAGAGACATAAAGATCAAATTGGTTTTTTATTTGAATCAAGCTGATTGTTTTTTAAACAATAAACATTTAAGGTGAAACATTTTAATTATTTAATAACAAGAAAGCTCGCGTTGAACTAATGAGGTTTTTCTATTGTTATTGAAATATTCTTTAATAATTCTCTAAATCTTTACTAAAATCAAAACTGTCACTTTAGTAGTATGTACATTTTTTTGGGAAAATGTATTGTTCGATCGTTGGTAAAAAATATTCGCTCATCGAAAGTACATTCAATGTACACAAATTTATCGGATAGTAAAACCTCCAACACCGAATAGTAAAAACCGTAAATCATCAATTAAAAATGTCCGACACTTAACAGCTGTTTCAAAAGTCATTTGTCACAATATTACTTTGAATTAAAAGTATACGACAACAAATCATTCAATATCCCGCTATTTTAGTAATTAGATTTCATCCGATGATAGACCATAAGATAATATAGTTTCAGTGTAGTTACAGATTTCGAACGCAGGGGTGAATAAAGCCATAGATAAAGTATATGTACGTATTGGCAATTGTGAATATTTAAAATAAATCAAATTCTCAAATATTTGACGATTGCACTAGATTGCTTTCACATAATTAGACGAGATTATATTTGACCATGGTAAATTTGACGTACAAACAGATCGCAATTGTTTTTTACTACGAGCAATGGTAAAATGTTACCATAATAAAAAAATTCTACTGGTCATACAACCCGCTAGTACAGTGTGAGTACAGAAGAGTCAATATATCGGAAGAGACGCTGTACTTGCTGTATCTTCTAACTTTATATAGATGTCATTAGTGTTCACACTTTTAATAAGCTATTTTCCCATCGTTATTAATAGATGTACATATTTTGACTCATCGGCAGTGACGGTTGTGCGAAATTTTAACGCCTCAAAAAACGGTTCAAAATTTTATTACATCTGAGTTATTTTTGTAATCAATACTTCTAAAGTATCACCCTGTAAAGCGCTCAAAAATAGCGCCCTTTTCTTTTTTTCAGACTGAAATTTATCATCATTGAACATCAAATATTGGTCATAACGGACATAAAAAATATCCCAATCATCCTCGAGCCCAAACGATCCCAATATTCTCGTTTCCACGGTTGTTCCCGCAGCGCTTCCCCACCCAGACAAGAAGGTACTTAGTTCCGATCCTGGCTGGTGGCCTCCCGGCTGCTCTCCTCTCTCTCTGGCTGTTGGGTTTTTCGACCCTGTTCTGGATGTCCGCTACGTACCCTGGTTATGTCCCGCCCTCGAGACGTCTCTGCTCTCCTGAATAGTTGCTCCCCTGTAGTACTCTCGGTGCTGAAGTCGCCGCTCCGGTTCTCTGTCGCCTCCGCCAAACCACTTATCGTTCTAAATGTCACCAGTTCTTTTAAACCGGTTCTGCCTGCTTCGTTAAAGTCCTCTTCAAGTCTTCGCTCCTCGAAACTTGTTCGCGCGCGATATTTATCGCTAGTTGACAATACTCTTCCGAGTCTTTAAAAAAATTTTTTTTTTCCTATTTGACTCCCGCTGATGACCCTGCTATTGTATATATAGCTCCGCAGTCTTCCACCGTCTACGCCACTGTGAAATTTTGGGGGAGGTTAAATTCTTAAATTCTTATATGCGAGCTGTGGTATAAGTTTTATTTGCCCGACACGCTTTTTAAAACGTGACATCTCAGACACGCCCGGTCTACTTCTTCCTCAGTGAATCCATCACAACACAATTGACTAAGTGACGTCACTTCACCAATGCAATCCATATTGCACTGTATAAAAGCTAATAGTGTATTAATAATAGTTCCACAATTCTTGTACTTAACGTACAAACTTGGGTAGGCATTCAGAGGAATATTAGATGCCTTTTTTTTATTTTGTCACTTTGTAACAATCTCAAGATGATTTCTATTATTTCCTGATCAAAATCTCAACACGTGCACATATTACTGAGATTTATCTTTTGTCTCATTCCGTGGACACGGGTCATAGAAAACATTATAATTACTAAACAGTCACTTATCGTTGGTGGAATTAGTTCATTTTATCATTTAATACAATATTTAACGATTATGATTGTCTGAGACAAGCTCGTCATTGTCAATGGATTTGAAATGAAATCCAACGATGAAATGGAATGACCAAATCAGCGACGACCAGTCAAAAAAACCAAAATTCGTCTGCTGAAGAAGAAGAAGTATAGTGAGGAGCTGAAAATCACAAACCGTGAGTCAATCACTGATATATTTGAGTCATACCCACTATCAGTGATTGAATATCTGGAATATCGTGAATCGTTATTAAATTTTAAATTGATTCTCACTAATTTAATTGACGTAATTTGATTAGCGCCATCTATTGGAATCTGTTTTTGTTGGTAATACATGCTACCTTGTTGGTAACTTAATTTTATTTTGTTCTTATTTTTATTTTACTTTTTGTAGGTATGTGCATGAATATGCAGTAATTTTATACTAATTGTTTAATTATTTATGTTAGATATGTTTTTTTTACGCAATTGAAGTTTTAATAATATAGATACAGTAATAATAACGTTTTTCGGTTTATTTTGTATATTGTGATATCAGAAACTGTGATCAGTCACCGTTTTCAATCACTGATATTATCAAATACCAATCACAATCACATCAGTGAGTCAAGAGTAACATTTTTTCTCATCACTACCATATATATATATATAAATAATTGTCGGTAAATAGAAAATTGTTATTCCAATTTTTTTTAAGTGCATTTTTTTTCTAAAGTGTAATAATGATTTAGAGTTTCTGTTAATTTTTTTAGCTTAGCCTTTCAAGTCATATATTAATATAAAAAACGCAATTGAAAAAGTGTCATATAATTAGTAAAAGAAGTTAGCAACGAAAGAATTAAAAAAAAAAAAAAAAAATTCAAAACATTGTGAATATTTGAACTAAGTGTTAACAATGCAATAAATTATTAATAACGATATACGTTAGCTGTCAAATATTTAATTTAAATAATTTGGTTGAAAACCTTCAAGTTTATCAAGTTTATATGCATAATTAACATTCATATTAAATTAAAGCATCATTAAGAAACATTCTTCAATTTGTATTCATGAATTCGCTCGATCGTTTTCGCAAACTTACATTTTAGTCGGCTGGAGGTTGGCTGGTTCGTTGATTCCTCTCCACCACAGGTAACAAACGTCGCGGCGTGTACAGTTACACTCGCGAAAATGATTATAAAGTATAATAGAATTAACGAAAGATTATTAATAAGCGATAGCGGAGTGAAGTGACGGTAGTTTATCTTGCTGCAGTTAATAGATTTAAATTACTGCGAATTCTTATTTCTTCCTTGTGCTTAGGCATAGGTTATAAGAAATAAAGGGAAGGATATATGCAGTTAAAATTGGGTAAATCGCAAATTGAGTGTATGCATGAGGCAATAGATCAAACACCAAAAATTGAATAGAATTAAATTAATTAATTTTAATCGGCGCTAACAGATGAGAATTTTTAAAAATGATCAAACAACTATTTATTTAATATGTAGTTTATTTTATATGGAATGACCTTAATGACTTAAATAAATTGATTTGAACAATAATAAGTAATAATAACAATATAAAAAATAAAAAAACAGAGGATATACGATAAAATAAATTGAAACATAAAGAAGTTTTTTATTTGTGTTATTTGAGATGCCTCAAACAAAATAAAATGTTAGTCTAAAATAATTCAAAATACTAAATATTAAAAATCTATTGTATTTTCATACATTTTTTATATTCCTCGTAAGTTTCTTGCAAAATACGCGGTAATTTGTTAGCATTATTAGCTTAACGGAAAAACTCTTTTACTACAGAGGGGTTTCAGGTTTGGGAATTTGAAATTTACCTATCTATTCATGTTAAAAAAATCTGAACTTTCTGAACATTTTAAAGGATCTCTAATAAATGTTGCACTCCGCAATTTGTTAAATTTTATTTTATATTTTGCTGGTAAGCAGGATATTGAAAATAACTTCCAATCCACGAGAAGGATTCTTGCATACCAGAAGATATGATGAGAAACTTCTGATCACAGGAACATTTGAGGAAGATCGAGCAAGATAACAAATTTTGTATTTGGAATTCCGAGAATGACAAAACTCTTTTGATGAAAGTATGTAGAATGGTGTATGTGTATATTCTTACAACATTACCACACATGGAACGTATCATCAGAGTAATGAATAAGAAGCTCTTTAGACATAACTCTTTAAATCCTTTCATCAATCAAAGGAAACGTGGATCAAAACCATAGGATACTTTTCAGTGCCAAAAGTGAATTCCTAATTCGGTCAACGAACTTTCTTGTTTTGTGCACCGCAGATATTTAACAAATTGCCACTGGACCTTAAAGGATCTAAAGTGATTAACGATTTTAAACCAAAAATAACAAAGAGATTGTTTGATATGAGTAAAAAGCAAAATAAAACTAATTTGTTATTTGTGCTAACCTAACTACCTACACATTTTTGTCTCCAACAGACAAAAATATTTTTATTAATTTTTTTACAAAAACATTTTATAACTTCTGATTGTACTTTTTTTTAACATAACTTTTTATAACTTAATTAACATTATACTTACTTACCTTACTTTATATCGATTGTACACGATCGATTTTAACAAATACAACTTTTAAAAACTGTACAGGTAATTGCTTTAGAACATACCACGTCTAGTTAAGTAATATTATTTCCATTTGTACTATTTAATGTACAAAAATTAAAAATTATTTGACTATATCCAAGAATTGACTAAAAAAAAAATATCTAGAAGGATATTGCAGGAAATATTTTATTTATATTTTAAAATATGACGTCACTCACTGTGTATCATATGATAAATGATGTGAATGAAATGGCTTCTCTCATGTTTTAGAACTGTACCTATACCGCGGTGCAATGCTTCACAATTCTGCGAGAAACCAGTGTCATATTCGAAACTAATCTATAACAGCTAATTCTCAGTAACTAATCATCATTATAATCCTATCACACGATCATAATAATAGTGTTCATTGGGTGTAACAGCTGATCACTAATAACGTGGTTTGTGGTATTTGAAAAAAATTTAAATTCAAGTAATTTACAGTCATATTAATTTGAACAGTCTCTTTGTCCTCAGCAAACATGGCAAGCAGACTATAAAAAAGACGCACTCGTGTGTAAAAAATATCATTCAAGAACATTTGAATCGATAGAGCATATCGTCTCGTTGATCTTCCATATATCAAGCATCATGACGAAATGCTTGCTTTTATACCTCGGTTTTCTATCGGCCATCTGTCACAGTTTTTCAAATTGTTTGAATGATTCGGCATCTGTTTCGAATTCTCACTGCGAAGGGTAAGTTTTTAATATATTTAATATTTTGGCTACTTTAACACAGACAAGAGTCTAGAAAAGCAACCAGAACAAGACTGAATCTATCAAATCTCTATCTTTACTGTAATCAATCAAAAATCTATAAAGTTAATAATAATTATTATTTATTTAAACAAAGTTTATTATATTATTTTACCGTTCAGTTTTTACTTCTGATATCAAAAAATATGAATAAACATGTCAAAAAAGCTAAATTTTCACGTTTAAATATAGGGGGAGTCCAGAACATTTGAACGAATTGGCAAAGCGGTTGTAATTTTTTTGGAATTAACATAGGGAATTAAAATCGACATGTAAAAAAATCTTGGTTATCAAGCTACGAGTACAATATATAAATTTCGTGATTTTCTAGATTCGTTAAAAAAAGTATTGTGTCCGTTAATTAAAATTATTAAAAAATGGCACAAGTCTCCACAATATGTGGGAGATTTAAATATACCCAAGGAAATTGTGAATAATGGATTAAATATATTTCAAAAATGTTTTATAAAAAAGTACAAAAATTTAATTATGAATGCAACTATTTAACTACTAAAATAGGTATTTTTTTCTTATATCCATTGTTTAACATTTTTTAAAATTCCATTGTTTAATGTGAAATAATATAAAATCAAGATTTTTCAATATTTAAATCAATTAAAAATGATTATATTGACGACGTCCGTTATTAAATTAATCAACAAAGAGAAAATTCAGAAAAATTCGTCGTAGAAAATCAGCTAGTGTAGAACTATAAACAAAAATAAATCAAGTCTCCATCTATCTCACATAAAATATAATATTTAAACTTTTTATAACTAATTATAACAAGCCCGTTGAAATGTCAAACATTTTTAAAACAATAAAGTACATATAAAACATGCTTAGATTATTAAAGGCAGTCAATTTAATATGATTTATATGTACTATTCATTTAGTCTTTAGACATCGATCGCGCAAACAATTAATCAATAATAACACAAGCATCGATCATTCGGATATTCTCGATCACCAACTAGTACTTAATCAGACTTTTTCTTTCATTTAGATCACTGGTTTAGAGATCCATCTGTGATATCAATAATATAACCTCTCTACTTTGTTGTTCGTAATCATAGCAAGTGAATTTTTCGCATGCATATATCGTGGACATATCTTTTGCAACGGGCGCAAAACGCATACTTACATTTAGTCTTTTTTACACAGGAAACAATACCAGCTTATCTCTTTCTTTCTAATTTCTCACCTGTCGGAAGCTCTCGGCATAATGAATTTGAGTATTTTTTCCTCCTTTGCTGTCACTATCAACAGACTGAAGAACCTGTCTCGTTACTTTTTCTTTCTGTTTATTTTCTTATCTTCTTTAGTATTTTTATGGTACCATTTTGAGTTTCCTGTGGTATTTCTCGTTCTTTCGGTGTTTTTATCAAAATGTTAGTCTTTCAGACCGCCTACTACGTCACATCGATTTCATAGGTGAAGATTTAAGGTAATTCTTATAATTTTGAAGGCTGTCAAAGCGCGTAGATGGAATATCTAAAGCCCTGTAGCAATTTTTCTTACTGACATTCCTTTATCGACATCTTCTATTGCATACAGAGTGACATCAATCAAAACAAAATTTTATTTTTTTTCACTCAAAGTGCATCAAAACGCATTTCTCTCGATTGTAACTAAATAGCACTGCCAACCTCGGTATTGTCACAGGATATATGGGAAGCGCAAAAATAAATATTTTACCACGAAAACCGCTCAAAAAGCGTAATATTTAAAAAAAATATTTGCGGTGCCTCAAGTCTTCTCCTTGGTCAAGCGTCGTGGACTCCCTCTACCGTACGAAATATTCAAGTGTTTCGTCGTAAGTTTGAACATACGAATTTTTATTTTATATACCTACATAAGATAAGAAGTAAAGTTGATTTTGGACAATGCCTTAATATTGTCTATAATATAATATTAATATATTGCCTCGAAATAAAATTGTTTGAGTGATTTAGCAACTGATTCTGGTTAACGAGACAAACAGTGAAAAGCATGTTCAAATATTAAAAAAGTGTTTGAAGATGTACTGTATAAATAATTGAAGCGTGTCTTGGAATATTGACCTCCTTTACCTAATTAAATAATGTATCACTATTAAACTAATATTAATTCACATGTCATCTACCAAGTGAAAAACAAAATAAAGGCCAGAATTGGATTATTGTTATACAATTTCATGATTTCTGTAATTTTCTTTATACTGTTTTAGTAAATTAGTAAGTACGGTAGTTCAGAGGCATATTATTGCGAGGATTAAATAACTTCTGTTTCTCCTTCTTTGCTACTTCCTAACGTAACCTAACGTATACCTTGGCGGTATTTTCTTCACCTTCTTTTCTGTGCATACTTGTCCAAGTGCAGCCATCTAAAACCTCTGCTACAATTATTTCGAAGAAGACGTCCTAAGAGGGATTATTCAAACACTTCAATTTATTTTTAAAATGTTGATTGCTTATGGAATAGTTTTAATTTACGATTTTTATTTATATTATTAAAGAAAAATATATTATTAATTATCGCATAAAAGGATATTGTCATTAACCAATGGTTAATGACAATATATTAAAGGTGTATTATTGTTGACCAGTGTTGACTCCGTATAAAACTATTTTTTAAAGTCTAATTGTAATTGCATATATTTGTCAATAATAGTAGGATAAAAAAAAATTGTCAATTTAAAAATTTTACGATGATCCATTAAACATATTATTTATTCGTAAGCTATATTTTTAAATATTTAAGATTAATCAGTTTGTGGTTTAGATATATAAAACATTACCACCTTTTAAAATATTTCGATAACTTCTTACTGGATTTATAAGATTCAATAACCTAACTAATTCTGTTAACAAAGTCAATTTGAAAGGTTAATTTAATTGAATCGATTTATAAAGTTTTATTAAAAAAATATATATTTGAATTTGAACATAGACCACAATTGTTTTTCTACCAACTTAAAATAATTAGTTGGTAACGTTAAGGTTCTATATGTATTATTAATCTTTTTAAGATCCAAACATACGGGAGTGGTTAATCCTAGGGTAACCATCGAGCAAGGTGTACTGGAGGGATTAACAAAGGTTACCAAAGCAGGTTTTGAATATGACAGTTTCCAAGGAATCCCTTATGCTAAGCCACCGATAGGAGAACTAAGATTTCGGGTATATATTTATTTATTTATTATTATGCAACCCCCTATTTAGGCATTGACAGAAATTGTAAAATAACAGAAGATTACAAGAGAAGTGAAACACACAAAGAAAAAAATTTCATAGTGTTTGCATGTTTTTACATAATCAAAATTAAACATAAATATAAAATGTGAATTGAGTTGAGACACAAAAAAATGTAATAGTATAGTCCTATAAAGAATTTAATTAACAACAAAAATGTCGACTACCTCCGCATATTCATTCACAAATAATGCATTCTGGGGACTGAGGAATTAGCTAGTGCATGACATTACCACTGTAATAAAACAATGAATTGTGTCTCGATGACATCAATGGTGCGTGAAAGTCAAGCAGACCGACAATCTGGTCAATCATACCATTGATGATCCTGTATATAAATATAAGATCGGTCATCGTACGTCTCACTGCTAAGTTTAATAATTTCAGACAGCTAAGAAGATAATAATAATTGATATCTTCAGAGCGTATATTTAATTTATAATTAATAAATTTTACAAACATTCTCTGGATTCTTTCAACCACCGTCGAGTGTACAATGAAGTGTGGAGACCATATGCCTGAATTATAATCTATCTGAGGTCTGACTAGAGAAGTGTAGAGGACTTTATATATGTTGTTAATAATATTATAATTGTAAAAATAAACAAAATATCAAACTAACCTTTTTATCATTTTCTAATTTAGGATCCACGGCCAGCAGAGAAATGGAGAGGAATTCTAAATGCAACAGAAGTTGGAAGCGCCTGCACTCAATTTGACCCGTTATTTATGAATAAGTATTACGGACAAGAAGACTGTCTCTTCATTAATGTATATGTGCCGAAAACAGCTGAAAGCCATCAACCATTTCCGGTGATGGTCTGGATTCATGGCGGCGGGTTTCTTGTAGGAGACGGAAGTCCTGAATTCTATGGTCCCGATTATTTGATAGAAAAAAACGTCATTATTGTGACATTAAACTACAGGGTCGGAGTTTTTGGTTTTCTTTCCTTGAATTCCCAAGAAGTTCCAGGAAATGCTGGACTCAAAGATCAGTCACTCGCTCTGAAATGGGTAAAAGAAAATATTCAGTATTTTAATGGAGACGAGAACAAAATAACTATTTTTGGGGAAAGCGCCGGAGCCGCATCAGTTAATTATCAGATGCTGTCTCCAATGTCTCAAGGATTGTTTGATAGGGCGATAATACAATCAGGAGCTGCTACATGCTTATGGGCTTCACAAAAAGATCCTGTAAGTGTAGCATTTAAATTAGCTACGGAATTAGGATTCACGACAGACAGTAAAGATGAGGTTGTAGCATTCTTGAGAACTATTCCAAATCAACAATTGGCGTTTGCTTCCCTGTCTTCAAGTTTCATCGGCAGCATTTATTTAACATTTTCTCCAACCGTCGAGCAAAGATTTCCTAACACTGAGCCTTTCATAACCCGTAGTCCACAAGAGGTTTTAAGATCGGGAGATTTTCAAAACATACCGATGCTTGCAGGCCTGACCACAATAGAAGGTTTAATATACAGGACAGACGGATTCCAGATCCACGCTGACACTGATGCAGTAAAAAAAAGTTATGTACCAGACTTGAAGAGGTTCGTGCCTGACGAACTAATCGCAAAGTACGGCGAAAATGGCGTTGACAATATTGTAACGAAAATACAACAGTTTTATTTTCCGACAACTGATAACATATCGGATGGTCTGACAAAATTATATTCAGACTTTTTATTCGTGAAAGATGTTGTCAAAACTGTGACAACATATGCAGAACGTTCTTCCGACGTTTTCTATTATGAGTTTAATTACAGCGGATCCAGGAATTTATTAAAGTTTTTGACTACTTTTAATTACACTGATGCGGCCCATACTGACGAACTCGGATACATTTTTGACATAAGTCATCTAGGGATTGATCAAATACCCCCAACACAATCTGACATACTGATAACAGAAAGAATGGTGAATTTGTGGACAAATTTTGCAAAATATGGGTACGTAGATCGTATGATTATTTAGAATTAATATAAAAATAATTTTAAGACTACTTACTTATGGTTAAAAATTTATTTTGCAGGAATCCTACGCCTGTAATAACAGACGTTTTACCAGTTATTTGGAAACCAGTGAAGTCTTCAAAAAAAGTAGTATGTCTCGATATTGATGAAAAGTTAAAAATGGTTAGAGACCCTTTTGCAGAAAGTATACAATTTTGGAATAGTATTTACAAAATGTAGAACACCTTATACAATTGAGACCATAACACATCCACCTTGCTGAAATATTTCCTTATGAAGCCAATGTTATTGAAAAATTGTGTAATACAAATTAATTGTAATATTTATAAAGATATACATCGAAAAAATATTGTCGTTGCTACTGGGATTCGAACCCGGATCTCTTCCTATCCGGGGAAAAGCATTAACTTATTATGCTAAACCAACACAAATTTTCGAACATTATTACACTTTTAAATTAATACATCTGTCGTTCCATTATTAATAATACAACAATAATATTTTTTCAATGAATTGATTTAATATGTATATCTTTCTAATTAATACATTTTGTATTAATTTCTGTGTGTGTGTCACAGACCTATATTCTGAAAATTTAACATCACAATAAGAATGTGTTCTCCTTAAAAATAAAATTGTGTATTTCTTTTATCTTCTGTGTTTGTTATTTTTATTTATAATATAATATTATACTTCATAAAGTCACATCGTCAAATGTTTCTCTAAAGTTTTGATTTATGAACTGTTTTCACCGCCTTTATTAAACGCACTAAAAAAACTAATGAAACTGATGAAATTAAAATCATGAACTATGGGTCATATCTTTTAGTCACACTCGCTATCAGTGATTGAATATCTGGGATTATCGTTATTCGTGATTCGAAATTCTATTGATTTTTTGACGCCGCCGTTTAAATAGATTATCACTAGAATCAGCGCCATCTATCTGATTTCCATAATTCGATTAACGCCATCAATTGGAATCTGTTTTTGTTGGTAATGTTTATGCTAGCTTGCTAGTGGCCAACTTAATTTTGTTCGTATTTTTTAAACATTTTGTAGGAATGTGTATGTGCTAGCTTGCTAGTGCCCAACTTAATTTTGTTCGTATTTTTTAAATATTTTGTAGGAATGTGTATGTATGTGCAGTAATTTTTCACTAATTATTAATGCTAGAATATGTTTTATACGCAAATTAAGTATAATGTATGTTAAAAAAATATGTTTTATTTATTTATTTAGTGTATTGTGATATCAGAAGCTGTGATCACAGTCACAGTTTCCAATCACTAATATTATCGAATACCAATCACGATCACATCAGTGAATCAAGAGTACCATTTTTTCTCATCACTAGTCCTTTTTAATGGTATATATATATTTCTAGATTTTAACAAAAATTTAACAATTAAGATTTTTTGCGAAAATTTCATTAGAAATAACACTGTAGATAAGTTGTAATATTTTCATATTATCTCACTTTTACTGTGAACTTCATTTGCATGTTTACCCGTGCCTACTTATAGGGATCGATACAAAAACCGTTTTAAAATTAAAAGATTTTGCAAGCACCAAGTATCAATCCCGGTAACTCTCTCGCGCTCTACCATCCTGCTATTTCCCAATTGGACTGTGGTGCCAGATTAAAATACATGTATGTAATGGTGATTTTATGTTAGAATATAATGCATTGATTAATATGTATGATATACTTTTTTACTTATAAATTATTAACAACAACTATTATTTATATAAACACTAATCAAATTAATCAATTAGAAAGATATACATATATAATCAATTTTATCGAAAAATATATTGTTGTGAAAAAAAATAGAATATATGAAAAAAATAGTGTCGATGTAGCATAGTTGGATAATGTACCTTCTTCGGTTTGAAAAGAGATCTAGGTTCGAATCCCGGTAGAGCAACAAAAATATTTTTCGATAAAATTGATTTAATGTAGATATATACATAGACCTATGTTCTAAATAATTACAACTTCACAATAAGAATGTGTTCTTCTAATAATACATTAATTAATATAAAAGTTTTTATTTTAGTACAAATTAGATAAATCACCTTATTATCAAAGAACTACTTTCTAAAATTGCAACTTCATAATCAAAATGTGTGTTCATCAAAATATAATCTTAATTTTTGCTAACATCAATTACTATGACCCATATACACGGATAAGACTTTCGTCTCGAGATAATCTCTAAGAGATTAAGCTCCTATGAGATTATTTACAGACAGCATATGGCTTTTGTAGTCCACCGTGTATACCCCAAGTCTAGCACATTTTTCGCGCCTCATTTTACGCTTATCGTACGTCAAATGTCGTTAACCATTAACCATATTTTGGATGTATACAAAGTTTGCAGCAATAAAAATATAGTAAATTATTGTAATGCCTTATGTTTGTTTAACTTTCAGAAAAAATAATTATATGCATCTGTGGTTTTAGGTGATGTTTGTGTACACGTGTCGAGTCTCAACATCAAATTTACGTCTGTTGTTCCTACTAATCTAGTTTGTTTCCAAGTCAGAATTCCAACGTGTGTGCGACTGAGACTTCTCATCGTGTGACATTCCGTTGATACAGATCATTAGGCTTGATTTTGCAACAGATTGATTAATTTATATGGAAACGCGACCAGTTTCAGAATCACCAGGGTGACGCGATGCGAGCGAAGCTGCGGCTGTACCGGTAGTACCAATAAAGCGAGAGTTAGTAAATAAATTGAATTTACTGTTCCAGTAAAGATGTTCTCTCTTTGAACTAAAAAAGGTTGTTTTTATCCGTTTTAACTAAGCTTAAACTTTTTTCAGTCGAGTAAACACACAAACACACATATCTGTCAGATGAGGTTGTAAATTTTCCCGCCACGCCGCTTCGGGGAGAATTCGTCGATCTGTGTGTATTTTGGGGTCATAAAAAGCAAATAGCGAGTTTATTTTATTTATGCGAGCCTTTACAAAAACATAATATTATATTAAAGTGTTCCGTTAAGTGTTCCTCGGCCGTTAAGTGTTTTCGAGTCGTTAAGGGAGTTCAGAAAAACAGGTGAATGGAGAGAATATTGCAACAAAGGAGTTTAAAAAATCGCCAAGTTGTCAAACATAATAAGTAAGGCGAGCTGGTTGGCCTTGTGGTTAACCCTCGGCATGCCTAGTAGCGTTTGTCAGACCCACCACTAGGAAGAAATGTCGATATTTTTTGAAATTCGAAACTTACCGCGTCGCGTTTCTATCACGATCGTTATCGCGATCACTTTGTCGCTCCTACCGCAGTCCGCAGCACGTTGTCGTCCGAGTAGCACCCGAAAATTGTCGCTCAAATGATGACTGAATAATCATTGTTATCCAAAGACTATAGTATATTAGTAGATTCATCAGTGCCTTCAATTAATCTAAGTCTGATATTCATATCTGTCGTAAGTTTTTTTAATTAAAATATGAGAGTTTATTTATAGTAATTTAAGAAGTATTTTCAATTAAATAATAATTATTTAAATAAAAAGTATTTTCATTTATTTTCTGTAATATGATATTAAAAATAATATAAAATGTCATATTTAACATTCCTAGCACATTAATTCATATAAAAAAATTGATATTCAATTACGGGTCATCAGACCCACTAGGCATACGGTGTGATTTCAATCCACCAGGCTCGCCAAGGGTTAAGACGCTCGTCTAGTGATCGGGTAGTCGAGTAGTCGGGAGTTCGAGCCTCGATCCAGGAAATCAGCTATTTAGTCATATTTTCATAGCATAGCATTAGCTTAATTTGAAAATAGTAAGATTATTGATGCGACACGTATTCTACGTTCATATATCTACTTATAATAAAAAAAGAAAGAGTACAAATTGTATCGCACATGAATTTATCGCCGAGCAGGGGTCATATTAATTAATACGATAAGACACGTTTTAATAATTTCAAAGTGTAGTCATCGGCGCGGCGCCAAAAAACCCGTGGGATAGGTTTAAGAAAACAAAACCGTCTTAGAAGAACGTCTCAAGCGGCGGGCTGTCGCCATTTTACGTACGTACTAGCAAAATAACTGTATGTATTGTAATGAATTTGAATAAAAACAGGAGTATTCTGCTGCGGCAGGCATTCTCCATTTTGTAACCGTAGTGTGCTTATATTGAACATCTTTTGTGTTTCATTTCTTTCGACCTCATTATCATCATCATCATCGCCGATTGAGAGAAGCTGAGATCGGCAAACCACCCTTGTTATCTTGTTTCCTGTACGGAACACAAATGTTCTTCAAAATATATATCTCAAAATATAACTGAATCATAAGATACTCTGTGTTTACTAAGTTTGGCAATAAAACATGGCATATAATTTATCGTAGGATTTTGAATGGTATCGGTGTACACTAATCATAGGAATCAGCGACATACTACGATAATGTAAAAAAAAAACTGTTAAATATATATTTCCTTTTACTATATATGTATATAAAATGTTTTTGGTCACTATAGTTTTTGTGGGAGACAATGATGTCATCGCTAATTTGTGGTCTTATATAATATGTAATATAATAATACACCAACGAGTACAATTTAACATGAGCCGAAGGAAGGTGAATTTTAAGAGTAAAAACATATTTTTCCTAAAATGAATCAATTATTTCGACAGTTAGTCGAAATAATATAAGAGATAAAAGAATGAAATAAAACTAAAATAACCGACATGATTTACTTGTAACTTTTGGACGGAAATCAACATAAATCTTTTCCTTTGTATATATTGTATCATGAATATTTCTATAGCCGGCCAATGAAGAAATATTATTTTTATATTTCATATCTTTCCGAGTTTGAATCGAGTAAATACCGAGCTACAGTATGCATATATTGAGATAACGATTCTACAGTTTGAACTATAATTTTGAATTTAAATTCTTGTAAGTAATAAAATTTGATTGGATGTGAATTTCTCCACTGTCTTCTTAACATGATATAAAATCAGGAAATTACACAATATGAACGATTGACATACTCAGAGCAGTATGATTATTTTGTTCAAATACCATACAATTGTTCCATTATTTTCGACAGTTCTATCAATTGTTCTATCACTTTCGGGAGCAAGTACGGTTCGAGCGAGGAAATACGTCATTGGTTGGGAATATGAATTCTGTGTCGAGACAACCCGGGAATACTATGGTTTTTTGCTGTCCCGAGTTCCAGGACTTAAAAAAAACAAGGCAATTTTTTTTGATATTATTCATTTTAAATGAGTTAATTAATTAACTAGAAAGAAATATATAAAAAAATCTATTTATCGTAAAAATATTTTAATTGCAGTCCATTGCAGTGCAGCAGGTAGCTAGCTACCTAGCGGTGCACGTACGCCATTTCTTGTAGCCTGTAACTACTAACAGAGCGAAATATATGAGCAGCTTTATACAGGTTCTGAAGAGAATAATTTTGTAATTGAGAATAAATTTGAGAATAATTATTTTTTCTTGTAAAATAAGATATTAATATGTAAGATTAAATGGTGTCATCTTTTAATGAAACAAAATTTATATGCGATTATTTGAAAAAGATTATTAGAAGACTTCAGTTTGTCATTGATTTTACCAGATATATCAGATATTGTCCTTCGCGATGTTTCTTTATCGATTGTTTTTTAAATATTCTTTAAAATTGTGTATGTTTTATAATCAATTTATTAATCGCACAGGATTAGTCGCCGAGGTGACGCCAATTAATTTATGTTGTAAGGACATGAGGCGGTGATTTGGAGGTATAATTGTCAGCGTAGAGCCGGAGGGACATGGGATAGGTTTCAGTAAACAAAGACTCATTTTTTGATAAGTCGCTGTCTACCTTCTGAAATGATGGGGAAATATTAATCATACTTTTAAAATTAGCAATATTAACTTGGTGGTTAATTTCAATTGTGGTTATTAAACTAAGATAATAAATAAAAAATAAATATTAATCAATTAGATTATTGTATGTAGTGAAATAAAATAAGGTATTCTGCGGGCGGGATCGCATTCTCGATTCTATCACCGTAGTGTACTTAATTTGAACATCTTCTGTGTTTCATTTCATTATTATTATCGCTAGTTGAGAGAAGCGGAGATCAACGAACCACTCTTGTCTATATTTTTTGTTTCCTGTACGGAATGTGTAAGATTAATTTCATGTTAAAAACTACAAATAATTATTATATTAAACAATTTTTTTTTTAAGGAGTCAACATTTTTGTTGTGAAGTTGCAATTTTAGAACATAGTTCGATGATATTTTCATATGAATTAAATTAATGAACTAGAAAAATTGACAGAAAAAATCTATTTATCAAAAAACATTTATCCCAATAGCAACTAAATATTTTTTAGATAAATATATTCTTTCTAGTGGATTAATTTAATTTGTATTAATTTTACTATTGATTTAATTCATACATATGAATATTTAAAAAAATAAATTGATATTTAAATTAAATAAAATTCATGGTCACGATTTACGGAAATTCCCGGGATTGAAAAATTTGACGCTCGAGTCTTGGGAATTGAAAAATGTCGAGAATGGTTGGGAAGATGCTAAGCCTGTATTGGGACATTTGGCGCTTCGTTGAAAATCCAAGAAAGGGAAGGATCCAGGATTCTGAAGAGAATTCTAATTTCATTGCATAGTTAGTATGCAAGAATACCTTCACTCTAGGTACTCAATTTGGTTAATTCGCTTATTTAAAGTAATGTCTACATAAAGATGTTATCTTTAAAACCGGTGCTCTGACTCTATTCATTTCGCTCGTTCAATGCCTTATATAGTGGTCCGGAACTATGATACTTTTGAAAACTTTCCTCGCCTCTCGTAGCCACTACAGCTACGCTTCCGAATGGTAGGTACTCAGCTACGATGTTAGCGCCCATAGAATTCTTTTCTTAGAGGAGAATTTTGACCTGTTTCAAATACGCGTTTTAATTCAAAAAAATAATTTTCTTGAATTATATTGCGATTCATCTCAATTTTTTTAATATATGTAATAACGTATTGCTTATTCTAGCGATCGGATACAAGTCATCAAGTTAGTCCTAGTCAAACTAAGCTGAGTGAGTGCTTATGCTATAAAAATAGTTTATAAAATACTACAAGAACTCTATTTTTATAAAATAAAATAAAAAATGAGACGTCAATTTATTTTATTAAAAAACCTCATTAATTGTAATTGTATTGTTTTAAATATAATACAATTTTCTCGGTTAATTAAAAATAATGTTTCATACATTTTTTACAATTGTAATGCAAATATAATTTCTTTTTAATTGAGTTTCAAACAGAACTGACTGTCGGAAAAATAAGTTGAATTAAATACAAATAAAATGCGTCAATTAGAAAGATAAACTCAATTGAGTGAAAAAAACCAGGATCTTTTCCTATCCGAGGAAGTGTGATAACCAATTACACTACGTCAGCCTCGTAAATAGTCGTAAATTTATGAACACGTTGCAGCTATTTCAAATTGATACATCTTATAGCTAAAATATTTTTTCGATAAATTGAGTTTATCTGTATATCTTTCTAATTGATGCATTTAATTTGTATTAAAATATGACAAAACTATGTTCTAAAAAAATTACAACTTCATAAATAATAGTGTGTTCCTTTTAAAATCAATAGTATTTACTTCTACAATATTAGCAAAATTACTTTATTTTTATAAATAATACGATAAAACTTTTTGTGTAAACCACTATTTATTGATAAATCAACATGTTCCTATACCTATGGTATCTTCTTTAGGAAACAATGGTCAAAATTAAAACAAAACTATAAAAATACAAGTGATGGGTAACTAAATAATAACTTTTTAAATTTGTTTTCATAGTAGTATCGAAACATGTTGATTTATCAAAAAATAGTAGTTTAAACAAAGTGTTTTGTCTTATTATTTAAATAGTATTTAGTTTGGTCGAGTGAATTGTGTTTTTGAACCGGACACAATAAATATTAATATAATAAAAGGCCATAAAAGTGTGTTATGACGTTGTACCTGAGAAAAATATTAAAAGATATTTCGCGATATATATATTCGTATGTAACATTTTTCAGTTACAATGTTTTAATGCTTTTCACTGTGAGATTAACCATTTTTTTGTTTTAAAAATTCTGATCGTAGATTCATTCCGCTGTATTTTCTTCTTCTTCTATTGCCGTATCCAACAATTCGACAAACAAACGCATCTTAGGATGGATAGAATGCTTGCGGATTAAAAATATAATTCTTAGAAAATTAAGTACCTGCTTAATAAATAATAAATATTCGATTATAGCTTTTTTTTTTTGTAATGGTGGTATTATTTTATAATTTCATACAGAAAAATTGAAATTAAATTAGATTGTATTAATTTATATTTTAATTGATTGAATAGATACTGTACGCTTGCCAGCTGTCTATGAATATTTACTGTATATTATTTATATAACTAACGAAAAATAACAAAGTTACAATAATGTCGCGTTCTGGCGTGCCACTCTTGCCTTGTTCACTTTCATGCATCTCCTATTTTAACTTTTTATTTATTCATATGTACACAATTTTGAACGTTGAAGGAAGCAAAATGTCTTCATAAATATACTATAAATAAATGCCTATCAAAATGATAAAAATATTGTCAAACTTATTAACATAGAACAATTATTAAGGAAAACACATTCTTATTGTGAAGTTGTAATTATTCAGAACATAGGTGTTTTCCTTAATAAGATATGTTGTATCAACGTGTCCAAAATTTAATAAAAATGAATTGATAATTCTGGCGTCTGCAAATCGGTTTACTCAAAGGTATTTGAGATTCTGTAAAAATAATGTAGATGGCTTTCAAATAATGGAACGACAGGTGTATTAATTTGAAAAATGTAACATATAGGTTCGAAAATTTGTCAAGAAAAATATTGGCGTTATAGCACAAAGGTAGTGCACTTCCCCGGATTGGAAATGAAGATCCAGGTTCGAATCCCGGTGACGCTAAAACAATATTTTTCGACAAAATTGATTTTATATGTATATATTTATAATTAATACATTAATTTAGTATTTAGAACAATTATATTCAACGATAGAAAAACCTTAAAATGATAATTAAGTAATTTGAATAATCGGAGATTTTTCATTTGGATAGACATAATTTAGTGGATGGATATAAATGAAACAATTTCATTACTCTACATGAGTTTATTAGCACTACTCGAGCTTCGAGAGAAACAGTAAGTCTCAGTTTAATACTTCACCTGTCGATGAGAGTTACTGTAGTGATAATAAACTCAAGTAGAGTTATAAAATTTTTTCATGTATATCCATCTTTTATGATGAAACTCTACAAGTTAACGCCGATTCTACTAATGACATAATTTAGATCTAAAACCGACCATACACGCAACGGTACACCTGACAAGTAAACTGAACCTCAAATTTGACCATGCACGTAGCGGCCAACCTGTGACAGTCTCTTAGTCAACCATAGCATCGATACAGTGCAACTACGACGATGCGGTAGTGTTAGTAGGTTTTCTCATTATTCTACAAAAGAAAGAAAGAAAACCGTGACAAAAGTGGTGTAAAGAATGGTTGTTAAAAGGAAGCCAAAAAAATTAGGTCAATTTGATAAAGGAATTAAAAAATAATCTAATTATTTAAGAATGGATGGCTCAGATATATATAATTCAATAAAATCTTCCACATTTACGTTGCGCTTGCGATACGCCATTTTTTCGAACTACGCAACGCGACCCTTTTCTTCGCGGTGGAAGGACCAACTGAGGTCCTGGAGTAACACACGTGCTCAGGTTTTCCTGAAGTTAGCACATGTCTACAGGTAGAAAATATGAATTTTAAATTCTTGTCAGGTATACAGACCAGTTTTGTCACATAAACGCTCCGGTTTGCCCAAAAGGCGACCTGAACAGACATATCTGTCAGGTATACCGTATCGTGTATGGGCGAGTTTAGTAATACTATAATATACGTGATAAATATAAATAATATATGCATGCTGCCTGAATTATTGATTGCGTTTATATATTATTGAGATTTATAGAAATATACAAAAACTCAAACCCCTGTCCACTACATTTGATTTGACAGCGAGACGCGAGAGCCCACATAAGTCATCTAGAACCATGGATCTCTATAGCTATTTATTTTGAAAATTAAATTACAAATATTTATCCTGTTTTCTATGCTTCAGGGGAGCGAATTCACCCAACTGATGAACAGAACATCAGTGGTCAATGGACTTATGTTTGACGCACAACGGGCGTGAAGTGAAGAGCGAGACGATTATTCTCCGAGACTTGGTGCGAACACGGGAAACTACGAAAGCCAAGAATTGTCATAAAGAATTTCATGGAAGTATTAATTCACGTTCCAGAGATTAACTCGAGTCGAAAATTTGATAAATATCTCATCAGTAGACAGGCCATTAAGTAGACATGATGTATAATACATTGTGACATAATAAATTGGGGTCACGTTCGAAATTGCCCCGTCTCTTGTTTTATTGCAAACCACCTCGAAATCACAAATGATTGCCCTTACATTGGTATCGCAATCCATTTTCAAGGTTATAAAAACGGTCAACGTCTATGGTCCTTTTTCAAATCATCGAGCAGAGTTGTCAGATTAGCGCGGTTCAATAGCCGCGACCAGCGTTTCTAACATGTAATTGTGTGCGATCCAGTATAACCAAAGGAAACGAAATGTTTCACTTTGGTTTCTGCCTTTGTTATCTTCCCATTGGTTTCTTCCATTACTTTTTCGCCTTCGTTATTCTTACTGGAGGATACATTTTGTGATGTGATCTACAATATCGCTTCGAATCCAATTGCGTCGGTCTGTATACTAAGAATCATCTACGTAGATAGTCCAAGGAATGGGACGCTCGAATGGCATGGACCGAAGGGATGCCATCTAGTGGAATAGGACCTGCCTGCCAGAAGAACGTCGAAATCGCGCCCAACCCGACAAAATGAGGATTAGTTAAAGTGATTTTATGATTAGATGCCATTTTTATAATGAATAATAATATCTGTTTATTTATCACCTCCAGGTATTACTTATAAATTTTTCGCAGTTTAGAATGAAGGCAGAATATGACAAAATAAGTAAATAATAAAAAAGTGCTCATCACTGACTAGCCGGTAAAAGGGAAGAATGCCGGTCTTTACTCCCACAACATATTGTTTATTCCTTTTTCAGCGACAGGCGTCAATCGGACAAGAGTAATTTTAGGATACTAACTTGATTTAGGTCTGGCAAGATGAGACAAGATACGGCAAAATGCAATCCAAAAAAATCCCGTCATCTTGTGTTTTATTTTATAACACCAGGATTCAAACACAATTTCGCAAATGGATTCACCATCGTTCACGCTATATTCACTATGTACTAAAAATGAATGAGTTTATTGTCCCGATGATTTCTAACCGGTTACTATCAAGTCAGTTACTCACCCAGTTACTCGGTATCGTGTTACCGGTTTTTCAGAATTGATTGAGAATTGTAGGATGCAAGATATTTATTTATATATATTGACATACATATTTTTGTTTTAACAGAGGTGGATACATAATAAACATAAGACATTCTCATAGTTTATTGTGTAGGATGGAGTAGACTTCACCTCTGATATAAACAGCGTTGTCCTGACTACTTTGCTAGACTGAAGTCTGTGTTAGAGTAGCCAGTTTTTTTTCGTGCTGTTGTAGTGTTATTTATCGAATGGAATAAAAAAAGAATTACAAATATATATAAAAAAGTACAAATAAAATAAAAATATATGTAGTGAGAGTGTTGTAGGACTAGTGAATTATTAGTGAAGGTATTGTATAAATTACATTATATGTGGTGGATTGTATAAATTACATTATATATGGTATATGTATCGCTGATCAAAATTGCAACGTTACAAATAATTGCCTAGGAGTATAGATAAATTTTTTCGGTTACTTGTTCCAACTTTCTTTTCCAAATGCTTAATGCTGATCGAATTTAATCAGTTAGAAAAAGCAAAAAAAAAATTTTTTTTTGCTATTCATCATAACAAGATTCCAAAAATAACTCTCCTCCTAGTCGACAATTTTTTTGAACCGATTCCAAAGTGACCAAAAAAATGATATAATATTAATCTGGAACTGGAAGCGGTGTTTCAGCAAATCGACGATGTCAGCCAACGCTACTTTGTACTTGCCTACCGAGAAAATAATAATGACAGAGTGCAAATGTCAAAGGCCCTAAAAGATGTTTTGAAATATGAAAATCGAGGCATAAAAAACACATTAACCGCTCTCAAATATGTCAACACGTCATCTCATTTAATGATGATGAAGGCGAGCTCCAAAAAATATGTTTATTTAGCGACACCTGAATTATTCATGATGGCAATATTAAAATTGGAGCTGGAGTGTTTTTGTTTGCTTTATATTAATTTAGTTAAATGCACATGCCAAAAGTGCCATTATCAACAGGAGGAATAATGGAGGGATGTACAGGATGATTCAAAATATACACACCCCAAAAAGACAACAATAATTATAATAATATAATATAATCATTATTTCATCTTATTTTTCTACTCAAGCGATCCACCCCTAAAGAGTGCCATTAATCAAGTTAATTATAGTAAGTACAATATTATTAAAGCGAATAGGATATATCAAAAGTCAATACCATTCTCGTTTAAAACAGTTGATATTACAGAGATCAAATGTGACAAGTCGGGAGAAAAAAGATGATGACATAGGGTAGCCGCGTGTTTGAATTAACTATTGACGAGATCACAGTTGAAAATATGCGATCCGCGATGGACAAACGAAGGAGACGTAATAGAGGTTCTTTCATTTCAATATTTAGTATAGCCAAAAATTACCCTATACCTTGACATTTTATTTGTAGTTTGTAAATCCAGCTTCGACTATCAAATTTGCCTTATTTTTCGATGGACTAGAGTTTGACAAAATTTAAAATAAAAATATATCTATTTAATATATGTATTATTGTAAAGTTCTAATTATTCAGAACATAGGTCTGTCATATTTTAAATACTAATTAAATATATTAATAAAAAAGATATACATATTAAATTAATTTTATGTGTATACTTTTGAAGAATGTGTTCTCCTTAATAATATATAAGTTGTATCAATGTGTCCAAATTTAATAAAAATTCATTGTAAATTCTGTCGTCTGCTATCGGTTTACTCAAAGGTATTTGAAATTCCGTATAAAGAAAGTAATGGCTTTCAAATAATGGAACGATAGATGTATTAATTTGAAAAGTGTAACATATGGGTACGGTAACATAGTTGAATAATGTACCTTCCCCAGTTTGGAAAGAGATCCCGGTAGCGCAAGAACAATATGTTTTGATTAAATTGATTTTATATATATATATATATATATATATATATATATATATATATATCTTTCTAATTAATACTTTTAATTAATGTATGAATTATACATTTATAAATACAATAAATTTCATCGTACGGTACGGTGTATATAAATTTTAATGCGAGTATGTGTTTTTGCAATTGTGATACGTCATTGTTTTGACTTTGTTCTAATGGCTTACAGAGTACCGGACTCAAAGAGTCCCTTGTTCTTTCATCAGAATGTTGCCATATTGGGTCGATTTATAAATGGGGGTGGTGTTAATATTAAATTATTTTATTACAAAAATTCGTAGATTTAGCTGCTAGCTGGGGCAGGAGATAATAAAATTGACTTTGGTCGTTTTATACGCGATGGTAACCTAATGTCGTAATTTGATAGAACGTTAATTGTGGGGTTTCGGTGCTTTGGGAGGTCAGCATAGAAACTCTTGGAAAGATGTTTAATGAATTCTCTTATCGAGAGAATGCCCGAGTCATGATGGAGTTGTGTTATCCTGGTCCACCTTGGGGGGCCTTCAGCGCGAGTCTAATGACCTTATTTTTGAAGGATTGAAGTTTATATGCGTGTGTTTTGGCCGCGTGGCCCCAGACGGAGGCTGCGTACAGGGATACGTCATTGTGAGAAACCTAACCTCTAAATGTCATTTTTAATTATAACTTTGGTGTATCATATAGCTCTGCTTTTTTCTCTTCCACTTCTTATATTTCCCTTACACGGTGTACATATATTTTGAATCACCTTGTAACGAGAGATTTTCAAATACGAAGGAACTCCCATTGTTAACTGTTTTGACAATTAAGCAAACAATGGCGCCAGTAGATTAAAGGTAAAAATATAATGTGCGTAATTAAAGTTGAAATGGAAGACGTTTTTCTGTACTGCTCGGTAATAAAAGATTTCTTCTTCAACGAACGCGGAGAAAATAGTTCAAGAGTTTACATATTTTAAGAAACTCCATTATTTGGTCCATTAAAAAATAAGAATTTCATTACCTACTCCGTTATGGTAAAATAAATAAACGAATACTTTGACCATTGAAGAACTATAATATATTTGAATGAAAATACATTTTTTGTTATAATTTCAGAACATAGTTCTGTGGTATTCTTAATAGAAGCCAAATGAATCGATTAGAAAGGTATATAGGAAAAATTTTCTTATCCAAAAAATATTTTCTAAACGTTATCTGTTGATGTAGTCGAATGGTCGACACGTTTCCTCGGATAGAAAGAGGTCAAGGTTAGAATCCTAGCAGCAACCAAATGTTTTTTCGTTAAATAGATTTTTTCTGTATTTAATTCTTTTATTTTGTTATAATTTACAATCCCCAGTTGTGAGGCACAGCAGGTAAATTAAAATTATGTCCATGAGAAGACTTAGTCAGTTCGTGACAGGCGTAAAATATACACCTTCAAATGTACTATAGGTACTGCTGGAGAAGGATATTATATATCCCGTGGACAACATGACGCATGTATGTCTCAATTCTGTAACAAATCCAGTAAAGCCTCATCTGTAAATTCGGTCGAATTTCAAAAAATTTTATATTATTTTTTGGTCAATACTAATAATAAAAAACAGTTATTTAAGATAATAAATAAAATATTATTTAGTGTATAAAGAATTAATTTTTTTTACTATAAACTAAAAATAAATTGTTTTTTCTTGAGGATTAATTTTATTGGAAGACCTACTATATGTCAGTATAATAAATTCACATTATAACACATTCATATGCATTGTGGTCATTTACTAATGATACGAATTTAAGAAGTCCTGTGTTTATACGTTATATTATCCGAACTACCGATGGTCTCAATTAATTCGAATAATTGAAGTTTTACTGCATATATCAAATAACGGTAATAAATTTAAAATATCGATAATTTAACAGAAAATCAAGGAAGAATAAATAAATATATCCTTCACACCGCACTCGATAAAGCAAATCTCAAAACTGATCCGCCAGTTTTCGGACATCTCTTTGATGCAGACGCTATCTTTTGTCTTTTCTCTATCGGAGCGGTGTCTTTTGTCTGTTTAAGTGCCGGCCGAGTGCATCGGTACCTTACACGAAGGCGTTATCAATCTATATCGCTTTCTAGAAATGATGCTAGAATCGAAGCCGTTGTATAATAATGATCCTGTGATTGTAACAATATTTTATTTTTATATATTGATAATGCGGAATTCGCTATAAAATTTTCGGAATTCTAAATTTTATTTATGAGAACGAATTTCGGAAAGTTCAATCTTTGTACTTGCCACGAACAAGTTATGTTAGCAATCATCTAATCAATACAATAAATCAAACATTAATTTTATAGTTCTATATTTATTTTTCAAATAATTGGACGATTGTTTCGGCTGCCTAGGCCATTATCAACTGAAATGGTCTAGATTGCCAAAACGATCATCCAATTATTTGGAAAAAATTAAGTATAAAACCAAAATAATCTTCTTCGGGATGTCATAACTAACTCGAAACATATATTATTGTTTCTTTACCAGAATCTATTAAAAAAACGATTATTTAAAAAATAAATTTAGTACCTAACTCAAATTGCTACTTAATAGAAATTTACTCTAATAATTTTTAGGAAAAAATTTTAGAATGGGACTCGTAGTTAAATTTAGTTGGCTGTTTATAATTTTTTGATTCCAAATTATTTAATTTGTGACCAACACCGTCTATATGCAAAATTGACAATCCCAATTTTTTATCAAAACCATGACCATTTTCTATCAAATGATTAACAAACTCTGAAAACCCACAATTGTTCAAACATTTTAATATTGCTAATTTTCAAAGTAATAATCTTATTATTGATAGAATGGCGTTAACTTTGTCGAGTTTCATTATAATGGATGGATATACATAAAAACAATGTTATAACTCCTACTTGAGTTTATTAGCACTACTTAAGTTTCGAGAGTAACTCTCATAGGCAGGTGAGATTAGTATATTATAGATAGTATTACTTATACCGTTGTTTTTCAAAATAATCGTGTTTGATTTATTGTGTTGATTAACAATGAACTTCTATAAAATGAATATCGCTTGTATTAAAAAAATAAAAGAATTAATTTCTTTCTGCCTTGTAATTATTATAAAAAATTAACTATAATGTTAGAAATTTACATAGTATATATAAATAATCCTCTTACGATTTTTCATTTTTTTTTTTGTGCCAATATACATACAGATAAAATAATATTAAAGCATATCTATACGAAACAGTTTCGATAAGAGCATCAGATTCTACGATAGGATACAAGGGAGAGCGATATACCAATATACCAATCCGATCTTTCAAGTGGATCCGTGGGGAATACAATTTGCACAATCATTCGCTTCTCGATACAATTTAGAGAAAGGGTTTTAGAATTTTATTACTCGCAGTTTAAAACCGTTCCCGGAGTATACCACTATAATATTTAATAAGGCATTCATTTTAAATTATTAATCTGCACCCATTTGTTCGACACCGTACCGTAACTCTCATTGTTCATTAGACCAACATACTTTTTTATGACGACAGTAAAATACTTTGAACCAGGTACATATATATTCGTCTCCATGTGGTCGACATGCAGTTCTTCCGATCCAACTTTAAGTACCTACTATTCATTCTAATAATGTAGCCGGAATATTTGAGAAAATACAAAGCTTAACAAAGGAAGAGATATGTTGCTAAATTGTAAGTTATGGGTGTAGGAGCAATAGAGGGTTTATTTCAGTCTTTCACTTACACGCCTTATCAATTTATGAACTCATTTTTGTACCTTTGATCATCCGAGACTATAAATTCGCGTTTTCCATTCCAGGGCGTTAAGAATTTCTCAACTGCAGGAATAACAATGGATTACCGCCTCCAGCCTTAAGCTCGGATGCCTAATGAGCATCGAACAATAACCACCCCATAGGCACGAGAGTATTAAGAAAGGATCGCTTTTAGAATAAAGTTTTATTATAATTCTTTGTATAAAATTAATTAATTTTCGGCGGCGATTGATTTCATATGATTATATTAATTTTACAGTCATACGGTTGTAGTCAAAATCGAGATATACGCGGACTTTTTCTTATTTGTACACATAATTTCATTTCATCCCATTATTGAATATCTTAATTTATAATATATATAATTACTATCCAAGTTTTCAACTCTTCGCAGATTTAAAAGTACCTAAAATAATAGACATGTACAAAAAAATTCAATTATCCAAATATAAAATATTTGAAGCGAATTTTGATCTATAATACAAGAATTAGAGACCAAATTGATATTCTAAAACTAAAATATACCGCAACCCTAAATCATTATATTTATCGAGGCATCTAATTTTTTTAACATTCTCCCCAACACAATTAGAAAAATTACAGACTACTACAAATATGTATCTGAAGTCAAAAAATATGTACACAGACTAACTGAAACATAAATTATCTCGTATATACGAATCTTACTCTCATTGAGAAAATATAAACATTAAAAAAAAAAAATATATATATATATATATATGTATAAATATATATATCCTACTGATTATTTAAAAAATGTATTACATCTTCCAATATAAAAATAAATAAAATAAAAATGACATGGTAAACCCATATCTGCTCTAATAGGTACCTGTTTCATATTTTGTGAAGATTTAGTTGTATGAATAATGTGTACTCTAGACCATTAGATATTGTTTATTATTAACGTACGTATGTATCAAAAGAACTATTTATTTTATTTTTGTTTAAAATACAAAGAAGTTCTGATAAAAGTGACTTAAAAAGATAAATGAAATAAAAAACACGAAAAATTGTCAAATTTCTTTATTAAAATATTTCAATTTGTCTAAATATTTTTAATTTATTTAACGCCTCAACAACGTGTCGAAGTCATCTAAACATTAAAATAAACGGCCCCGATTTTCTAAAAAAATCATTGTAAGCGACGAAACTCATTTCGACTTGGCGGATTTTGTTAATAAATAAAACGCCCATTATTGGGGCACTGAAAATCCTCAATCGATACACCAACGAAAGAGTTACTGTATGTTGCGCTATGTGGGCCAGCGGAATCATTGGGCCCTATTTATTTCAGCATGCAACTCTTCAAAGATCACTTGGTGATCGAATTGGGTCTATTGGGCCTGCAACACATGTGGTTTCAACAGAACTTTGCCACCTCACACACAGCCCAAGCTACCCTCAAAATTTTGATGAATGAAACAGCATCGGCCTGGAATATAATATTCACCCTTTGTGTTATATGTATACATTGCATTTTAATATTTACCTCACTGGGTTTTGCCTGTGTTGAGGCCAACACTTATACAGTTATTTAAAAAGGGAAATAAAAATTATAAATAATAAAAATGCATGCATTCAATGATGCAATATTTGAAAACGAAAAATATATAGGATAGTTCTTGAAATTGTTCATATCACCACTTCTTGACATGCGGCCGGGAAAAACTCAAGTGTAGATCGGGCTGCGTATGAGGTGGCATCGTCCTGTTGAAACCACTTATGTTGCAGGTCAAATGGATCCAATTCAACGACCGATAAGTTTTCCAACATGTGACCATAGCGATGTTATTATTATTTAGATAAAACGTTTTAATGACTTCAATACGTTGTTGAGGCGTTAGGTACTATATGATACACTGAAATCAACTTCTCTTAATGACTATTAAATACTAATACGTCTACTAAATGTCTATTAAATATAAATACGTCTACTAAATCAAAATGGCGGCCAAATAAAATCGGCCTGGAACATAATATTCACCTGTAGTATCAGTAGGCTACGGTGGGTTATCACAATTATAGTAAACGGGTGGGACGAGCATTTTTAAGAGGTTTATCCTATTTTTTTAATGTAACTTATTTGTTATGGTCTTTCTGACATTAAATGTCAATGTTTTTTGTAATAGAAAATAATAATAAAGTAATAAAGATTTATGACATTAATATTATATTAACGATGTTGTTGGAAATATTTAAATAACTTATCTGGAGCTATATAGATTAAAGCGGGTTTCCTGAAAAGCTTAAAAGCCTGCCTATTTAATTTTTATAGTTTTCAATAAGTGAAAAATATTTAACAAATATGTCATCAGAAGTCGAGATAAGTACCGGATTCGAAACTTTGTTCAGTAAGCCGGTGCGTTGTACATGGACGGCATAATAATTTCCATGATGATCTTTCGTCTCCATAAATATATTTTAGTGATTAATCTCTCAGCAGTATTTACAATACAGGCTGATGTGCGATGACTAAAAATGAATAATGACTATTTCATCATACTCTAGAGGTAAAATTTTTACGAGTTAACAAATTCTTTCATCACCGAAAACTATATTCTATAATTTTTTTTAATGCTCATCGTAGAATAACTTTTGGTGTTGCTCATTTTCAAATAAATCATAACGCGTTTGTTCTTCTTTTGTAATTTGAAGGCTGTATATTCTTCTAAAACTTTAACAAATAATGCTTTTATGGTTGAGATCTTTTGTATTTTGGGGCACGACGTGCCTATAATTTTATCAATGTTTTTCACAAAATGGTTTGAGTCGCGGCATTTTCACCGAAATATTTTGCTTGTAAAATGGCATTTAGAACGTTTATCTTTAAACTTTTGACATAACGATATAAAGGTTTACGGCTCGGCCGAAAATAAAGTCATTTTTAACTTTCATTTAAAAACTGGGATCTAGGACCATCCTGACTCGGGTCTATTATTCGGTGGGTGGATTTTTCCGTGCGGCAAATTACATCATTACCAGACCGCTTAAGAGAACTAATTTGGACCCTGAAAGCGAATAATACAAGGAAAAATAGATATTCTATGACCCTGCGTTAACTTGAACAATTACTTGATCAATGGTGCGTTTGCCCTTAGATATTTTTCAAGACTTGAAAGCACTCCGGCTAGTAGTCTTGAAGGAGTCAAATAAAAAAATTATCTGTTTGAAGAGTGCCTAGATGAGAATTTAATAATTTAATAAAGCTATAAAATATGTTATTTTAAATAAATCTAAGGAAAATATAGGTTTCAAAATATTTTATAGAGTTTTCAATGCCTTTCTAAATCACGTATTGGGTTATATTTATTATATTTTATTTATTACTCAATATAAGCACTCAACATAAGCACTCAACATAAGAACTCAGCATAAGCACGCATGTTTAAACTGTTGATAAGTTAGTTGAAACACTTTCACACAATTTACTAAATTACTTATTTATGTATGTAAAATTAAAACTTTATAATTATACAAATACATGCGTGTTGAAAGTGATGGTTACATTATTTTTGTCCTTTTGATAGTCGTGCTAGACCAAGTCAAGGGCGTTTAAAAGCCTCATTACCAAAATACTGCCAAACCAAGTATTAAGGATTCAATATTGGGTTAATACGATCCTTGCTAATATTATTGGAAAAATCATTAGGCTTGATTTTAGAACGAATCAAAATCATGTTTTCGGTTTTAGGTTTGTTTGTATTTGTAACCTAAATGAGGCTTTAGCGCCGACTTCATGTTTGCCAGCGTAATTTGTGAATAGTAGTCGAAGAACACAAGCACTCTAAACGGAATGATCATAAAGAAAAATATTTTACAAGGATGTTGAATGATTAAATAGATACTTATTAAAAAAAAATAGATTCGTGTATATTATAATGCAGAAAAGCCTTCTCAGATGGTTCGGGTACTATACGGGCGGTATTAGAGTGTATATGACGAAAGGGTAGATTAAAATATATTACATTAAATAAAATAACAATAACTTTGTATGAAACCACGAAATTTATTATATGTTGACCGGTTCGCTGATCTCAAACTTCATCAGGACGTATTTAAAACTGAACGTTTTTACGTTTAAATACGTCTTGATGAAGCTTGAGATAAGCGAAACCGGTCGACGTATAATAAATTTCATGGTTTCATACAAAGTTATTGTTATTTTATTTAATATAATATGTCAAACCACAAAGTGTCAGCTTTCAACGAAAATATAAAATATATTATATCTTCTTTTTTTAAGGCCTTACGGGACTCAGTTCGTAACCGTAGTCAACAGAGCGCCATTCATCCTATGAAATCGCCATTGAAGTCTAGTTTATTTGAAATTTTTCTATCTTTAGCAAGTCCATATTGATGTTACTTCATATCTATGTCTCTGCGTCATCTTTTCTTCGATCTTGATTCTCGTTAAATGACTTGGTTACGGGACTCATCTACTCAAGATATCTAGAGAGGCATACTGTTGCTGAAGTTTATGTTATTTAACCACTAAGATAATATACATTTATTATATACGTAGATCTTCCAAAAAATAATCTTTAGATAGATTGAGGTATTTGTCTATCGTTATTGAGTCTAAAAATAATTTTCTTTGTGGTAGAAGATAAAGTACATTTCATAACAGTTTATATTTAGTTATAGTGTATTGGTAACTATACAATACATAAGTAAAAATGCGGTTGGACTGTACCCATCTCACTAGTTATTTTTAATAATTGATTATGATGAATAGTAGACTAAATTAGTAATTAGTTATACAAAGTGAAGCTTGTTGGTGTAGTGGTTAAGATACTGACCTAGTGATCTAGTGGTCGGGGGTTCACGCCTCGTTCCAGGACACTAGTAAGTCACCGAAATGAACGTGGGTTCGATTCGAGATTCAGATCACCTACTCACCTCTTGCTTCATCTGCTGGTCATCATCGGAGGAATGTGTAATTATGTCATCTAAAATATGAAGTGTGATGTGAAGGTAAGAAGGGAGGTTTTCAGAATGAAAGCAAACTTTAACCACAAAAAACAATTATTATTCATTTTATACATTGAAAACAAAAAAAAAACGTAATAAAATACACCTTTCAGCAACTCATAGATAATTTAAATCATCTCCGCCTAATTTATTGTACACTAAAATTTCAAGTCAATTCGCGGAAAGAAAAACCTGTTTGCAGTGCACTTCTCTGGTATCCTTGCGGGGAGCTTACAAGTTCAAACCCACACGCAGGTTTTGGGATTTATACAAGTCTTTATGTTTACCAGGTCATCATTTGATCATCCTTCTTGGGATCATTTACCTCCACTGGTATGACAAAATATAACGGGTGGCCAGGACAGTCTCTCTGGCCACCTCGTAGAATCCGCAAACCATTGCTGAACAACTCCGTGGTTTCCCCAGCCTAACATTCGGCCGGGATTCGAAATATCGAAATCCTTAATTAATAAAATAAAATTCGTTACAACAATCGCTCGCCCAGTACCGGACATTTTTACAGATTCTAATCACTTCTCGCCACAACCGAGTGGGAGTATAAATGCCGCCCACTCTGTTGGTTCACCAATTGACGTCTGCTCTCTCGGAGCGAGTGCTCCCTGCGGCTGCTTGCTGGATTAAAAGCATAGATTAAAATTTTACAAATATGATGCTTAAAAAAAAAAAAAATTCATAATTATGATAGACCAATATTAATTTTATAAATGCGTGACGATACTTTGTAATGTCACGCATCACAGGATCACAATACAGTACAATGCACCGGAGTTTAACAAATCCACACCACTAATGCAATCGCGATGTCGCAACCGAACAAGTATCGTGTCGCATTAACGTCTTCTGACATCAAGGTCACTATTTATACTAAAAACATGCAGCAGGGAAAAAGGATGGGTAGGAATTTGAACGTGGAAAGATGTCAATAATATAGGTCGCGACCGATTCTGAAGAAGCTTCTAAAATGTGTTCGATGAATAAGGAACAATTTATGTAAGAATAAGTATTTGTGATTTTTTATCCTCCACCCTAATCATATGGTATCACGTTAGATATGTTTGCATGACAAAATTTCTCTTACTTTAATTTTATAAGACATTGAAAATTAATGAGAATTATAGAAAAATCTATCTTGAAACGAAAATACTGTTACATTATTGTAAATAAGTCAACAATGATAAATAATTTGAAACATCCTTGAGTAATAGATAACCATATGATATATGTATGTAATTAATGTATCTAATGAAAAATATTGTTCTACTCAAAGAATTTTTGAGAATGTTTAAAAATATGGTCGTTTCCAGTGAAAAAATAAATCTTAGCAAAGGTAAGATAAAATTTATAAACTTTAATATATATGATACTTTAATCGATTAAAGAACCTTTGTGATGGCTGTATTTTATGTCGATGCACATATTTTTTTCAGGGTATTCTGCGATTCATCTAAATTTAGTTTTACTTTACACGTATGGTTGTTTAGTGTAAAACCTTAATTTTTATATTATTTATTATTATTAATACATTTCTTTGACATTGAATTTTATTGTCAAATTTTATCAATGTTTTTAAGTTTATATTGACATTTACATGCGTAACATAAGTCAGATTTTAAAATCGTATTGTTGAATGTTGTATTTAATAACTGCCGCTTCCAAGAATAAATATAACGATAATTGGTAGAACTATCCAACGGTTAACACAACAAAACCTCGCGCACTTAAGTGAATGTTTAGCAAGGGCAGGCACCATGCGATAAGGCTTTGTGATTCCTACATCCCCCTTGCCTTAAAACCCTATTCTAGTATTTCCGGTCCATTGTTGGGCATCCTGTATGAAAATGGCTTACATTAACCGTTTTAGTGCTAAGCAATTTTGGATACAAACGATCGCAGCGCTTTTGCGACGCGTAGCATTCAAACGGTTAAACATTGTATCGCTCTCTTCTATAGTAATTCTATACAGGGGGTCCGTGATTAGAGCGAACATGCTTGCTGTGTCTAAATTCTTAATATTGTAATAAAATTAAAGAGTTAGATGATGTTTTATAAAAATAAACAATGTTAAATATCAACATTTCTAGAGTAGGACTACGATATAAAGATCAGTAATATAAAATAGATAATATTAATCTTCTAATAATAAATTTGTATCAATGTGTCCTAAATTTAATAAAAAAATAATTGATAATTCTGGCGTCTGCTATCAGATTACTCAAAGGTATTTGAGATTTCTTAAAAATAATGTAGATGGCTCTTTCAAATAATGGAACGATTAAATGTATTAATATTAAAAAGATAACATATTGGTTCGAAAATTTGTCGTTAAAAATATCCTCGCAGTAGCATAGTTTGGAAAGTGTACCTTCCCCAGTTTGGAAAGAGATCCAGGTTCGAATCTCGGTGGTGCAATACCAATATTTTTCGATAAAATTGATTTTATATGTATATCTTTCTAATTAGTATATTTAATTCATGTTTAAAATAGAGTTGTATTTTAAACTCCTGATATAACCCTTTATGGCTTGTCGGCTCTGATGATGATCTACCAGATGCGTCCTTTGTTGGGGTAGTATGTGGTGATTAAAATAATACGCTGTTTATACAATGCGACAATTTACAGTATTTTTTCCCGACTGACAATATTACAAATTATTTTAGATCTATATTCGGAGAGTGACGCGGAGCGAAAGGAGGCCGAGTTTGGTTGTCTGTCTTTCTTATACACGGTACTCTGACAGACGTTTTCATGCTCACTTTACATACACACACATGTTTGACCCCATACACATGCATCTGTCACTATGTCACATGTATATAATAGAGAAAGTACATAGAGTTGCATGGATATTTTTAGCCAGTTTTTCATCACACATTTTTACTGTAGAACGATACTTTTGGGGGGAAGAATGGAGTAAGATAAACACATCAAAAGTATACAAAAAAAATCAGAGAACATTTAAAAAACATGCCTTTATACATTTTTTTTTTGTAACTTTTTCGAAAATGGAAACATTCGAGGAAATTTAAATGCTAAAAATACATTGAATGACCCCGTGGTACCTGGTTGCATGTTTTTTCCCAAGAGAACCGTCTATCAAGTTAGTTTCTCGAAGTGATAAACTCGGTAGGCGTTTTTCTCTACTACGCCCAGCAAAGAATGATGGCCCTGTTGGAGCACCATTACCTTATGAAAAGGTATCGCTTTGTACGATATTATATATCTATTTCATACACATTACTTACTTCTTTATATCGATTCGCTTGCCAGGTGTATTGTGTTTCAGTACAGTACAGTAAATTGCCAATTAGTAAGAAAACCACATACCAGTAAATTAATAAACATGAAATAAAATGTACATATAGGAGAGGAGTTTAGAACATTAAGAGCATTCCACACATATTCCTAGTGGAAACATAAATCTGCAACAGTAAAAGTATTTACTCTTCTAAAATTAAATCTTTGTGTAAACATGGCGTATTTTTTACATTAATGCATATTATATTGTCAGCGTTTAAATTTTCGTTCCAATCGAGTCATATATTTTTTTTTAATCGCGAAGCTATTTGTTTGAACAAGTGATACCAATATTTATCACGTGGATGATATCAAAAGGAAAATATTTGCGTTAGTTCATGTCTGAGAAGAAAACATTTTCTGGATCGTCTTCGGACGATATCGACAAATTTAAATAATTCTGCTGTACGAGGTAAGCGATATGCTGCTATACTTTTAGCTTGTGTATTTTATCCTTAAAGCAAAGGTAAATAAAAAGTATATTTTGAGAGCAAAATAAGTTTTGTGGAAAAAACATACTTGAATGAATTGGTTTTTTTTTAAATTCAAATCGTCGATTAAAAACACATATTAATAGGATCGATATAAAATTTATTTTGTAAAAAAATTATTATGTTCTTGATATAAAACTAGATTTAAAATAGTAGCTGAAGCCTCAAAGTACGTAAGTATATATAATAAATTATTTAAAATAATTTGTATTCACTAATACAAAGTGTTTTAAAAACATCGAAAATTGATCATATGTGCTGCAAATTGAATGATTTACAACTCCATTAATTTTTAATATTTTTCTAATTTAGTTCAATGCGGATTTGTCTTCGCAATCTTAACTTCCAAGATTATAAGAAAATATATTTCGTAACGTTCGCGGTCTTTCTTATAATCCTTGTATTTAGTTAATTGTGACAAATAATATTCAGTTTATCAAGTAAGATCTTATCTAAGTAATAGTTTTAAAAAAGTCAAATATAATGAATTATTTCTAATATAAATGGATAATAAAAATCCAATTTTTGTAAATAACGCGAAAATATTAATTGATTTTGAAAGCGCGCCCTTAAGTGATTGATTATGATTGAAGAGCGAGAATCAAAAGAAATAATTAAATACATATTATTTATACCTGAACTATTAATGATTTTATTTCGGGTAGATCGGTATCAATTATAATAATACGCGCTTTTCATCGTTGTTATAATAAATATTTAAGAAACTAATTTTCTCAATAGTGGAAAATCCAGTTGTCTTCAAAGTTATTTTATTTTCATTTCTCAAATTATGATAGGAATAAAACTTTTATCGTAAAACACACACTAAGGAAATTATTACAACTGACCCCAACCCCCAGGCCAGTTAAACCAGTAGAAAAATTGATTAAAGCACAGGATTCAAGCGAAAAGAAGTCGCACTTTAACCACTTTGGCAAAGAAAAATAGACTTTTAATGTTTAAAGTTTCCACTACATTTAATATAATACAAAATTAAAGTGTTAGTATAAACATTCACTATTTTAATATAATAAAATGATAAAACAAACATAATATCTTAACATATTTCAATCTCGATAAACGACGAAAAAAACATTTTTTTTACTTGAATGAGTACTAGTACAATGTGGTACAACTGCACCCAAATGGCCATTTCAAATTAAAATGTAGAATTTGATTGTTTTCTACTCACAAGTGTTTTAAAACCCATTATAAAATAAACAAAAATATCTAAAGAAATATGTGGATTAATAAAATGATAAAAACAGAGCACATAAATCATAATATCCAACTATTAATCTGATTACTTATGGCGCATAAAATATTCCTGTTACAAATGCAACCGTTTGCATTCAGCTAAGTTCTGTGAATTACAGAAGATAAGTCTGTAAATGTCAAACGCGCCTCCAGATGGCGTTTCATATATGTATCTACTATACTTAACGATATATTTGCATTTGTACTACTACCCACTGGTACAATTGACCCAGGTTTACTCTACCATTGATTGTTAATCATATTAATTGTATATTTAAGAACAGTAAAAAATGAGAAAATATATTAATTGTCTCGATGTATTCAAGAAGTAAATGGAGATACAATAAAATAATATAAATCCTTAGTGAAGAGGTAAAAGATAGCACTAGTGTGTCAGAAAAATAAAACAAATATGGTCAGAGGTAGATATATGATCTCATTTAAAATTTTGGAAAGATCAAAAATCAGAATTACACAACACAACTATGAACTATGCATAGCAACACAGATCTAGGCATGTTATCAATAATAATAGAGCTGGAACTAAGAGCTCCCAAACCGACCGAGCGTATACGAGGTCATATGGCAGCTGAGCACGATCACTACCAGAATTTTTGGAGCTATATCAGTGAGTTTAGGTCTTATTTTTTATTACACTTTACCCTTTTTATTTATCCATTTCTGAGTGAATCTCATTCGCTGGATCTTCTGGAAAGCGGCGCCCCTTGCAATGAGGTAGTGGAACATGTCAGAAATGAGATTTTATAGTACGTTAAAAAAAAGATAATAATCCAGATTACCACGCATTTTGAAATTTTTCAAAATGTGCAATACTTTCGGAGATATTGGCGTCCAATATTAGGCTTGTTAAAAAACGCTCGGATAATAAATATCCACCATATGATGTCACATCTCTCGTACGTACCGGCCGGTACTGACAATATTAGTACTATAGTATTGAGTACCGACTTATCGATTCGGAAGATGTGACGCCACATATCTGAAAGCCATAATTGTGATTTGTGTCATTCTGTAAATCCAACGCCGACTGTAGTTGGTAAAATATATAAAAGGTAGCTAAATTCAGCACGATCAGATTAAGAAAATGTTGAAGGAGGTCTAAACTAAAGATGCAAAAGATTTGTGTAGGATCAGTTTGCGTGGATTTCTGGTTGATGGTGATTTCCCCCATGGATGTTTGTATAAAATTTTCCCAATGTTTAGTTAGCACATTATAAATCAACCAAAATATATTCATGTAAATAATTCCATATCTTTCTCACTGGGTTGGACTGTCATGTCATCGTATTAAAGGATTGCGGAAGCGTCTTTAGAACAGTTGCTATGGTACAACTGGGAGGACGCAGATGGCAATCAGACTTAAGGGATCATTGGATTTCTGCTCTAGGAAGTTAGTAAAGACTATACTGTGGGCATTAATTTACAGGAAAAATTTACTTATTTTATTTATATATTTTTTATTTATACATACAATTTTATTTGTTTGATTTAGTGTTGATTCCTGTCTATGGTACCGGAATAATTTTTTTATTAATAGTTCCTTAAAGGTAGATAATAATACAATACTGTATATGTCACTGATATAAATATTAGTCCTTATCATTCGATTTCAAAAATTCAAGGGGTAACTGCTTTAACATTAATAAATCATACTTATTATTGTATATATAATTATACAAAAAGTTCAGAAATATTACACATAAAAAGCTCCGACTGAAATGGGCGGGACACCTATAAGAAATGCATGATTCACGGATCCCGATACTCGATGGAAATCCATAGACAAAATCTCTGATTGAAGGACCAAGTCTCCGCAAAGAGATATATGAAATGAAAGAGGCCGATGACCTGATGCTGATGATTTATTGAAGCAGAGTGTTATAGAGGCAGACAATTGAGAAGAATATGTCTCGATTTGATCTATAGCGCCATTGAAGAAGTAATTATTGTCTATTTATTATTCTATGTAAAAAATAGTTATGAATTTGCAACTATTATTCAAATGCAGCCAATTTGTTAACATAGGTATGCTTAGTACAGTGGCGTGCACACAGTTAAGTTATGCTTTTACCGACGATACTAAGTATACAATAGGTAAACTAGGTATCAATACAATGTTAGATAATATTAATATTTTTATTTTTAGAAACAATATAAATTTAGAATGTAATTGTGAATTTATTAATACTAATAATATCCCAAAAAGTGCTAACTCTCTTGCTTGACAGACAATAAATTGACGAATATCTATTCTGTTAAGCAAATCGAATATGTATAAGGTGTCATTGCACGCAGTTTTTAGTAAACGATAAATCCCTTTCGAAGACAATATAGCCATGCACAAATGTAATGAAATATTAAGAAAATTGGCAGACTAACAAAACATTAACGTAGATTCATTATGACAATATTTAGTTCAGTATGATTCTTACGAGGATTGAATAAACAAATTATACGCATATCAATGCGTACATACTAGCAAATTTCCTGCTAGTATTGCTATGAAGTTGTACACAAATGATACGCGATTTTTCTAAATAACCCACAGCTAGACTAAAGTCTAACGGTTAAATTTTTGTATGATCATTTCATTAGAAAGAATAAGTAATATATCTAGGATATAGATAAAACAAACTCAATCAATATGAACATAAATAAATGGTATATAAAAAAAATTATAATGGTGTTCCGTTAAAACGGTGATAACGGTTTTTAAGGTACGAGGACTACTGATTGCTCATCAGACTAAATGTAATTATTATATTCAAAACCAATCACACAATCACATTTTATTTATATTGATCACTACTAGGATATATCTACCATGGCTGTTTAAATCCCTTCAAATATTACCCCTACACTTTATCACATACACAGCTGATTGCTTACGACCTACTTCGTAATGTGTGTTGGATCTTTTGTTCCATCTCTATAGAGGTAACGAAGGAAATAGCGACGGGGCGGCATTAGAGAAGATGGGTCCATCATCCGTTTTGAAAGGAATGAATAACCTCTTTTTCCTAGTCCTTGAACGAAAACCACGCCTCATCAATTTATATGAAAGTCATCACAATCTTAAATTATTTAATTATATCGATGTCTTGTGCTATTATGTAATATATTATACAGGGTATAACAGACCTAGTCCACATTACACCTGACTATATTACGAGTCAAAAATATTCAAAGGATATGTGCCTAATAAAACATGTCAGAGATATAATCATTTAAAAAAAAATCGTAATTATGCAATTATTTCAATTAATTGAACAATTTTATTAATTCTGCATGTTCCGAGTTCGTAAAACATATTTTTGGGGTGTCTTATGAATCGGGCGCGACCCATGTTATTGACACCTTTCCTCGTCCAAATTCACACCCATAACCTTTCCTTAATGCTCGTATTTTGTTTGACCTTGTGTGACCTTGACGTCAGCAGACGTCAACGTGACCGGTATTTGTTCGATCGAGACTTCGCGATAGCATTCGCGGTGTGGATTTGTCAGCTCTAGTGCACTAGCACTGTAATTTGTAGTATTGTGTTTTATCACGTAGTGTGTTGTTTGTTTGTGTGCCGTAGGTGAAGTTGTGATATCGCCGTCTTCAATTGAAAACGGAGATTTGTCCATCCACGTGCCGTTTGTGTGATCTCGGAGGCGATTGTAGGGGTAATGGAGGTGTCATACATAAGGTAAGGCGAGCAGTCCTTCCGAATTCCGGTTCCCCGAGATCACTGGTCCTTTGACTGGAACCCCTAACCCAACATTGACCCTTTTACCTTATATCTAGGTTCCCTTACTTCCTTTCTTTTCCCTACCCTGCGGCGATTCCGATTTACGACCAGAATCATCGTAATACAATCCGCAGGACGCGCGACCTGGAGGTCTCGCAATTAGTTCATTAGATTCTATCGGCGCAGGAGTTATATATTGAATTCAAAAAATTAAGGATCATCCAAATCCAGATTCAAATCATTTAATATTTTCAATTTTCATATTATTTACGCCAAACAACTTATAAATATACTTGGAAACTACAAAAATGAACAGACTCGAAATGTAAAACAATCTATATAAATCGTCTAGGAATCCCAAAATCGAATTAATTTTGAACAAAATAAAATTTTTAGCTCCTTTAAGTACTTAATTTTATTTAAATTTTTTTTTTTAATAAACGTGATTGGTTCAAGTATCATTAATATTCTTACTATTTTTAAATTAAGATAAATGCCTGTCTTTTCAAAATTGGCCTTAATACATTGTTAAAAAAAATAGCTTGTAAAAAAAAAGGCGTCGATAAATAATATTACAATTCCAACAAATACTATTATATATTAATTATACTAGAATAAGATATGTCGTTATAGAACGTTAATATGTATATATCATCAGCCCATAACAGAATAGCTTAGTATCGCAGTATATATATATATATACATTTTATTTTTATTCAGAAAACATACAGTTTATCAGTAAATACGAGAATTAGAATAAAAGTTAAACAATAATTGAATCAGTTACATGTTTTTTCAGATGATAAAAAATACTTTATGCAGTGAGTACAATTTAAAATTTAAAAAGAAGAAGAAAAAAGTTGAGAATAAAAATTTTAACATAGAAAAAAAAGTTATAAAAAAGAAAGTAATAAAATATTCGAGGGGAAAGGGAAAGGAAAATGGAACAGGGAATGATATCTGAGAGATAAAAACAAAGGCTTTCAAAGTTTAAGTATAAAATTTAGGTTTAATTGAGGTAACTGTAGTATTGAACATGTCTAGTTCGTTTAGGTGTGAATTGAAATAAAGGGGTGCTCGGTAAAAAAATAAGTTTTGTTTGGCATTGATCTTGCAATGTGGAAGATTAAATGTGGGATTAGTTCTAGTTGACCTGGCTGGCACTCGAATCAACATACGTCTAAGTAAATCAGGACAGTCTACTTCAGAGTTGGCTATTTTGTGTGGAAAATGACATCGGCCATGTCTCTTCGAGTTTGTAGTGATGGAACTCTGAAAAAGATAGATGACTCAGCAGTGCTTATTAAGGTTCGATAACTAACAGTTAAAATATTTGAGGAAGCTCTTCTGTATTTTTTCGATTCAATTGATGTGTGTGGTATATCTTGGATTTCAGACTTGGGAGGCATATTCGATGATACTTCAGACATATGAGAAGTAAAGTGTTTTCATGGTGTTTAACATATTCAAGTATCAGTGAACATTTTTTTTTCTTCTTATTAATATATGAATAATTATCTTCAAAAGAATTATGTCAAATATCTCTAGAATAAGAATTTAGGTAGCCAAGTAGCCTCACATTTATTTAGATTGAACTTAATAGATTTCCCAGTGTGTGAGTGTGGTGCCGAGGAGGAAACCCTTGACCATATATTTTTTGCCTGTTCATTGCGGATCACAGGTTTTTTTTTATAGTAATCTAGTCAATCGTAATTTTTCGCTCCCGGTTGACTTGTGTCATCTTATTTCCCTTAACTCGCCACATTTAATCTATATAATAGCAAATTTTTTGAACGACAATGGTATTGACTTGTAATATAATATTTCCAATTCTATAATATTATTGCAATTTTTTCTATTAAATAAAGATTTAACATGATTAATGACACAAATCACTCTTGAGAGATAGATTGCCTATTTAAAAAAAGAAGAAGAATATATGAATAAATACATTATTAAATAAATCACATATACAATCGTATGCATTTTCGTGAACGTAGAGTTCAATTTTTGAAGTTGAATTGCAAGTACATAAAGACAACATTTATTTATCGAAAAATACATAAATAACAAATTCCTGTATTGTTAATTCTTTTTTTCATGATTACATTATCGAAGTCTTTCATTAGTTCATTAAATTAAATTCATTGTATAATGAAAGTAGTACGCTGTGAACAAGAAGAAAGTTCTAAAATACAAAATTATTATTTTATAATATTAATAGCCTGTAGACTATTCACCTTTAACTACGGACTTTTCGTCAAACACACAATATTACATACATCTGTGTTTTCCATTGGAAACATGACAGATGCCTATCTAACATATACAATATTATAGTCTATTTTGATTCTGAACAACCCTGACGCACATTCCGGTAATGGATTATTATGCGAGTGTTTGTATACACATGTTGTGAAACTTTGAGTAGGGTGTGCAAGGTATAAGGAATCATCATTCACTGAAGTTATAAGTACAACACTGAATGTTATTCAAATAAGTGCTTTCTGCCGAGGGCATTCAATAGATACGGAAATCAAGATTAAATACACTCCGAGTATTCATAACACTACATCTAGTTGTGTTGTTAATATGATTGTGATCTTAAATAATTAAATATATTTGGTTTGTATTTCCATTGTCTCGTTTTCGATTCAGTTGGTTACCAACATTAAGATACGGACTTGTTAATTAATTAATTAATTATTTTGGGACGCTCAAAGAACCATATAAACAAAATTATATATTTATCCAATATAATAGTCTTACACCGGAGATATCACTTGTCATAGTTTACATAGCAATGGAGCTATACTATTTCAATAAATAATTTTAAACAATAGCAGATTTTGAATATATCATAACATTGTTGATTAACACAATAAATAAATACTTTAATACTTTTCAACAATCAAGATTTATAATCAGAAAAAAAGTGTATTAAAGAGCGGAATTGAAAAATACTCCAAAAATATGAGCATGTAAATTTTAATATTAAAATCTTTTTTGTTGATTTATAAACTATTAATTTTCCGTCACGTTGACGTCACCTAAAATTTATTTATATTAGTCATTACGTATAGAAAAAGTTTTTTTTTTTTTTTAATTCACATATTTAACAGAGCAAAATTATATATTTATACTGTGAGTTATTAGTAATATAATGTTAATTGTGAAGAATATTGTTAGAAAAGTACTCTGGGAGAAGACTTGTGAATGTGCTCATGGGAAGGTGAGGGAAGGTGCTCGAGGAAGATGTGGAAAAATGCTCCAATTTAAAGTTTGGAAAAGCGTTCCAGGAGAAGGCGATGAATAGTTCTTCTAGAATGTGCTTCAGCAGCTATAGGATAGTAATCCAGGAAGGCGTGGAGAAAAAGACAGGAGGGACTTAAGGAAATTTAAAAAAAAGTAATTAATATTTTCGAGTTTTCTACGAAAATGTGGGTATTTATTATTCATTTATATCAGAAGTTATATACTAGATTTGACTCTTTATATTAAATTAATACTAAGATACATTCTTTACACTAATGTGAGACTAATAAACTTATTTTATTCGCTATAATTAAGAAAATACATGCATTATAAGAAAAACCACGACCATTCATTTTTCGCATGCCACTAAATTGTCTAAATAAGGAAAATTCTATAATATACTAAATATATCATCTTATAACCTTAAAGCCAAGATTACGGAAACAAATCTGTGTTAAGAGAAATTAAAAAAATATTAAAAATTAATAATTAAAATAATTATATATTTATTGATAAATCAACGCATTTCAAGACCAATAGTCCCTTCTTCATGATACGATGTATACTAAAATGAAAAATGCAAGCGCAGACAAAAACAAATCTATAAACATAAGTGGTGGATTGCTAATAAGGAACTACTGTATAAATAAATTTAAAGGGTGATTATTTGCAAAAAAGGATTTATTTATTTATAATGTTTAATTTGCTATTAACACTTTCTATTATTTCTATATCTGTATGTAAAATTTCTAAACCTAATTTCTAATGTCAAAAGAACGGTTTGTTTTCAAAAGTTGATTGGAAAATTCAGAATAATTGTTGATATTTAGACATCTTAAGTACTCCTTAATTCTAATATAAAAATTTCTACAAGTGATTGCAATCATTTGGTATATATAATCTTTAGCATCCACTGCTCACAAGAACGTTTCATATGTTCAAAACATTATTATTATTTTGTCTTTATTCTATGCTAGAATCATATTGGTCGATACAGTTATTAAATATTTCATAGCACAAAGGTAGTAAGTATCTCCGCAGTGGCTTGGCCGTATTTTGCTTTTATTATATGTTGGCATCCCAAGCTCTAAAAGGGGTTGTAAAAATAAGTGCTTAGAAGTTAATTTAGTTTTATTTTTTAATTTAGTTTAGTATTTTGTTATGAAAATCAGAATAACTTAGAGATGAACAACGTATCTCTAATTACCGCAACTCTTGGTGATAATATTTATTAAATTTTAAATAATCGAACTCCAACATTCATTCTCCAACTAGAAGGAATCCAATATATAATTTGTAACAACTTGGAACCAACTCTAAAAATCAATTTTTTTTTCTGCACAGAAAAAACTCTATAAGAAGTTTGCTCCTATTCTATCCTTTTCTTTTTGGCTTCCTACCTTAAATGATAAATATTGTATATAAATACTTATATATAATATGAAAAAGTGTGTACAAAAGCAGAAAATATTAATTATGTAATGATAAAAATGATGTAAGACGACGTCAGAAATGGGACATGTCATTATTTTGGTTAAATTAAATAATATTGAGGTAAATTAAAATATGAAATAACTTTTCTTAGGAGCAATTCCAGATAGATATCAGGGTGTAAGTGAATTCATTTATCAATTCAATTCACGCTGACTCTTTATAAATATTAATATTTTGTGACTTAAATGTATTATATAATATGTATAATCTTTATGGCGAATAGGGTCTTTAAAAAATAAAACCGATCACGCTGGAATAAATGCATTATTATTATTATTTACATTTTTATATGGATATTAGAGAACTCTAACTCACGACTGCCAGGATAATAGAGAGGCTGCTAGAATCAAAGAATGAGATGCACTCTTCTTCTTCTTCCACCAATCCAATGATTTGTGTCATTAATCAAGTTACAATTTTATTTTACAGAAAATTGTTCAATAATATTATAGAATATGAAATATTATATTACAAGTCAATACTATTGTCGTTCAAAAAATTTGCTATTATATAGATTAAATGTGGCGAGTTAAGGGAAATAAGATGACCCAAGTTAACCGGACGACAAATTCGACAATTTTCTTTGTTTACGAAACCGTCGAGTTGGAAATGCGAAGATGATTTTTCGACTAAATCAAGAGCCCACTTCATGATGCTCTACAAACCAACTGCCAAACTGTCGGCGGCTGAAAGAGTCAGCAAGCTAATCGGATGAATGATAGATTACAACTCTCAAAGTATCACAACAAAAATTGGAGTGAAATTTAAATTCAGCGTTCAATTTGAGCCATCTTATACCTAAAAAAGTATATTTTTCTACATCATAATAATTGTTCTCATTATTTTATTAATATTTTTTCATGCGTTTTGTTTTTCTGTTGTTGAAATATTGACTTAGTTTTTCTGGTAACGGATAGTTTACTAGTTATTATTTTATATACACAAATCAAAAAATATGCATTTGAATTCTGAAGCAATATTTATTGATGATTTCTAGCATTTGTATCTTCATGAAATGTATTATTTTTTAGAAATACTTCTTAGAATCCGTTCGATATTTTTCTTAGTCTTTTTTATAAGATTAAAACCAGAAAATTACAAAAATTAAAAAAAAAACATAATAGTAAGAATTCACATCGCGCGAGACGTACCGAGCGCAGCACTAAAGATAATAAGAATTCACCACTAATAATTCATTTAAACGTTGTATTTTCTATGCTTCTTTGATAACCAAGAAAAATGTACGAAGCCATTAGTAAGAGAGCATTGTCATCTTAACTCGGAAACAGTATTTTTAAGTAACATTCTAGATTGTGATATGATGTTTAATATCTATTTCTGATATTTAAGTCCGTCATAAACACTACTACGTTATGTAAAAGAAAAAAAATAATTTCTAGCTCTTTAAGACTTAACCTTTACGTAAATGAAAAATGTTTTTCAAACATTAGGGTTGGATACATAAATATTTACAACCGGTAATAGTATTGGGTTCAATCATTCAGTAGTATAATACTTCATAGGATTACTTTTACAATGAATCATGTTGCAATAACAAATATTATTTTACAATATTTTGAGTATGTTCAAATCTTTGTAGGAACTAATTACTGGGTTTTATTCCCTGGGGGATTGTCATCAAGATTAAGACGTCTCACGGAGACGAAGCTATTATTTTTATATGAGAAGTATGGAAGTCTTTGACATTACAGGGCTTACGACCTGTCGTGGGCTGGCTTAAGTGATCACTTTACACAATGTAACGTTCGCTTAATTACCACGCTACCACATCTATCAAATTTTTGGAAGTTGTATATGTGATATCAGAATGGAACATTTCACTTATTTATTACAACTATGCTTTCGCCATCTATTGATATTTTTGATAATTTTATATTCTTTCACATGTAATAGTATAGATGTCGCTGAAGCTGAGACTTATTTTTTGAAGTAGGGGGAATATCCTTTAAGTGTTTATGAAATTCATTCGAATTGTTAACATATACTAGAATACTATTTAATATGATTTTTTTCGGTGCCTCTTTATTGGATTAATATATTTTTAAATATCTGATGGAATAACGGTAGAAAAATCTTTATAGATTATTAAATTACGGTTGTACCGTATTTTTTGAGGCAACGCCTTGACAATGATTAGTTTTATCGTGCCGAAACGTTGGTCTAGGTTTCTCTAAGGAGACTATCTACAAAAAACGCGCTCTAAGGTGGAAGAGACGCCAGTTCCATGAATATATATACCTATGCGATATTTTAAATATATTATTCTTTAACGGCACTACATATCAAATCAGAGCCATAGCTTCGAAATGAAGGTGTGTGTCAAGAAAACTAAATATTTATAGAAAAATAATCTGAATTCTTCATACCACATTTAAATATGTTGGTGTATTGTTTTTTTAAATATCCGAAAAATAATCAAAAACATTGAAAATCATTGATTTGATTATTTGACAAAAAGATTGAAAAATATCAAATATAAAAAAAAACTTTATTCGAATACGTTATGCAAAAAGCTGATTATTATTATTTTTATTAGTGATACTATTAGTGATTATTTTTCTATGTACATTTTAATAAAATGATATATGATAAATGTTGCCAATCGTTAAATATTTAAGATGTCTCACAGAAACGAAGCTATTATTTTTTTATATGAGAAGTATGGAAGTCTTGGGCATTGCGGGGCTTACGACCTATCATCGGCTGGATTAAGTGATCACTTTACACAATGTAACGTTCACCTATTTACCCACGCTACCACATTTATCAAATTTTTGTTATTTTTCTCATATAAAAAAATAATAGCTTCGTCTCTGTGAGACATCTTAATCTTGATGACAATCCCCCAAGGGATAAAACCCAGTAATTAGTTTCTACAAAGATTTGGACATACTCAAAATACTTTAAATATTTATGATAACATAAATAATAAATATTGTTTACGTCTGTGTATGGGCTAATGGATTACAATTGACAGCAAACATGTTCGATTTCAATATTTCCGCTACATATATTATGAGATTCTCGTAATTCTGACACCTCAGATTTTTTGTTCCTAACTGAAACAAGAAAGTTCTCGAATTATTGTTTTGGAGTTGCGATGAAACTGTTCAACACACGCCGAGGATAAAATTAAATATTAAATTAATGGACGGATAAATAAACTCTTATCTATGATTATTAAAATAAAGTTGCTAGTTCTTGTACAGTTAAATGTTGCACACAGTTTAATCTTTTCCCTGGGCTGCATATTACTTCCAATGCATATTAGCATATTAGTCCAAATGATCCTACGCGAGAAAATAAATAGAAAAATGCTACCCTATTTAAAATTGTTCATATTTCTTTGTTGGTCCCTCGTTACGAGGATGAAGTCTGCTATAGTTAACGATTGTGAGGCTGAGTGTAGCTGAGGAGTCCTATTCTGGAACAGCACACACACGTTGTGCATCTGCTTGCTAAGGCAGTTCTGAGTGTCAGATTTTCCTTCTTTTCTTTCCTTTTTCTCATTTTTTCGGTAATTGCGGCAGCCCTACTCTATTTGCATGTTTCCCCTGCACACTGTGCCTTTTGACGCCATTGTCCTCGGTTTTAGGCCGCGATTTCCTAATTAAGGATCTGTGATATATGTACTCAGATTCGCCTTCTTTAAATATTTTCATCGGTCCACCTTGTCTTCTTATAATTTATTTTATTTCCGTTAACGCCCTTGTGGGTTTTTAATTTTTAATTAATAAAATTTAAATACAACAGTACATTTTTAATTAACATTTCAATATAACAGTTTAAATATAACATGAAAAAAAAAACTAAGTATAATTTACGTACAATATTTCTTCAGTCCAAGTATGAACGAAAAATGTCAACGAAATTCAACTTATTACCGAGCCGATGCATCCGCGATATTGGCGAGTTAATAGCATAATTATTTATATGTGTACCCACAAAGAACACTGCGTGTTGTCTCGTTTGAGTTGGTATTTTATACGAAACCATTTCTATCACTTCAAGGCAGTCCAACATACTATTCTATATGCAATTTAAAATAGATAAATCTTAGAAATTATTTCAGTGAGATAGTTCCCAAACATAACTTTTTTGGGAAGCCGTGTGACATTCATTCGCACACAGTGGCCTGAAAGCCAAAAGCCAAAAACCAAACTTTGGCCTTTTTGACCAAAACGGCCAAAAGGCGCGACGCGCACGAACCAATGAATCACCGCACTTTAAATATCGCTCTACCGCAAAGACGCGGTACGCTTTCGACCAGTGACTCATTGCGAATGGCAAATCCGCAAAGCACGCGCGTCGAACAATACCCCTCGCACTTACCTCACCCTGATGGTTTACGAGCAATTACAATTTAATCTTGAAATTTTTCTGCTGGACACCCTTTATCAATATTGTACACGATTTGATCTTCAATTTTTGTAACAACTTCGATGACAGCAAAAGCATAGAATTATATGAAATATACCTACATTTATTAAAAGGGAAATTTATTAACACGAATTTGTTAGAATCATGTATATGCAACGTAGTATAATAATTTACAAATCAGAAGATTTTTAATGAATGTCCCGATTATAATTATTATATTGTCTGTCTTAACTTGGTGATATCAATAAATTTCAATTAAATTTTCTCAAACATTTTTTTAGTTCGAATTGGTTATCTGAATAAATTAATCTTATAAGAATTTATTACTGATCTGAATAAATTTTCTCTTTCACCGATTTACAATATTAAAAGTGGAATATGAATGAAGAAAATAAAACGATAGGAATTTCATTTTCATAAGATTGTTTAATTTATTTATATGTTAGCAAAAATTAGAAAGAACATAATATTTCGAGGAAACTAGTAGCAAAAGAATTATTAAGTTTAATTATATTTTTTTACTTGGCAAAAATTTATCGTTCATTGAGCTATTTTACATTATCAATGATTTAATTTATTAAAAATTAAACTGAACCTCTTTTCAACTATGTTAATAAAAAATTGTCTAACAGTTTTATGATTCAGTGATTTTTCATATGCCTCTACGGAGTAGAAACCTAGTTATTTAGAATAAATGAGCGAAAAAATCTTTAACCTTTGAAATTGGATACTGGAGCCAAATCCCTTATACTGGAATATGCAGTTATATCTTTGCAACAATTATGGATTGTAGATACATTGTCCATCATCTGTCTGAGAGTATCAGAGAGTATGATAACCTGTATACAGACTAGATAGGAAAAGGCTGATCTTCAACTTGATGGACCGATCAGATGAAATACGCGACTGGCTTTTCTAATGGAACGCCTATCCGAACTGCAAGCTGCAGAATAAAGTAGAGGAAAATCGTCAAGGACATCAGTAGGTCACAACTCGAGGGTTACAAACCTCAGTAAGCGACTGGATAATAATATTTTTATAAATTTATCAAGTAGGAGTACAAAAATTGAAGCAATGAACACGAAATCTTAATAATTTAAAGCCTTAATATTTAATACTTTAAAATAATTTTAAGGCGACATAGTGCTAGACAAAATTCTTCGTAATTGAGACAATCAATTTGTTTTGCGTAAATATTCAAAAAAATTTTATAGTTTATTCAAGTGAAGCTGCCATAATCATAAAAAAAATGTATAAATATTCAGATATCAATCAATTATTTTAATTTTTACAACTAAACATTGTACTACACACACGTTGGGTTATTGTCACTACTATAGTTTTGAAAGGTGCACTCCCTCTCATCATCAAATGATGACTAAACTAAATACAGTATTGTAGTATATTCGAGTAATGGGGCGGAGCTTGGGAAGAGGTGCGAGGTTTCGGCCGTTAACGGGAATTTGGACAGTACAGGTGAAATGTTAGGGAATGAGATGTTGATTAGTGTTTTCTCCGAATTTAATTTCAATGGTTTTTAATTATTCATTATTGCTCCTTCACAAGGTACCGAATGCAGAAGTTTTAACTGCACCTTTCAAAACTAGAGTAGTGACAATTATCCATCGTGTAGTACAAAGTTTAGGTGTGAAAAATAAAATATTAAAGAAAACACATTCTTATTGTGAAGTTGTAATTATTCAGAACAGACGGTCTGTGATATTTTAAATACTAAATAAATTTATTAATTAGAAAGATATACATATAAAATCAATTTTATCGAAAAATCTTGTTGCGCTACCTGAATTCGAACCTGGATCTCTTTCCAAACCGGGGAAGATGCATTATCCAACTATACTACAGCAACAATACTTTTGACAACAAACATTCTATCCCGTATATTAATTACACTTTTTCAAATAATGGAACGATAAAAGTATTCATTTGAAAAAGTGTAACATATAGCTTCGAAAGTTTGTCGTCGAAAATAATGTCGCCGTAGCATAGTTGGATAATGCACCTTCCCCGGTTTGGAAAGAGATCCAGGTTCGAACCCCGGTAGCGCAACAACAATAGGTTTTGATAAAATTGGTTTTATGTATATATCTTTCTAATTAATACATTTAATTAGTATTTAATTTAAAATTAAAATATTTGAATTGTAACCGCCATGTCAAGTAATGATAATTATTTTAATTTTATTTCAGTCTTATGAGACTTAACTATAATGAAGTTGTGCAGAAACGTTGTGGGATTTTTCTTTTATTTTTACGACAGCGCGGGTGACATCTGTATAATTTACCAAAAACGAACGATTTTATTGTACATAAAATTAATCTGATTTTACTAAACAGTGTGTTATCTGGCGACAGGCAAAATTATAAGCAAAACATTTTATCTAGCCTTAAGGCCTACGAGCTCCTTAAGATTTACGACGCGTCATGCAGTTCTAGAGGGTTTTGGCAAGCCTCTGATACCCTCTACCCTCCGTCCTCTTGGCCTGCAGCCAGCTATCTCAAGGTAGGCAGCTGCCTCATGGATAGTTAACTACCAAACTGTGCAGCCAAATTGAAACAGAATCACCTTAATATTCAGAGTCCGGGTTCATTTGGCTGACTAAAGTGTGTATTGAATGTGGGAGCTGTCAGATTAGACCACCGTGTATTTTTACTACCTCAATTTTGGAGACATTAAGAAAATAAATATTCTTAAATAATAAATATATGTTTTTAAGGACAACAGATTATTATTGTGATGCTGCAGTTTTTCAGAACATAGTACAGTGGTATTTTAATACAAATTAAATTAATCAACTGAAAAGTTATACGGAAAAAAAAACATTTATCGAAAAAATATATGTGTAATATAAATTAATTTATGAACAGAAAACTTGAGATTCATTGCTTTAGTAATGCCAAAAAGATTTTTAATAATTGCGATGTAATATGGATCCGATCTAGCGGCGGTGCGCCTCAGCATTCTTGAGATAAATCTCAGTATCTTGTATACTCGTACGTGTTGAGATTTTTATCTGAAGATAAAACCAATGATCGGCTTGAGATTGATAGAAGATACATAAACTCAAAACTCGTGTATACGACGTTAGATTTGATAGTGAGACTCGACATGTGGGTACAAACCTCATCTAGAACTACTGATATCTACAACTGTCTAATCTGGATAGTTAGATAAAAAAAATTCGTTACATTACAAACATTTATATCATTTGAACTGTTTCTGGGGATTGGAATATCAATACCCAAAAATTGACATTTGACGTTTTGAGGCACTAGATGCTAAGTATACGTATGTGTATAATGAACTGGAAAAGAGAGTTGTCTCCAAATAATCTCATGGGAGCATGATCCATGTATTAAAGGTTGTGTTGAGTCTAAAATCTGATAATCTTATCCGTGGACATGGACCATAATATCGATAAACACAGAGGCATGCAGTAGGTATAGATTTAGATTATGCTGTTACCAATAATATTATACAATCATATATAATTTATGTAATAGAATATATGTACTTTCATTTAACCAACATCTTTGGATAAAATAAATCCGTCGTTTATACGATCCTACGACGTATTTATAATTTTAGAGTACTATTAATAGTACTTTTAAAATTAGCAATATTAACTTGGTGGTTAAGATTCATATTTTTTATTTATTATCTTAGTTTCAATTGTGGTTAATAAAACTAAGATAATAAATAAAATAAAAGTTTTATTAACCACAATTGAAACTAAGATAATAAATAAAAAATACTATTAATATTATTTTAAAAGTTTAAGTTTTAACGTAAAATAATATCTTCTTACCAATATAAAAAATGTATGGATGTTTTTAAGAACTCTTTGTATGACTGAACATGATTAATTTATTGTTTGAAAATCCTTCAAGTAATAACTAAAGGAAATAATTATTTTTGTTAAAGGTTAAGGTAAGAAATAGTTTTGACAATTGCTTTATAATTTTCACAAATCAAAAACCAATCCACGCACCAAATTTAAATAACAATTATGAAATCAACACCATAAAAGAGGAGGTAGACACTTCAATGATTTGCACGCAGTTGTAACTAATGTTATTCTGTTAAAAAACAGCCTAAGTAACGACTCGATACAACACGGATCAACCAAAAGGAATTTTGAATTCAGTAAATAGCCAATTATATAACTTGAGTAATTAACTAGCTTAAAGACATAACAGAGTAATGTAAATAGCTCGTAGCTGTTGTCGTAGTATTTTTTAGAACTAATCAATGAAAATCTCTACTGATGGCGCTAATTGTAAATTAATGTTTCCATTTATGTTACTCCAATTATTTAATTTATATTTGTTTCCCAGAATTTTTAGTAATACACAACTTTTTTACTTAAACATCAACCTATTCCTCGCAGTTGACACACATGTATGTGATTGTTTTAGCTAGTATACCATTTGTGGCAGCGAAAAATCATGTTTTATCTCGTATACGGTAATTTTTGATACATATCATTGATTAAATGATTAAATATCATTTTCAGTAAAATGATCCGTACCCCTACGTTCATCTCATATTCTAAAATTGATGAATTCAAAAACATTGTCAAAACATAATTTACTTGGTTAAACTTGAACAGTACTTTGTGTAACCGGAGGTTGTCAGATGTGTTATGCTGAACGATCTAAGGGTTTATGTTTCAATATTAAATCATAAAAGAGATTGAAAATATCAAAATATGAAGCCAAACAACAGATAAAACAATTTTTATTGGCATTTCTAAAGGCATATATAAATTATTTTGGAGAACACATTCTTATTGTGAAGTTGTAATTATTCAGAACAGACGGTCTGTGATGTTTTTAATAATAATTAAATGTATTAATTTTAATTTGAAATGTGTAATATATAGATTCGAAAATTTGTCGTCAATGTACTGTGGTGTTATAACATAATCGGTTAATGCACGTTCTCCGGATTAGAAGTGATCCAGGTTCCCGATAGCAACAACAATATTTTTCGATTAAATTGGTTTTATATATATATATCTTTCTAATTAATACATTTAATTTGCATATTTTAATTAAAAAATAGTGATTATTGCGTACTACTAATTTTCGAACATTTATCTTAATTTTTTTTTAAATACAATACAGTAATAAAATTAATCAGTTTTTCTCATTAGTTATGCTACATAAGTTGCCAATTTATCTTCTGTACGTTTTATTAAAAAAATATAAAGACTTCTTAAATCATTTTCTGAGGAGAAAATCTTACGATTTTTATTCGTTTTTTAGTTAGTTGCAAAAGTAGCCATGTCATCGCTTGTTTTTCCTTCTGTATTCATTCTTCGAACCTTTCTCTTTGGTACGATGGAAAAAATGAAGTACTCAGGCATAAAACATGATGTAAAAAATAATGTGTGGGGTGGATTCACCAACATATGTTGAGAGAAAAATTTACAGATATGGGGATCAGTGGAGAATTCTGCTTTCACTAATTTACTTCTTTAAGTGCGAGGATCGTTCATGTTTTCTTATATTCTTAAGGAAATATCTGACCCGGATTTAGGTTTACTTGACACAGTCAGCGCTGATAAATCACAGTTTTCTTCGTTTAACCTTTGACAGGTGGTGTTGGTTTGCACCATTTAAATTATTAATTATTACTGTAATTACGTTTTGATTTGTGGATTTATGGATAAAGCTTTATTTATTTTTACATATGAATTGTATGCCTGCCCGTGTCTACGGAATGTGACACGATGAAGTAAATCTCAGAGATTTAGTTGAGATAAACTCATAGATTAGTAAAAAAAGACAATAAGACCCTTACACACAACGTTTGATTTGACACGTACGCATAAATATCACCTAGAACTATAGATAATGTCAATAAAACATGACAATATTGCACATGAATGGAATTGGAAGGGACAGAATAGGAATAGAGAATGGCGATGAGTAGATGAATAAAATAAGGAATAATGAGAGAATCTATCATTAATAGCGGAGGTGTTGACTTACGGGATAAGGAGAGCAGCTCAATTCACATGACGACGTTGCTACTCCTTTTCTTCTCCTGGACTCCACTCAATTTCAACTGCACCGACAGATGATTCTAGTTAATCCACCGTCCAATGTTCAATTAATTAGACACACGAATACGTTGTTGATTACATCAGAATGATCACAAATTCCACTTCAAATCGCGGCGTATTTCAATCCACAAGAAACACCAAACCGAATTAAGAGGCAAACATGTACATTCACATATGACCCAAACGAATGGTCACCACTGGTACGACAATTCCAGTCCAAATCTTGACGAGTTCTACAAAATCAATAGAAACAACTAGTCGAGCGGTAAGATGAGTGAGTACTGAATGAAGAGTGGGCCAGGTGAGAGGACAAACAAAAAAGGTGACAACAATACTAAATTTAACAAAAATATTATTATTTCAAGCTCATGGAATATATGTGTAAATTGTGCATGTACACCGATAATAAAAAATAATTGCGAATATTGAACAATATTTATATGTAATCAAAATAAAAATGCAGTGGTATATTAAAATTATCATAAACGTACGTTGTGAATACTACGCACTGTCATGTGTCACTTGTTACCTTGCACTTTAAATTACATTAAATTATTACATTACACTAATTACATTAAATTATCATTTTTATAATTATGTTTAACTTCAATTTCACCATTATATATTTGCCTGTTCTATGTTTTTATTATACATGCTTTGTAGGATGATCATAATGAGTATGATGACATGTTGATTAACTGTTTGATCAGTATAAAATTTTTTATTTATTTGTAAATTTTACAATTTTTTATATCATGTATTAAGTATTTAACATTTTTTAAATTACATGGTTTTTCTTTCGCTTACCTCTCTAAAAAAGAGATCAGCTCTTGTGCTTGGAGAAAGAGTTACACTACAATAATTTTATATAATACCTTACATATTCTATTCTTTGTCCATTTGTGAGCTTCTGAAGTGTTCTATAATATTGTTTATTTTCCAATTATGTATTTTTGATGTATGTGTTAAAATAAAAACAGGTGCTACTAATGTATAAAATATACATATTTATTTATAATAATATGCTAATATAATATTACTAATTATTAGAATATTTTAAGCTACTACAGCCTTGATGAAATTTGTCAACCTTTTACAAACTTAAACCTAACAAGGTTTTTCGTGTGAAATATGTAAACCAACTAACTTTTAAGTATTATTCGTGTTAGGATAAGCTTTAAGTGTATTGACTTAAAATGTATATTAAAAGCTATAAACTGTTGTTCATTTTCAGTAGATGATTCTCTCGTAGAAGACCGTTTTCTTGCTCGCTAATCCTCAACTACTCTCTTGATCACGAGGTTCTCGCGATTACTGTAGTTTTTTCTAGCAACATGTTTAAAATATGAAAAAATTATTTTTCATCACTATGTCGAAAATTTTTCGGTAATACGTGCTTGTTGGTCCTATGGTTAAGACATTCACCTAGTGATCCATTGGTCGAAAGTTCGAGCCTCATTCCAGGAGACCAGTAAGTTTGCCCTATTTTCATATCACAAGTATTTAGCTTAGTTTGAAAATAGTAAAGATATTGATGTGACACATATTTCATGTACAAATTTAATAAAATAAATCATTAATTCAGATATCTGGTGTGACCGACGCAAGTCGCCGATCACAAGTGGTGGGTGATGATGGAATTAGATGGGGCGAAATGGGAAGAGGAAACGGGTGGATGAGTAGATGGATGAATCAGGGAATGGAACAGGGAATTGGAAATGAGGAAAGGATGAGATGAGCAGACCAGGATGGCTTACGGGATAAAGAGGATAGTTTGACTCACCTGATGATGATACTCCCTTGCTTATCCTGAAGTTCATCCCAAAAACTTGAACGGCTCGAACCGGCGATTCTGATGAATCCACCGTACACTATTTACTGAATTACATAAGATTTAAATCTTCTGTTATTCCACTGGATTCAATGAACAATCCAGCGAGAGCACCACTTCCTTTACAAAATTTCGACGAATTTCACACATACAAAAATGAACTAGTTGAGCTTGGGAACAGATGTAGACTGGTTGGTAGGAACAAAATTAAAACTGGTGAAAATAACACTACATTTAATAATAATAATTTGGATTGAAGTCATTGAATATTGCAGAAATTATGTGAAAATAATTACGAATACGAAACCCCTAGCGTAACTCGCGATCCACGGGATACGGAGCATCCACTGCTTATAAAACTTGTCGACAGCTTTAAGCCTTGTAATTTTGGTACCCCGAGATTAATACAAAATATCAATCCCGAAAATTTCGGGATCCCGGGATTCATGTAAACTGTAAATTAAACTGGGATCCAGGATTCCGCAATTGTATTCCGTATTCAGCATGATATTGATCTATAGTATTTTATAGAGGTAGATGAAGTACATATTGAATTATTATAAAGTCTGTTAAAAATATTCCGATTTTCTAAAAAGTGCTGCCGGCGAATGAACAGAATTGTGAAAATATTCATATTTGGTTCCTTTACTTTGATGTGCTCGCAAGAGTTGAATGAGTTATGATTCGTGGAACATGGAAAATTTATTTCTATGGTGAATTCTACATAGAAATGATTTTAAGTCGGTTTGTATGATCATAACTCTTATGAGTTTTCTAGAAGTTATTTTTCAAATTACCTTGGAAAATTTGTTATTGTACCGATATTTTTTTTATTATGTATATATATATTTATTTATGATATGTAAATATTTATTAAGCACAATGATATTACATTTATGTTAATTCAAAATATGTTTCATAGCATTTAGATTTTTATAATACAATAATAATGTAATACTTTGGTGGACATGCACATAAATATATCGCACGTTAATTAAAAGGATATTTTTGAAGAATGATGAATCGCCTTCATATGTCGACTCATAATTTGTGTTCAAATATCTTACATATACAGTTGGGAATAAGTACTTAATAGTGATGAGGCATGAATAGAGAAACACCATTTTTACTTGAGATACACTGAATTTATTGACCTAAGTCCTAAAATCTCAACCTTAGATTACGAATAAGAATAGTTAGATGCTATGTGTACTCGATATTATTTTATGGAATGGAAGCATGGATATGGACCAAATAAATGATAACGATTAAGGCCTTTGAGATGTGGATCGACAGAAGAATGCTGAAAATATGCTGTATGTAATTTTTTGTCTGATGTAATTTTCGAATGAATAAAGAAAAACAAGTGTTTAATGTAGTGAGGAGGTGAAGAGCGTCCTGTTAAAATCGTTCTTTACCAGCATGTATACCTGCGAGTTCTGATCGAAATACTAGCGACGTATAACCGTCTCCGAATTCAGTACAACAACTAATATAAAATACTGTTTGGATTGGCGCGTTATTGCAGCGCATCTACAATGTTTACCGAAGGCCATATAGATGAATTAGTACCGCTTCTGAGACATTGAGTTGTGGGCGATAGTGATCTCTAGTGAAAGCGGTGCTCTCATGAAAAGCTGGTTCCCTGACCAGAGAATGGCAATGCCTACAGAATAGCTACATATACAACTTTTTACTTTTTATTTTTTTATTTATTAATATTTTCCTTGATTTTCTTTTTCTTTTTCATAGCATTATATTTATTTCGTAAAGTTAATGTATAACATAATATGTATTATCTCTATGGCGAAACGGATTAACAAAAAAACCTGATCGCGCTAGAATAAACACATTATTATTATTATTATTAAAACAATAAAAATCTAAAAACTTTAATATCTCGGTCATGTGATAAGACAACCGAAAAAGTACGAGATCTTGCATCTCATAATGAAAATTGCTGGAAGTTGGGGCCCTGAAAGTAGATGAGTATCACAGCTGAAGAAATTGAGGTAAAAAAAATATGGTTCGGCCAGTCTACTGTAGAGCTTTTTCGGGCCGCTGTAATCAAAGTGATGATAGTTTACCTGATAGATAGCCAACGTCCGTTGAACAGATAGCGCACAAGAAAAAGAAAAGCCTACAGTGAATTGCGCGGGTATGAATAATTACGAGGTGACAGCAAACGATACTGAAAGAGCAGAGAAGTTATCGCTTCACATAGTGGGTCGCCGATGACTCGAACCCCCCTTTCCGCGGCGTATCCGTCGCACGCAACTGTTTTTCGCCATTGTCGTTAGATGACTCTCTGTATCCATTTCAAACTTAATAATTTAATGAGTAGCTTATATAGTATATAGTGGTCAAGAGGCTGGCCTAGTGATCTGGTGGTCGGGGGTTCGTGTCTCGTTCCAGGAGACCAGCAAGTAAGTTATATTTTCAAAGTACAAGCATTCAGCTTAGTTTTAAAACAGTAAGAATTATTATGTGACATGTATTCCGTGTACGCATCTGTTTATAAGAAATACATTTGACCATGTAATATAATTATTAATACTACGTAGACAGTAAGAAACTTAAGTAAAAGAAACATTATTTGTTCAGTTGCCTTAAAATTCCAGAAAAGTTTTTAATGCGAATTTATTAATTGCACGGGAAAATTTATGTGTAATATTTTTAGTTAAATATCATCACGGTACAAAATCAGGAGGCTGATTAATGATGTCGTATATATATAAACTGTAAGAGATATTATCAAAATATCTTTTACAGTTTTATCTAATCTAATCGTTTTTTAGAGTTGAAAAGTAGGTACAACAAAAAAAGTCCTTTGAGGCACATATCATAGATCAATAGTTTATATCTGAACATGTTGGGTTTTCTATTAGTTATTGATAAAATTAAGTCTACGAAAAAAAAAGTTAGTGAAATATTACTTAGTTTAGGTATATAAATCATTTCGATATAATAGTACTATGCAAATACTATTTCATACGATGTGGCAAAAATAAGAATTGTATATTTTTTGACATAATTAAATTAATTATTATCTAAAGAACAGCAGTTGTACTCGTATATTATATTCGATAATTAATATATTATATATATTATATTAGCACCAACACAGAAGGTATGAAATTTTTCTGCAATTCACCCTTAAACAGCAACATTCGACTGACTGAATTATCAATTCTACGTCAAATGAATTGTTTAGTGCAAAAATCTGTTGCAAGTCCAAATCAATTAAAAAAAACTCGTTACAAAATTCACCAGGTGAAACTATTTTTCAAATAAAATTCAATATTATAATTTAATGTCTTGTCTGTGTGATATTTCAAATTAATATATAATGTTGTGATTCAAATATGACTACAAGACTTATAAAACGATCTAAAATCAGGATTTTAATAAGAACCTGTTGAGACAAATATTTGAATAACAATTTACTAACACAAAGTTGCTTTATATTTTCGAGTTCATTAAAATGCTTTCATTACTGATCACATTTTTACTGTATTGACTTAATGAATTTAATCCTTGGAGTAACATAGTTACCTGTTTATTTTTAATCTAAAATAAGATGTAAACTTTTATTTACTTCTTGGAATGTATCCTTTTTATCACATACATAAATAATGAATTGACGGACTCGTTTTGTTCCTCATTCGTCTAGATTAGCCTTAAGATATTTTCTGCTTAAGTTTGATGATAGAAAGCCTCCGAGGTAATCAGTAAAAAGATTTCTAGGATCTTGGTGATTCAGGTTAAGTAATTTGACCTTTAAGGTTCTATTATGGGTGAACTCATACACAATGTTCTTGCTTCAAGGTATGCCACTAGTCTAATGGATAAGTATGAATACCGAATGAATACAAATACATTTAACTGGTGTAATTAGTTCGATAAATAATATCAAATTTACTGATTTAATTTATAAAAATATATATTATTAATTTTTATTAAGATGATATCAGCAAAAAATATATTATACTATATGATTACCTTACGGTAATTCATTATAAATATAATTAAAAACAATTCACTTTGTTTAAACATCGCATTATTTTTACTAACACCAACCGGTTTTGGAACGACCGTTACTTCTTCAGGATGTACAAGATACTATATTTCAGAATATGGGAAATTATACATGAGTGTCAGGTGTTAATGTGTTGGTGGGTGACTGGTGGGGGGAAGGAGGATGGTAAAATATGGATGATATGTGATAGAGAACAAATTTAAAATAGAACTATAGGCCTATAATTAGTATTATACTATTTTTTAAAAAAGCAGTATATTGATTATATTTTCATAAAATTAGGTCAATAATCATCGAGTATCTTTTTATATTTATGATTATTTTCATATTTTTATTCATCGTATCTTATAATCAATTTCGTTTTGCTTATCATGTTACTTACTAAGCAATAATATAATGATTTATTCTAGATGCAACAGCGACACTCAGTATGTAACCAAATAATGTTATTTTTAGTTTTGCTAATGATATTTCAAAATTAGTTTCAATCCATAGAGATTACGATAGTTGTATTAGATTGTGTTTCATGATAACTTCTATTTCACATATTTTATATGGCAAGTGATTTATTAACTTTTTATATATTTTTCAAATAAATTAAAAATTTTAAGACTAACCAAAATTGCGTTTTAAAGTTTAGCATTTTTTTCCCCATATTTGTTGTGCGCAATCATTTACTATTCTACCAAAATTTTCCCAACGCAATCTACTTAACTTGTGACTACTTTATCGAGCTCGCCATTTTTTCTGACATTTTCTATCTAAGCGTCACTTTTCCTCACGAAATGGATTAAAATTTTTCTGAATCTGGAATTTTTAATTAAATATCCCAAACAACCGCAAAATAATAATTTGACACCCGATTACCTGCCTGTATAAAGCATTAATGTTATTAATTTAACCTTTTAATTCTCAACTCTATTTGAAATGGAAGACACCGCACATGGCAAGACTGTGATTTAAAGGTCTTGACTTACGTATCGAAAGCTGGGACTTGTCGTTCACAGGTGGCAAAAAAATATTTTTAATCCCAGCAAGTTTGCAATGTCCAAAAGTGCGTATTCACACGCTTATATTTTGGAGTGAGATACAAAGTTTGGCGTCTTAACGCGCTCATGGCCTTTAAAAGCAATAATATTAAATTTTTTTAAATTCTGTTATTTACTATATAAAAAATGAATTTCCTGAACGAAAAGGTTAATTATCCACATTTAAAAAGAATATGGCACATCAAATTTCTCTTTGCGACCGAAAGATATAACTTAATATCTATTTATTAAAACTAATTAGTAAATTACACATGTTCGACGCTGACTCGGGCCAGCCTAAGAAGTTACTCGCCAGACAGATAGGCCAAGTTAAAAGGATCTTAAAGGTGAAATACAACTTGCTAACCCATGTCTTACGAGACTCCTTGTCAAACAGTGGTACAGTACAAAATGTCACTCCCTAATCAAATTTATTAAACTAGACGACGATAATTCATGATGTTAATATAATTAAATATTAAATATATTAATTAGAAAGATATAAAAAAAAATCAATTTTATCGAAAAATATTGATGTTGTGCCACCAAGATTCGAAACTGGATCTCTTCCTAACCGGGGAAGGTGGATTATCCAATATTTTTGGCGACAAAAAATGTTATAAAAATTAATCGATAATTCTGGCGTCTACTATCAGATTATTCAAAGGTATTTGAGATTCTGTAAAAATAAGATAGATGGATCTTTCAAATAATGGAACGATTAAATTTACTAATATAAAAAAAGTTAAATATAGGTTTGAAAATTTGTAGCTAAAAATATTGTCGCTGTAGCATAGTTCCCCAGTTAGGAAAGAGATCCAGGTTCGAATCCCAGTGGCGCAACAATAATATTTTTCGATAAAATAGATTTTATATGTATATTTTTCTAATTAATATATTTAAAATATCACAGACCTATATTCTGAATAATTACAACTTTACAATAAGAATGTGTTACTTGATAGATCCAAGTTATAGCTCTGCTTTGTTATAAATATAACGGAATTTTCTAAAACACTGTCTAAAAACGTATTAAATTTATTATTTTACATTTATTAAATACAAATACATACAAAATTCCACGTGACCATATATACAGGGTGTAACTGACCTAGTCTACAATACTTTATGGGTACATTATTATTACTTTTTTTTAATTTCTCTGATACGTTTGCATTCCCCTTGTATTATTAACGCTGATAAGCGCAACATATATATCGCGTTTTATTATCAGTTCAAATGTCGTAGCTGGCCAGCCAATAGTCTAATTCAAAATTTCCTTTCAAACACGTCCAGTCATTTATTCTTCAATCAAGTCATATATTTTTACAATCATCTAATGTGTATACACTCCCCTTGTATTATTAAATAACCGAGAAACGTAGCGCTCACTTTTGGTTCCGGATATTAGTCGACTTTATACTAAATCGTATTCAAATTTACAATTTAAAACAGCCTGTGTTGGAAATTCTCGAATCACCACCGTTGTCTGTTGTGAAATATGTTCATTCCATTCACCGCTTTTCAGCTCGTTAATATAAATTATGCAGAAAAAAGGACAACGCATGCTACCTTGCGACGTTTTCTACATCAATTCGTTTTGTTTGCCTTTTTTTCCAGAAATTCATTATCTTACATTCATTCATTCACGTTGTATACAATGGTGATTTGGTGATAACAGAAATATTTTCAGACTCATTAAACAATTGAATCTGTTTGTAGATTATGGTCACCGTTATTTTCATTGGATAGTTAACAGCCTATAAGAATTAAGCAATACTTACTTTTTAATTATTTATTACTGATTCTGAATTATTATAATATAAAATAAGGAATGAAGTAATGGATTTATTTAGTCAGCTATTAATGAAAATATTTATTTACTCATTCGATATTTTTGTAATTGAGCGTACGTTAATTAGGATTCTATGATACTTGTTTAAACACGCAGAGAAAAATAAAATTGTTTATTGAAATCTATAAGTCGACCCTACTTTAATCGAAATCTATGTACGTATAGTAAATAATAACATTTTAAAAAGTATTTTATGTAACGTGTAGGTTAACACATTCGATTAAAATAAATAAATATATAATAATTTAATGCTAATTAAATGTACTGATTAAAAAGATATATATATATATATATATATATATATAAAATCAATTTTATCGAAAAATATTATTGTTACACGACCGGGATTCAAACCTGTATCTCTTCCAATCCGGGGAACGTACATTAACCGATTTATATGTATATCTTTCTAATTAATGGATTTAATTAGTATTTAAAAAAATATCACAGACCTATGTTCTGAATAATTACAACTTCATAATAAGAATGTGTTCTCTTTAATAATACACAAGTTGGATCAATTGAATTATTAATTTTGGTGTCTCCTATCGAATTACTCAAAGGTATTTGAAATTCTGTAAAAATAAAGAAGATGGCTTTCAAATAATAGAACGATAGATGTATCAGTTTAAAACGTGTAACACATAGTTTGAAAATTTGTCGTCAATGCCCAATGTTGGTATAGCATAATCGGTTAATGTATGTTCCTCGGATTGAAAGAGATCCATGTTCGAATCCCAGTAGCAACCATATTTCTAATTAATACATTTAATTTGTATTTAAAACATATTACAGACTTATGTTCTGAATAATTACAACTGCACAATATGAATGTGTTCTCCTTAATAATATATTAATTCATTTTATTGTTTATTTTTAATATATTTTTGAATGAAAGATACTCGTAAATAAGGTAACAATGATTTGAGTATAAAACACACAACTGAAAATTACTTTATACTTTAGGATAGGTTCTGGAATGATTGTTTTTCAGATTGAATGATTAGTTGTGTAGCCGCGAATCATATCAACATCAGCTGAATTGAAAATTGTACCAGTTATATTAGAGCTTTGTCATTATACCATATGGCAGATGTGCAGATAGTATAGTATATTCAAACAGGCTGCACACAATTAGATTGTATGGTAAATAAATTAAAATCAAATATTTATCTAATAAATTATGATGGCGTGATGACTGAAATGTAAACAATTAGTGCATATTTGATTTCAATATATGGACCACACGCTGCTCCTATGACAATTACAAGGTATAAAATAAAATAAAATTGACATCTTGTTAATTTCATTTTCATCTGAAATGAAATTGATTATATGATATTAGCAATATTTTGAATATGTCCAAGAACACACAATTACTGAATTTTTCTTACAAAGGCACTGTTATTAATCAAATATCAGATATCTTATTGAGACAAAGCTATTTTATATTATATTTAATGAAAAAAAAAAATTAAGAATGGGGTAATCACATGGATTACGACCTGTCTTCGACTGGCTTAAGTGATCACTTTATATTTATATATAACATTCACCAATTCTCACTTTTCTTCACAAATTTTTAAAAGTTGTACATATATGTATAAGGACTCGCTTCGAATACCACTAAACCATCACCATCTATGGACCAAATTTGATAATTCATTTTTCCTTTTTTTTAAAATAGCATATATGTTTTCACCATGAGAATCTGATTTATCTTAATCCCTGTGATTAACCCATACTTCCATATATTTTCCATTAAATATAATAAAAAATAGCTTTGTCTCTATGAGATATCTGATACTTGAAAGTTAAAATTAGAAAATGAATAATAATTGTGAAATTTTTTCAACCCGTTATTGCGAACTAGTGCTTAAAATTCATCCCAAGATATGTATATATATCGGTTATTATAATTTTTTTACTGTCAATTTTTAAAGTTTTATCAAAAGAAACATAATTTTTTTTCTAATTCTTCTTTTTTTTCTATTAACACTACAATGTTACACATTTCAAAGGAATTTGATACTTCACTCTGATGTATTGTATTAGTTTTTTTTTTAAATTTTCTTACACATATAAGATATTAATAAATATAGGATAAATTTCAAACACAAAAGGGAGAAAAAAAAAATAATAATACCTAAAATTCAATAAAGTAGAATGCCTGTGTATGATGAGTATTAAACAGCACATACAGATATATAATAAATTCAATAAGTAAATTTATAATTAAAGTATTTATACAAGTCAACCATGTATACAAGATACATCATATGTAACGAATAAAGTTCATTTTCGTCATAACTGTATCCTGATTGGGAAATGTTTTAACTTATTGATTATACAGGGTTTATACATAAAGTTGTCGATTTAAGAGTACATATATTTTTAATATTTTAAGTAGAAAGCAATAATAAACAACCAGTAAAATAGCGTGTTCCAATGAGGACTCACCCACTAGTAGAACCTAGCAGAGTAAACTCCTATATATGTTTTATATCATAATATTTTCTCTCTATATTGTTGAAGTCTGATTCATATATTCTTTATAGCACAGACTCAGTTTAAAAGGAAAATTGTATTATACATGTCTAATAGTCGTTTGAGCTTACAATATATAATACCATGTTTACAATACTGCCAGGTTCGCACTATTTGCTTTCGAACGTCGAGTACTGTGGCGCGTCATGTGTTCCAATATCGTTGACCTTGGAACCCATGCGCTTTGTATCTATACGATAGCATAAATATTTTTTTCATAAAATTTTCACAATTTGGAACACTTTATTTTTTAACTATGTATCTTATGTTTCAACAACAAAAAAGTATAATATATTACTTTTTTATTATTTTAACTGTCTTAATATGATTTAAACTTTTTAATAACTAATATTTTTAACATAAATTAAATATTATATGAAATATATACAAATAAAATCAATTTATCGAAAAAATATTTTTGTTATCACCCGGACTCGATCCAGGAATCCTTCCTATCTGGCGAAATGCGCTGACCTATTACACCACGTCAACATTGTAAATTAACGACAAATTTTCCAACTTATATATTGTACTTTCAAATTGATATATATGTTATTCCATCATTTGAAAGCAATCTACTTTATATTTACGGAAAATCTCAAACATCTTTGAGTAATATCCGATAGAAGACGCCATAATTAAATTAATTAATTAATTTTCATAAAATTTTGGAAATATTAATACAACTTAAATATTAAGTTAATAATATACACGTTGTATTACTGTTTCCAAAGTACACAGAATGCACCTCACATCAACATTCTTACTATTTTCAAACTAAACTAAATATTTGTGTTATGATAATAGGACTAACTTGATGGCCTCCTGGAACGAGGCTCGAACCCCATGATTACTAGTCCACTAGGCAAGTATCGTAACTCATTTTTTTTAAATACAGAGTTCTAGGGTCATTATCGACCAATTGAAAATCGGTCTTTTTTTAAAAAGTTACAAAGAAAGCATTGTATATTTAAAAGGACAATCATTTTTCTTCGCCAATTCTGGGCGTAAAGAAATATTTGTCATTTTCTCCCCTATTTGATGTCAGATAATCACAGAACAATATATAATGGCCATTCCCACGACTAATTAATTTCTTGGCGTGATAGGTTAAGTATTATTCCGGTTTTGTCTGTGTATCTTTATAGTTAGTATCGAAAGATTTACTTTCGATACTTGGAACTTCAAATTTGCTCTCGCAACGACGAACCGCGGTTTAATTTCGTTGGAAGAAAGTTTGCTTTGTGTTAACGGGCTGTGTGAGCCCCTCCGCGAGATTTTAATATTCATAAAATACGCCCAGCTAACGTACGGACTTTGAAATAATGGCGAAAAATTGGCTGAATTTATAATTTTATTCAGACATTATTATTGAAAAACCAAAACACGTTTATAATAAATCTCTGTAATCCACGATTTCATGATTAAATTATTATTCTACATGTTACTCAAGAACTAACAAATATTTTAAAATATCTTGTCACAGTTCAGCAATCCATTTCACGCTTAAAAGTAAGACACATCATTATTGGTAAGTCACTTCTTAAATTAAGAGAAAGCGAGGAAGTATTCCTCCTCGACTGAGGAGTTCCAGGTTGGAATCCCGGTAGCAATTAAATATTTTTTCGACAGATAGATTTTTTCTGTGTATGTTTCCAGTTGATTAATTTAATATGTTTTCAAATACCACAGAACTCTGTTATAAAAATGAAAATTTCAAAGCAAAAATGTGTTCCCTTTATTAAATTTAATACTTATTAAATAGTTGGAAAATGGATGATACTCACAATTATTTATTTCACATTTCTTTATAACATTTGCCGAAGAACTTAAAAAGGAGTACTTACTATTTATACACATTATTAGTATACAGAAATTGTATTATTTTTGTAAATTCAACACTGATACATAATTTATCTAATATTATTACACCGAAAAAAAAAACAATTGATGGGCTATTAAAAAGGCTGGTATTTCATGGGTTTGAGTTTTAAAACATTTTTAACGATTGTTTATAATAGAATATCACTACGTAATATAATTGTCAGTATTACACTGGCTAGTACGATACAAGAAAAAATAGAACAACTTATAAATATACCTACTATTTTGAAGAAATAATATAACGTACTAACTTATTGTAACTAAATTAGAGTAGCTTATTAATTGTACTTACCAAAAATCTAAATACGTGAAAAATCTAAAATATGTATCACATCAATATACTTACTATTTTCAAACTAAATAAAATAAGACTAAATTGATGACCTACTGGAACGAAGCTCGAACCCCCGACCCCTAGACCACTAGGCGAGTATCGTAACCATGAAACCACAAGCACGTTGATATTTTTTTAAAAATAAAATAAAACACTTACAATTTATAAATTCAAATACTGACTTATAAATAAGAGTGAATTTAAAAAATGTACTTTAATCTTTGTTATCATTTAATAATCTAAAAAAAAAAATATTTTAACCATTAATTTACGAAAACACATATCAATACAAATACAAAGCGAAAGCGAGGCAAGCCAAAATGAATAAAAGCAGTATCTCTTGTATTTAGTTAAGAGTGGTCAGATGAATGTTTGATTAATATGATTCCGTCTGCATGGTCTATTACCTCCAGGGGTGGGTGAACCGACGCACCTGTGAGGTGTAGCGGGGGGTGGTTTTGGGGGTTGGTTCCGGTTTCAAGGGGAAAGGGGGTAATATGGGCGGAGCTTTCCCGGTAAATAATATCAAACAGCTTTAAACGGACGTCATCAGTCAAGTACGGCGTTAGATATTTATATTTAATACATTCGTTTCAGTTGTTCTTGTACGTTTGGGATATTGTAAATATTTTGGGATTCAATTTTTTTTTTAATATCTCTTTCTAAAGGAACAATAAATAAATCAATGTATTAAATTACAAATATAAAACAATAATAATAAAATTGTGTAAAAATAATTAATAATTGCTGCAAAGTATTGTGAATCTGAAAAATATTAAGCGTAAATTTTGAGTGTCTAAAATTATATTATGAAGTACATATGTTAAGAAATTATTCGGAAAATTAAATGAAGATTTTTTTTTTGATTTAAGAAAAATTAATATGATTCTATAAACAAAGGAAATTTACATTTTATCACAATATCTTTCTCTTTATTTATACGTAAAATATCTACCAAATTAACCGTAGCTCCATTAAGCTGATACGGAAGCTTGTCAACAGGTGCTACAACAATTCGCTTAGACAAGTTCATTTAATAGTTTAACATAAAATTGCGTTGATATGTTTGTCTGTTCCTTGAATTTTTGATATAAAAAATATCACATCATTAAAGGTTAATTATTAAATGCTCACCAAAGATCAGTGAAGATGATAAACTAGTATTCAATTTTGAAATGAGGCCGGAGAAAGACTCATTAGGTCTATATAATATTCTACAACAACAACTTCTACAATACAATGATTATCCTAAAACTCGCAACATAACTCATATCAATTTGTTTTGATAGAAATAAATTACGGAGTCGGTAAATAATTGAATCCCAAAATAATTAAAAATTTGTGCTTGTAGTTTAATCAATTAAAAATAAAATACAAGAACGTTTAAATAAGAATAATGCAATGCAGCTATTTAATTATAATTATAAAATATTAATAAATGTTAATATAAGACAACAAAAATATATAGCAATATGTCTGTAGTGATATTTTTTTTTTTTGGAAATGTAAAATAGTTTGAGGTAGTTCAGATAATCAATTATATAAATACTGTTTATAGAACAGTATAAAATATGTAACGAATAAATAAAATGTAAAGTAAGCATTTGAATAAATATATTCAACTCGAATTTAACAACGAGGGTTTAAAAGTACATAGGATTTTTAATTATTAAGTAAAGTACAAAACATGAATTTCTTTTATTTTTCAAACCAGAGAAAATTATTTTACAGTTTTATTCAAATTATTGCGTAACTAAACAATCTTAAGCTTAATTAAAAGGTTTAGTAATGTTAACAAAAGTTTTGTTAACAATTCGTTATCCCGCTACAGTGTAGCCAGCGCGATGCTTCCAGCTCGCCCGGGAGCCCCCACTCCGCGCGGCGCCTACGCTGGGTCTACGCCGGGTCTACGGCGAGTCTACGGCCGGCACTTGTTCGCTCGCTGTCAGCCGACATGGCGTAGAGGCGGGCGGTGCGTAGCACGTGCAACTGATGATTCTCGCGCCGGGTTATGGGAATGCCATCGATGCATCTCTGAAGTTCATAAAAGTGCATTTTGTGAAATTCACTCTGTTGTTGTGATGTTGTTTGCTGAATTTTTTTTGTTTACTTGTGTATAAAAACACACCATAAATCGTTATTAAAAATTAGTTATTGAAAACCCAGGTGTTTCATTTGTGAATTGAGGTGAATTAAGTGTATGTTTGTTTGATCAACGACTTTGGAAGTAAAAAGGTAAGAATTTTATTTCCTTTGAATGTTAAAAAGTGCTAACTATTTATAAATTATATTATGAAATCGTTAACGTGAAAAAAATTATTTCTATGTTATTTAAGTGAAAATTTACAGTATTATTTGAATATTGAATATTTTATTTGGTCAAGTTCAAATCTAATCGATATAAAATATATTTTATAGTACTACTACATTTAACTATTGAATATTTATACTTTTGTCTATTTTGCTAAATAAATTAAATCAGGGATTGAACCAAAATGTCAGTTTTAGATGGTTCTAAATTAAAAATTAATAATAGCAATTAAATTGAAATATTTCAATAAAACCAATTATAAAAATGCGTCATTTTCATAGTCAAATATCCAATTATATATTTCTATATTTTTAAAATAAAACAGATAGTGGGGTATAAAACAAAAATTATAAATATGCCAAAAAATTTAATAAATTCATTTACTTATTAATTAAAATAGAAAAATGACAACACTTAAGGACATTAATGAAAATCCAAATAAAAAATTTGTCACAAAATTTTTTAGTTGAAAGATAATTGATAATGCATGCAAAAATATTTTTATTCATTAAAAACATAATTATAAAAGTAGTGTATTATTAGCGATATTGAAAACGAGAAAAAATAAACGATTTCAAAATACGTATAAAATTATAAATTTTTCACATTTCCTGTATCAATTAACCACGCCTTTCAAATTCTCATACAATACACGTCAGTACGTAATATACTTCAAATATTTTAATAAAAAACGTGAATGTTGTAATAAAAAAACGTAAATATTGTAATTAAAAAACGTAAATGTTGTAATAAAAAAAAAACGTTAAAAAATCGTAATTCCGTAAATGTTTTATTTTAGAACCATTTTTTTAAAGTTCTTTAGTGTTTAAAAAATCACTGTATTAATCAAAATAAATTATTTCAAAAATATTTATACGACATATTTTTGAAATGTACAATTTTTTATGAATACCATAAAAAAATATTCTTTCTAACACATTTAATGGGTATTTATTTTGTACATTTTTTAAAAACAAGTGAAGTTCTGACAATTTAATCCATACCATAATTTATTAATATTTCAATCACTACATTTGAATGTGTTAAAGTTGTTGCGTCATTTGCTAAACATAAAACTGATCACAACAATTTTCTATGACAGTAATTTTAACATCTTGGGTTTATTTGTGGTACAGTTATGTACTGTGAAATAAATGAATAATATTTTTCATTTACTATATACATACACCGTTCAATTATAACCGCAGTGTTATAATATTAAAAGTGTTGTATAGTAATATTCACATATTGTTTTTTTTTGTATGATGATAGATATTCAGGATTTTTTGGCAGCTCTGTAACTTGGCAAATAAGGCTCTAGCACAAGCATTATTTTTACCAAAATACATTTTCGATTACGATCCGTAATATGGTTATCTAAGAGACAGAGTCTTATATAATATAAGAAACATGTAATTTATACAATTCTGAGAAAAGTTTCGTAGAAAATTTTTCATGTTCTTTTTAGACGTATGGCGTTTTATTTTGTTTCTGAAAATATTAAAAACAATAATGCGATGTTTGTTATTTTATTAAATAAATGATTATGCCATATGCTATGAAAATAGAAAAAACAAGATAATTTATTATCAATTTTGTAGGAAATAGTTATACATTAGCAGAGTAAAATATTTAGTTTTATAAAAGCACTGGTTCGTACCAGATTTTAGTAAAACATTATTCATTATTCCTAGATATAATATGTTGACCCCAAATTTTAGTTTAGTCTTTACATCAACTCGATAACTTGAATTTCAAGTGCATATAGCAGTGACGCCGGAAAAATTTGAATTGCCGCTCCGGGTACCTACCTATCCGGGTAAAAATGAATTTTCAAGCAGCTAGGCAATTATTACAACGCTAGATCGCGGGAGATATAACGTGGAGTGCCTTCTCAGTGCCAGGAGTACATAAGTTAATTAACAGAAAATGAATATATAGTAATTATTGTAAGATTAATTATAATTGACCTTAAGTAATTGTGCTGTTAGTACCGTTACAGCTACAGTTGGAACGTTCATGCTACAGTTGGAACATATCAGTATATTTTGTTAATTTTTGTAATAAGCTAACTAACTTACCATCAAGAGTTTTCCCATGGGGGTAAAGGCACAGAGAATAGAATGCCACACTCTTCTGTCCTGACATACAATTCTCGCCTTATTCATATTTCTTCTCACACAATCTTCTCATACAATCTTCTCCCCGATTATTAACGCTTTTAATACGACCATTCTTTAGTATCTAGTTTACCTGATCGTGCCAAGTGTTGCACGAACGTCCTCTATTTTAGTGCCATAACACATACAAACACAAAAAATACGATTAAAGCAATGAAATTATTGAAAAAAAATTAATGAAAAAAACATAAAGAATTAACTAAGAGTAAAATATAAATTCATTTGTGAGATCTAATCAATAAATATCTCACAAACTATGGTATACGTACTTTCTAATAAAGCAGTTTATGTCTGCATAATTCTAGGAAGAATTTTCAAGGAGTATTCGTAAATTCAAAATCCTTAAATTTACCATACAGAACTATCGATTTTTTGACCACATTTTGAAATATATTGTTTCAAGCTATTAGTTTGTATATTTACACATCGACCTGTATATTTTAATAAACAGTACTTTGTTTTGAGAATCCTCCAATTGTATAGAAATGGCAACTCGTTACTACAAAGTCAGTATGTAGTATGAGTAAATTATTAATTATAATTTTTTTTTAATGATCTGTAGAGAGAAAACGAATAATTCAAAATAAAGGTTCTTTCCTAAATAAATACTGAATTTCTATACCAAATATTTTAAATAAAATAAAAGCGTTCTATTAATATAATATAATAACCATTGTTATTGAAAATAATACGTTCATGTATGAGGAACCGAAATAATTTATTCAGTTTATTTGAGGACGAAGGGTCTCGTTGCTATGCGACACTCAAAAAGAATATCCACAAAATGTACCGTTTTTGTATAATACAGTATGGCCTAAAAGTTTCTTTACGATTTAAAAATTTATTTACTTTTATATTTTTTATTCATACGTGATAAAGCGTTTTTATTAATTGTATTATTTTTTAAATATATCCTTTATACAAAATTATACTCAAGATTTTTTTAATCTATACACGAAGCTATGATTTGTGAATATAAAATAGATATGAGAAAGTAAAGGAAATAATATTTTAAATATATAAAAATAAGCTTGTTGTATTATTTCCATGTTTTAAAAAACCAAAAAATAATATCATTACATTTATTTCACACATTTAATTCTTATTTCTATAATGATTTCTTGGGAAGTATATAATTTTATATACATTATAGTTACAGATTTACGTTATAAACGAATATTTTTTATTTTTTTATTTCTTATCTTTGTTTTATTAACCACTTAATTGAGTTTAAATATATAAATAATAAGAGTAATGAAGCATTCAAGGTGTTTGAACAAAAGTGGGTTTTCAGAATTTTCTAATCATTTGATAGAAAATGATCATGGTTTTGATAAAAAATTGGGATTGTCAATTTTGCATATAAACGGTGTTGGTCACAAATTAAATAATTTTGAATTATTGGAGATAAATAAAGCATGTAAAAATAATCAAAAAATTATAAATAACCAACTGAATTTAATTACGAGTCCCATTCTAAAATTTTTTCCTAAAAATTATTGAGTAAATTTGTATTAAGCAACAATTTGAGTTAGGTACTAAATTTATTTTTTAAATAATTGTTTTTCTTTAAATAGATTCTGGTAAAGAAACAATAATATATGTTTTTAGTTAGTATTGACATTCTGAAGAAGTAAATGGTATTATTCGAAACCGGTAGATGTATTTAAACTCAATTAAGTGGTTAATAAAACAAAGATAATAAATAAAAATATGAATTATAACCACCAAATTAATATTGCTAATTTTAAAATAATATTGTTTCTTTACTTTATCTTCTTAGTTGATTCTTAGTAAGTTCTATTTTTGCATAAAAATAGATAGTATAACGTTATTGCCCTCAAAGATGTTATCCACCCGGCTTATCCATCCACAATTTGATATCGTGTGGAAAATCAACTTGATGAAAATTTCTAATACATTTGAAGATGAATTTAATATGCTAGGATCCGCTTGAAGTTTGACTACACAAGGATTTTTTCTTTTAATTTGATGACAATCTGAAACAATCTTCTATATAACAATTCGCATAAAAATACTTTTAATTGATTTTCTTTTGTTTATGTAAAGTATGCCTTATTAAATAATAAATTGTATTTTTAATATTGAAAAATATTAAATAAGCGAAATTCTCTTTGATATTTCAAACAATGCCGCTACGACCTTTCTAACTGAGTTCACAACCTTTTTAAAGTTCTTTGATAACTCTGAGTTGCCAAGTAACCGCTCCCGTAATTTTCTCGAGTCGTAATGCCATCACTGGTGAGATTCCTTCTATGTTACGAATACTTTACAATCTTTTCAAATTCCTTTGATATCTCTGATTTAACACCATCACTCCATAGATTTAGATTTAAAACTAGGTTATGAAATTGTACATCTTTAAAAAAAATAATTTTTTTTTCATACTCACCATAAAAGCATGGTGAAACTCCCAAAAAAGTACTAATGTCATTTACTAGCTCTGCGATGAAACTCTGTTTTTGAAATGACTATGGTTCACTGAGATTATCTTGTAATATTTCATAAACTTTCAAAGTATTCTCTTATTCGAAAAAAACCAGCTTTTTATTAATCTGACTATTTTACTAATAATCCTATGAATTTAAAGATTAATAAAAATTATTAATGTTTACGAGGTGTAGAAATCAAATCGAGACCAAGAAATAAAAAATATTCAGCCATCTAATCCAATATATGATACTATCAATTCAATTGATAATTCTTAAAATATCATATAATGACATAAAAATATTTTTTAAATTTTCGTTAATTTTTTAGACCTGACTACAGATATTGGTTACAAAAATGCCTCAAAATAATTAGCTATTCATAGAAAAAAACATCAAAAATGTAAAAATTAAAATCGTATTGAACTATTTCTTATTCTACATTTTGCTTTAAAAGAAAATAATGGAATGTCTTTGTAAATAATTTTAAAAATGTAAAAATATTAAAATTTTGGAATTAATAACATAATTGGCCAACTGGCAATACTTTTGATGTACTAATGATTATGAAATGAGGTCAAAATATATAAAAATGTGTTATTCAACTTATCTCATTAATCTGGTCTATTTAATCATTCATAGAGAGTTAAAATACTCTTAAATCCAGAGTATTGAGTGTTTTACGATATGAGTTAAAAATAATTTTATTGAAAATTGAGTGTTTTTACTGATTTCTCACAATTTTCTTGCACGACGTGTTAGATGTTTTAATAATAACCATCTAAATTTTACATTCCATATCATTTTCATATTTCTAAATCATCTGTTCTTACAAAGGTGTAATAGCCAATTTTCGTTTATTTTTAGTTTTAGTTTAGACTTATCTATTAATTGCGTCCAAATATTTGGCTTTCTTTTACAATTTATTTGTGTGCATAAAATAGTGATTAACTAAAAAAGCATCTGATCTGTTCATATTTATAATTGTTATTTTAATTGTATAATTGCGTGAGTTAAAAGTTTGTGATATAAAGCCACAATTATAGTCACGACAAGATAGTGAGAATTCTTTATTAGTTAGACATTAGTGAGATTGTCTCTGCAGCGCTAAATATATTTACATAATGGAAGAAAATTCGCGTACAGACTGGAATTTATTTATTATTTATTTTGTTAAATGTCAACAACAGAGTGTTTCGACTCTTAGTAGTGTTGTCATTATAACAAATTTATAAAACATATAAAAAGCTAGTTTCAGATGAGTTCACAACAACATCATTAGATTTTATAAAGTGATATTTTCGAAAAAAGATAATTTGATGCTACTATAATGACCACGTGTGTCTCTGCTTTCTTTTACAAATTATTTTTGTAAAAAAAGTACAATGTACATATGAAAATTATAATTTTAACTCTCATTTAACATTTTTTATCATTTAAACGTATGTAAATTTAAAAATTATGATATCATATTAGGAGAACACATTCTTATTATGAAGTTGTAATTATTCACAATATAGATCTGTGAGGTTTTAAATATTAATTTAATGTATTAATTATAAATATATACATATAAAATCAATTTCGTCGGAAAAATATTGTTTTTGCGCTACCGGGATTCGAACCTGGATCTCTATTTCCAATCCGGGTATTAATTTTAAAAAGTGTAACACATAGGTTCGAAAATTTGTTATGAAAAATACTGGTGCTATAACACAATTGGTAGTGTACTTCCACGGATTGGAAATAGAGATCCTGGTTCGAATCCCGGTAGCGCAGAAACAATATTTTTTGACAAAATTGATTTTATGTGTATATATTTATAATTAATACATTAAATTAGTATTTAAAACCTCGATTAATACATTAAATTAATATTTAAAACCTTAATTTTATATGTATATATTTATAATTAATACATTAAAATAGTATTAACGCTGAAACATCGTTAATAGCAACTAAATATTTTTTTAAGACAATGTTTGGAGATTCACCTTTTTAAATTTATTTAGCTTTATGAAAATCATTTCATTATTTAAAGTTGGAGCTGACTGTAGCTTAAGACGGGCGTGCTGCGTTAATCCGTATTTTAAAGCAAAAAAAGTTTTGGGTTTTTAAAACCTTTCTCAAGAATCTTTCTACTTTTAATCTTTTTCTTTTCCCAATCTGCATCCAATTTTATAGAGTAAATTTTTTTTTTGCTTTCTGCAGATCATTGTTTCTTAATCTTAATTTTTCTCAACAACGCGTCTCAGAGCGAAGAAGCCAGTAAACAACGAGAAACTTGTGGGATAAAACTGGAAGCAAAGCGCACAAAATAATGAGCTGTGAAAAACAAAAAAAAGGTTGGCCTAAATTTAAAAGGCCTATATTCACCAAGGGACGTAGATTGGTAGAAGAAGAAAATTAAATTGATAAGTTTCAAGGTGTTGTTTTCCTAACCATTTCACTTTAATGGGGTATGATCACTGCGTATAATTTAAAGCTTATTCAACCGTCCTTGGACAGGTTACGGGCTAGTTTATCAAATGTGTTTTAGAAAAATAAAATTTAATAATTTAATTTAAAAAAAAGAAAAACATTGTAGAAAAATTAGACGCGGAAGTTTAAAGTTGAAAGAAATAAGGAATGTATGTTGTGCACAAATCCTCTTACAACTCTTTGAGTAATACATATAATTTTGATTAATATACCTAATATGAAAATAATAATAAATTACTTTTGTTGGCAATTATTACCTATTATTACATATTTTTATGTCTGATAATTTATGTATCTATTAAAAACACGTTTTAGATTTCAATTTTGAAACAATAATAAAATTTAATTTATCCATATATGCATAGTCCATGTATGAGTATATTATGTGCTTATTTTTAAATGTATCTTGATTAATTAATTAAACCATATTTTTTAAAATACTTTTAATTCTCCCAATAGAAATAATAAATATTGTTAATTTTTTTACCATGCTAAAATGACCATGATAAAAAAATGCATAATAAGTACAATCTTAAAGAAACAATTTTTTTAACGGTGTGTCTCAATTTTGCACAAAAAAAACGAATGAGAAATGAATGTTCTTTATAACAATTTGAATCACAAATACATTTCGCTATTGTAATACGGTATGTTAAAAAAATTCATCTAAAAATTTTGATCCGCTTGTGTTTCATAAAATGGCAGTGTGCATGCCCCTGTGTTTTTTTTATTTTACACATAATATTATTATATATATATTATACACATAATATTATAATATTATAATATTATATATAATATTAATTTATTTTTTAAGATAAAAAGCGTGTTTTATCATGATTGATGGGCACGCACTCGAAGTGTTGACAGAAAAGTGCAGGGGAAAATATTTATTTATTCAATAAATCCCCAACCAATAAATCATGGACACAACATAAGACAAACAACAAACATCTACACTCCAGTTCTGGGAGCAACAACGACATTTTATCAAAGATTCTACATGTTCCTAGCTCCGAAACTATACAATACACTCAGTACCAACTGGAAATCGTACAATTCTTATAAGATTACACAAATATGGACCCAATATATGATTCAATCAGGTAGAGATGAATCAGAAGCATGGATATCCAACAATTTAATATAATGTATACAATTCTTTTACTAATAACTCACTAGTCCTACAGCACTCCCACTCCATATATTTTTATTTTATTTTTACTTTTTTATTCATATTTGATTTATTTTTTTATTCCAAATAACACAACAGCACGAAAAAAAAAACTAGCTACTTTAACACAGACTTTAGTCTAGCAAAGTAGCCAGGGAAACGCTGTATATATCAGAGGTGAAGTCTACTCCATCCCACACAGTAAACTATGTATTATGTGTCCACCTCTGTAAGTACAAAAATATAGATGTCAAAATATATATAAATAAATAAATAAATCACAGGATGGTACGAGAAGGTGGTAATTGGCATACATGACAACTTTTCCAAGAAAAATATATAGCTGCATTCTTCAACATTGAAAGACATCGATGAGCAGGCCATGTGGTACGAATAATACTACTCGATGGATACTGAGGCCTGACCCATGAAATCGTTTAATTCTAACAGACACAAAAATAGTTGTCAGTTTCAAAAATCTCTCGTAAAAAATAATTAGAATTTACGGAAAATGTTAAGCTTCGATTTGTAATATGTTAAAAGATTGTTCTACATCTTCGCAAGATGTACGAATCAATTTTGCTAGTACAATATAACATAAATCTCTACAAATCCAAACGTATGTGTTTTCATTTCCGTCATTGGATAAAAGTTGTCTTTAGTTAATGCCTCCGTTTGATGTCAGAGCCTGAAATCGGTTTGCGTGCTCCGATTCGGTATATAGTTCAGGGTAAACCTTTCAGCAAACACCGCGTACGGCCTTTCCACCCCCGGGGAAGAACAGGTGTCACAACCAACCCTGTGCAGAGTCGACAGGTTAAATCGTTTGTTTCGTTTAACCACAAAACAATAGTCATAACATGTGGTGTGAAAATACACAACCCTTGTAATTCGAATGGGTTGTTTTTGAAAGGATGTCTGTATCAAAATGACTGCAATAATCCTTTTTATACATATTTTACATGTTCTGTGATAAAAAACAATTTATAAGTATAAAATGAACACGTTATTCAATTTTATTTAAAATAAATATAATAATTATAATTTCAATCGCAATCCAACAAAAAATCAGTGCGTAATAATTTCAATAAATATTTAAAAAAATAAGATTGTAATACGTTATCTTACAATTCTTACAATTCTTACAATTTTCCAAAATCAGCTATGACAAATATAAAATACTCGATGATCATTCTGTAATAAAACTAAACCTCTGACATTTTGCGGCATCAATCCGATCACTAGGAATAGCCAAAATAAATTAGATAGCTTCATAAATATAATATTAATAAATGTAAACCAATATGAATACAGGATGAATATTATGTTCCAGGCCAATTTTGTTTGACCGCCATTTTGGTTTGGCATATATTTGTCAATTTTTATTTAATAGTTGTAAAGAAGAGTTAATTACAATTTTTTATCATGCATCTATCACTTAAAAAACGTGTTGAAGTCATTAAAATATTTTATCAAAATAATAATGGTAATCCGATAATAATAATAATACATAATTATAGCGATCACCATTAATGTGTGATCGCTCTGGTCACATATTGGAAAACTTATTGGTGGCGGAATTGAGTCGATTAGGCTTGAAAAATATGTGGTTTCAACAGAACGGTGCCACCTCACACTCAGCCCGAGCTATGCTTGAAAATTTCCCGGCCGCATAATGTCAAATAGTGGTGATATAGACTAGCCTCCTCGATCACCTAATTTGACGGTACTTGAAAGAAAAGGTGTAGATCTTTCCTTTCAATATGCCAACAACAACTCCGATGCTACCGGACAATATTCGAAATGAAATTGTTAAAATAACACGCGAAATGTGTGATAATGTTATAAAATAATATAACATTATAAAATAATATAAAATAATAATGTTATAAATCAAATTAAAAAATTGTGTTTCATTTATTTGTTATTCAATAACAACATCGACCTGATATATATTCACCCTGTATGAGGAAACTAATAAATATATAAACGACATAAATATTTGATCTGTTTCTAATAATAAATACATATGAATATTTTTCTTTATTGTTATTTTTTCTAAAAGTTGTGAAAAACAAAAAAACGTACGTATATTAAAATATATTCTTCCATTTTTATTTTCTCTTCAAAATATATTATTTTTATTAGACATGAAAACATTGTCGTTAAGAAATTAAGACATTAATTTTTATCTGTGCTGTTTTCAAATAGTATTGTCTTATTTATAGATAAATGTGATCACCATTTGTATCATATATTTCGGGTTATGCTATATTCACGATTATATGCTACTTAAAACTGTAATAAACTAGCTAGCATTTCACAAAAGATTCTCGAAAAAAAATGTGCGTAAGTACGCGAGCCGCAAATACGATAAAGCATACATTATATTCTGAAGGAAAGATTCATCTCATGAAATAGTCAAAACTAACAAATATGGAATTCGAAATTGGAATTTTGCCATATTTATTTACGCACACATGTATCAAACGCTTCAATTCGTATTTGGTCGAGTCTACCCTTGGCTGATCCCTTTCATATGGTATCTTTATATCCCGATAATATTTTATGGCGGTTAAATTTAACCTTTCGTCTTTTTTATTTTATTGCTTGTAATCGGGATTTTTTTACTTGTTTGCTGGTTTTTATTGTTGACGTTGAAAGACCATTTTTTTTTGTGAAAAAAAGAGTTTAGTAGTTAAGTATTACATTAAAAAAAAGATTTTTGAAATAAAATTTAGCTAAAATAATATTAGCCACTTTAATACAATCTTGCATATAAATATCGCATCTAATATCGCTAAGCCAAGGCTGTTGAAGTAGATATGATAAGTAGATATTTTAATAACATCATTGTATTTTTGCACTATTGTTTTTAATTTAATATTATAAGTATATTTTCTCCATAATTAAATAAAATAAATTTAAATTTTTTTTTATTAGTGTATACAATTAAATGCATAACACTATATTTTATATTTACTATCAAAATTATTCATTTTGATTTGATTAGTTTGTATTATTATACCGAAAGAAAAAAACAGAACAGAAAATGAAATATTATACCGAAGACTGTAAAAAGATTTTTTGTTCTTGAATTAAATATTTTTAGACAATGCATAAAACTATAAACAATTAGTACTTAAATATTGTCCTTAATTTATAATACATGTATTTTTGTTTATTTTTGTAGAATGTTAGTCCTTTTTATAAAAAGTTATCGCAATTATCATTTTCATTTCATACTAATTTTTTTTTTGTGATATACTAAAATAAAAAATATGAAAAATTTATTTTTATATTAAGTATAAATTGTAAATAAGTGTAATTTAAAATACTTTGTGATTTGAATATATTAAAAGTTTGTACATAGAAGATCTTATTTACAGCGTATTAATTTTTTTCTAGGTACTCACTACCCGATGTGTTTTAAATGTCTCTGTGGATTAAAATAAAAAGGTTTACACGTTAACTACATTCAACTTAAAATATGTATATCAGTATTTAGTTTAGGATAGTAGAATTATTTCATACAATGTAACTTTAACACATTCTCTGTGGTGGTGGGTCAGATCTGACCCGGGTTCAATTATTAATTTAATAGTGTTTTCTTTCTAGCTAATCTTTTATTAAATATTTCAAAATAGTTTGAGATACAAATAAATGTTGTCGGACGAAATTCAAATGAGTTATTGATAAAAATGTGAAAAAAACCCTAAAGAATTGACCTAAGACAGACGCTTTTACATGATTGAACTCAGCGCTTACACCGAAACATATATTGTCAACATTTTGAGCATATATTTTACGGCGGATAGACAGAAGATACCAGGTATGCGTCTATATATTAAGAGCTAGTCCAATTATTGTACAGATTTATATTGTTATTTGTTTTGACTTATTTTCGTCTGGCGGCCCCTAGACAATGCCAGCAAATAACTATTTGAGGGGCATTATGCCTACCAGTAAGTTTTATGACCCATGTGTATCCGACACTGTTATTTATATTTTTGACAATTATATTCTGACAATAAAAAACAATTTACTGACCAGAATTCACAGAACACAATCAATATTATATCTATTTTAAGTATAAGTTGTCTATTGTTACACTTATTTTTTTTGTCATTATATAAATTACGTCAATTATATTTACTCCTGCTTATGATAGTGTTAATTGCGTTTCATATAAAAAAGATGTAATTTTTAAAATATTTTATTTATAATATATTTATTTCACTTTCATAAATATTTTGTTTAAATTATTTTAATCCGGTTTACGTGTAAAAATACTAATATTTTAAAAATAAATAATACATTTTAATTGTTTATAACCACTGTTACACTCGAGCAAGTAGAAACAATTCCCAACCGACAAGAAGATCACATGTTCAGTGGATGTTTGTATTTTTGTTGTGTAGGGCGTCTGTTGATGCGTGCGTAATATTTTTTAATTTTTTACTTTAATTTTTAGTAGAAACATTACGGCACATTATGCCATTTTACTAAATCATATTTAAAATAATATATCTATAAAAATCTCCAACAAAACGGTTGTAAAACCGAAAACTTGAGGTGGGTCTAAAATGATCCACCACCGCCGAACCTCTTTTGTTTTGACCCACCGGGCAGTAAGTTTTAAGAGGACTACTTACTGTTCATATTAAACTCTACTATACTATTTAATTATTTGTTTAGATATTTATATATGGTATTTATATAGGTAAACATCAATATCTCAGATATGTGAGGAGACGCCCGGAGAAGTACGAAATCTTGCACGTCATAATGCAAGGAAAGATTGCTAGAAGTCGAATATCATGGTTGAAGAACCCAGGAGAATAGTTTGGACAGTCTACAGTAAATCATTTCGGGGCCGCAGTAAGCAAACCAACATGATATCCAATGTACGTTGAACTAATAATTCACAATAAGGAAATTAAAAATGATTATAAAAATAATTTTTAAAATAGTTTTTAATTTAATTATTATTTTTAATATCACTAAAATGGATTACAAATTTATAACAAAAGGTTATTTAGAGTGTAAACTAGCCCGGGTCTCCGGTTTTAAAGAAGAGCCAAAAATTATTCTAAAGAAATTTTCGTTTTTTTGAATATATTTGTATATCGTGGTATTATAATATTTCCAGATTCGAAAAAAAATATGTCTTAAATATTTTATGACCTACTTGGATAGTGGCTTTGATATTATTTCATCGAAATTGTTGTGTTCTTTGGAGAATACAGATATCTGAAGAGTTTTCCACTTCGTTTGTTCCACAATACAGAACAATGCTCTGAGTACATCGTACTTCGCGTAGGTATGTACCAAAATATACTGTGAAATACTCCAATACGGTATATGTACAACAAAATTACATAGATCCTTTCAAAAGAAGATTGATTGGACTGGTGGTAGAATGGGTGCATATTGACCTAAGGGTTAGTGGTTCGATTTCGCCACTTTGAGCAGCAATGAATCAATACAATTTTCATTACAGAAATTATATGAAACTATATTAAAATTGAAAAAATCTTAAGCAATAATATCTGAAAAATAACACATTTATTAATAATTAAATAATATGAATAAAAATGAAAAAAAAACACGTTTATTGAAAATGTACAGATGTATCACGTAAATGATCATTTCATTTTCGTTTTATGACATTGTCTCGAGAAATATCAATACAATTAACTGTCAATGCAAAGTTTTAATTGAATTTGTCTTCTAATTAAAAAGTTTAACTGGTCGATATATTTTTTATAATTTGGGGTACCTGTACAAGAAGTTAAAAGTTATTTAATTAAAACACGGAATATCTGGTGTCATTTAAATCACCTTGTTCAATTTTTTTAACCGAGTATACCGTATCCATATATAAAAAAGGCCCTTTTCTTAATATTGAAAATAATATATTTAATATATCTCAAAATAGTTTTATTGATTATATTAATTCACTCATTATTATTATTTTAGGATATATAGAAATATTATGTTTATGTAAATGCCTTCGATAGCTGGTTCCCAGCTTTTCGATTAACAATAAGCACACATATGATACATGAACTGCGCTAACCTCCTTAATGTTGCTGGCTTTCTGGTCCGATGTTGTTCTTTTAGCTGAGTTGTCTTCTTTAGATTTCGACCAACCGAAGCGCGCACTGGTGGTTTATTTAGACCGCTGGATTAGTCGAAGCACGGGATGTAATTGAATGACACCTGTCGGTTACTGTCTTCTTAGCTTTCCGAAAAAAAGGCGGCAATACTCACACACACATGTACATTATTATAAACCAGTGGTGCTAATCGAAGTAACAAGACGCATAAACATCTTGTATAGGTTTTTCGATACGAATAGTGGGGTTTATAGGTTGTGACCGACGCAAGTCGCCGATCACAGTGATGGGTGATGGAATCGGAAGAGATGAAGGATAAGGGAGAGAATGAAAAGGATAAGGGATTCCTTCAATAGCGGATCAGGATGGACTCATGGAACCAAAGAATAGCTCGATTCATCTGGTTGGTGACGTCATCTCTATGATCTTTCGGAAGTTCAGCCAATGTCCGAAACTGCCACAAAACTCTGATGAGTTTCAACGTCCACAACACACCAAAATCACAGCGGTATATTAACAGTGGTCCAACAAATAATCACGTGAGAATATATCCTCTCCAAATGGTTGAATTTTACAAATTTAAAAACAACAAGTCGAGCCAAAGGAATAATGTGTACATATGTGGGTAACTATTTCACCATAAAAGTCCATCGACCGCAATTTCGTTCGGTTTTGAGATGAAAAATAGTTGAGAAAAAAGAAAAAATAAGAGTTGATAGTTTTGTCAGGCCGTAACACTCAGAACATTATTATTATTATTTTTTTTTGGAAGGACGACATCAGATTTTATTAATATTATTATGTTTAATATGATGCTTGAAATAAAAATATATTAGCATTTCACAACTACGTACACATTACATATCGCACCTATATAGTTATTAGGAGAACACATTCTAATTGTGAAGTTGTAATTATTCAACATAGGTCTGTGATATTTTAAATATGAATTAAATCATATTTAAAATATCACAGACCTATGTTCTGAATAGTTACAACTTCACAATAAGAATGTGTTCTCCCAATAATAAAGTTGTATCAATGTGTCCAAAATTTAATAAAAATGAATTGATAATTCTGGCGTCTGCTATCAAATTACTCAAAGGTATTTGAGATTTTGTAAAAATAAAGTAGATGGCTTTTTCAAATAATGGAACGATTAAATATATTAATATCAAAAATGTAACATACAGGTCCGAAAATTCGTCGCTAAAAATATTGTCGCTGTAGCATAGTTGGATAATGCACCTTCCCCGGTTAGGAAAAAGATCCAGGTTTGAATCCCGGTGAAGCAACAACAATATTTTTCGATGAAATTGATTTTATATATATATCTTTCTAATTAATATATTTAATTCATATTTAAAATAGCATTTATATAGCACTAACAACACGCATTAAATGATGTCGTCGGCCTCGGCAATGGTACGGTACACTCACTGTATTTATTTTAAAACGCTTCTATATTCATTTTAATTAATAACTTAAAAATAATATCTCATTTACATGAATTACTTGGCAACAAAAACGAGAAATATCGCGAACGTACCTCAAAATCTAGCTGACAATTTACTCAAATTGGAACGTTACAGATACTTTCCGACCTATTGTGTCGTTCTCATCATCGGACTCTGAGATAATAACGAGCATATCGGAAATATCTAAAAAGTCGGCAGTCTCCACTAACGGAATAAATTATCCACCGCCATTTTATAAAGTAAAAATAAAATCAAAAAAGTTTTAGAAAATTCAATAACTGTAAAAATATCAGCACTTTATTAAATTTACAAATTTAATAAAATTGCGATCTGGCGACGCAGAATTGAACGCCAAGTGTCAATTTTGTATAGAGGAAAAATGACGATTTTTACACTCGATTTCAGACGTAATTCGTTGTGTTTTTGAGTTGAAACAGATTTTTATGGTGCGCCGTACGATATCACTACTGAAAATGACAATTTAGTTAAAGATCCGACCCGCGGCACTAGTGATATCATGCGTTATTTGATGGTCATTTACCGCGAGAAATAAATGCTGCATAATATTACGTGGTTGTCCGCTATACTCATGATAGCCAACATAAAATCTGACAGTTCTCCTTTCATCTTTTTCTTTGTCGGAAACTTGCAACGTTGGCGGCCAAGGAGTTAAAAAACATTTTAAAGAAAAAGAATATTGCATTAAAATAATTTCAAAAAAATCAGATTCTCATAGTAATGATATATATGCTGTTTAAAAATGGAAAATGAATTAACAAATTTGGTCCATAGATGGCGATGGTGTAGTGGTACTCGAAGTGAGTCCATATAATAACATATATTCAAATTTTAAAAATTTGATAAATGTGAAGTTGAGGGGTAAGAATTGGTGAACATTATATATATATATATATATATATATATATATATATATATATATATATATTTAAATATAATAAAAAATAGCTTTGTCTCTATGAGATATCTGATATTTGTTTAATAGCAGTGTAGGTAAAAATCCAGTAATTGTGTGTTCTTGGACATATTCAAATATTGCTAGTATGTGTCCACCTATTAAAAAAATATAATTACGAATATGGAACAAATAAGATTTGTATTATTTTGAGATTCATACATGCGTATATTCATCATAATAAATTATTTTCAACCATTTATTTAATTGTATTTTATGATGTTTACGTGTTTCCAAAAGAAAATGTATATTGGGGAAAGATCGTAGAAGCTATGTGAATGGTCGGTTTTACCCAATGCATCTCCCGGGAAATCGTAGTGGTGCTCCATTCTGTAGAAAGGTGAGAAACTCCTCGTTTTCGATTCCGAGTTGTAGGAACAAAAAAGCCTCGAGCATATCCAGGGAGTCAGTTGCTTGAATTGAAGGTACTTTTTCTAAAGAAAAATCGTCTGACAGACTATCGCGGGTGCAAATCGAATTTGAAATGAAATTGATTATAGGTATGACGTGGTTCCACACAGTTATTAACAAAACCACGATAACAAAAAAATTTCAGAAAATAAACTCGTGAATTCTAGTGGTTCGTTTTTGGGTGTCCGGTACACTTAGAACTGCAGTCAAGGTCTCTTCAATGCGGCTTTCGAAGAAGCACTTTTGATGCGAATCCTTTGTAAGCGTGAAAAGTGCTGAGAAAGAAAAAATCAATGTCACATTTTCATTGTTCAGAGAAATCAGAATTTTAAGCCTTAATTAATTTAACATCGATTATGTTGTCAATTTAATTTCTATTTTTTATTTATTACCTTTGTTTTATTAACCACTTGAATTGAGTTTAAATACATTTACTAGTTTCGAAAAATCATCTTGATGAAGAAAATTGTATTTTTCGAAACCGGTAGATGTATTTAAACTCAATTCAAGTGGTTAATAAAACAAAGATAATAAATAAAAAATAAGAATTTTAAGGACAAAGTTAATATTGCTAATTTTAAAAGAATTTAATTTCTGTTTGCTCTACGAAAAATATAGAAATCGCAATTCAAATGTTTATGAGATATTATAAGAAACTAGCAGATTAGTAATCGGCTATTGTTTTTTTGTTAATGTAATCTGTATAGCTCTCCTTGTAATTATACGAACGGTGCTCTTACGTATTAACTTTTAAATATATATATATTCACTTAAAAACATTATTGAAAAATACGAACTAAACATCAATAGGTCACATTTGACAATACTACAATAGATAAGGAAAGAAACCATAGAGTGCGACGCATATAACCATGAAATATAGATGAGATAGCAGGATGCTTTTCTTATCTATGACAGAATGACAGATGCTCAATTTACTGGTAAATAACACTACATCCAAGACGTTTAAGATGTCCAAAAAGTCATAGAAATAGATGGGGAAACGCAATATATAATACGGATGTAAGTGGCCAGGGGAAGACAGAAGTGTACCAGTTTTGTGTAGGGTTCTAAAGAGTTAGTGTACAAAGTTAGTTGGCAATAAATATAATACAAATTTACATTGAAAATAGGGGGTACGTCAGTCAGGGGTTGAGGAGAGGATGTTCATGTTTTTCGCCAGGTCTTAAAGACTAACATTATAAATTTGATTTAGATTGGTTAAAGTATGTACGATTGTAAAGAGAACATACAGACATTCAGTTTTATATTATGTATATTGATTATTTTACGGTTTAAATTATCAATAAAGCCTATTTTTTCTTATCTTGTCTACTAGCATAAACCTTCGCATAGAAATATACAACAATTACAATTTTGTGATTATTATTATTATTATTTAGAGTTTCGCGATAACGGGTCGCATTAAAGCAATTTCAACAAGTTCAAATATTTAAAAAAAAATTTAAATACAAAGATAATTTAGGACTATAAACAGTTTATGTGTAAAGTGCCCTTGAGGTGAAATTTTTTACGAAAATGGCGCTATATAAATTATCCAATATTACTATTACATGCGAAGCAGCCCAAACGTCACATACGTAATACAACATTTGATAACGTTTGATTAAGATTGCAGGACCAGAATTTTTAACTGGTTTCCGCTAACTAAGTATTTATTTTATAAAAAAATTAATTGCATTGGACATAATCTCAGAAAAACACTCTACAAAAATTGTCGAATATTCTTATTCAGCGATCAGATTATTGATTGTCTATTAGAAAACTATACTTTACTGTGGTTCTAAAAGATATAAAAACGGAGGTGAATTACATATTTTTCAAATCTAAATTAGAATGTTATAAAGAAAATCAACAACCAATTATATTAGGCGTTGAATATAATTGCTGACCACTGACCAGTAAATTAATAGACATGAAATAAAGTGTACGTAAAGGAGAGGGGTACATTAGTTGCGGGATAAAGGGCATTCTACACACATTTTTGGTGGAAACATAAATCTGATAGCTTATGAAACATTTATGCAGCAATAAAAGTATTTACTCATCTAATTGGAAGAGTTGCTTAAATGATCATAGCTACTCATTTTATGTAATTCTTTTTGTTGTTACATCCTACTTCGTACTTATCACTGCTTGTCTCCATTTGATTTTTCTGTTTTTTACCATTTAATTAAATTTGTTACCTTACTTCCAACCTATATTCTAGCTTGTGGAACCTTATGGCTACCTACCTAAGAACAGGTACTTTATATGTACCTAGAAAGGTGGAAAGCGACCAACAGGCTTGCAAGTAAATGAATTGAATTATAATATTGGTACTAAGGATTCTTGCATTGATGCAAGCTATAAAAATAATGTCTTAAAAATTAAATAAATAAGAAATTAAATTAAATCTTTGTGTAAAAATGACGTATTTTTTAGATTAATGCATATTATATTGTCAGCATTTAAATTTTCGTTCCAATCGAGTCATATATTTAAAAACGTCGCTGAGCTATTTGATTGCGTAAGTGGTACCAAAAATATCACGTGGATAACAACACAATTAAAATATTAGGACAAGAAATTTGCGTTAGTTCATATCTATATAGTGACTCATTTTGATCTCGCGGTTTTAAAAAAAAAACGGACCAATGATACATCAAACTCAAAAACCACACCAGTCGATGTGAATGTAGTGGTTATTCATCATACATTCAAAGATTTTTACTTTCCCAAACGAAACAATTTTGCTTATTGACATGTCCGGAGTAAAAATTGGCTGTGTCGCTGAAGATCATTTTTGTTACAAAATTCAGCATCATCCACACAGCGCTCTGGCTAATTGGCAACACGGTGCCTACGATCTGTAGATTTATATTCTTGAATCAACTGAATTTTGTATGCGTGTACACCATGACCTTTGGTTAAAATTTGCTGCGCGGAGCTTCTGAAAATGTTCAATCGCTGCGAACAACGACGAAATTGGGTTCTTGAATTTTCAACGACATTTTCTCTCATGCTAGTAATATTTTCATTTTAAATAACATCAAGATCACGCAATGGCGTCCTTGTATCAATGACCGAATAAGAATTTACTAATGAGCTTGCGAAATGCGATGTCACTTGAAACACAATTACGATAAAAATAACTCGAATCGTATTTACAACACAGGTTTGCAAGATCGATATGTGTATTTCTATTTTGAAATGCTGCATGATAAATTGACCTAGTCTCTAGATAATAAATGTATTTCTGACTACCAAATTTAGGTTAGCGTACAAATTAAATAATTGACTTATTATCGCCATCTTTATTCTTCAATATTTTCCAAATTACTTTCTTTATTTAAAACCACAATTTTTTGATACGTCAACATGTTTGGTCCCTCTTTTAGGAAACAATGTATACTTAAATTAAAAATGCAAGCATAGATAAAAATAAAAGTTGTAGGTTACTAGGAAATACTATGAAAACAAATTTAAATTTTCTACTATTTCTATAATTTTTTATAATATTTAATTTGTTATTAACACTATTTGTGTTAATAACAAATTTTTTATTTCCTAAAATTTTTATAATATTTAATTTGTTATTACTATTTTCTAAAAATTTTATAATATTTAATTTGTTATTAACACTATTTGTGTGTAAAATTTCTAAACCCTTGTTAATATCAAAAAAAGCCGTTTATTTTCCAAAGGTGGTTGGAGAATTCAGAAAAGTTATTGTTATTTAGACATCACGAGTACACCTTAATTCTAATATCAAAATTTCTGCAAATTTTACCTGTATATTGTTTCATGAAGAAAATACCATAGGTCTTGAAATGTCATGATGTTATAAATAAATAGTGGTTTTAAACAAAGTCTTTTTTCTTATTATTTATTTATTTTATATCTAATTTCTCTGCTGTGCACTTTAAAGTGATAATTAAAATGTCCCTTTTTTTAAATACATAAGGTAATTTTAATAAGTAAATCTATCATTAATAAAATTTATAATATTACGTTGTTATTATTTTTAAGTTTATTAATGTTAAACATAAATATATTTTAACGTATATTATATAATATATATTTAATACCTAAAGTGCATTTTTATAATATTTTCAATAATTTATTTGCAATGATTTTTAAATTCCGTTACATAGCTTCAGTAAAGTAATACACAACCGTACACGTACATATGATTTTCAAAAGTGATGTGTATTGTGTTCAAATTAATGTATTCTTACAAAAATATTTGTCATCGTAAAAGAGATCCTAAAATAAAACATAACTTTATTAACTTCACACTACACACAGAATTAAAATTAAAACGTTTTTGATGTTTCCATCTTCACGTTACAGTTTACGTTTACCTTAAGATTAATAAAATGAATACCGAAGAAACACGAACATAATTTCAGTGAAGGTTTTCATAACAAGTCTTAGCTGAATTATCTTTAAATAAAGTCATTTTCTCAATTTATGCTTCTATGCTGATCTTCGCCGTCGGCAAGAAAAAAATATTCTCTCTCTCAGGGGATATAAGATTTCTTTGATAAAGCAACTCAAGTTTTCAATACAGTCAAATATGTGCTCAAAGCCAACAAAATGTGCCCGCATAAAATATCATACGCATCGGTAGTTAGTTATGTGAACAGTTTTCTTAATCATTTATTCGGCAATGTAATTCCTATAAAATTTTCTACAAAGTTACGTAGAAACATTTTTTTTTTGCATTATTTCTCTCAGATTGATTAATTTAATTTGTGTTATATAAATATACTAGAATTTTCATTTTGATTCAATCAATTTTAAACGATAACGTTTGTCATTTTTTTATCAATAATACGCTCGAAATAAAAATAAATCTTTTTAATAATGATTATTATTTAATATAAAAAATATAACCTATTACAGAATGTCTCATTATGCAACTTTCGCGAAATGTAGTGCACTTTTTTCAATCATGTCATCCAATGTTTGTGCACGTAAAAAAAATTATCAATGTTTAACTGATAATTTAAAATTAAATTTAAAAATCTTTTAAGACGTCACCATATTATTTGATTAATATATATGACGAGTTAATTAACGGAATGAAACATTAACTATTTAGTACAACCGACCTGTTGGACGGGACTATTCACAGGTACGTTTTAAGGCTCCGCATCTGACTTCCAAAGAACCTTTCTTAGCGAGAATTCTGAAGACTTCAGTAATAATTTATGTGCTTTTGAAGTTTTGAAGGCGTAAATCACAACACGAAGAGCATCGCAGAAAAACATAGAAAACAAAAAAAAAACAGCGTTGAAAGGGATATTATAAATTAGATATTAAAATGTTATACGAGTGTATAAATTATTCCTCTTTTCGTTTTGATATCAGAACCATTACTGTTTGTGAAATATTACAAGATATATAGGCAGTTCAGACAACGGCGTATATTTTTATTGTATTTTAATGTAAAAAAAAAAAAGTAAGTGCGTACTTACGAAATGTATATTTGAAAATTAAAAATGAAATATATATTTTTAAATATTGTTCTCGTAGTTTAAGCCATTTTATGTCAAGGTGTGATCTATTACGTCTGAGTGGAAACAAAGGAGAAGTATATGTTTACAATATATTAATCACTTAATATAACTAAGGTAATAAAAATTCGTATTTATATTTCGAACATACATCCAATTAGTAATTACACTCAATTAGTAAATTCGTTCAATACCTAACTATATTATGGTCACTTACGTTTGCGAAATGTCGTATTTAACACAGATCGATGAAAATAAATTGGCAGTTTTTGAGCGCAAAATATTAAGAAAAATTTATAGACCGACACTAGAAAGTGGAACTTGCAGAATAAAAATGAATTATGTACTCGAAAATGTAATTAAGCAAGAAACAATTATATGATTCTGTAGGTTTCAAAGACTATGATGAGCTGGCCATGTTGAAAAAATGCCTGATGACAGGACACCGAAGATCATGACCAAGTGAACATCTCAGTAGAAGAGATCTGGAGGCAGACCAAGGAAGAGGTGGGCTCACTGTGAGGAAAAATACTGCAGCAGGATGGCCAGGGATAGAAGTCGATGAAGAGTACTTGTGGAAGAGACTAAATACTACCTTGGGATATAGTGCCGTGGAAGAAGAAGAAGAAGAAGTACCTATATTCCTTCAAAACTCAGAATGAATCTGTTGATAGGTATAGGCGGACATTTGCATCCAGTGCGTTGCTGGAAAACACGTGATCACATATTAAAATACTGTCTGACCTATTCAGTGAGAACAAATTACAAATCATCCGGTAAATCATACGGTAAAAATCTATCTATCAAAAAAATATTTGCTTGCTATGCTATGCTATCTCAGTCAGATAACTGATAACCGTTAAAAGAGACATCAGAAAGGATAATTCAGCCAAAAATGTGAATAAACACATCAAATTGTTGACCGTTAAGGAATCTAAAAAACAAAGTACATACTTTGAATAGGATAAGTCCTTTATAATAATTATTAATCTATTTATCTGTTCGACAGGTCCGTTTCCAAGTTTCCTTATTGTTCATAAGAACCGTATTGTCAGCGTAGGTATTATATTTTCGACGAATGGAAGTTCCTGCATTTAATTTACATATGAGATAAAGGAATATCGCCTTGATACTATTCTTTGATAAATTCAGAAATTCGGTGTTGGGGCGTCACATAATCTACTTTTTATTTATACGAATTTCACCATATACCATGATTTCACTTGATTTTGATTTAATATAGAATTATTTTTTTTGTAACAATTTAAATATTGTTTCAAATTTTTTATAATGTTTGAGATACTTAATATTAATTAAAATTGGAATACGAGTACATATATTATAATTAAACTCTTGTATACGAAATTATGTAAAATGTTAAAATAAATAAATCCGATTCTTTGTGATTCGCGGAAACTGACGATCTGTGCGATTGGAGATATTAATTTTTTTTATAATTCAATATATCATTTTTGAAATATTTTTGCTTTTAAATGTCCATTTTATTTCATTGTTTTGTAAACATAACCTGTATACAAACGAAAAAAAAAAGTTTACGAATACTTACTTAATAAGTACACACAACAGAGTTAAGTAACACATAGTAAGTTAAATATTAGATACAGCAAAATAAACCTGCTTGTGTGAATACCCAAAACATCAATAATATCGACTAGTATTTATTACACATACCGCGATCCATATTTGTGGTCGTTTAAATCAGTCCTCAATTGAGTTGCGTGGTTAGGTAATGTACAAATTGCGGGCGTAGAATACCGCCTCAACTTCGCAATTTCGGGTTCTTTTACACGAAATGAGTTTCATGTAGACATCTTTTTGAGTACCTCAGGGAAGAATGGGTCTTGGAGGGTACCCAATGGGCCGAGGGGCTTGAAATGGGTCCCCGAAGGTAAAAACGAACAGCCGGTTGGGCGTGAAAGCTTCTCCATCGAGGGATGTAATTGTTATGTACATACTTATACATATAATAATTAGGGCTTTGTTACAGAGGGTAGTAAATAAGTAAATACTGCGAAGAACTGCGGTGCGCGGAATCTTCAGCTGTAAAGTATAAAGGTAAATAATTTCATGGTAGCTCTGGGGCCATTCGTGTTTAAGCCACCTGTAACACGTGGAACTTTATTATTTTCATATTTAATAAATAATACGCTTGGTTTTTTGCGTAAATAATAATGTATTATTTTACTAGCTAGATAGTGATATTTTATAGATAATGTTATACCTAATTCCATATCAAATTATATTATAAATTATGCACAACGTAATTAAGATTTGTCAATTTTGGGAGAAAAATTGAGTACACAGCGCATTTATTATCATAGTAGAATAAACTAATCACATTTATATTTGAGTAATTTAATCTGGAAATAATCAAATCGAGTATGTCAAATTTATTTATTTATTTATTAGATGACATACATATTTTTGTTCTAATAGAGGTGAATATATTATAACATAATAAACGTAAGACACAATTAATATTCATAGTTTGTTGTGTGGGATGGAGTTGACTTCACCTCTGATATATACAACGTTATCCTGGCTTTTTTGCTAGTCTGAAGTCTGTGTTTAGCCAGTTTTTTTCATGCTGTTGTGGTGATATTTAAATTATCGACAGGAATAAAAAGAGAAATAAAAAAAAATATGTATAAAAAAATAAAAAATATGTAGTGGGAGTGTTGTAGGACTAGTGAATTATTAGTGTAGGTAATGTATAAATTAAATTAGAATTAATTAATATACCCATATTATTATTCATTTTGGTTGAAATACTACTATAATTTAATACATTTTAATAATAACACTTGTTTTTTATGAAGTTGCGACTGAAAAACATAATTCATTGATAATTAAAAATAAATTATATTTAGCGCACAGAATACGAGGTACACCCAAAAAATCTGTCAAAAAAATATATAGCTTTCACTGAGAGTCGAACCCGGAACATTATTTTACCGGGAGAAAGCATTACCATTACACCGTATTAACCATGTACTTTCATGTTGCTTTTAAATGAAAATAATATATGTCACTATATTAGAAAAGAATAACAAATATGTTTTCAAATTGACTGGGTGAAAGCAAAAGACTCCCCAAGACACCTTGGCGTTTTAACCTCAAAATATCACCATACGACTTTCGTTCTGTCTCGTGGATTTTATAAATTAAAATTACAATTAAAAATAATAAAATTGATAGAAAACCTTACCCAAAGCAGATAAAATCACAGTAGCAACCCATGACGCACCATAATTTTGTTACAATAACATTCTACCGGCACGGAAGGGACCTTCAAAGGTCCTGAAAGTATTCAAGGGAACAACATGGGAACATGTTTTATAATATATTTAACAAACTGTATTTTTCTTTGCAGCTGTACAAATGTTGTATGTGTCTAAATAAATAACCTTTTCTGTCATTATTGTATGCAATAATCTCACACATTACCAAGAAACCGACCATGGAGGTGGAATACCAATTGCACCATCTGATCCCTGATTCATATGTACATTTTTATTTGTATACATACGGTATGCAGTACCATCAATAATTAAGTTTAATACAAACACAGAAAATAACAGAACAATTATGAATAATAAATTATAGACGAATCTATAACCTCAAAATCTGCTCCTATGTTAATGATATTCGGGCATATTTTTTACCCAGGTCTTATTAAATTTTATTCCTTACAACATTCCTTCTTTTCTTCCATCCCCTAACCACCCACCCCAAAGATGACATGAAGGCAAAAAAAAGATTTAATTTTAAAAAATACGGTCGGTCTTTTTTATTTGATTTGAAGTGGTTTTGATACAATTAATTTATATTCGTTTTTCGAGCGGTCTAACAAAACCAATGACAACATCAAGAAATGTAAATTTTCTTCTCGAAAGTGTTTGCACTCGAAGGGAAGTTGAGTTCGCAGCCCCATTGTTTGGGGCACCATGCGGCAGGCACGCTTCGCCCCATAATGTTTTATGTCTTTCCAGACACTGGAAGAAAAATGATAGAATTATAAACAGTACACTTGTAGAACATCTTGTCAATTTGAAATGTTTTCACGCCGTGCACCCCCGCTACCTTCAAGGCGCTGTTTCATTTTATGGCTTAATTTTAAGGGAAACTAATATTGTCATCGTTAAAGAGAGATATGTTCCTCTGGGTGTGTCATAAAACGCCATCTGTCGCGCGATAAACCTTTTAAAGTAAATGTTATTTTTTTACAATGTAAAATTTCTATCTATTGTAGGGCGTACCTACGTTGCACACCATGTCGGCATAATATTAAGTGGTTTTACCCAAAGTTGTAACAATTTAGCCAGGAAAATACCCACTTTAATAAAATTTATTCTTATTTTTAAGGATAACACATACTTGTTGTAAAATTGCAGGTTTTCTGAACATAGTTCTATGGTATTTTTAATACTAATTAAATGAATCAACGGAAAACATCCATTTATCGAAAAAATATTTTAGTTGTTACTGGAATCTGGACCTATTCTTATCGAACTAGAAAAAATGTATGTAATTTTTGATAATAATTAAATAACGCAGATGTAGTCTCTATTTAAAATTATTTTAATCTGATTGATGGCGCGCTAGTTGGTCTAGTGGTTAAGATACTCGCCTAGTGATTTAGCGACCGACGACTCAGAGACTAGTTAGTGAGTTGGTCCTATTTTCATAGCATTTCATTTCTTTGAAAATAGTTAGAATACTGATGTAACTCATATTCTGGGTAATTAAAACTATGCAAATTGACCAATTACGTGAGAAGAAGAACTAACGTAATTATGTAATAATTTTATGTTATTTATTTAATGGTTTATTAAACTATTTATACGGATACACTAATTGCTTAATAATATGTACTCGTAATCACGTAACAGTTTAGTCATATTGTAATGTAAATATGAATTAAATATATTAATTAGAAAGATATACGTATAAAATCAATTTTATCTAAAAATATTGTTGTTGCGCCACCGGGATTCGAACCTGGATCTCTTTACAAACCGGGAAAGGTTCATTATCCAACTATGCTGCAGCGATAAATTTTCGAACCTATATATTACATTTTTGATATTAATACATTTAATCGTTCCGATACTTGAAAGAGCCATCTACCTTCTTTTTACCGAATCTAAAATACCTCTGATAGCAGACGCCAGAATTATATTATAATGTGTTTATTATTAACCTAACTTCGCATGTTCTAAGGCAGACATGCCAGTTAATAAAGTGCGCCTTGGTGGCTCGTATTCCATAGTTTCTCCTTAATTTTACTTATGTAACTTTAATAAAAAATTACAACCTGTAAGGTGACGCCCATGTGGATTAAAACCTTTTCAAGCGAACTCAATTTACATCGACTTTCCACGTTACTGGTTAAAGGTATATCCATTCTACGTGTTCACTTTTTAATTTTATTAAAATTTGCTAATCATATTAGGACTTCCAGATAAAAGTAATAAAAATCATTATTTTTAATTGTTAACTTTGTTTTATCAACCACATAATGAATTTAAATACATAAAAAATAAAACAAAGTTAACAATTAAAAATAATGGATTCTAACCACAATCCAATCTTAAGAATGTAATGCAATCTATAAAATCAATTGTCAATATCTTTTTTAACTAAATTATTATCACTCAGTTTCCCCACGAGGGTAGGCAAAGTGCTCGAAAATTATTGAGACCATTTTCCAAAACCTGATTTACCTTTTTCTGTCTTTAATGAATTCTTCAGACGTTTATGCAGAAAGCAAACCTTGAATGAATTAGAAGTATGATACGTATTGTGAAGCTTTAAATATAATAATTAAGAATATAATTAATATTTATTTATTTATTAATTAATTTGTTACAAGTACAATGATACAATACAATATATATTTTTTGTTTTAAACTTATTTAAAAAGCATATACTTGTGCAGAGAAGAGGATTATAGATTAATAATTAGTGTTTACAATAACTAGCTTATAATAAAATGTAATAAATTAATAGCAATAACAATATAAAAATATTATAATTTTCGGGGTACAAGTTTATGTTTAAAATTTTTTTTGAGATGCGTATAGTAGCGTTGTGCAAATTATATGTTGATTTTTAAACATTTGAATCTAATATAATTTTCAGTAACAAAATTATATTTTTATTTTAATTTTAATATTTGAAGAATAGAATTTCTTTTAAATAGATCACAAAATGTTGTAAATATTCAATTAAAAATAATTATTGATTTGAAATGCAGGTCACAAGTCTCGATGGCAGCTCTGTGTATTTTGGTCATCATCATCGTTATCAACATCATCAGTATCATTGTTATCAACATCATCAGTATCATTGTTATCAACATCATCAGTATCATTGTTATCAACCTCATCATTATCATTGTTATCAACATCATCAGTATCATTGTTATCAACATCATTAGTATCATTGTTATCAACATCATCTGTATCATTGTTATTATCATCACCATTATCATCATCACCGACACCATCATCCTTTAGAAGCGTGGGGGACCAAGATCTCGATAACACGTTTCCATCTTCTTCCATTTTGAGTTTATCGATGCTTGATGACCAATCTGAGTATTTATAATGTTTTATTGCCTTTACATGAACATTGTCGTGGCCAATGAGTAGAATGTACGCTGTATGCAAGGAAAGCAACCTTATTATGAATTTCAACAAGTCGAAAGTAATAGTATTCGAGAAAGAGTAAAGCAAGATAACATGCAAACTAATTATAGGTAATGAATGTTTGGAACAAGTAGATGAATTTGTGTATTTAGGAAGTATGTTCGATAGAAACGCAAAGACAGATAAAGATATCGAAAGGAAGGTGACTATAGGAAATAAAGAGAACGGCGCTTTGAATGGAATAATAGCTAATGAGAACTTGTTAACCGAGGCAGAACTAGCGATTCACAATGGAGTCCTGGTACCGACACTGATGTATGGAAGTGAGGCCTGGAGCTGGCAGAATAGGAACGAAAGTAGACTAAATGCAGTGGAAATGAGATCACTTAGGAGTATGTGAGGCAGTTCCATTTATGACTGAGTAAATAATGAAAAAAAAAAGGAAAGAATATACAACTGATCTTAGTATAGTGAGTAAGATTAAGAATGGATTACTTAGGTGGTTTGGTCATATAAGGAGAGAATGGTAAGAAAGATATATGACGCAAGTGTTGTTGGCAGCAGAAGTAGAGGACGTCCGCGGAAGACTGGGCACGACCAGGTAAACCAGATACTGGAGGATAGTTCTGTTAGAAGTCTCAATAATTGTCGAGCTTATGTGAGAAGATGTATGAATGTGGATGAGGCTAGAATTATGTATCAGAATAGAAGTGTGTGGCGTTCTATCATCTCTGCCTACCCCCGCGGGGAAACGGTATGATAGTAAGTAAGTGATTTTATTACATTTCATTTATCTTCAGTAGTGCGATATGTATGGTGCAATGTATTTAGGGAAACATTTTAACAATTCAAATCGGTTTAATTTTGCTACAGCCATTCCAGAAAATAATCGCGACGCAATCGGTTCGAGTAGTCAGCTGAAGCGATCATTTTTCCCATGGCCACCATCTCGGATGCATCTCTCTTAACTACCTCTAGTGAACTTCGCTAGTCACAAACTTTAACTAACATATTAACCGGTAAATAGTGTAAATTTATTTATTCATTATTCGGCATTGTTTTTAAGTCCTGTTTCATTTAATCAACCTGCTCTAGCTGCAACACCATCACATATACTCACAAGCACGCTCTGTAATATTAATATACACCTCAACATTCATATACACGCGTCAAAAACTGAAGGGGATTAAGACTTTCAGTTCTCACCTTAAACAATCCTTCTGATTACATAACCTACAAACATCTGTCGCTCCATCAGAGTGTCTCCCACAATATACAAACAAATGAATCCTTAATGGTATGTAATATTAAAACCATAATCTCTGCATCAATCTTCATTGCAATCTTCTTCTTCGGGGGTCTCTCGTTACGAGAATAACCTCTGCCATGGTTCACGTTTGCAATAATACTATTTTGGTATTATAAAAATTCATTTTATTATTTTTATTTTAATATCTCATTTCATGTACAAAATAATATTTCCATATTCAGTACATTTACAGAGAGTGCATAAGATTTTATTATACAAAACAGTATAAAAATGTACGTATTTAAAAATAATAGCAAGCATGTAGTGTTTCCACACAGCTGTAGCTCCCATAAGGACAATTTAAAAATGGTTTTATATTTAATTTAAATATGCTGCAACGCATATTTAAATAAAAGCGAAATGCATTGAAGAATGCTGCAATAATATGGAGATGCCTGTATTAACGAGAGAAGAATATGAGTGTTGAACAACTGTTAAGAAGGTAAGTCGCGCTGACGCTGTTATACGTGAAAATAGGCGTATTTTTAAGAAAGTTCTGGTCAGGAAAATGGATGTCAAGGTGGATGTCTAGGATGCTGACTGATAAACACTTAATGATATCCACAGTTTTTTTGACGCGATTTAACGATGTAGGAGAAGACTTTTTGGCACGTATCGGTACAAGTAACGAAACCTAGGTGAATCATCATGAGGTTAAAAATAAGAGGCAGTTTTTAGAATGGCGGCTCTTATTTTTTTCAGTCTGAACCCTTTAAAAATCAAAGAAGCGGTGCATTTCTGGCTGAAGGCACAACCAGTGTTTCCTCTAAGGTGTGCGGGTGTGCGCGCACACATGATTTAGCATCATAATGCTAAAAAAGACTTCTTCTTTGTATGCTGCCTCCGATCAATGGTTGGTAACCATGTAGCAGTATGTTGATTTATCCTGTGTAAGATCTCTAACGTTTTGGACATTTAACTACTTTCTGACATTATGCAGCCAAAATAATTTATTTCTACCTACTCTTCTGCTGCCTTCTATCTTCCCCTGCATGATGAATTGTAATTTTATTAGTTCTCTTAATTCATTTGTGCTTCTTACTTAATTAGACCACAGTCACATTATTATTGCTACTCACTTAATAATAATGTGACAGTGGTCTAAGAATTCTGAGGTATATGATTTTTAATCAAATCTTGTTAAATAAATTAAAACAAAATTTTAATTATTAATTAAAACAAATTAGATGAATAATTTAGAAAGATACAGAGAAAAAACTACAATATTAAAAATATATAGGTAATCACCACAAGGGCACTTTTATTGCCGGTTTAAATAAGCAATATTTACACTATATAGTGTCCTCAGATTTCATCAAATATGTTACTTTATTAGTGAAACATCTATTTTTTTTATTGGAAGCGACCATTTTAAATTGACTTTATTTTTCTGAAAGATAGACGATATATAGATTTTTTTCTATGTATCTTTCTTGGTGATTTATTTGATTATTTTATTGTTAAGGGGAAATTAAAAATTAAATTCACAAATATAATGTAATTTCAATAAAATTAATTAGGTAACAAATATTAATATTTATTTTAGCCCCCTTTTCGTTCATATTTTTTGCTACATCTTTCAAATACGTTTTGTAATACGAAAATTAATATTATTTCACCCTATATTTTGTGTACATTGCTTTGATGACTGAGTACAATATACTTTGAATATGATGATTACAAATTAAATAGGACCTAAGTGCGATAGCAAGTCAAGCCCTGAACTGAGGGGTTGGAGGTCCATTTGGCCTAGCTGCAAGTATTTTTCCCGTGGGTCATAAAGAACATCCCCTTTTTACCCTTTTCGTGTTCTTTATCTCTCCGATCTTTCCAGAGAAGAACAAATATATATATTTAAAGCAATAAATTTGTGGTTATATATTTTAATAATAAACTAGCAAAAAGCAATAGCGGCTTCATCAGTAGCTGTTGCTAGTCGCGTCGGGTCACCAGTGTAGGAGTTGAGGTGTGTATGTTGAAGTTATTCAAACTATGATTGACTCGAGATTGTGTCAGAATGTTAAGATGACCTAACTTCTTCTTGTCTCATGCGTGTTGATTGTGTGTCGAAGTGTAGGGTGTCTGTTATAACTAGAGCAGGGTATATAAATGAAATAGCACTTACAAGGTTTCGTCTATTGAGGTGATGAATTAATACAATTTTAAATGCGCGGTTGAACTCTGGAGTGGCTTGCTGGAGATGCTAGTGTTCAGACGGCCTGTGGAGATCTGGAAGTTCGTTGCTTAAGCAGTAACCGTTCTGGTGCTAATGGTTATTCGCCGCTGCTCATTGGTCGCTCTGGTTCGGCCCCTAATGGTTGATAGGTGAGCCCTTACCCGACCACACCAGTTAGTGGTTCTATTGCTTTTGCTGAGTACTCGTAGTGTACTGGCCGCTTAGTGATGAATCTTGACCGCTGAGCAGCCACGTCAGATTTTTTCTTAAAACGTATGTTTAATGTTCAAAATTAATTTATTACAGAAAAAATGGTTCAACATAGTACAACCTAACTTAACGCAAATATAATAATTCCGGATCTCATAGCCTTAGTATTAAATACCTATATGTAAAATGATTAAATTTTTACCAAAATGATATGATAACACATTATTTTTGCATTGTTATATACAACAAATTTATTCATTTTTATGCGATTCTTCTTAAATCCGTTACATTTAAAACATTTTTTTGTAATATGATTAAAAAAAAACGCGATTTTACTATCATTTTTAACAGATCTAATCTAATTGATTCTTTAAAGCACGTTTGCTATATTCATGTCAATACTATAATCGATTAGTCTGGTCAATATACTTACGGTTGGAGAAATAATCTATATACAAAACAAACAATTTCATTATATCTGATAGAAATAAACCATACTTTGGTCTATTTTCTCACTGGCACTAAAACAATATACACTACAATAGAACCCCGCATTTCTAGCGCAAAAATAAATACCTTTATATATTTTAAAAAACCCACTGGTTTCAGAACGAAAATTTCCTTTATCAGGGCTTAAGGCCTGCCGTTCAAAAATAATTAATATTACCGCGTTTTTTTTATGAAAATATGGGTTTTTATTATTCATTTATATCAGAAGATATAAAATAGATTCGATATTTTTTTAAATTATTGCTTCGATAAAATTTTTACACTAATGAAAAACTAATAAGCAAATACAAGCATTATAAGAAAGACCGCGACCATTAAATTTATTTTCCGCGTGCCACAAAATTGCCTTAATATAGAAAATCTTGAATAGACGAAACATGTTTCTTATAATCGCGAGGCCAAGATTACGGAGACAAATCTGCATTGAACCAAATTAGCAACATGTTAAAAATAAATACATACATACATACAATCAATTTTCGACATTTTTAAAAAACTCTTTGCTAGTGAAAACAAATTAATTTATATAATATATTCACTTGCTTTAAGGCTTCAGCTACTATTTAAAATCAAGTTTTATATCAGAAACACAATAATTTATTACTATATAATATTTATATCGATACTCTTAATGTGTGTTTTTATCGATTTATAATCGGCGATTTTAAATGTAAAAACCCAAGTATTTTTTAAACATACATCCGTTATAAAGCGGTTTTCACGGGATAACGCTGATAAGAATGTCGTTAGCATAGTGCTAATGAGAAAAATAACATAGGCTTTAAAATACAAACCAGGTGGGGGTGTATCTTGGTAGAGGGGGTTGAGTGAACCTGATAAAAATTGAACTTCGCTGCACGGCTGTATCACATGCCACGCATTCGTTACTTATTAACGGCGACCTACCCACGTTCTCAACTAATCCTAGCGACACGCCCAACACAACAACCCCTAAGATAAATAAGTAAACAGTGTAAATGCCTCGGAGGGCGGGTCTCAGTCCGGCCAAGTTTGTCGACAAATTCCGGGGCAAGTTGTAACACTGTCTGGGAGAGTTGTACCCACTGTGTACTGGTTGTATTGTGCATGCAAGTTTGCCGGAATTAAATACGTGACGTCACGTTTTTGGCACTGACGATATTGGATGCATTTATATGATCAAGTCGCTGAGAGTGCAGTTCTTGGGTTACACGATACCTACATTTTAAATGCGTGAATATTTATCAACGTTTACTTTGGATATTCTGAGGTATTTTCTGAAACCATCTGCTGTATAGTTAACTCATAAAAGTGATTAAAAACAAAGTTAATCAATAATTCAAAATTAAAACGAATAACCACAACGCAAAGATTTGCGTTAAATATTAAAAATATAAACAAAGATATTTTATATTCTGTCATGTGATTGCCAATTAAGTGTTACTATGCAATTAAAAACATACTTTTTATTCAATATAAGCAGTACATTAGGTTTATAAATTGTAAAACATAATTATTTTGTTTAATAGAAATCGTTAATATTCTAAATATATTCATATTTATGTACTTAAATGCTAGAGAGATTTAGAATCGACATTGTGATCAATTTAAAAGAAATTCTATTCTTCAGATATTAAAAGAAAAAGAAAAATATCATTTTATTACTGAAAATCGTACTGGATTTAAATTTGTGTTTTCATGCTCAAAAATCAACACATAATTTGCTTAACACCACTGTACGCACTTAGGAAAAAAAATTAACAGCTTACCCGAAAACATCAGGAAAATTAATGATAATAAAGAACTAATAAATGTTATTTAAAAACATGTACATGTATTTTATTAAATGCGAGTTATTGTAAACAATATTTTTTATTAATATACAGTCCACTTGCCTACACATGCATATGCGTTCAAGAGCAGTGTAGCATGAAAAAAAAAGGTATTATTGTAATTTGATCAAAAATATCACATAAATATATATATATATAGTCTTTGTTAAATAAAAATAAATAATAATTTTATACTTATTAAAAAAAAAAAATATGTTTTATTGTTTTTCCTTCAGTACATAGACAATAATTCATATGTGATATTGTTTCTCAATAAATTATTAGTAGTTGTTCTTCTTATTAGACTACAAAATTAGTTTTAATTATAATTAATTAGTTTTTCATAATAAATTCATTTTAATAATATCGGTAGGTTACTGAATTTTCTAGTCAGACCAACATTAAATAATGTGTATAATGTGATTTATAAAAATCACTTGAATTATCACGCCTACAACTACTTTTGATAACATACATGATGTTTTGATAACATAGATGGTTATAATTATCTGGAACCTTATTCTGATACCATTCTATTCTATTGGTACCGCTTTATTCAGGGATGTAATTAACTCGGTCACGTGAGCGCACTAACCAATTTTGGACTGCTCACGATAACGATCTACCTCGCTAAAGCTATAGCAGGGATAAGGCTACTGGACTTGTTCAACTATAATGATGATTCAATTATTGTTCATATTTGACCTAACACTAGGAAATCCTTGTTGCAGTATTAAAATTTTTATTATTAATTTCAATAATAATAATAATAACAATAATTTATTTTTTTGATTCATAGTACAGTACAGTGTGTTATTATATTGTTTTAATCAGATAACATTGCAGTAAAGTGAAACATGTATTTCGATACCCTACCTGCTACACTAGTATCTTACTGTATCATAGCAGACAGTGCCTTTCCGGTAATAATAAACAAAGTGTAGTGTTCAATATACTGATAAATATACATAAAGAGTAGATCAAGATGCGATTAGACAGCATATAAATACAATGTTCAATGTACATAAAAAGTAAAAAAATAAAAATATTTTATACAAAGAGTAAAACAGGATGCAATTAATAGAATATAAATATAATGTAATACATAAAATAAATGCAATGTTCCAATGTTGCAATGTATAAAAAATTTAAAAAAACTAAGTAAAATAAGAGTAAATAAGTAAATAACGATTGAGAAAAGTTCAGTTAAATGGCATACTAGCACAACTACACAGAAGAAAAATGCAACATTCAATACATACATACTGTTGTTGTTCACTAACCAGCAATAATAACTTTTTATTAGCGAAGTTAGGATATTTTATAACACTTAATTCAATGCAATTTTAAAACACTGTTCTACGATATAAAAACAAATTAAGTAAATCAATTATAAAGATATGTAGCACTAACGCATTTCAATATTCATAACTAAACATTTTTTAAACAAATAATAGATATCCCATAGAGCCGAAGCTATTTTTTTTATTAATAGAAAAACGTGGAAGTATGGGTAATTACAGAGCTTACGACCTGTTTTCGGCTGGCTTAAGTGATCACTTCACACAATGTGACGTGCACCATTCCACCTAATCAACGGAGGTTAAAAACAACATATATGTCATAATGAGAATCTAATTATTGTTTTGAAATTATTTAAAGCAATATTCTTTATCTGTAAAATGTTTTGAACTCATTATGTTTAGCAATATTTTAATATGATTAAGAACACACAATTACCGGATTTTCACCCACAAAAACACTGTTATTAATCAAATAATAGATGTCTCATAGAGACGAAGCTATTGTTTTTTATTAATGGAAAAATATGGAAGTATGGGTAATTACAGGGCTTTCGAGTTGTCTTCGCCTGGCTTAAGTGATCACTAAAAATAGCTTCTTCTCTATGAGATATCTATTATTTGTTTAATAACAGTGTATTTATAGATGAAAATCCAGTAATTGTGTTTTCTTGGACATATTAAAATTTTGCTAAACATTTTTTTAATGGAGTTTTTCTATATTTGATAATAATATTGAACGTATCCAATATTGAAGAACTTCAGCTATACAACGCTTCATGAATGGTCACTTTTCAAGTACAGGAGAGAAAACCCAACGCGGCAGAATACCCCATAAACCACTTAAATCAAGAGAATATATTTGGGGTTCAGTACGTATGTAGGATCTGGCCATAAATGATAATACTGAGTAGAGTTTCACGCTTTACCCATCTATGAAAACTGTGATGAATATCCCGGGCTTAAATATTGATGAATAATTTATAAGAAAATCTTCAAAACACATCTAGCTTCATATCGCGCGATATGTTTTCCATGTTGAAAAAGGTTGAGCATGTTAACGATTTTCCATATGGTTCCGTTCTGGAACTAGAGCACTTTACCCAAATGAAATACGCTAAAAAGGTGACTATGGTCTGCATTGTGAATAGACTAAATAGATGTTTCATTAAACCTGTGTTATGACGTCATCATTTTATTATAAAGGAATGTAAGTCATTGAGAAGAGGTATCTAAATCTGATTCTTTTTTAATTTAAAACAAATTTTGATTAAAAGAAACAAATAAAAAATAAATACAAATTAAATATATTAATTAGAAAGATATACATACAAAATCAATTTTATCGAAAAATATTGTTGTTGCTACCGGGGTTTGAACTTGGATCTCTTCCAATCTGGGGGACGTGCATTAACCGATTATGCTACAGCACACGATACATTAACGACAAATTTTTGAACCAATATGTTATACTTTTCAAATTGAAACATCTATCGTACCATTATTTGAAAGCCTTCTACTTATTTATCTTACATAATACTATCTTGCGTTGTTAGTAAGATTCATTAAGTAATATTTAAAAAAAAATACTTTTACTAGATTATTTTACAGATGTTCTCGTTAGGGGATATATGCTGAAAAATATTTTTTTAACTAAAGGAGAATACATTATAAAAAAAAAACGTAAACATTACAAATTAACTAAATCAACTAGGAAAATATATAGAACAAATCATTTTATCGAAAAAATATTTAAAGCGCTTAATGCACTCTCGATATATTCAATGTAATAATCAAATTAATTTATTTTGACATCTGACAATCTTAGATGGAAGGTACAGTAATTATTTTAAAACACTATATTTTTTTCTTATCATAGTGCTTAACAAGGGTTGCGATGATATAATTGAAAATTGAAACCATCCAATTAAAAATATTATTCATAAACTTTTAAAAACTATCTAATTGAACAGATTACAAATTTTGTAACACAATTTGAATCCTCTAAAAATCATGATTCTCTGTAAAATACTGACGTAGTGACTGCAGCTCTATAGATCCGAAATACATTTTTTGCATCCAATTTTAGATCAGTCTGCTCAAATTCAATAACTCTACCTGCTGCACCCTCTCAATCTCACACTCCATCGGTAACTAGGAGGAGTGGAATTGGGTAGCAGACGAGGAGGCAGGGGTAAAGAGTGGGGTGGAAATCTCGAACTAGAGGCGGAAGAGTTCAAGGGTGTGGTACGTAGAAAATGTAAGTGGTCAATGGAATTAGAAAATTGGACTTATAAAATAATAAGTAATATTATTTAGGATAATAATAATAATAATAATAATAATAACAAATTCTTTTATGATAATCAATTATTTATTATTTATTTTTAAAAAAATAGGAATTAGCTAGAATATAATATAATTAATACATATAACTGAAAAACAAGTTTTAGGTATTAAAAAGATTAAGAACAAATTTATTATAAAGATTACGCTTTTTATATGAGAGGTAAATTACAATGATAATTATATAATCAAAATTAAATGTATCAACTAGAAAGATATGCAGAAAAAATCAATTTATCGAAAAAATATTTTGATTGCTACCGGATTCGAACCTGGATCTTTTCCTATCCATGAAAATGCGCTACCAGTTACACCATGCCAACCGAGCAAGTTGACGATAAAATTTTGAACTTATGTGATGCAGCTTTTTCAAATTGATACATGTGTTATTTCATTTTCAAACCATTTTCACCTTTATCCCGGTAGCAACTAAAATATTATTTCCATCAATCGATTTTTTCAGTGCATCTCTCCAGTCGATAAATTTAATTTGTATTCAAATACCACAGTAATAACGTGTTCTTCTTAAAAATGATATAATCAACAAATATATCTGAAACAAGGCAGTAAGGTACTTTCGATTTATCTTGTTATTCAGCCTTGTTCTTGCTACTTTGCTAGACTTTAGTATGCGTTATGTATTTATACACTATGTATTTTATATGCTGACCAAAGTAATAATTAAACTTATCCTACGTATCTAACTGTGTACTTATTTAAAAAAACACTACAAAACAGTATAGATTTTTAAGCTTCACAATTTTTTTTGTTGTTGATAATAATGTGGATTAAAAACAATACTGCACCTTGTTTCCTTTTTCATATAAATATATATATATAAGTTGCTTCATGATACTTTTAGCTAGTTGTATACGTCTTCGAATTTCCTGCCCGCTATCACCAGTGTTCATGATCAGCGCGCACAAATACATTGCTTTTTGAACTACCTTACATCCTGCTATTAGGGACGTTTGTTGTAATGCATTAGCATAATCCACAACCAGTATTTTTGTTTTAAACCGATTTATTTCTAAACTAAACTGCTAATTTTTGAGTTTATTTTTTTGTAAAATGTTTTCCAGTTCAATTTCTGTACTAGCCATATGCGTGATGTTATCAGCAAAATGTATTATAGATTGGTTTTCTTATTTTCACCTATTATAAAACCTTGCCAATTGTTTTCTTATAAAAGTATTATAAATATACATGATTTCACTAAATAATTAAGATTTTTTCAAATTAAAATATTAAATACACAATACATGTGATAAGGATGATAATATAGCATAATATTATCTAGACACAATTTCGAACAGCTAAGCAAGCCAACGGACGAATTGAAGATCCACATTCTAACCAACCTTTTGGATATATATATATTTTTTTTTTTAGACATTATATTCGATACTCGGGAAGTTTCAAATTATTCGCACATTTTGTGTCTTGATAAATGAATTTGACAATGTCGCAGTGACTTCTTGAAACTACTCCCGGTGCAGTGTTCAAACTTCAAACTGACAAACGCAATGCCGCGGCGTTCGGAATTACTCGCATGCACATCGTTGATCACTATTGACGTAGCAACCGCAATCGGCGAGATTCCACTACTTTTATCATATGTCTATAAGTTATCTATGTCTATAAGTGACTGTTGGTTAATATATATTATCTATGTTTATAATTGACTGTTGGAAAATAGAAAATACTAAGTCAATGAAGCAAGCCGCTAATATACAAAATAATAATAATAATACCAGTTATGATTGCAAAATGTGGTGCCTAACCCAAAAAGAAGAAAATAATTTAGCAACTTTTGAACGCGAAAAAATAAAGCGCGAACAAAGAAAAAATTATGGTCCTAAAATAGATAATGAAATAGAAGAATATAAATGAACAGTGAACTCGAAGAAGAAACATAATCATAAAATAAAACATAGGCTACGATGAGCTATCCATGTTGAAAAAATGTCATATAAGACGCGGAAGATCATGCATCTATCTTAACAGAAGCGACCTAGAGGCAGATCGAGGGAGAGGTAGGTTGATGTGTGAAAAAGGACTAGAGCAAGATGGGAAATAGCGGGAACTGGAGAAGAATATCCAGGGATTGGTGCCAGTGGAGAACGGTCGTGTGTTTAAATCCCAGATGGGGTTTAGTGACGCGGAAGAAGAAGTAATAAATACAAATATCTGTCTATCCAAAAAATTAACATTTATTTTTATTTTATTCAGAAAACATACAGTTCACTAGTAAATACGGAAATCACAGTGAAAGCTAAACAATAATTAAACTAATTACATGTTTTCTCTGAAGATATAAAATACTTTAAACAGTGAGTACAATTTGAATTTTAAGAAGGACTAAGCAGAAAAATATGAAAAAAAAAATGAGAATAAAAATTTCAACATGGGCAAAAAGTAATAAAAAAGAAACTAAGGAAATATTTGAGGGGTAAGGAAAAATAAAACGCGATAGGGAATAAGATCTGAGTGCTAAAAATATAAAGAAAAATAAAGGCCTTTAAAGTTTATGTATTGAATTTAGATTTGATAGAGGTAACTGTAGTATTGAAAATGTCTAGTTCGTTTAGGTGTGAATTGAAATAATGGGGTGCTCGGTAGAAAAATGAGTTTCGTTTATCATTAGTATTGCAATGTGGAAGATTAAATGTAAGATTAGTTCTGGTTGACCTGGCTGGTACTCGAATGAATATGCGTCTGAGTAAATCTGAACAGTCTACTTTAGAGTTGGTTATTTTGTATACAAAAATGACATCGGCCATGTCTCTATGAGTGTTACGTACTTTCGTGATCAGTACTTTATACCAATTATAATTTTTATTACAATAATAATACTGTTATAGTAAAAAGTATACAACTATTCACGGAAACAAACGGTAGAGACAAGAGGCCGCGCTCAGCGCGTGTCATTCTTTTAAGTCGGCCACACACACACACCCACATACATTTAGAACCGGCGGTGCTGGCGCGCTGATACACACAATTTCAATAAGAAATTTTGTTGTGAAACTTATTTTATGTTATGTTTGTATTGCAAATTAATTAATTGTTTTTTTTAAATTATGTGTGAAGTACGTGCAAAATAGTTGTTAATCTATAAACTCTTTACATAAGATATCCCCTTCAAAGTAATGGAGTGGGGTCCATGTCACTTACGGAACAGGTAGTTTGAGGGGTGCCGTGGAGGGGGGGGGGGGGGGGTGGCTGTTGGGAAAGAACGGTAAATCCATCTCTGAAAAAGGCTTAAATTTCAAGAAAGACTGAATACAAATGTCGGCAAGTTATTTCAAGTTACTCTCATGATTTAGAGAAATTTGTTTTCATGCGAATCATTTTAATTGTGCACTTTCTTTGTATCATTATTTAGTACAATTTAAATAAGCCTATTTATTTGAAATAGAATAACTATAATAAATATAATTACTTCAAACATGTAGTGACGTATTTTAAATAAATATTTAAATAGTTTATTTATTTTTTAATTCTAATAAATGAGTTTAAATGGAATTGTTATTTAATTTATTATCTTGATTTAAACGGAATCATTTGAATTCTGTCTAAACAAACATGTCTATGGATTTCTGTCATTAGGAGGGTGAACCGAAACGTGACAATATTTACGACAACAAAACAAATCCTTCGGGCATCCGTTCCAGGAGGCAGTTAAAAACACCCTAAATATATTTTGAATTTCAAAAGTTATGATTGTAAGTAATACGGTATACGGCCGTTGGTGTTCAATTTAAACTTTATAATTCATACAAATAACGTGCTTTCAACAACTTCACAGGTCGGTTAGGTAGTTATAATAGTACCTTCAACTGTTGATTATATTTACCAGAAAACCGCCCGTAGGCACCTAATAATACTCTTATATTCAAACATCGAACAAACTAAAACATGGACTCGATAACTCATTTAAATCTGTAGATGGTTTTGAAATATATTCCTACATAATCGCTAGATTTTCTTGATATTATTTGCGGGACATTCTCTTACGTATATATATTTGAATATCTTCAAATTTTATTTTATTCATAAACTTACATTGCTAGTAAATTCTGCCATATTTTGATTTTTATGTTTTATTACCTAACATAATCTTCATCTTCTTCCTCCACGGCACTACATCCTATGATAGGATTTGGCTTCCTCTACAAATATTCTCCACCGACTCGGTGTCCTATCATCTAGCATTCTTTCAACATGGCCAGACCATCGTAGTATTCATGACCTTAGAATCTAACGATTTTTTTTTCTCAATTTAGTTTTTGACCTCGTGACTATTTTTTTATTCCATATTCTAATGTAGATCCATACATTTTTTAAAATATATTACGTTTAAAAACTCCTAATTTATTTTCTTCAATTTGGGTTAGGTACTACATTTGGCAATCATAAGTGATCAGTCGTCTTATAATAGTTCGACCTAACCGAACATAATAGATGTATAGTTTAATTGTGGGTAATAAAAAATATTTATTATTTGGCAGATTTGATTAAATATTCAGTTCTAATATTATGTAAATAATGTAATACAATTACGCCACCAAATTCACTTTTAAATTAATTATACCTTGTATTATATGTAATTTTGGGTGATTTGAATAGTAATATTTGTATATGTTTAAGAACACACAATTACTGGTTTTTACCAACAAAGGCACTGTTATTAAATAAATATCAGATATCTCATAGAGACATTATATTTTTTATTATATTTTTTAAATTATATTTATTATATTTTTATTATATTTTTAATGGAAATGATATGTAGAAAATATGATATTCAGTAATTGTGTTCTTTAACATATTCAAATATTTCAAAAAACATACTGGTTAAAATAAGAAAAATAATGATTTTTCATGCATATTCTAGTATAATGTGTTAAAAATATTCTACATATAAAGAATATTGCTTTTAAAAATTTTCAACAAAAATCAGATTCTCATTGAGTTGGTATATAATATTTGCTGTTTTCAAGGAAAAATGAATTATCAAATTTGGTCCATAGATGGCTATGGTGTACTCAAAGCGAGGCAATGGAATAAGATATATAAAACTTTCAAAAATTTGTTAAATATGGAGATTGAGGGGTGAGAATGGGTGAACGTTATATATATATATATATATATACATAAAGTGATCACTCAAGCCAGCGAAGACAGGTTGTAAGCCCTGTAATTACCCCCCCATATTTTTTATATATCATTTCCATTAAAAAATATAATAAAAAAAGCTTCGTCTTTATGAGATATCGGATATTTATTTGATTTGAATAGTATTTGTTTTACGTTAACGTTTTATCCAAATTAAATATATTCTTAGGTTTTCGGACATATCAAGGTTTTTCTTCCGTGTATATCCAACCTCTCTAGCTGACGTTAGAGTTCCATTGCAAGGTTTATCATCATCAGGAATGGGATGAGAAACATTGATCAGAAAGGTCGGACACACATGGTTGAATAATCTAGAAAACTCTATACATAAAAATTATCTCACATAATAAAATTATTATATCTTAAAGCAATAAATACATCTAATGTAATAATCGAAGCTAAAATAAATAAACTTAATCTATCTATATTAATAATTTATTTATTACATTTATATCATCAGTTAAATATACTCAAAGATAGATTAAAGCTATTTACAAAACATTGACAATAATTTGACTATTTTGTTTAAATATAAACAATATAATTTAATACATTCATAAAATTGTTGTGATTTAGATTGAATATAGGAAACATAGTAAAATTCTTTACAAAAAAATATTGCTTAAATATTTTTTGCGGATAAATATAAAATATCTCTAAAAACAAAATGATGTATTACTCGAAGGTTTTTAGGATTCATCGTATAATAAAGTTCTTAGCTATTTGAAAATGGAATAGCAAATGTGTCATTTACATAAGACCCGAAGCCTCAATTTTGTCTGAATTTCATATGGTTGAAATAGCCAAATTGATATCGCAATTCGCCGGCAAGGAAAAGTACCAAGTTCACATCACGGTGGTAAACGCAGATTCTTACAAAATATCTTCATAATTTTTCTGTGTACCTTTCTAGATATTTCTGTACTATCTATATCATTTCTAATTGATTCATCCGGTTTGTTTTAAATATCATAGAATTTTGTTCTAAAATTGCAATTTTCATTAAAATATTTCTTGCCAGTCAAAATATAGATTTGTGGCGTCTAAAAAATTCTCCCAAATTTTATAAAATATTTAAAATACGTGTACCGGTTAATGAAATTTATATACGTATAATAAATATATTACGCATCGTTCAGACAAAATTGTAAAAATCAATATTCACCGACGTCGCAGTGAACATAATATTCAAGCGTACAACAAAAATATTTAATACGATTTTTTATATATCCATTATAAAATATTTTATTTTAATATCATTATTCTTTGTTATTCACTCAATGTTTGTAGGATGAAATAAAAATACGAACTTCGAAAACCTATCATTGTAAAACTCGACAGGTCGGAAATGAAAATATTGGTCATACAGGCAATATTCCACGTACAATTATTGTTTTCAGAAACAGGAAAGGAAATATTAAACAGAAAATACGGAAAACGACTGTCATGATACTTCCAGCATTGATGCCATGTCTAGATTTGCGATCTCAAATTTACTTTGAGAGAATAGAGAATTTTAAATACAATGAGACTCCCGAGGGGAAAGATAAAATAACAAAGGCTCGTACAAAAACATATGTATATTTAAGATGAGAGCGAACGTAATTTTAGTCACAATGGGAAGAGTCCGTGAAATATTAATAAATTATTCCTTTTTTAAATTTAAATAATATAACAAACATATTTACCTACCCTAAACATACGGCCCATGTTTTAAAAAGATAGTGAATAATATGTTTCCTACTCTCTATGCATTTATCGTCTATTTTATAAAGAATTAATGCTACGAAAAACATAATATACATACAAGACAATCTAAGTCCAAAGTTAAATTCTCACTGTCCAAGAATTTAATATTAGAAATACCAAAACGCCATGAATAAAATGCTATGAACTTTCCGAACGGAAAAAACTACAAAATATGAAAATTCTGAAAACGCATCTGTTCGATCTTTATAATTTATTGCGCGCGCATATGGGCATGATATACGTAGATCGGTTATTTCTATCCAGTACTTACCAACTACCCCCTCCTCCTATACCAGAGCACGTTTTTTTTTTCTGTGGTGTGTTTTCTATGGTTTTGTGAAGTTGATGTTGAAAGTAATATTTACCATTTTGGGTGCGTTGACTGCCGCCAAATTCGTCCTGCCGTGTGGAAAAGAATTGTTGACTTGAAATCCTGCTGTGTGGGACTGATATTGTACTGTTTGTGTGTAATCAGTTTCTCGCTACCGTGCTAACCGATTAGTACTGTACTGTATTAGTGATATTTGTGCAAGGTGTTGTTCGACACTTTCGCCCAATCACCGAAAGTGTATGTCCAAGTGTACTACATGCTGACCAGCATTGTGTATGTCCTGTAGCCATAAGATCCATGGATCCAGTGTTAGAAGTCCAAATACTGAAAGAAGCGTTTCACAGCTGGGTCATGTTTTGTGATTTTGGGTGGTCCGTCTGCCGCTCCACGTCCCCTATTCCTGTCTCTCCCGAATTTCTTTAACCCTTCCTGCATCCCTTATTTCCCCACTCCTTCATTCAGACAGCATCCTTAAAAATATGTACGCGTATTAATTAAACTAAAATATCGCAATAAGATGTGGCACCATTTATTAAGTGATAATCGTGACTGGATAACTACACACACTGCAACTGCAAATACGGTGAATGCACATATGGACTCAGTGTTGCCAGTGTCTTTAAATATTTCGCATTGTTGGCTTTACTTGCTGGGCTACATGATATTCATGCCTCGCATCGCAATACAGTCACGGCAGCAGACCGTAATGTGTTACTATGTGTAGTTTTTCATATATGTGCGCACCTGACTTGTGTGCAGTGGCCATGGGATTGTAATAATGCTGAAATAACTGCGAATGGTATTTATTAAACACAAAAAAAACTATTAAATTTCAAACGTAATGTATATATATATTTGTATATTTAAGCATATAATAAAGTGATTTTATTTATAAGATTTCGTGATTACAACGAGAATAATTAGTTTTGTATGCAATGCGCCAGTTAAAATACGTATTGTAATAATATCACATGTGGATAATTCTACAATTTTTGTTGCATAAAAAATATGTCTCAAAACCATCACAATTTCCATTGTAAAAAATAAGCAATTTCTTAGATGGGTTTCTTAATAACAAATGGTTGTAAAATAATGAAAGATGTTTAATAAACTATCTACATATTTGGTGAAAAAATATGTACTTTTTAATGTTTGTTAAAACTTTGATGGATCAGTAGAATATGTGTGAGCAAACGAGTGACCCTAAATAATTACACCTAGCGCTCACAATTCTTTTGAATTGCAGTGCAATTAAAGTGCATACTAGCATTTTTTCTCATCACTAGGTGCGTGCGACGCGTTTGTATCGTTGTCAGTTGGGGTTCGGTACCAGGCATGTTTTTAAAGTTGATGAGAGCCCCGTTTTGCACCCAGGTACATACAGAATGCGGGCAGATTGTGGATGTAATAGACCTCCATGCATCTAACCAACCCATACATTATGTTAAAAAAGCAATATTAATAATGATATTTTATATTAAAAGTGAATATAATGTACTTTTTTACTACGGTGAAATTTTTTTAACATTGAATTATATGATAATTCAACAGGTACCCCAGTAAAATTTGTCACAAAAACTGCGATAGAAACATCATTTAAGAAAATAACATTTTTACATACTCTGAGAATGTTATGCTGTATTTTATTTTCACCGGTACAGGGATCGACATCGGACGCCTCCAAAACTTTTTTATTTCAAAAACACTTTTAAAGCGACGAGTATCTCTCGTATGTTGAGCCTCTCAGTGATAAGTCTCAGTTTTTTTTCTTGGTGCCACTAACATAACGGGAAGAAAGAAGTGAAAGCTTATAAAAATATTACAAATTTTCTTTATTTCTTACTATTATAACGCAATTTTCGTGTAACTCTTTTCTGGTGTATCCGCTGAATAAACATTTTCTATGTTAATGTACTGTATTTATTAATATATAATGTTAATGTATAGTAACAAAAATTAAATAAACAAAATAACTAATTTATATGGCTATGATAACTATTATAGTATATAAATAGTATAATCAAATTTCAATCACCTTCTACTTATATCATTTTATATTTCTCATTTGTAAGCAGTCTACTGGAATTTGGATCGGTAGTGTGGAACACCTGTTATACCAACCAACTTGAAAATATTTAGCACAAATTTTTCAATATCTTAAATTCATGTACCCGTTTAAGAGGCTTTCACTTTTGAATCGAAGAAATGCAAAAGATTTATGCTAACCTTTTAAAAATTTAAACAGCTTGGTTAAGTCACCGTATTTATTAGGTTTAAATTAACCCAACACGCTTAAATAAGTTATCTTATACAAATTTTGACAGAACTAATTATATTTATTATTTTTAAAAATGTTTTAAATTACTCCAACTTACTAACAGTTATTGATATAAATCATATATGCATGAACGTGTATATTCGTAAATGTACGTGTATATGAACATATAATCGTATGATACTTTTTCATTTATTCAGACAAAATATTTTTTTGCATTTTTTATTTCTCACCTACTCACCGTACTCAATTAACTACCATATAGGGCCGAAATCCAACCGACCAATCAGCAGACGCGACGGACACTGCCTTAGGATCTAGCGACCACTTCTCCGCAGACCTTCCTTTCATCCACACCATAGAACGAGCCGCTCCAGCGTTCAACCGCATATGCGCATTTAACTGTATACCTCCTCTGTATAATTCATCCATCAATAAACACCAAACTTTGTAAGTGCTTATACATTTAAATACCTTTCTTTAGTTATAACAGTCACGCTACTACACACACCTCTTGACATGCACAACACTGCGACATACGCTAACATGCGTAAGACTAGAAAAGGTTAGGGTCTTCAGTCTTACATCCATAAAATCTTCTGATAACTCACAGTCAATCATATTCTACAACCACACCCCTACATACTATTTATAAGTTTGTTTGATACTCATCCTCGTTCAACTCCGAGGAAACTTCGTATTTTTGTATATAATATAATGTATTATGTCAGTTATGTACTGTTTTTTTCTCAAAAATAAAATCATAAATTTCCCATAAGTTAAATCAGTTTTACATTACATAATAAGTCGACAGACGAGTCCGCTCGCTAGTATTGTTAGAACGCACTTAGACACTTCACCTTTCGGTGACTATCTCCATTTGAAAGCAAAATGTTGCTAGATAAAGGTTTTGTTTTATTTATAGACTGAAATATACATCTAAGTTTTCTTCTACATCCTGTGTCCTCCTTTCTCATGTTCTCTCACACAACATCAAAAGGTACTTTAAAATAACTGATACACTGAACAATTGGACTACGTGATACCTTAAATTCAACGTTCCCGTGAGTCGCATTTGCAAAAGATTTTTCTTTTACCGGTGTCCGATTTAGCAAGCGTGATAAAAGCACACCGTCCCAAGCGATCAAACTAGTCAAATGGTCAGCAGATCCGATTGAAATACATCAGCACAAGTAAACTACGACGTATTTAAATTGTAATTTGATTTGAGTTTTATCTACGGAAGTATTGGGTATGTGGAGCGTGTATGTGGAATCTGATCAGAATAATCGGATGTAAAATGTGAGCCGTCTCTAAGTCGGCTTCAAATTCGTGTTCATATATCTCACGTTATTCACCGTGCTTTGCTGTGAGGATGAGATAGGAATAATGACAGGGAACGAGTAATCAAACAACAATTTGTATCGATTCAGGAGACTGAAGAGAAGAAGGGTGAAGGGGTTGGTGTTATGCGCGATCAGTGGCTGCGTTCAGTCTGTGCATTGGCATGCGGTGATGTCCCCCAGTGGTGGTTGTTCAGAATTTTAAATGAATTAATTGAAGCAAAAATAACCTGTTATTTGCCAAGCTATCAAAATAAATATATATAATTTATTTCATCGTCACAGCACTACATCACGGTGTAAACCACAGCTACATCAAGAATATATTACTATATGTTATTCACTTAGCTCCGCCAGTCTTCAATATATTGTCCACGGTATAAGGTGCCCATATGGCAAAGACCGTCTAAGTCAGATTACTGACCTATCGAAATCGTTGGAATACAATAAATTTGATGTAGGAGTCTGTTAACTTCGAGATCTTTCTTAGAATTTTATTCTCAAACATTTGAAATGAAATTTGCAAGAAAGCGATGATTTATGTCAAGGACAAAAAACTTAAACTCGCTCCGCTCTCTAACAACTTTATATACATCTATTGTAAAATTAGAAGTACACAGAAATTTAATTAGACTCTGTGGTTTTCCTACCGTAGCTAACATCTTATAAAAGTCGAAAGAGTGCAAAATAATTTTCTAAGATTTATATATTTTAAATTGCATATTCCGATATAAAATATAAGTTACTTTTATTTAATGAGTCTACTTCATTTGAAAATATAGAGTGGAAAATAAATGTGAGCGATAAAGTATATCTATATAAAATGATCGATATACTGCCCCGAGTTAACACAAATGGTTTCGTATAAAGTACTAATTCAAACGAGACAACATAAAGTGTTCTTTGTAGGTGTTAGGAATAACACGGTACTAAGAAAACACTCACCTTTTGAAGCCTCCCCTGAACAATCAGTTATATAATCCCTCGACGATGCTGAAAGATGATCACTTTTCAGACACTCGCATTGAAGAAGGGTATTTAGCGTAGATTTCTTGAGGTAGATAGGTAAACCGGCACGAAATCGAAAAAAATAGTTTTAGTTGTTTTTAGTGAGGCGATCAAATTAACGCTGAAGTGCGCCGCGCTAGTTGGCGAGCAAGTAGGTACCCAAGTATGCGTCTGGGATAAATTGAGAAATCTATATAGGAATTAAGAACTTTCTCTAACAGTAGATATAAATATAAATAATTATGCTGTTAACTCACAAATAATACGGATGCATCGGCTTGATATCAAGTTGAATTTTGTTACATGAGCATATCTGAATTGGAAAAATATTTGTACGTGAATTATATTTAATTTCGAAAACTATGTTATATTTAAACTGTTATATTAAGATGTTACATTAAAACTGCACTGTTTGTTACATTTAAATTAAGTTAATTAATTAGTATCTTTGATATTACGTGATAATATAATATATTTATTATAGGATATATTCAAAGCAGAAACATATATTTAGTTGTGTCTAATATTTCTGTATTTTTTACACTGGGTTTAACACACCTAGTTCACAATAATTTAGGGATAAATATATTTAAATTTGAATTGAAATATTCATGTTGCATGAGTCAGATTTTCAACATGTCAGAGATTTAAATAATTCGTAGTTATGCGATTATTTCGATTAAATTAAGTATTTTATTGATTCAAAATTATATTTATTTATTTATATTGTATTCACGCCCGTAAGGACTTTTACAAAATTAATTATAAAAAACATGTGCAAAATCATAAGTAGCATGGAATATATATATATATATATATATATATATATATAAAGTAGAAATTGAAAGGATTGATTTAAAAAAAAAATTGAATATTAAGCAAAAAAAAAAATATAGGTTTAACACACAATGGCTAAGTGCCAAAATTAATTACATATACTTTTGACTAATAACAGCATCAAAAATGTCACTCTTATATATATCAAAATGTATCTTTAAACATTAAACATCGAAATATGTCTACAAGACCAAAATCTTTCCCAAGCCTGTAAAGTCTATATGTGGGTACATTTCTATAAAAAAATATATAGAATGCATTTACACGGAATAGCGTCAACGACTTGGTTCTCCGCCCGGGGATGTGGTATACAATCAGTTCTGTTAAATTCAGGGTGTCCAGCATGCCATTTATTATTTTAAATAAATATAATAAATCACTTAAAGTTCTTCTACACGTTAAGTTAGTTAAATTAAGAGTGCTCATTAGAAAATGATAATTTATTTGTTCAACGGGTATACACAGTTTGAGGTTAATAAACCTTAAAAAATTATGTTGAACCCTTTTTAATTTTAATTCGTGCACTTTATAGAATGAAGACTAAATTGCTGAGTTGTATTCTAAATTGCAACGAACCACAGGTATGCATAAAACTTAAAGTGAATTGATATCTTTTACTATTTTTAATACAAAATCAAGACATTTCTCCACGATTTTTAATTTGAGATACTTTTTAAGGGTATCTCTGTTTTGATTTTTTGATTCTAAAAATGTTGTCATTTATTAATATTTTTAAAATATATATTATGTCTACACCATTCATGTAATTTGTTATAATTATTTTGAAGAATAAGACAATCGTTTATCGACTCAATTGTTCTGGATATCTTAAGGTCATCAGCAAACCGCAATATGTCGACTTTATAAAATATAAAAACAATATCGTTAATAAATAATAAAAATAAAATTGATCCTAAATGTGAGCCATGAAGAACACCACTAGAAGCCTTAAATTCAGCATATGTATAACCAAAAATTTTCACGCGTAACAAAGATAACTTTTAAACCATTTAAAAATATTCTTAGTAAAACATTGTAGAATACTTTGCTAAAATCTGTGTACACAGTATCAGTCTGAAGACTATTATTAATAGTTTCAACTAGTCGATAAGCCATGCCATAAGATTAGTAAGAGTTGATCTACCTGAAATAAATACTGAACACAAAAAATCAAAAATCTTCAAGCATAGAGCGGCCAGACCATTTTTTTGTTCGATTATTTAGGGCCATTTGTTATTGGTCTATTTCTCATAAATATATTAATATGTTTATTCCATAATGGTACAGAATTAATACGCACTCTTTAAACATTTTTGTTCGGTATCCACAAATGAAATATTGTGGACTAGGTTTGTTACACTTTGTATATAGTTGATATGTAATGAGATATTATATAAAATGTTATAACATAAAGCACGTAAATGTAATATAGTAGCTGAGGATTATACAGAATGTAACTGATCTAGTCTACCATATTTTATTTATTTTTAAATTATGAGTCTAAAACCTAATCTCATTCATGTCAGAGAATTAATCATTTCAAAAAAATTGTAATTATGCAATTATTTCAATTAATTGAAATATTTTATTGATTTTAAATTACATAATAAATACAAAAGATTTAAGATAATCGAATTTCGAGCGGCCATACTATTTTTTATTAGATTATGTAGAGTCTGAAGCAAATATATAAATATATAATATAATAAAAGCAAATATATGTATTGGATAATTTAGAACCTCCAGCAAAGATATACATAGATAATAATGAAAAAATTTCGCACGTATTTATTTCGAAATACGTTGATTTAAAACTTAACATGATTTTATAAGAAATTTGAACGTAACGGTGCAGAATTTGCAAATACCTATTCCTTGAACAGTTTTTACTTGTAATTTAGTGAAGTATTTTACCTATAAAATATTATAAACAAAGTCAGTTACACCCTGTATTCATGCATTTTCATTCACGTGTTTTAAAATTAATTAAATTTTGTTCGCCTTGTTTTCACAATATTTATTTTTGATTAAATACAGATTTACGATCCAGCAAACTGAATTATCTTGGCCAACTAACACCTTTATCCCCTGTGGTATAATTTTGTCCGTCGACTAAACCCAGCTGACGCAACGAACAACACATTTTATATGAATTTTAGCGCGTCACAGCTTATTATGAAGATTTCGTTTCTAGCCTGATCTTTGTCATGCCTCGAGGGATGAAAAGCTTGTAATAACGTTGTTGATACGATTTCCGGGTAGTTTTTAGAGCATGTATACTCTAAAGTGTCCAATACGTGTTTACATATATAATATATATATATACATGTAAAATTTGAGGTTTCTGAGCACTAGTATAACTCAACTGTGGGAGATTAATATATCTTTAGAATAAATACGGTTGTACCGTAAATTTACGTATATAAGGAATTGTCTTAAAAAATCTCTCAACTGTGGGAGTATGCTTGTATGGTAATTTTTTGAGGCGCAACGCCATAACAATGGCCGAAATGTTGACCTAGAGACTATCGACAAAAAAACATATCTAACTCAGAAGAGTCACCAGTTCCATACACTAGTGTTTGCGGAAATCTTAAATTAAACGTATATATGTATATATATATATATATATACACATGGAAATTTTCATTGGTGTGGATAAACACACCAATCCATTGTTGGTCCAAACCAGAAACTACGAACACGGCCCATGTGGCCTGTGGTGTGGAGTATATATAAAATAACCTCATACTTTATGTACGTCCCACACCATATATCGGTACATATTACATATTTATGTATGTATATATATGTTGCATACAAGCAAATATGGCACCTTCAAAATGTGGACTGCATGTTTTAATCACTACTTTGTTAAAAGTTCCTTTAGATAACGACGAGTTCCGACACTGTACAGACGCGGAGTCTCAAATTAGTATAATATTGTAATCGTTTAGGTATACGTTTAATCACACTGGCTCAAGGTCGCCGATCAACTGATCGGCGGTGTGCCGGGAGGGAAGGGAATGGGGGAATAGACATAGTGCATTATTTTCGTTCAAAATAAATATGTATTTACACAAATAAATATATGTCACAAACAATATATATATATATATATATATATATATATATATATATATATATATATATATATATATAAGAATTTTATGTATAGTATCATGTTATGAAAAAATACATTTCAAAATTATTTTCATGATGAAGAGGTTTGAGGTTTAACGTTACTTAGAACCTTCTCAGTAAGCGCAAATTGATTTACGGACCCAAAGGTCAAAGATTCAATCCCCGAACCGCAATCTGACAGCCAATCAATCATACTTCCAATGCACGGGAGGCCTAGATCTAAATTGAAAAAAATAAGAAAAATTTAAAATATTCACATAATAATATAATATTAAATTACAGAAAAGGTACGGTAACTTTATTGAAATAAAATATTTTTATCCGACCTACCAACATTTTCACACGGCTAAAACGCGTTTAAAGAGATACAAATTCAAAAAATAAAATGTTAAATCATTCACATATATCTCTTATTCTATACATTTTAATCATTGTGACAGTATGTTAACCCGGATGGTCATTAATGTTCCCTCTAAACCAGGCAATGGTTTACCTGACAGATGACACACACAAGAACAGGTAGGGTTACCTGCCAGTTTTGTCACATACGCGCTTCGGTTTGCCTGTACAGGCGACCTTAACAGGCATACCTATGTCACGTGTGGACTATTGTAACAGCATCTATGCTGGCCTGCCAATATTTCAGCTGGATAGATTACAATCTTTTCTTTCTTTTTTTTATATGGGGGTTTCCAAATTATAATATTTCTTTTACGTCAGTTGCATTGGCTCCGATTCCCCGAAACAGTTAAATTTAAATTGTGCTGGTTGAAATACAAGGCGACACATAACATGGCGCCTCTGTATCTTCAATAGTGTTGTATTCCAGACAATTTGAATGGTAGAAGTCAAACTCTCAGATCAGCCTCTACTACAGGCGCAGGAAGAGTTGTACAACCGACCAACTGTTACCATAAGTCTAAATTTAGTGAACGGGCGTTTGCAGTGGCAGGTCCAAAAGCGTGGAGCTCTTTGCCCTCCGGCATAGGAAGCAGTGCATCGGAGACTTTATTTAAGCACCTTTTCAAAAAAATCATTTCATAATGTACACAATAGCGCGTACACAATTTTTAACAAACCTTCTTCTTCATGTGCTGCCCTTCTATCAAATGTTGGCGACCATGTTGATTTATCCTGTATAACATCACCAACATTTTGAAAATTGAATTACATTCTGAGGTTACACAGCCGAGACAATCTCTTTCTCTGCCTTTTATCTTCCCCTGCATAATGACTTGTCAAATATCATTGAAATGTGATCAGTTTTCTTTGCTAGTTGTTATTAGTTCTCTTGACTTATTTTCATTAGTAATGTGGTCAGCCCGGGACCTACCAGAAGCCTTATACTGATATAGTTTTTCTTGATTTTTCCCCAAGTGCACAAATAATAGCAGTGGACCTTAAAGGACTAAAGTGAACGGCGCTTTGAATATAATTAAAACTATTGAGAACTTCTCAACCGAGGCAAGCCTAGCGGTTCACAATGGAGTCCTGGTACCGACGCTGATGTATAGAAGTGAGGCCTGGAGCTGGCAGAAGAGGAATGAAAGTAGGCTGAATGCAGTGTAAATAAGATCACAGGTTAAAGAATGAAGAAATAAGGAAATAATGTAAAGCTGATCTCAGTATAATGAGCAAAATTAAAAAAAAAAAAAAAATAGGTAGTTTAGTCGTATGGAACGGATGAATGTGGAGAGAATAGTAAAAAAATATATGGCGCAAGAGTTGATGGCACCAGAAGTAGAGAACGTCCGCGAACGACATGGCATGATCAGGTAAACAAGATATTGGAAGATGGTCCTGCTAGAAGCCACAATAAATAGCGAGTTTGTATGAGAAGATGTGTGAATGTGAATGAGGTGAGAATTCGTCTTCGTCGTTGAGAGGCGTTTTCTATTTCTAGTGCTATCAACACTTGCGTCATGTATTTTTCTTACCATTCTCTCCTCATTCATCCATTTGATATGACCACACCTCCTAAGTGATCCTTTTTTAATTTTACTCACTATACTTAGATCAGCTTAACATAATTTCCTTATTTCTACATTATTTACTGTCATAAATGAATCTGCCACATATACGCCTAAATGATCTCATTTCCACTGCATTTAGTCTACTTTCGTTCCTCTTTTGTCAGCTCCAGGCCTCGTTTCCATACATCTGTGTCGGTACCAGGATTCCATTGTATACCGTTAGCTTGTCAGTGTAGTGGTCAAGACGTTGGCCTAGTGATCTAGTGGTCGGGGGTTCGCGCCTCGTTCCAGGACACCAGCAAGTTAGTCCTATTTTCATAGCAAAAGCATTTAGCTTAGTTTGAAAATAGTAAGAATATTGATGTGACATGTATTCCGTGTACGCATCTCTATTTTTAATTTAAAAAAAAAATTAATAATAAAGTTGTATGAAATATATGTATATGATATATTAATATTTGATTGATGTAATACAATATATAACAATATGATTGTCAACACACCATTTTCAGAAATACATTTAACGGTTTATATACGACAGGGAACGACCAATCTAGTGCTATTGAATTTTCATTTAATCATACCAGATGAGTGGATAAATATGAACAAAAAGTTATAAAAGTCATTTTTGTATGTTCCGGGCTCCGCACGTGAATGACTTTAAAATTGAATTTATTTCTGAAACTTTACATAAATATTCATACAAAATATAAGTGAATTCTTGGACTTTTGAACCATGCGCTGTTTTGCACAACGATTTTGCATAAATTTCGAAAAAAGCTTTCCTCGTTGTGGATTCAGGCTCCTAGGGGATGTTTGGAAAGAGGGATAATATTTCACGGTTCACGAGAAAGGCATAATAAGCATTATAAATACAGCTACATAGATCAGATATTTTCCGTTATGAAGTTATAATATATTTTTATAATTTATTATTTTCGAATAACTTCAAAACAAAATTTACATACGATTTGTTTGGCACTAAGATTAATTTTCTTTTAAATCTAAAGAACAATTTATTTAGTGATTGATACCTGTATAAATTTGTGTGTATATTCAATTTTATATACAGACGAGTAAACAGAGATAAATACATAATATAATTTATTATTCAACATTACAAATCCACTTCGCTAGATCAGAATCATAATCCAAGGGAGCAGTGTTTTTCTTTTATCAATTACGAAAAATTAATTACAATTACAATACAGAAATAAAATATATAAAAGTATGGATACTAAGAAGAAAAGTAAAAATTAATCTACTTAAATTAAACCTTTGATCCATTGATGATTTTAAATTTGCAATGTTCAATATAGAAGAAAAACCGAAAAATAGTGACAATTAATTAATTAAATCCAATTCTACCGATACAAGAAATACAATAAACTAGCGTTAATGTAAAGTAATGCAAGACGAGTTCAAAAACTCACTGTAAAAGTCTTTAATAATACTGATTCTGATTAATTTTTTATCAATTCTCAATTTTACATTCCACACAATACACTACAAGTATTATACTTAATTGCAATATAATTGTATCTTATGTTTATCATCTTATATTATAATACATTCACCTCTGTTACAATAAAAACGTGTATGTCAATAAAGTCTAATAAATAAATAAATTTGGGTCAAGAGCAGCTCTGATTTCTCTCGACACTAGCTATTACTGCTTTTCGAGCGTTTGGAGATGTTTTTTTCTAATTGTGACTCGATGTAAAATGTAATTTGTCTCGCACGTGAAACCAAAATATGCAGCTCTGATTTTTCTCGACCCACCCAATCATTTACAGACATATTGATCCTTTCCGAGCATTTGGATATGCTTCTCAATTATGACTTGATCTAAAATGCCTTTTGTCTTTCTTACAAAATCCAAAATACGCTAATTCAGTAAAATAAAAATCACATTTAGTCGCTGTGCGGCTATTGGTAATATAGAGGTATAAAAAAAAAAATTATAACTGTTCATTTTAGCTTATATAGTCCACGTTCCAGTACAGTGACGTGCTTTTATAAAACTTTTATCAAAACATTTCTATTCGCTTTATATTTCCGAGAGCCATAAAAGGTGGTCGGTGTGAAGTGATATCCTGTCATTCAGTTATTATATTACACTGAGTTCTTTGGCAATATATCTTATTCACGAGACAAATGTGCCAAAACTTTATACACATCAATTGTTGAGTGATTTTTGGTACGGATGTCACGCGTCTAAGTTAATAATGCGAGAAATGTTTAGGTATCGCTGTACTGAAACTTTTATATTTGAACATTTATTTCAAAAAGACGTAGATTTATGACCGTATTACTTGGCAACGAAATCTTATCGATAAAAAATATAAAGTTGTAACATAAATATGACCGCGATCAGGTGGTTGGATGCCAAAACTAGTTGTTATTTAATTAAGTTTTTAATACCTACATTTAGTTATCGTATTTTCAAACATATTTCGTTCTATAACATAGTAAGTTAATATGTTTAAGAAAAGGTCGTAAATATTAATAAGGGTAGGACTGGTAAAGAAAATATATGAGACGAGTGATGACGGCAGCAGGACTATATGAAAGTGAACGAGACATGAGTGGTTTGTGGCATTTTATCATCTCTGCCTATCCATGCAGACTAATGATAGGGTAAGTCAGTTAATTTTCTTTAATATTTTTATTTTACTATCCACCTTGTAAATAATAATTATTTAATTGTAAAAGATATCCTTATATTATCAATATTAAGCACAACTGATATAAAATAAACAAAATTTGTACGTATTCTTTTTTCACACACAATTAAACTTGAAATATTTGTAACAAAGATTAAAATATTATTTGAGCGTGTTTATAAAATTGTAATATAAACATAGTACCTAATATTATTACTTCTATGATAAGTAAATTGTAGAGACGTAAGATAAATTCGAGATCATCTTTAGAGAGCGAACAGAAGGTCAGTTAAAGTCAAGCAATATACACTTAATACGTAGTTTCATTTCCATGCTGTATTTATGTAATACCCTCGGGAGTATCTATACAGAACTGAGACTTAATAGTACGGTTTCGGCTACTACTGCAATTGCATTCTTGGGTCTAGTATTTCAATTGCGATTTGAAAAAAAAAGTTTAAATAATTAAATATTTGTTTTCAATTAAATCTTTAACTGGATAGATACACTTTATAAGTTATATTTTATATTATTAAATCATTTAAAATTATATATTAAATACAAATAAAATTAATCTTTTTTTATATAAATATTTTAGTTACTGCCGAGATTCGAACCTGGATAAACAGATTATCATTTCAATACTTAACTACACGTTTCTACAAGTTGACATTTTTTTCTGGCGTAAATTAGTCATTTAAAAATTATATTAAATTATAACGTATTTAAAATTGCATTATTTGACATACGGAGTTTCATTGAAATTATAACGTAAATTTTGTTCTAGGCAAAACAAAACTTCATTATTCAAAAATTTATTCTTATTAATAATTGATTTTTTAAATTGAGACATGAAACGAGAAAACTTAACAGCTTTAAATTTAGAATAAAATTATGAAATGTTTTATAATTCAATAATATAAATAATTTTAATAAACATATCATTGTTTTTTTTTACTAGAACAATAATAATTTATAATGCTAATATATTGTACAAAAAAAAACTGTGGATAACAAAATAATAATATGCTATTTTATGAAAAAATACAAAAATTACAGTAAAAGGGCTTCTGTATTTTATTTATGTAGTAATTATTGTTTCCTTTGCTTCCACATTTACGAATTCGTGTACAATCCACGAAAGTTAATTGATTCCTGTTTTTTAGAAATTGACATTATTATCTATGAAATTGCAATTAATAAATTAAGTTTTAAAATATGCTGTTTACTTAGACATTATTATTATAATTAGGAAAAAAGTTATTAATATTTAGCTTCGACAAATAAACACTTTCTCTAAACAACAAAATGTAATTATTGTGATTTATTCTCTAAGGTACCGATTTATAGACCCCGTTAGACTGTTTCCAATATTAGTATTAGGCCTCGCTTCCTGTAAATACTGATATTGATTGCAAGTAGGGTAATTTAGGGCCATTCATATATCATTAAACCATTTTAACAAATATCAGTAAGCAATTTCACTAATTTTTGAGTGAATTTTCGTTTCGAGATTTTTTTCCATTTAAATACAGCTATAAAATAGCATTATTAATCGTTTTGAAAGAATTAAACAAATATAAAGTCAGCATTAGCAACATTGTTTACATTTAAACTCTACATTTCATATTTTAATATTATTTATTGTAGAATATATTAAACATATAATAAACGTCTAATTCCAATATTTCGAAGGTCACTGCAAGAAAAACAAATTGAGAAAAAAAAACTATATTTGGGAGATGTTGTTACAAGAGTTATTATTTATTATGGATTACAATGAATAATAAACGGTAATGAAGGAGATAATAATTAAACATTTCACAAATACAAAATAATTATTTATAGAAGCTTTGTTAAGGTGGACCAATCTAGAAAATGATAACATACATATGTACGTGCCGACTATTGCCGAAAAAATACGCTCAGCTTTTACGAGCTCCTTTATAGTAATTATGTATTTAAAATATATGCGCATAAGGTATAACTTATTTAAAAAAATAAAAAAATTAAATACTATAGAATTCTCTAGGTACCCTTATAAATTTTAATTAATTAATTCAACTTTTTTGGATATTGCAATATAAGGTACCGAACTGGAATTTTGAATATTTTGTAAACGATATATTTAATAACCAATGCAAAAATATTCATCTATAAAAAGTTTAATTTTTTGTTTGAACCTTTTTTAATAAAACTTATATATTCTTTATATGAAAATATTTAGAGATTCGGCGTACCAAAGATGATTCTATTGCGCATAAAAAACAAACATTATATTTTTTGGTGATAATTACAATACATTTAGAAATTATTTTTTAAAGAAATGCTTTAAGATTGAATGAATATTTTAAAATAAAATTGATCAAAAGCACATATTGCTGTAGTTTTTGTAAAAAAAATCGAAAACTTTACACTAAATTTACTCTTGAAAAAAAACCACGTGATCGTGTCCTGCCGCCTTTTAATGGCAGTCTGAGTTTGGAGTTTCATTACGTCACTTTTATTATTCAAATAAAATAACTTAAAAAATGCAAGACTTTCTTTAAATTATGCATAGTGTACAGATAATCAAAAGAAAAGTCAAGATGCCAGCGAACCTTTTCAAAAAATCATTTCTGCTTCATCATTCACACTCATAAACGTAATAAGAGCCGACTTTTAAAGAACGAATTGTACAAATAACAATTTAATTCTGAAAGATCTCAAAAAAATTTAATGCCAATAAAAAAAAACACCGTTTTGAGACCTTAATTTGTACGAGACTACAATTTACAGAAAAGTGCAGAGTTATTTCATTTTTAAAATGTTACTTTTTGGCAAGAGTTGTTACACGCAGCACTTCAACGTATACAAAATTCAATTTCGCTGTACATCTCAGACGACGTTAAAGGCTGTTTTTTACACCGGGTCTCAGTGTTTTTATGGAAGCTACCAACTGAGGAGCATAAAAAATAATTGGTTTTCCTCTTGCGGTAAGTCAAAACATCTTTGAATAAATTATGTTCCTGCGAGATAATTGAAGACAGGCGATTCTTTTATTTCGCGGACTATCGAAGGTTAAAACGGGTAGAAATTAGATTAATTTTTTCTTTATCATGCTATATATTGTATTTCACTAACAACATTTCTTATGGTCTAGTGGTTACGATACTCGCCTAGTGGTCGGGGGTTCCAGTCTTGTTCCAGGAGGCCATTAAGTTAGTCCTATTTTCATAGCATAAGCATTTAACTAAGTTCGACAATAGTAAGAATATTGATGTAATACGTATTCTGTCTGGCAATAATTGGCAGTTTTGTGATAATCTTTTTTAATATATGACTTGTTATCTATAATAATATTACGCTTCTCCGTCTATATCTATGAATTTCTGGATGTAGCGACTTCGTTAGTGTCATTTGCTTCGGTAGGCAGCAAAGTATTTGCTTAAACGACCAGGTCTATGAGACTCCTGTCATCTCATCTATGTCTCATGGTTAAATCGCGTTGCACTCTGTAGCTATGTCGCTGTCAAATGTGATATGAATGTTTTATTCGTATTTTTCAGTTTTTGTACAATTCCAGGGAGAGCAATACAAATATTTTTGTTACTAGAATCCGCGGGTGGCTATTGTGGCCGCGAAGCGGCTGATAGTGGCCGGTACGCGGCCCACGGTGACCGCTGCGCTATTATATTTCATCTAAACCTATATAATAAGAATGCCATATTGTTACAGAAATATAATAAGGGATTTTCGCATTGAAATATAGATTATCTATATTGAAATATAGATAATCTATTGAAGTACAGATAACCTATTGAAGTATAGATTATCTGTAGATTCTATTATAAAGATACACGTTCAAATGTTATTATTTAGTTAATGGTAGATGTTCAAGGTTAGTGAAAAACACGCACACATACACACAATCAAACAATATAATTCGCAGACATCTTCTACGCATCCGAACACATCTATTTTTTTCCGTTGAAAGCAACTATGTTTATAAATACATTTCTTAAAAACCTTTAAGCAAAACACGCTAAGTCACATGTTATTATCAGAGTATATAATTCAGTAATACTTAATTTTTTAAATAATCATAAAACAAAGTATGTTCTGAAAAATAGTAACTACTAATAAAATATGATCTCACTAAAATTAATACTTATTGTAAGGTACATTAACACTTACACACGCTAGATATTAAGCCACCGCATGGTAAGACTCCCCGTAATCTAGTGAATCCATAAGCCACTCTTACGGCTTATTTATATCCATCCAATCTATTCTAGATCCCAATTGCTTCTTTAGTGTCTTTGGTCTTTAAGCTTGGCTTTTAAGTTGTTAAATCGATATTAGGATGTAAGTGGTTTTGATAAGTTGTGAACGCGATAAAAAATAATTTGAATACATATTAAATGCATCAAATAGAAAAGTATGCAAACAGACAAACTCAATTTATCGAAAAAAAGATTTAGTTGTTACCGAGATTATATACGGGGAAGTGCGATAACCAATTACACTACGACAGTCTCGTAAATAGTCGACAAATTATTGGTTATCGCGGTGACAGCAAAAAAAAAAAAACGATTAATTGAGTTTATCTGTATGTATATCTATCTAATTGATGCATATAATTTGTATTAAATATCACAAAATTATGTTCTGAAAAAATTACAACTTCACAAATAATAATTTAAAAAAAAATCATTAAAAAACTTAGTAACTTGCCTTCGTTCTTCAGTAATGATTTAAAATACTAATTAAATTTATTAATTAGAAAGATTTACATATAACAACAATTTTATCGAAAAATATTATTGTTACGCTGCCGGGATTCGAACCTGGATCTCTTTCCAATCCGGGAAAGGTGCATTATCCAACTATGCTACAGCGACAGTACTTTCGATGACAAGAGATCTAGGTTCGAATCCCGGTAGCGCAACAACAATATTTTTCGATACAATTGATTTTATATGTATATTTTTCTAATTAATGCATTTAATTAGTATTTAAAATATCACAGACCTATAATAATTTTTGTTCTGAATAATTACATAATTATAGTAATGATTTAATGATTTGCTGAATTATTATAAAATTTTTGAAAATGTTGCAGATTTATGAGAGACATGGCGGAGAAAAAAATTTTTACCATCACGAGGCACTAAACTAAAAGAACAGTTTAAAGCCTTACAAAATTTCCTTATTAATTCTCCCTTTGTAAGTCTTCATAGATTAAATATGGTTAGTTTATGGGGTTGATTATTTTTTCTCAAGTACAATCTTTTATCATTCATGTATATTAGAAAAATAAATTAAATCAAACGGTATTCTGCGGAAGAACATTATATAACTTCTTTTTTCATTTCACATATTATATATTGTGAGGCTGTGGAGCCGGGGGCTCTACACATCCACCGACTAGAGCAGTGGCAAGCATGAGATGTGGATCCCACCAAGTCAAACCTTTCAGAACTACTTACGTTTCTAACGATTCCTCAAATCTGCATTCGTTTCTGGAGGTAAAAGAAGAATACTTAAAAGATACAAAATAATAAATGTGATTTTTTATAATAAATAAAAACGTGATTGTCAAATTACAAGTTTAATACTTTAAATTCTACCTAAATAATAAGGTTAAAATTGGGACAATTTTATATGAAAGAAAAGTTATATCTACAAGTACAACATTATTTAAAGTTGACCAGTATTATCAAGAAAATATGTTTTAAAGAATCGCAACTTCGTCTATAAACACTCGTCTCTTATATTAACTTTATCATATCAAACTCTCTTTACTCATATGCTCCATGTCAGAACCAACTTAACTATTCTTTGATACATTGTATGTTACGACCAAATATTTTTAAAAATAACACATTATTATTGTGAAGTTGCAGTTTTTCACAGTAATAATGTGTTCACCTTAAAAATATACAAGATTTATATGTCAATTTATCCAAATTTAATAAAAATGAACTGATTTAATTTCCGGCGTCTCCTGGCGTATATTACTCAAAGATATTTGAGATTTGTCCTAATATAAAGGTGATAGCTTTTTAAAAAACTGAATAACACATATATTAATTTGAAAAATCTGCATCATATGAGTTAGAAAATATGTCGTCAACTTACTCGGTTGACGTGGTGTAACTGGTAACGCATTTTCCCGAATAGGAAAAGATCCAGGTTCGAATCCCGGTAGCGACTAAATTATTTTTTTTGTATATCTTTTTAGTTGACACATTTAATACGTATTGAAACACATTTGTTCACGTTTCTCTCTATCGTATATAGATTTTAACATGCGCAAATATTTTAATTATCTTACAAAAAAAAAAAAATATCGATAGTAATCATAATTTTTTTTATCGTATTAATTAACTATGAACTCGCATTCTGATAACTTGAAAAATTTAGAAAAGCCACAAAACTCACACACTCGAAAATTTAAATATATTTTCACGTTCCGGTAGTTTCTTGGGAATTCAGTACATACCTTAAAATTGGATTAAAACACAATATATACTTAGTACCTACAAAGTGCAACGTTAAGCAAATGTTTTCTAATAAAATAAATTTTTTAATGCCAAAAATAAATTAAACAATTTTTAATTCCTTCTTATCTTCCCAGTGAACGGCGTACAAAGTACACACACGCGCGCGCTCTTGTGTGTGTGTTGCATTAAAAGTAATAAATTTTACTCAATGGATTTCATTATTATTAATTTTTCATAATATTATATTTAATCAGTTGCAAATTAAGTTATCTAATTATTTTTTCTTAGTTTGATAAGAAAAATTAATTAAAGAATTTGATTAAAAAACGTTTGTGTTACATTTGTTAAGGCCGTCTAATGAATTTTCAACCCCTCGAGCTGAGTGTTTTGACAAGGGTTGTTGAGCGAGATGACATCTTCCGTCATTAGTCGCGTTATTTGATACAAAAAGCAGTTTAATTTAAGCATTATACATTTTTATAACTTGATTAATCGGTAAACTGCTACCATTTGTCAGGCTCCGACTCCTTATTTGATAATTATAAGGTCAGAAAGCGGGGAGGGACTGATTCATCGATGGTATAAATCAACAAACGGAATGATTTACGCCAGCGAATAGTCATCGTTTATCACATTTCATAATTCAACATGACCCGACATTTCAAAATATAATTCTACGTCGAGTAATTCTACATTCTACCCCCAGCTAGAAAGAAACGTTATATGGTAATCCTAGTTCATCGTAAAACCTCTTAGTTAGATTTGCGTTTTGTACTAATAATACAATAATTTAGGTAAATTTATAACAAACTCTAATAATCGATGAATAAATAAATCATTCTTGTTAAATCTTTTTAGGGCCGATTGTACGATCAGTAGTAACTTTTTACTATAGTAAAAAAATTGCTAAAGTAAATTTTTTTACTTAAACGGGTTGTTATAAATTATGTTATAAAATATTAACTTCTCGAAAGTACATCTCGTAGTAAACTCATTTTACTCCTTGATATATGATAGTAAAAACAAGAAATTCATTTAACATATTGATACCTTGAAAGTTGCAGTATACGATAATTAATCATTCAATATCCAGCTATTTTATCCAATGAATGTTCTCGTTATTTAATACTTGATACGAACAAATTCCACCACCAAAGTGATAGATTTTAAACACCTTGCCGAAAAAATCCATAGATAATGCATAAAACAAAGCATATTTAATGATTATTGGCGCGGCTATAGACATCGTATCTTTTTTTACTACAAGCGTTAATAAAAAGTTACTATAGTAAAAAGTTACCATAGTAAAAAATAAAAAAAGATCACACAACCAGCCCTTGGTCGTTCATCTATAAACTATTTAAAAAAATATTATTTTTTTATCGTAATCTTCGGTAAACTTCTAGTTAAATATATATTCACTACCGATAGCTCATGTGATATTTGAGATTGTTGATTATAACATCAAATTAACATAAGACAGAATAAAATTCAAAAACATATATTTAAAAAAATATATATAAAGATGATTATACGGAATACATTATATTATGACACATTCATATTTGTACTTATTATAACCTAAGTGCTTGGGTATTTAAATAATTCAATATACTGATAAAATATCTTTAAATTTCACATTGTGGTTTTTATTCATTTTAATAGAGATTATTTAGAACTTATTTTTTAACAACATTAGATATAAATAATCTACCTATATTTGTTGCCACTGGGATACGAACCCGGAACGAATTCTATTTTATTAATTAAAAATAAGTACGAGACGAAGATCAAACCTTCAGCTTATCAATCACCGAGCAATCTAATTTTATTAAACTAAAATAATTCACTTTTTTGTGTACTAAAAATCGAGTATTATCGTTTTCAATCATCGAGATGTCTTATTTAGTACGACGTGTAGCGATTATGTCTCAGACTTGGTATGTTCTTCTTATTGGAGACAGACCTTTCTCCATTCATCTTACACGTTCCCCTTGATCATCAATGTCTTCAGACTACCTCCATCTTTTCTAGCAATACGTAAAGTATGAAATAATTATGTTCCTACATATTATAGAGAGCCTTTCTTTAGTACGGAGTTCCTGAAGAATGGAGATATTCATTTTACACATTAATTAAAATAAAGCTTGCGTATTCAGAATCTTCCAGAAAATTAATTTATTAGGTATGCGCGTGTACAGCAATGTTTCATTGCAATTTTATATAATAAAAATATAGTAATACACTTGTTGACGCCAGTTGAATACTCATTCCCAGTCCCTTTCGTCCATCCAATAATCTATACCTGTCCCGCTTTAACCAACTCATTTGCTTGCAATTTCGCCAACGGGGGAACAGACTGCGCTCCGATAGCGAACATCAAGTTTTTGTGCCCTTTTTTCTGCCACTCTGCATATACGCCGTGCGTAACCGCGCAGAGGAAGTGTATTCAATATTTTCGGAAGTACAATGATCTCTCGGTTCGGCATAATAAACGTGTTCGTCAACCGGAGGTGAAGATGACGCTCAATCTAGGACTTTAAAGCAAGGTAGGCCAGATCCATCTGCCCCTATGTTCCTTCAGACTTCCAATTCGAGTTGTGTTAACCTATTAATATAACTCTCGATACAGTCCACGGGATCTTATTCCACCACAACTAGTCCTAAGATGACAACAATTAGAGCAAAATATGAGAATGTAGTCCTTCTCACTTATATGGTCTGTGCGGATCTGTGCTACTGTTACGAAAACCAAACACTGTATTTACAATGTGACCATTAAGCTGATGATGCTCTACGGATACAAAATCTGCATCCTAACAAAAAAACAATTAAAGACTATCCTAATAATTGAAAACAGAATTCTCCAGATAATACTTGAACTAGTTAAGGATAATCGCCGATAGTGCATTCACAAAAATTCTGAGCCTATCGATGCCTTCCAATGAACGGTGCATTGGAGTCTATACTTTTGCGATTGTCTATGCAAAAATAACAAAATACAGCAAAAATCGTCATAAACAAGTATGCGCTATTATAGTAGGCAATTAACAATACAAAAAAAAAATTATTATTTCCTATAATAATTCTATGAAGTTATTTTATAAGGACTTATACGTATATACGGGTCCCATTTTTCTATTTTACATCGGGGTCCAATTTTTAGTTTCGCCACTGCTTTCAAAAACCGGTTCAGGTAAATTACTTCGATAGACAGTTTTGTCTTGGGTTTTCTATTGCCAATGTATAAGGGATGCAGTCGGGTTGCGATGTCCTGGATATAATCCGACGTCTCAATTCAGCTGGCTACTCTGCTGACAGATATATGATTAAATATATCAACAATATTGATGTCAAGCAGGCCAAGATGGGCGGGATATGTTGTCAGATGTGACGACTCTAGAGAACTGCGAAAGGTCTATGAGAGAATGCTAATGGAGACTTGGACCATGGCACGCCCAATAATGAGAGGGGCGGACATTGTTCGAAAGAATCCAGCGACGCTAGAAATTCCCTATTGACAAATCACAGCTTGACACAGAGAGGCGATTGCGTAGTTTACACGAACCTGAAAGGTCATTAAAAGCCAACTATTTACAATATTTGACATATACTCGTATTTATACCTATCTCACTAATTTATATATTTATTATAACTTATATTTTAAGCTTGATTTATTTGTGTACTTATTATGATTAGTTTAATTATATTTCCATTTAAAATTACCTAGCAAGATTCTTTGTTCTTGATGATCGGATTTCCACTCCACTGAGTTGGAGTTAGTTAGTCCCATACGGATGATTATCTGGAAACCAGGTTAACTACAAACAAGCGTTGTTAACTATTATCTGGCCGCGATTTCCTTTGTTAGGTTAACGAAGTGTGTACGTTGTTTCATTAACTTTGTTTCCAGAAAAATAACAACAAATATTTTATTTTGAATGTTGATTATGTAAGAAATATTTTCGAAAGATTTTGTGTAGTTTATGTGTAATTACTTTATTTTTTAACGAGCACGATTTAAATGTATAGTTACCTTTTAAAATTATGCATACATATATAAACTATTAAGGAGAATACATTATTATTGTGAAGTAATTATTCAGAACATAGGTCTGTGATGTTTTAAATACTAATTTAATGTATTAATTATAATGATATTCATTAAATTAGTATTTAAAACATATATGAACGAATATTAAAGGACCTTATACAATTTATTAATTTACGACAAATTTTTGAACTTGCATTCTGTAGCTCTTTAAAACAGATTCATTAGTTATTTCATTTTTAAAAGCAATCAACTTTATATTGCGATGAATCTCAAATAACTTTGATACAACTTATATATATTTTAAAAATAACACATTATTATTGTGAAGATGCAGTTATTCAGAACATAACGCATTTCCCTAGATAGAAAAATGTCAATATAAATATATTTTTTTTATCGTTCTATTTGATTAATTTAATGTGTACTAAAATTATATTGTTTTGTGTACCATTGTGTGTGTGTGTGTAAATTATGTTGTTTTGTGTAGCATCCCTCTTTAAAATTGAATCATTCATATTTTAAGGTTAAAAACTAATTAAGTCATTAATTTTCTCGAGACAAGTAAAAAAACAGAGCGATATATAGTATCTGAAATAGTATGATAAATAACCAAAACTTTACGCCTTGTTAAGCAAAAAAAAAATGTCTTATCTCCATGAAAATCTTTATAATAAAATCTAAAGTATTCCAAAGGTTTTATTATCCTTTTTAAAAAGAGGATGCTGGTACTAGACCCGAAGTAAATTGTTGGTACGTGATTAAATATTCCATTCAAGGATTTCAATTGGTTAAAATATTCACGTAGATTGCGTTTAGATTATATCATGTAAACAGCAGTGGTCAGTTTATATTGTAGTTTTTCATCAAGCAATTGATATCAAATATATGCTTATGAATTATTAATGTATAGGAAAGATATAGTTGGTCAACGGTTATTCGGACATAATATGTGGTTATACAAAAAAAACAGCTAACTAATAAATTGTGTTTTTTGAATTAACTGAAAATCGGACTAGCCAGAGGACTATTTTACACACATTATGCGAAATAAAGCCATAAACCAATATTTGAAATTTAAATATAAAATTTACTAAAAGCTTTTTTGCAGAATTCATTAAAATATTTACACGACGGTATAAAGTTACGTTTTTTTTTAAATATACAATAGATAAGATCTTAAATATAATAGTATCCCAATGTTTGTCTGTATTTCACGCACTTGAAATTATCTTCTTTCGAAAATTCCCTTTTCTTCTGAAAATACATTTTAAATTTATATCGTCAGAAATTTGAAAATTAGAATTGGAAAACATTAATATTTATTTTGTAAACTGAGTTGAAATACATTTTTTTATTCTACTATATTTAGCGTTTTCGGGAACATCTTTCCATTATCAATAATACAATTCAACTTAAATTAAAAATATTGTCAGACAGCAACGAAGGGTGTGTCTGGAGATAAAGGAGATGGGGGTGGGAGTGGAGTTAAAATAGATAAGAGAGGGGATGTAATGGGCGGTATTCGGATGTTTATAATTTTATTATTATTCTTAAAAATTTGGTATCCTTTGGCGCAACTATGTAAAAGTTCTAAATCATTATGGTTAAATGAATGACCCTCCATTCAGCCATTTTGAAATTTAGACTAAAGTTTTTTTTGTTCTTCTAATCTTTTTTCTATTATTCTTCCGCTTCGTCCAATATAAAATGCGTCACAATTCTTCTAAAGTAAACCATCCTAATATTCAATATGATAAAATATAGTTGAATAAAACAAAGTATTTCAGTTCAATTTACAAAATAATCATGAAATTCCACAAAGTTAAACAAAAAACCTTTGAACAGTTATTAATATTTATTTAAAAAAAAAAACATTTTTAATGTGAAGTTAAAATTTTAGATATTTATTTAGATAAAATATAAAGATATTTTATACATTAAAATTTCATACAATTATGAGATATTTAAAATAAATTATAAAGAAATGTAGAAAAAAATTATTACTACGTACTTGCGTAAACAATACGTCTTAGTTGTACACCTCGTAGTTGAGTATTGGAGGTGCAAAAGAAACTCTTACATGACAATTAAATATTTATTACAAGAATAATACAATGATGGTACAAGGTATATAACTAGTATCGAAGTCGAACGGTAACGCAGGAGGGAGCCCGCGCACAAACACACACACATATACATACCCCGCCCCGGCGGTACGGCGCTCTGACACACACATACACACATCTATACAATCTCAAGGGCATCACAATTATATACCGAAAAATATTTGGATGCTACCGGGATATTACGTTATTAGTTTATTTTTAATCTGATACTATTTGATAATACTATTAAGTAATATTTGTAATGCAAATATTACGTACTATTATATTTTTAAATATTAAAAAAAAAGACTACAGCCAGGTGATTTAAGAAACAAAAAAAATATCATTATTGTATTCATAGCAACGAAATAGTCTACATATCATCGTCGTGGAATCATTAAAGTATTGTATCCATGAAAAATTAAATTATAAATAACTTTAAAAAATGTAACAAAGTTAAACTTTTTTAAATTACGGAATATATTTTGCGCCCGTCCTAGAATGGATTATAAATACTAGTAATAAAAGTAAAGGCATTGATTTTTTTTATAAATTTAAAAAATCATTAATGTTGATATAACAGAAATACTATTTTCCAACCTTCACCATTTAAACAATAATTTAAAAACAATTGATATATCAAACTCTAATTATTTCACACGCTTTCATTTACGGATTTGTTATTTTTTGGAAAATATACTTCCAATTACTAATACATTTTCTGAAAACCAAAGCGTGGATTAAATCGCTTCAGGTAAAGATACGATCATTTTAATTAACATTAAAAGTACCCCAACTGGAATAACTTTCCACTGTTGTTGTTTAATGGACAGTACTAATTGCATCCCCTGTTAAGTTTCTCAAGATTTTTCGCAACATTTTATACCCTTGTGCACCTTAATCCGGATTGGTATACGAATCTTATCAGTCAGCTACAAAACTACAATCAGTACATGAACCTTATCAGTCAGCTACAAAACTCCGATCAGTACATGAACCTTATCAGTCAGCTACAAATCGATTTCAATTTACGCTTATACAATATGTAATTATGTATATTATTAAATAATTTAGTTACATTTGATTTCAACAAAAAATAATATAAATTTATTTTAAATATTATAAAATGCATACTTTATATTGTAATTTAGTTATTTTTTAGCAACAAATTGAAGGTAGTATAATATTTAACTTGAATAAATATTATAGTAGTTTAATTAATGTTCAGAATGTGTTTTATCATAAAATTATTATAAAACTAATTCTAAAAATATATTTAACTTATTGTCCGTATTTTGTTGGACAAACTATGCTGTGCTACGAAGAACCCATTGAATAGGTTAACCTTAACTCTTTAAAAACCTTCTTACTCCATGAAGTTTCTCTGTATCAAATTTCATAATGCAATTTTAAACTGATACGTTTTAGAATCTGTATTTCTGCAATTGTTTTTATTAGGCTTAATTATCCTTTAATGATAATGACACAATATTTCTTAATAAGTATACCGATTTTTACATACAATGTTATTCTTAACTAAGACTGAATTCTCTAATAAAGGAAATATGTTCTTCTGTGAGACTTCCTAAGATTATCAAAGCAATAAAAATATAAATATTATTTTAAATAACAATCTCAGAAAATAAACATACATAAAATAATTTAAATTATACTCAAATGTTCTGAAAATATTTATACAAAAAAAAAACATTATTTTTGGATATAAATAAATTATTCAAACAATTATTTTAAACATAGACAAAATTTATACAGAATAAAATAGTAAATAACATTGAAAATGTGGAAGGTTTATTAGCGCACAGGATGTTGTGTTAATGATGTAATAATATATTTACTCTAAGCCCTTACGAAGCCGCCCCAGTCTTTATGAATATCTAACATCTTATTATTTATTTATTTTAACCTTATTAAAACTGTTTATCTCTAGCAATCCTACGATGTTTTACATGTTATATAAGATTAAAAATCTACATTTCATGTATCTTTGTGTAATTTACATTAATTTTGTTTATTTTTCAACTTTTGTTTTTGTAATTTATTCAACCCGCGCATGCTATATATATATATAATATTTTTCATATAAAGTAAATATAAAACCAACTTTTACAGATACTATCATACACAATGAATCTAATCATCCATTATCACATAAACATTCAGGGTCAACATCCAATTTCAATATTGAATTGAATACAATTAAAAAAAATAGCAGTTAATAACGGGTATAATACATGTTTGATAGACACTATTTTAAAAAATAAATTAAAAGAATATAATAATCAGTTTTTATATAAATCACAGATAAAACATAATGATAATAATGATAATTGGCGTAGGATTTTATACATAAATAACTTTTCGAAACAAATATCTAAACACCTACCACGAGACATTAGACCAGCATTTTACACAAATAATAGTATAGGAAATTTACTCATAAATTCTAAAGACAAAGATGATAAATTTAACAATTCTGGCATCTATAAACTTAGTTGCAAGGATTGTGCAGCATTTTATATTGGTAAAACGGGTAGAAATTTTAATATAAGAGTAAAGGAGCATTTGAGATGTTTGAACAATAGTGGGTTTTCAGAATTTGCTAATCATTTGATAGAAAATAGTCATGGCTTTGATAAAAAATTGGGATTGTCAATTTTGCATATAAACGGTGTAGGTCACAAATTAAATAATTTGGAATCGTTGGAGATAAATAAAGCATGTAAAAGTAATCAGGAAATTCTAAACAGCCAACTAAATTTAACTACGAGTCTTATTCTAAAATTTATTTCCTAAAAATTATTCGACTAAATTTGTATTGAGCAGTAATTTGAGTTAGGTACTAAATTTATTTTTTTAAATAATTGTTGTTTTTTAAAAAATTTAAAAATAGATTCTGGTTTAGAAACAATACTATATTTTTAGTTAGTTATGATATCCTGAAGAAGGAAAAGTGTTTTCCGAAACCGGTAGATGTTTTTTAAACTCAATTGTGGTTAATAAAACTAAGATAATAAATAAATAATATGAATCTTAACCACCAAGTTAATATTGCTAATTTTAAAAGTAAATATAATTTTAATTAAGGAAGAAACTATTATACATCTCAATTATTATTTCAATGAAGGTGAAACTGACTATAAATAACAATACGAAAAAAATTATAATTGTAACATTTAAAGGGTTTGCTCACTTTCAATAATTAAAATTAAAATTTTAACTATTACATTTAACTACGCTTGTAAAATAATATTCTCGTTGTGGTTTGCGCGTAAGTATTTTTTTTTTTGCTGATATTGTTCCGAATTCGTAAACATACTTTTGGTGCGTCTTTTCGAATCGGCAGCGACCCATGTCATTGACAAATTTCCACATCCAAATTCCCATCCATATCTTTCCTCATGCTCGTCTTGTCAGTATAAATTGTGACCTTGACGTCAGCAGACATCAAATTGACCGATATTTGTTCAATCTGGACATCCCGATAGCATTCGCGGTGTGGATCTAGTGCACCAGTACTGTATTTTCTGATATTGTGTTTTGGTCACGTTTTGTTTGTTATTTATTTGTGCCGTGGGTGAAATTGTGATATCGCCGTCTTCAATTGGAAGCGGAGATCTGCCATTTGTGAGATCTCGGCGGCGACTGTAGGAGTGACGGAGTCATTATATACAAGGTAAGGCGAGAAGTCCTTCCGAATCCCGGTTCCCGAGATTACTGCTCCTTCCAACTGGAATCCCTATCCTCTCACCAACGTCATCCTTTATTAATGTTTCCCTACTTCCCTTCCCTACTCTGCGGTGATTCCAATTTACGATCGGAATTGTAGTATTTCCATTCCGCGAGACGCGACCTGGAGATTGCGGAATTCGTTCATTTCCGTTCATCTTTTTTCGTTTCGTTCATCTTATTGATCCGGATTTATTTGGCAATTCAGGTATATTTATGTGTATATTTATATTACCACACAGAAGGTAACACTATCTTTAACCAGACAATAAAAAGTCTTTTCTGAAAATATATTTTTAATGTTGTAATTGTTAGCCAATCTACTTATTTAATTAGTAAACTGTAAATAGATCACAAACACGATCATGGATTCTCCATTTGAAGGAAGTCAAGTGATTTGAATACACCAAAGTACTTAATCATTGATACCTCGCTTTACGTATACCCGGGGGGGTGCCTTTGAAGAACACAGTACTAAACCTCCCCTAAGAGCCTTGATATTTCATCAGCAGAAGATATTCTGTCTGTTTGAGAGCCCTGAGCAAAGGATCTAAGTGGCCGAGAGACATTCTGTAAAGCTGGTAAATGCAACCCGGTATCTAAAGCCGGTAGTACGGAAATAGTTTTTACCGTCTTCATTAACATATTTCCTTAAGCTCAGTTTAACAAATCCAAGTGCATTAAGATAATAAGCAATATTTACATTTTAAGCTTATTTACATACATCTAATTATTTAAAATAAACACAATATACTGTGGTTAAAACACAATATTATTGCGATGATTTTTTTACAAATTGTCATTGAAATTCTTTATGTATGTAAAAAATATAAACCATTCCAAAGTTTTGGTTAATTAATATTTGATGCAAATTAAATACATCAATGAGAAATAAATACAGAAAAAATCAATTTATCGAAAAAATATGTTAGTTGTTACACGGATAAAAAACTGATATATTAATATTTTTCACAACTTCACAATAATGTGTTATACTTTAAAAAACTTATATTTGACTTAATTCTTTAAATTTAATTAGAAAAATAATAACAAAGTGAGGATTGATTAAACATACAATATATTAGATGTATTGTATAAGTTCTTAAAACTGTTTTAATTATATAAAAAATGTATTCTAAAATTACAACTTAAAATATTAATGATTCAAGTATAAACATAAATAAAAAAAGATTTAATGTATGTATATCTAATTTTGTACCTTTTCTTTAGAATTTTAGATTTTAATCTTCAATTTTATTTACCAAAATCGTTATTAAAATTATACAATTTTATTCATAATGGAATTTGGTAATCTTGATTACAAAGTTTAAAATGCAGCTCTTAATCCGTTATATCTGCAGAGAACTGCTCATTATTGAGAACATTAGATTATTGTCTCAGTAGATATCCGCAGACCTATCGGTGTATCATACAAGCGGGCAGTATTGAAGACACGATAAATACTAGACAATAGCGACCGCTAAGTCTGAGCCGTATGAGTAATATACAGGACGAATATTATGTTCCAGGCAGATTTTGTTTTGCAGCCATTTTAATTTGGTAGACTTTTGTCAGTTCGCATTTGGTAGTCTTAGAGAATAGTTCATTATAATTTATTATAGAGTATCTTATACCTCAATAATATATTAGAATAATTTGAACATTTTATCTAAATAATAATGTCAATTCTGTAACCATTAATGGTGATCACTATTGTCGCATGTTCTCTTGGTAGCCGATTTGGGTTAAAAGATCACGCATTTGCAGCAAGGCAGCTACTTGGTCAGTTTTATATTTTATACACAATTGTAATAAACCAAATAATTGATAAATAAAAACTAAATGTAAAAAAAATATTTATTTTATAGTTATTTAAAAACAACATCGACCTGGAACATAATATTCACCCAGTAGATTTTTGTTAACACTCCAGCGCTCACTTCGTAAAAGGAAGAACGTCAGGTGTGACGATGGCTATTTAACATTCATTGTTTATACTGATAACGCTAAAATTTCCGAAGGAATATTTTACAATCCTGATATAGAACATGATGATTTGAATGCTCATTGATACCAGATAAATATATGTAAACGCTACATAAAATGTATAAACTTGCTAGTCAACGTATGTACTCGCTAGTTTAATAAATAAACGTATTCGAAAGAAATTTTATTTAAACTACTAACAAGTAGAAGTATGCATTTTAATAACAGATTCAGTAAAAGTATAAGCAACAAAATGACATAATTAAAATGGTAGCAGGTGTAGCACACCAAAAATACACCTAACCTATAAATTTAAAAAAAATTGACACGCTCCTTTTTAGACGTTATCTCAAGCAAAGAATAATATGATATATGGTATCTACATAGAGTGAGGTTAAGATAGATTAGGTGAAATAAAGTGATATTAAGGTTTTTTTTCTAGCATTATAGATCTAGTCATATCATTATGCTCATTATGCTCCAATATGTTGACGCTAATGAATGCATTTAATAGGATCAGTATACCTTTTTATATTTAATTGACGTTTTTGCTAAAATATTAAATTTATTAGTAAAAATATATATATTGACTAGCAATGAACATTTATAATTTTACGATTTTACTGAAATATATACATAATATACCTAAAAGTGATTTTGAGAAAAAAAAAAAGGTCCAGAAAGATTTGGTTTAATTTTAGAAAGGATTGCTCTTAAATTTTCTCCATGCCATAGAAAGTGGAAACAAATATTACAACATAATATGGCAATAAAACTGGATAAAAAATATATGTTAAGTAAAAATTAAAAAATTGTAGATTAAAAACAAAAAAATAACTTCATTGTATTAAGTGTCGTGATTTAAAAATCTTACCGGTGTATTAATTTAGTGAAAATACAATAATTTATTACTATTGAAGAATTATATAAATAACTAGATTTGTTTTTATTAGGCGACGTTATCATTCACAAATCATTCCGGTTGAATTTTGAACAACCATAAATCGATATCATGGATGTCGAAATAAATAGGGCGTGCGACTAAAATACCTGTGGTCTCGTTTTGACGATTCCGTGCAGTTTTATCTTAACTACCAAGAGATATATTTAATTTATTTAACTGACGTAAGTGATGCCAGCTTGTATCGAGGTAATTTCATCTGTTAATATTATGCATAGGTCTGTGATATTTTAAATATATTAATTAGAAAGATATACAAATAAAATTAATTTTATCGAAAAATATTGTTGTCACGCCACCGGGATGGATCTATTTCCAAACTAAGAAATGTGTATTATCCAACTATGCTACAGCGACTATATTTTTAGCGACAAAATTTTCGAACCCATATGGTACCTTTTTGATATTAATACGTTTAATCGTTCCATTATTTGAAAGAGCCATCTACCTTATTCTGTACTCTGTACTCTGATAGCATACGCCAGAAATATCAATTCATTTTTATAAAATTTTGGATACATTGATACAACTTTATTAATAGGAGAATACAATATATTTCGATAAAATTGATTTCATATGTATATTTTTCTAATTAATACATTTAATTCATATTTACAATAATAATAATTTAAAGCAACATAATACTAAATATTTTACAATGATATTATATAAAGTAAATTAATTATACATTATATTATTACACAATTTTTTCTATAGATAATGAATATGGTAATATTATTAAAAAGTACATTAATTTATAAGTAAAAGGAAAGTATGACATATTTCATTATAAAATGAATAGTATTTAGAGAAGAGTTACATAGTTTTAAAATTTTTGAATTGTCGCAATTTCGAAACGCGACGGCGAATCAAACCTGACCCGACTGACAGACTTACGATACTAAAACAGGTTAATTTTTCAGAAAAGTTTGATCGAAATTTGATAAGTAGAAGATGAAAAGTAGTTTTGTGATTTCCTGGTCCAGAAATTGCGTCATGAGATCAACGAATTTGAGTGGTAGATTATTTTTCATCACCTCAGTGAAATATCACAATTCAACACCAAAACGTTTGATAACTTTGCAATGATTAGTGTCCATATCTCCATCTTCCATCACAGCATCCTCTCAAAAATTACATTAACAGATGAAATTAACTCGATACAGGCTGGCATCACTTACGTCAGTTAAATAAATTAAATATATCTCTTGGTATTTATGAGACCATGGGTATTTTAGTTGCACGCCCTATTTATTTCGACATCCATGATATCTATTTATGTTTAAAATTCAACCGGAATGATTTGTGAATGATAACGTCGCCTAAGAAAAACAAATCTAGTTATTTATACAATTCTTCAATAGTAATAAATTATAGTAATCATTGTATTTTCACTAAATTAATACACCGGTAAGATTTTTAAATCACGACACTTAATACAATGAAGTTATTTTTTTGTTTTTAATCTACAATTTTTTAATTTTCACTTAACATATATTTTTTATCCAGTTTTATTGCCATATTATGTTGTAATATTTGCATCCACTTTCTATGGCATGGAGAGAATTTAAGAGCAATCCTTTCTAAAATGATACCATTCTATTATATCATTCTAATAAATACATTTAATTCATATTTAAAAAATTACAGATTTATGTTCTGAATAATTACAACTTCACGATAAGAATGTGTTCTTCTAATATTTTTATTGTACATAAATAATGTGTTTTCCAAGCTTATGTTCACCCTATATTCTGTATAGTAATTTTTAATTACGTATTAGAGGCTGACGGATCACAGACATATGCCTATCCTATCAGAAACTGGTTTATACGCATAATAAGTAGGTACAAATTTGAGTATAATTAAATAATAAAATTATAATAACAAAGCCTCTGGTAAAAAGTGACTTATCAAAAGTGATCAGTACTTAATTATATCTCTCGTCTCTGCTCAGCCCTTCAATAATGTAAGATTACTTCCTCAAAGTTTGAGGGTCAGAGCTGCACGGCGCTGAGCGTGATTGTAGAACCCGAGATGCATCCAGTCTAGGCAGAAACCCGACCGTAATCACCAGCCAGCCACGTTGCAGTATGTCTACAGCCAAGCGTGAAGTGTTCCCGGTCCACCGGGTCCAATAAACCTTCACCCGGCACACCCAGCACGGCATACGCTCAGTGGAAGCATGGCAATTCTTTTTTTTTATTATTTACAAGTAAAAATTAAAAGTTTAGTACATATTATGAAACAAATCAGATACACACAAAAAATTTTTTGATAAAAAAATGTAAGACTCAAATTCGCAACTTTCTCTTGCTTATGGAGGATCTAAACGCGCCTCACAGTTACCTGGTCGTAAAATCAGGCTCTGTAACTAACTAATTAACTTACCTTAACTTAGGCAGAGAGGATAAAGCACCACATTCTTCTGTCCTGACACATAATTCTCACCTCATTCACATTCATGCATATTCTTATACAAACTCGCCGATCATTGAGGCTTCTAAAAGGACCATCTCCAGTATCTGGTTTACCTGATTGTGCCAAGTCTTCCGGTAGGGGACGTTCGCGGACGTCCTCTACTTCTGGTGCTATCATATATTTAAAATCGTTTAATATAAGAAAATTATGATTTTATACTTCTTTGCAGAATATTTTCAGTTAATTATATTAAAATACAATTAAACTTAAAAACTCTACTAAAATGTTAAAACAATAAATTAAAGATGGTTTATCACAATTCGTAAAAGTAATAATATTTAACATAAAAATGATTTATTGAAAATATGAAAACATTCTTAACTATCTGGATTTATGTAATTTTATACGAGAGCTATATTTTTAAAAATTTGCTCCCACCCTATTTATAACATTCACATATGGTGGTATTTACGAATATAAATAGGTACTTATATAGGATCACTTGTCCGGGAGATTAATTGGCACAGGGATCAACTGTCGGGGGATCAAACGTCGGTGCACCCTATCAAACATATATGCAGGCTCTCAACAGCCATAAACACTCCCACAATAACATCAACTGATGACCGGCCTGTAAGCTTCACTCGACTGCCTGTCGTCTTCTCCACCACAAGCTCTAGAGCTGCCTTCAGTAGCTACTTACGTGTAACAATGTTGAATAATTCTCTTGTCAACTGTGAGTAGTTTCTCTTCACATAACCTGCTCTAGTCTTCCATCGCACACATTTCTCACACTCCGCAATCATTTTCAAACTAACGCGCTGAGCGCTTGGAGAAATGAGTCTCTAACCCGATTGCAAGTGCACACTTCCACGTTCCACACTCTTTAATAAACATCACACTTTTTTCCCTAAATAATTAAAAAACTAAGTATATTCTAAAACTATTACTTTGCAATACGTATGTGATTTCATTAAAAATATATACATTATCATATATTTTGTACATTTGCTCAGAAAATTAATCAAATATATTTTATAACTAAGATACAATGTTATATGATACATATTTAATTTCTGAATTATACTTATTACATATTATACTAATATAAATTTTTTACAATAAAAAATATGAGAGAGATATATTTGCATGATTCTACAAAGTACAGTACATATTAAATAATGTTAGACAAATTCAAAAGAATGACAGAATTATTAATTAATATCGTTTTGTGCGCCGAGCATACATATGGCAACTTTTATATTTATTTTATTAAATCTATTACTCCGTATAAATGTCTTCTATTTAATGATGAGACAAATTGGGATTGTGCAGTAATTGTTTGATTATTCATAGTTCGTCAAACAGCCGCCAGTGCGCTAGAAACTTGACGTCTAATCTTTAAATCATAGTTACCTACCAATCATAGTAACAATCGAACGGCAATCATACAATCACGGTTTATCTCATTTCGTCACTCAAAAACTCACGAACTTAATATGCAAATAAGAAGGGTATTTACAATTTGATATTATTATTATATGCACCCTATTCAGACGTTAACATAATTTGTAAAATAATAGAGCATATTTTACATAATCAAAATGTTTCGGATTACTTAAAATCGCCTAGAACATTTGATGGGACGGACGGTTCCGGTTATACAGATTGTAGCAAACCAAGTCCACAATATTTTATGGGTGGATACATGACTAAATTATGAGTCGAAAATGTTCAAAGAACATGTGCCTAATCTCAACCTTGTTAAAGATATAAGCTTTTCAAAAAAATCTTAATTATACAATTATTACGAATAATTGAAATATTTTATTGATTTCAAATTACGTATCGATTACAAAAAAATTAAAGTCATTGAATTTTGAGTGGCCAGACTAGATAATTAAGGGCCTAAGGAAAAGAAATAGAGTAATGATGGATAAATTTTTCAAATATTTATTTAAATGTACGTAGACTTAAAACTTCACATGATTTTGTATAAATTTCAAACAATAATATTTTCAATACTAATTAAATATTGTTGTTGCGCTATATATACCTCTATTCTGAATAATTGCAACTTCACAATAAGAATGTGTTCTCCTTAATAACAATATTTTCTATAGTTCTGTTACACCTTGTATAAAGGTTTTGAGTATAAAATGGAATACCCACGTAAAACCGGAGATACATACTTCATATTTTCAAGAACTCAAGACTACCAATCAAAGCATACACAACGTGCAAACAAATTGATTTTATGTGAAAAAAATAATTATTTGGGGTAAAAAGAACAACAATGTGAGTTGGAGCGAAACAGAAATATGTAGACTAAATAATGTGGCCTCTTACCAGTAATTTCCACCTATTACGAGCAACAGATAAAGAAATGAGTTATAGTAAAATTGATGAGCTATGATGAGAACACTGTTTTTAATTTCAAAAGAGAAGTTTGTGGCAAAAGCTGATTTTGTAGCAAATTCGTTCTCTCAAAATCATATGCTAAATCATCGATCGCAGAACCAATCTCACTATCAATAATGGAATAATAACATGTATATTAATTTACCCACTCCGAGATAGGTACACGCAAGAAATGACATCGTAATAGGCGCATATTATAAACAGCAATGTAGGGCGTCGCTCAGCCGACGCCGCGCCGTGATGGCGACGCTCGTCCCGGTGTATTTTTATCAAACCCCCTCTGCAGACCGGATCAGCTTAAAGCTCCGTGTATAAAGCCTCGGACGTGCTGGTTTGATTGCATAGTGTGAGTAAGTCTTGAGGATGTGTACGAGAATAATATTATTACGGTGATGGCGTGAAGAGAATCACGTAGGGACCTACTCCATGCAATCTGTAATGATCGTATGGTAAATCTTGTATGTGAAGCGGTTAAAAGGTTTTTTGATTGACAAACATATTTTTTAAAATACGTTAAAGAGAAACTGCATTACCTTCAAATAATCAGGATAAAATTTTTGTTATGTTTTAGACAACATTAGTTTAAATAGGTAAAGTTTCAAATTTTCTAAATTATGGTTGAATATTTACTTAATATTTAAATTTAGTCCACATTGATGAAGATATAAATATTTTTATGGTGAACACATTCTTATTGTGAAGTTGCAGTTTTTCAGAGAATGTGATATTTAATATAAATTACGTGTATCAATTACAAAAATATACGGATAAAATCAATTTATCAAAATAAAATGCATTTCCCCGGATAGGAAAAGATCCACGTTCGAATTCCGGTAGCAACAAAAATATTTATTCGATTAATAGATTTTATCTGTTAATTTTTGTAATTGATACACCTAATTTGTATTAAGATATAAATAACCTAAAATATGGTTATCGGTATTAAATATCTGTATTAGTAGTGGTAATATAATTAAAAATGTTGTAAATATTCCACTAGGTTTCTAATTTAATGAGCAGAATAAAAAATAAAAACATTATATGTACTCGTAACTCTATAAATGCTTTATGAACATTCTTTAAAACATCACAGCATAAAAACAAAGCAAATTAATATTGAAAAAAACTGGCAATTAAATTTAATAAAACAATATTATACATATATAAAAGTCACTTTAGCTAGTCACAAACTACAATAGTTTCTACATTTAAATGCACATACGTATAAAGTGAATATTATGTTCCAGGCTGACGTTATTTTTGAATAACTAGAAATTAATTTATATTTTTTTATTCATCAATTATATAATTTATTACAATTATGTATAAAATACGACATTGGTCAATTGGCCGCCGTTGACAGCTGCACAAATGGGTGTTCTTTTAACCATATTTTTCATAACATTCTCGCATACTTCGCGTGTTTTTCAGCAATTTCATTTAGAATATTGTCCTGTAGCATTAGAATTGTTAGTTCATTAACGTAGATTTTAAGTATTTTCACCGAAAATAGTCGGAAACCGTCAAATCAGGTGATCGAGGAGGCCAGTCGATATCACCCACTTATTGACATTATGCGATCGGGAAAAATTCCTCGCAAAATTTCAAGCGTATATCGGGCTGCGTGTAAGGTGACATCGTTCAGCTGAAACCGCGTGTATTGCAGGCTCAATCGGTCCAATTCGGCTACTAATAAGTTTTACAACATGTGACGATAACGATTACCATTAATAGTTACAGCGTTGCCATTATTATTTAGATACAATGTTTTAATGACACGTTGTTGAAGCGTTAAATGCTCCGTAATAAAATGCTCAACTACTCTCTAGGACTACCAAATTCAATCTGTTAAAAATGTGCTAAACCAAAATGGCGGTCAAATAAAATCGGCTTGGAACTTAATATTAAGCCTGTATTTGGTGTAATTAATCTGATAACCACGTGATTGGTTACAATAATTCCGCAGAATGAATCTAAGTCGTTTTTAGAAAAAGTTCTATTTTGCGTTAGTGCGCCAGAATGTATTTTTCAGATTTACATTAGGTATATTTTTATTAAACTTCTCTGTTTTCTTGTTATGTTCCATATACAGGGTACTATATACCTAGTATACAATATTTTATTGGTGGATATCCGACTAAAGGATAAATCAAAAATGTTCAAGGAGTATTTTCAAATCTGTACTGTTATACGAAAAATATTATTACTTTAAATTTTTACAAAATCAAGTTAAGCTTTAAGTCTACATATTTTGAAGTAAATATTTGCAAAATTATATATTTGATTAAATAATCTAATTTTATTATTTTGTATTCAATATATATCGTTTATGTTGTAACCTGGCGATCTATTCTCCACCGGCCAGATCCGCGGAGAAAACATGAATCGTGGGTACGGATCTCGGAACTCACCGTGCAGACGACTTTTCTCTTCACTTGTGATAAGTTTATAACAACTTGTGTAATTCGAATGGATAGGAATCTGCTCTACATTATTCAAAAATTTACTTTTAACCACAGCGGTTTCTTACAAGGAACATAGCGATCATTACAAATGCAAACTAAAGTAGTTGAAGTTGTAGAACCGCCATCACGGTAGATTCACAATCCAGCGCAGACAGAAAAAATGGAACAATAATAATAATAATACAAGACCTCGGGTTTGGGACGCGCTTCCTCCACGTTTTGAACTTGTTACTTATAATTCATCGTCGCCACGTACTGATTTGGAATTAATTGGCTTATAGGCCAGGGACATTCGCTACCCTTATTGGTAGATTGTGGCCAGTGATCGAACACCCATCCACAACCCGTTTGCGACATCGTCCATCATTAGTTCCGGAGTTCTTCATCCCGCACTCAAGAGAAAAATACAATATTTCTACAGAAGATATGAATACGATGCAAATCATGTTTTAGCACTAGTAATTGTGACTATTTCACGATCCAGTATCGCATTGCGGATTTATGAATTTTCACTAATTTTTCGAATTTGCAACTCGTCCTACGGTCAGCAGCGCCCCTGTCCGATGAGAGTGGAGCCGCCACTTACCCAGGACCATTTATAAGTAAAAGTTCCCATATGGTTCTTCTCATTCGCCGCCTGGTTGTCATTTTGTTGATGCTAATAGGCAGCTGGGCAATGTTCGCCGTCCAGCGCCATCCTGGCGGACAGTTAAAATCCACCCGCGATTAGCGTGGCCACTGTGTGCCTTGTCTCTATGCGAATGAACCTCTCCGCGCCGCGCGCGCGGGCCTGGCGCGCGATTTAACGCGACAACCTATCGTGCATGTGCAAGAGTGTTGCCATATTCAAAATTTTATTCTCCACCCGAATTATTCAGATGATTTAAATAATTCACCTACTAACGTATTTATAACATTACAATATTTTGGAATCAATAAAATATTTCATTTAATCTAAATAATCGCATAATTACAATTTTTTTGAAATGATTATATCTCTGACGTGGTTGAGTTTTGGCATATATTCCTTGAATATTTTCGACCCATAATTTTGTCAGATATCCACCCATAAATTATTGTGGACTAGGTCTATTACACCCTGTATATTGACAAATTTATTTAATTATTGTACACCGAGAAATTTTACAAGACGATATTCTAAACTTAGGTTAGGCCTAGGAACACCGCCTTCCATTTTAAATATGTATATACATATAAGTATATATTATAATCCTTAAAATCTAAGATAATGTATTTATCTTTGTAAATCTTATATTTTACAACATTTTCATTAGCACTAATGGCTGTTATTTGGCCTGTCTCTTTTAAGATAAGTTATTGAAAGAGTTTTATCAAAGTTTTCGTTCGTCACTTTTGTTTTAATCTTTTGAGATTTGTCCGAGCTTCCTTTTGTATAAATTTTACCCCCTGAACTAAAAATTTGATCCTATGAAAAACTCTGAATTTAATTACTATTGTGAAATCTGAACCTTGAAATTTGTTTTACAAACTATTTTGTACAATATAAACTAAAACATTCACACTTTAAATTATATTTTAAATCGCCAGTTGACTAAACTGAATAATGATTCAAATTATTGTGAAATTAAGGCAGTATTATTTTCAGTAGAATTGTTTGAATATATTTAAATATTTCTATCTGTTCAAAATGATACAAAAACCCTTTTAAAATAATAATATTCAGATGAAACAAAGTAATGTAATATAATTAATAAAGTGCTAAGAGTATGTAGGTATTCTATCAGTTTTCTATATGCGTATTAGCACAATAACTAGTGAAAGACAAATTACTGAAACAATGAGTGTGAAGATATTAATAATTATATAAAATAATAAAAATTAACTTTACCAAATCACACAAGATTAAATGCTATTTGGCAAAAGCGAATCTTAAATAAACTATTCATTTAGTGAAATAAACGTTTAAATAACTAATAATTTATCTTTATTAATTTACTGTTTTTACTTATAAAATAATATAACTATATGACAAATATTTGAAGTCATTTCAAGAAATTAATTTTCAATAACCATGTATAATACTTCTAGAAAATTATTATAATCTTAGATATTATTATTGTAAATAATTGTGTAAGGTAATGATCACAAGTGGAAGTATATTGTATAGAGTTTAGAGAGTTGCCTTAAGATAACGCGGCTTCAGGCCTTTGAAGCTAGAGTCAGAACATGCACATCTGCAACAACGTTAAGATAATAAATTTTAACATTAAAATAGCATAGCGTTTATATCGAGCAACTGGTTCAAATACAGATAATAATTTTCAATAAGAAAAAAATAAAAGCATCTTTCCATCGCTTTGCTTAAAGCATATAATATTATTATAGGTTAATTCTTAAATAAGTGATGATTTACTGTTGAATACATTATAAATATTTTATAAAATGTCCACTTAATTAATTTAATTCTGAGTTTACCACTTAGGCAGGGAGGATATAGTGCCGCACTATTTTGTCTTGACACATAATTCTCGCCACATTCACATATCTACATATTTTTACCCAACCTCTTCGATTGTTGAGTCTTCTAACAGGACCGTCCTCCAGTATCTGGTTTACCTGGTCATGATAAGACTTCCACGGACGTCCTTTATTTCTGGTGTTATCAACACTTGCGTCATATATTCAACTTACCATTCTCTCCACATTCTACCTTTCTGTATGACCAAACCACCTAAGCGATCAATTCTTAATCTTACTCACTATACTAAGATCAGCTTTACATTATTTCTTCATTCTTTACTCTGTAATAAAGGGATCTGCCACATATATACCTCAGTGACCTCATTTCCACTGTATTCAGTCTACTTTCGTTCCTCTTCTGTCAGCTTCAGGCCTCACTTCCATACATCAGTGTCAGTAGCAGGACTCCATTGTAAACCGCTAGTCTTAACTCGGTTTACAAGTTCCCATTAGTTATTATTCCATTCAAAGGGCCGTTCACTTTATTCCTTGTAGTCACCATACTTTCGATATTTTCTCAGTCTTACCGTTTCCATCAAACATGCTTCCCAAATACACAAACTCGTCTAATTATTTTAAGTATTCATTACCTACAAGTATTTTGCATGTTGTCTTACTTTCCCCCTTCTCGAATACCATCACTTTCATAAAGTAGAACGTGGCTCGAATCACCGACCACTAGATCACTAGGCGACTATCGTAACCACTAAACCGCAAGAACATCATTTAAAAATAATATTGACATAATACCTACGTAACCTCCGATTTGCGCATCATCTGTTTAAACAAATAAATATCATACAATTTTTGAGATTCCGCAATTATTATCTTTAATTTTTTGAGATTACCGGAAAGTTCCCTTTTGCATTATTTTTATTAACCATTGCATGACATTAATGCAGATTCTATATATGTGTGTGTTTTTCAGGTAATATAATATATGCATATTTACATTAAATCTAACCTTTTGTTATATTTTACATTTTCTCCTTCTTTTTGCCAGTTAGTTTGTAACTTGATTTCCAGTTATACGGTTAGTTTCTACATAAACAAATAAATATAACCCACACCCTGATACTTGACTCTTAAAGTTACAATTTATTTGATAACGCTATCGCCTTTTTTCTGCGAATACCTCTAGGAAGGCAAAAAATTCAAGTTTAATACTACCGCGAGCGTGTTCGAAAAGGCACTAAATACTCGGCCACATAGAAAAACTTTAAAAATAGTTCCGAAGCGTCCAGTGTTGCGAAAAAGAAAAAACAGACTTCTGCCTTATCTACCGTACTCCCGTTCCCGTTCTCGTCTTCCCTCATTTTGTCTTCACGCCGCGGGATCCCGGCATTCTACTTGGAGCGGGTCGTAAATCTTCGTTAGCACACGGGCAATGATGGCGTCCAAGATCGCGGCGGAGGTAACATCATTTGCCGGGAAAAGAAACAGGTTAGCTAGAATTAATTATAAAAGATTAGCACTTATCCTCTGAAGCCACGAATATACGTTGCGAAAACGTGGCGCCGTTAAAATACGCCCACGCCCTTACGGACACACGGCGCTCATTCCGCCTGGAATGAGGGACAATATATTATATCAAACGATTTTGCACCCACTAATCACTGGGGTAATAAGTTATGAAACTAACACATTCATCCACTTTTGTTTAAGTCATTTTTCTTCTGTCACGAATCGGACGCTTTAAGAAATAATATATTACCTCCTTTAAAATCATTACAGTCATTTAGGGTAGGTTTGGATCACTTTGAAATGTTTTTTAGCGATATTTTGAGTCAGTTGTAACAATTTAGATTATATGCGATAATATGTTTTTATAACATCATTTAATTATTTTTGGCCACAAAATCAACAAAAATACGGGAAAACATGATTAAAACTGTATTTTTATGGGTGGTGCGATATTGTATTGATATTAATAGTTGAGTAACATTGGACTTCAATAATTTTGGTAACCAAATTCCTTGATTTTTATTTATATAACTTTCTGCGGAATATTGAAATGTGATTTTTAATTTTGAAAAACTACTCTAATAGAGAATCAAAAAAAAAGCATATCTTGGTATCTTTTCTCCCATATTAAAATGTCTGGTCTAAGCAAAGGCATCTGGTTCGAACAAATAAAAAATTTCACATGTATGAAAATAAAACACTTATTTTTAGATAATACTCGTTTAATTTATTTGAGACGCGTTTCGCCTTGCAAGGGAATTATCAATCTAATAATTTTAACTCAACAGCTATACAATTTATTTACATGAGAAGAAGGGACAATATTATTCATTGGAATTATGAAGATTTCCATACATTTTGAAGCATTCAATTTCAATACTAATGGTATTTTAATGTCGTGGATAATTTGTAGAAAATAACAGTTATTTTTGAGCTAGTAGTAGTACGAGTATAATCCAAAAACAGGTGTTTGATTTTCATATTTTTGAATTGTTTAATTATTTAATAAAATAATTAGTCATTGTATACCGAAAAAAAAGTATTTTTAACATTCTCTTTTTAATCTTATTAAAAAAATCACTCACCATACTCCATGCACAAGAAATTTAAAATAAAATGTACTTGTTCAGGTTTTATTCAATGTTATATTGAAATTCATGTTACATGATGTAACTGTTTGTGCATCATACCGTTTATAGTTTTTTGTTTATTTTAATGTATTTTTCTATTCAATGTTATATTGAAATCCAATGTTACATGATGTAACTTTTTGCACATTATACCGTTTATAGTTATGTTTTTTTTAAATGTATTCTTCTATTTAATATTTAAATAAATGTTTTTTAAAGTTTCTAATAGAAGTTTATTTACTATTATTATAAAGTAGAGGAATTTTTGTATCATATTTGTTTTCAAATTCTTTGTAATAAACTTTTTTTTTTCTCTTTTTCTTTATATAAATTTTTATTTTTTTGAAAATGTTATAAACTTTAATAATATTTTGAATTAATAATATAAATATATTAAATAAACACAAATATGAAGGTAATAATCTAATTTACATATTTGTGCGTTTAAATAAATAAATTTATGAAAATGTTTTTAAGAAAAATGACAAATTTCATAAAATTATGAAAGCTTCGATGGCTAAGCCATCTAGAACATAAGAATGATGCGCAACCTCACGCATCTGCCTACCCCGTCTTATCTTTTTAGTTAAAAAAAAACACGAGACAAACAACTAGCACTGGTTAACGAAAAATGACCAATCTAGCTTTGCGACAATTTTCACCTTTTCAAGTGCCTCGATAACGATATATTACAAAAAAATTAATTCAATAACAAAGAAGCAGCACAGTAAACCTTTATTAAAATTCTGATTTATTATACAAACATAAATAAGCTTATAATTCAGTAACAAATATTTGTAGAATAAAATGGTTTTTAATTTGATTAATAAATATTATTTACTCTAAAGCTATGGCTAAAATCGGCTATTATTTAGGAAACAACCTAATATAATCAAATTATATTATTGACTATGACTGATGAAATTATATTATTTACTAAATACACGCCTCGCTGCTAATTTAGTACACCAAATTTCTGAATTTGTGGAACCAAGAAAACACAATTCATTATTAGAACACATTCTTATTGTGAAGAGATCCAAGTTCGAATCCCAGTGGCGCAACAGCAAAATTTTTCGATAAAATTGTTTTTATATGTATATCTTTCTAATTAATATATTTAATTCATATTTTAATATAATTTATTGTTGATTAATCATGTATACTAATATTTAAAAAAAATCTTATTCTTAACGATATGGAATGTAATTGAATTTATGATATTTTAGAATATTAACTACATCAATTTTGTTATGTATATTTAAAGAAACACTGTAATTGATTAGAAATAAAATATTTTTTTAAACCTCAATATGCGGCGTGTAACAGTCCTAGTCGACAATGGGTGGATTTCTATTAACTAAATTCTATAAGGGATTTCTGTCTAAATTAAAAGTCGAAATTATTCAACGAATATGTGAAAATTCTGCAATGTTACGGAAAATATTACTGTTTTAAATTTTTACAAAATCATGTTAAACTTTAAGTCTACGTATATTGAAATAAATATTTACTAAATGTATCCATTATTAATCTATATCTTTGCTTCAAGACCTAAATCATATAATAAAAAATAGTCTGGCCACTCTGAATTTAATGACTTTTATTCATATTTGTATTCAATATATAACATTACAATTTATCTAAATAATTGCATGATTATGATTTTTTTGAAATTCTTACGTATATCTCCAAAATGGTTGAGATGAGGTTCATATTCCTTGAACATTTTCGATTCGTAATTTAGTCAGGTAAAATATTATGGACTTGATATAATAATATTATTACACTCTGCATATGTAGACAATCATGAAATATACTAAAATAATAATTTTGTTCTCATGCAATAGAAAATGTTATATCACAAATAAAATATTATTTTAACCAGAGCTTTGTATTATATTGACAGTATAAAAATGACAAAATAATCTCTCCATTTTTTCTAGACAAGATTCATTATATGTAAGTAATCACGTAGGTGTATAATTTAAATTAAAATGTAAATGAAATTTTAATCCACTCTTTTTCAAAAACCGTTTTAAATAAATCGGTTTCAATTACATAAATACGTTTTAGTGAAATTTCCCTTTGTTCAGGTTGGGGTGAAAAATGATTTCAATTAAAATGAAATTGTTTTAAATTACTCAAAAAAAAAAATGGGAACAAAAATGAGTGTTTCCGAAATTAGGTCTCTCAGGTGAATATCTGGTTAATCTATTTATGATAGAGATTTAACGCGTTTTACACAAAGTTTTGAGAATTGTCCTCGGAAAATATATACTCGAATCAGCGCAAAATCTGAAAGAATATATTTCAACATAATGGTATCCCCATTAAGAAAATATCGGCAGAATTTATAAGAAAAAATGAGGCAAATCAATATGAGCACGAACATCATACAAGAAGAAAAGATAGACTGAGACTGAAGATGAATGCTAGAAAACATAAAAAAGAGGAAAAATTACATAGATTTAAAATAAAACTAAGCAAATGTATGAATGATAAGTTGTTGTAAAAATAAACATATATAGTGCATACATAACTATATTTATAGTAGAGCGTATATAAATATACTTATGTACGCACTATATTAAGAATAAACAAAAATAGGGCAATGGTGTTATGTAAATAATAAATCAAATAAATAAGTTTTTACTAATGCAATCATGAAAGCCAGTTTATTTTAACTATATATATAATATATATATATATATATATATATATATATATATATATATATATATATATATATATATATATATATACTAGAAATGTAACTAAAAATATTTTATTCATAAGGTTACTAGAATCATGCCTAAAATGGTAATTTAAACACATTATTTTAATATATTTCGTACATTTTATTGTATCTAATTGTAAATAATTAAAAATAAGAAGAAATAAATAAAACCAAAAAAATATATTTATTACTTATTAATCTAACATATAATCGAATATCTTCTGGGTTCGCATCACGGTAGCAACCAAATATGTTTTCAATACATAGATTATTCTCTCCATATTTTTAAACGATTCATCTCAAATATTTATTAATCCTATTTACAGTAAATCAGCAAATAGTGATGGAATAAAAATGAATTATCAAATTTGGTCCATGTATGGCGATGGTGTAGTAGTATTCGAAGCAAATCCACATATTAATGTATATACAACTTTAAAAAATTTGATAAATATGGAGATAGATTGATGAGAATTGGTGAACGTTATATTTATATAAAGTGATCACTTAAGCCAGCCGAAGACAGGTCGTAAGACCTGTAATTACCCCATACTTTCATATATTTTCGATTAAATATTTTTAAAAAATAGCTTTGTCTCTATGAGATATCTGATAATTATTTAATTTTTAAGAGTTTCTCCTAATGACCATTAATTTGAATTTCATTTCCATTTCATCATCCTTTTTCAACCCATGTTCAAACTAGGTAAATATATTCTATCTGTTGTGGACTCATAGTGCCATCTAGTGGTAATTCGCGGTAGTTTGATGACGTGCACAGCGAGCATGCAGTAGACACAGACAAAGAGACGCGGGTACAGAAACGAGAGTACCAAGTCAGAAAATTCATTCTGCTTCCGTGGCTGGTGCTCTTAACAAGTTCTATCTTATAAATCTAGCAGCAATCTGTACTTTATAGTGTGTTCCGATTGCGGACAGCAAATAAACCAGACAACAAAACCCAAGATATGGTTTTCTTTATTTAACATGCCCGAGATGTCATCCTTTCTTACACAATTTTTAATTGTCTAGTATTACCTGAGTCAGTCCCAGTATTCATTATTAAACCTTTTAACCTTTACCATACCGTGATATAAAATACCCGAACGCACCCATTCTGTCAACTCATGTTACCGTAAATAACAGTTAGAAAAAATGTTTTTATTAGCTTAAATGGCTTTGATGGCATGAATTTACTCTTAATATTAAGCATTCAATTTTGAAAAAAATATTAATAACATAATTTAAAGCATTCATTAAGTCCTACAGAAAGTCTCCTTCCTTCTCATATCTCTTCACTTAATTAGTGAGAAAGAGAAAATTATATTCGTATGTTTGTTGTGAAAATAGTGTGTGATCTCTGTCTTTCATGTCACAAATGGTATTTTCACCAATATATTAATTTTACAACGGATTGAATTGAAAAAATAATTGTTTTTGTATGATTCCCTTTTCATAATTTGTTTTTCACTAGTCATTCTCAAGCGCTAATATTTTCTTTAAAATTATCTAAAATATGAATTTTATGTTGCATGTATTTACCGAAAAATTACAGGTTTAATTATAATGGTAGACCTGTATTACTGCATGGTTTGGGAAGGGTTAATTAATCCCATCAATACTAGCCAAATAACCAATAATAGTTACAGACCTTCGACACTATCGTCTAAAACTAATGTTTCAACAGCGAAGCAAATGTTGGTAATTTTTTCACTATTGATTTATGTATTTTTATTTAGTGTTGGTTTTTGAATGCAAATAAGTGAGACAAGAATGTATACATCCTGACTCCACGACAAACGTCTTCAATGGCAGCCTTTTAGTGTTAGTAGAGGTTCCCAATAATTCTTGTTTGCCATCCACACCGTTGCTTTCTAAATTTCCCATTAGTTTTTTATGACGTACTTTGTCACGTATCTTTATGTGGTCTATGAAATAAGCACAAACGTCGACATTTACGTCACGGAAACTTTTTACCAATATTAGAATATACAGCAAAGAGCTTCACTTGTGCCATATTCATTTCTAAAACTGAACCATGTATTCCTTGAGTTTTTTATAGATATTTTATGATCTTTAAATTTTTTGTAAAATATAGAGTTCATGAGGCTAATGATCCTGTACTGTGTTTTTAGCGTTAACGTTTTTTATTAAGGTGATAAAAGTCGATTTCAACCATTCTTTCGGTATTATTCCCCAGCTACAAAATGTATTAAATAATGTAACAAGGAAGTTGTAGCCATCGTTATCTACAATCTTTATTAAGTTTATGAATATTTTGTCTAGTCCAGGCGCTTTCCCACGATTGTCGTTTAGTTTATTGCATTTATTACTTCTATTTAAGTATTATGAGACAAGTTTCTTTAAAAAATCTTAAATTTGTTTATTTATTTATTAATTTGATTATCAAATATTCCTTTAATTTATTATCATCATTATTTAATTTATACTAAATTAATGTATTAATTATAAATAAATACATGTAAAATCAATTTTGTCGAAAAATATTGTTTTTGCGTCACCGGGATACGAACCTGGATCTTTATTTCCAATCCGGGGAAGTACACTACCAATTGTTTTGTAACGCCAGTATTTTTCATGACAAATTCTCGAACCTGTATGTTACATTTTTTCAAATTAATACACCTGTCGTTCCAATATTTGAAAGCCATCTACATTATTTTTACAGAATCTCAAATACCTCAGAGTAAACCGACTGCAGACGCCAGAATTATCAATTCATTTTTATTAAATTTTGGACACAACATATATTATTAAAGAAAACACATTATTATTGTGAAGTTGTAATTAATTATTGAGAACATAGGTCTGTGATATTTTAAATACTAAATTAATGTATTAATTATAAATATATACATATAAAATATTGTTTTTGCGTCACCGGGATACAATATTTTTCGACAAAATTGATTTTATATGTATATATTTATAATTAATACATTAAATTAGTATTTAAAATATCACAGACCTATGTTCTGAATAATTACAACTTCACAATAAGAATATGTTTTCCTTAATAATTTTATTATGTTTCGCGACCATCTATTTTCGGTGAGTGGCTAATTTCAAAAAATGCAGAGTTTGCTTGGCCTCCCTGTTCCCCAGATTTGACGGCGCCTGATTTCTTTTTGTGGGGCTAATTAAAAGGCCGAGTTTAAGTGAACAAATCAGCAACAAAATACGAGCTTAATTATAATTATATAATTTAATTTATCGTTGATGTGTGTTATATAGTTTTTGCTTCATTTGACCCACACGTGTAGTATTAATAATACACATCCATAAGAACCGATAAAATAGTAATACGCTTTCATAATGTTTTTGGTATATAACTTAATTTTAAATAGTAACTGAAACCCTATAATATGTAAATACATACAAAACATTTATTAAAATTGCTTTTTATGCGAATACGAAGCATTTAAAAACCATTAAAAAAATGAAATAATGTTATGCAAATTTATAGTTTTTTTTGCAGTTCTTCTTTTACCATATTGCACACATTTTGATTCTTCATTTGTGTTGTGTTAGTATTTATATAATTTAATATAAAACATCATTTGAAATACTTAAATCGCATTTTAATGTTATATCTACGTAATATTATAATGTCGATATTAAAACATTTATTAATATAATATAAGTAACAATCTTACGTACCCTTACGTTTAACAGTCCAAAGGATAATCAGCGATAATAGTGTAACATCGCGAATAAAAAAGTAAAAGATCCTCAAACTATAACCCAATAGTATCTAATCCTTAATCTTGTTCTAACATTTGATTGAAAATCGAATCCCAACGCACGTCCAATGTTGGCTTAAGGCGGGATCACAATTACTGCGTGAAAAAAACATGTCTTAGTGAACGTTGAATGCAATATTGTTTTAAACTAGTTGTAATAATTTTTTAAATCATTGTATTTATGAAAACCTCATGTGTTTAGGGGTGCGTTAAAGATGTGTCGATTCAAAAGCGAAAGGAAAAATAAATACTCAAAACAATAAAAAATGATGTCAATTATATAAAAAATAAAATAATGCGGTAAAGGATGTTAAATTATATAATACTGTCATAAACATGAATTTTCGTTTCACTTACAAACCCTGAATCAACTAAGTCTCATTAAAAACATTAGTAAATATGTTCTAGAAGGATTTTAAAAACTTTTAACAATCACGTCTTCAAGTCGAATCTACTTCATAAGATATATGACACGCTAGATAGATTGCTTCCTTTACAATATTTATCAAATATTAACACTGCCTTTACATCCTTTGTGAGGTAAAGGATTCTTTCAAAGTACCGAGAAATGTTCGGGTTTTCTTTCCTAGCGTTGATGGAAATTTCTGAACCTCGCTCTTGTTGTTCCACCTTTGAACATGTTTATTGACTTTATTTTACACAATTAAATTAATAAAATGTTAATACCGATTGTAATTCAGCAGGGGGAGAATTTTATTTGTTTTATTTTCTCTATGTCTCTGCATAATGATATTAATAAAAATGAGTAATGTAAATTATATCAATATTCTAGTAATTAATTAAAAGTGTATAAATTCATCTATCGCGCGAAGTAATTGATTGATAAATAAAAAAAAATGGAAAGAATGGGTCTGTGGCAATTTTTTCCTCATCGATCCATCTGCTGGAAGATCTTCCTATGCTTCTTATTCAGTATTTCCAGTGACCCCAAGTATTTTAATTTTTTCTCTTCTCAATGTATTGAAATGTTTTATGTACATGTTAACATTTTAAAGCCTGCCTCGCTGGGCTTCACTCGTGCTGAGTCAAACATTTTACATATTTAATCAATAATTAGTAAAATTTTAATTAAAATAAAAAAAAACATATAAATATATATATATATATATATATATCTATAAATAAACACGAACATTTGTTCATCTTTATGTGTCACAAGGTAAATATTTTAAATTATGTTATAGGTAATAGGTACATTTTAATGTAAGGTTGGTAATAATTTAGCAGTGGCATTTTAAGAGAATTATGATAATATATGTTCCATTCACTTAAATCGGTAGCCCTACGGCCTTTGCTCCCATGAAATGCTTTGGAAACGATTCTCAGCTTTTGTATTCACCGTGTCTCAGAGATTTGCCGTCTCGCGCCTTACGTCATGCTCGTATGTTAAAGGTCAAATAATGTTATTGTCATCATGTTGGTCATTTGCGTGATTTGAATCTCCCCATTAGCAATTAAAAAGCAACAAATGTTTGTAATTTAACGCTTTATGTTAATGTTTAATAATATATATAATTTTCAGAATGGATAGCTGTAAGGTTCTATGGTAGTTTTAGGTGATGTTTATATGTTCGTATCGAATTTCGCTGTCAGAATTTACGTGAGTTTTTGACTCTAACTAACAATTTCAAACTCTGAGTTCATCTCCAATACAAAATCTCATCACGTATAAACAGTATTAACCTTGTCACTACCATTTGAAATGGAAGACATCACATAGAGTAAGTCTAGGCTTTAAGGGTTTTCACTTATCTGTCAGGAGCTGGGACCTGTCGTTCATAGACAGCAAAATGATTTAAAAATATAACTTTTATCTCTGCAAGTTTGCAAGGTTCAAAAGCGCGTGTTAATACGCTTATAGTTTGGCGTGATATATAAAATTTTGCGTGTTAACGCACTCAAAGCATTTAAAAAGTTATGATGTGTATCTGAAATTATCTCATTCTATAGTCACAGACTTTAATATCTTCTAAAAGAATTATTGCCAGTACGTACATAAACTCTATTAAGAAATCATTTTAAAGATATCATTAATCTCTGAGTGAACTCTAGTAATGTTTTATAATACTAGAAGATAGCTTAATAAGAAAAGAGTTTAGCCAGCTTCTACCTCATATGGTGGCTGTTCTTTGCGCTTCCTGCCAATTGTGAGGCCGCCCTTATCACGACCCCAAACAAAACGGCTGCGAGCCTCACGTCCGCATCCTGGACGATCCTTTTATAACCCCAGACATTTCCCTCGCCGTTGGATCCGATGTTTTCATTCGCCATTCGATAAGAATTCCGTCGACAACTTTGTGGTACTATTATTACCGTAATAAATATATCAGAAGGCAATATTGCCGCCGGTACGCGCTGAAGTCGCTATAAATGATACAATTCTACGGATCGAATACTGAATCTCAACGAGAAAAATGCAATTCAATTTGCTATTTAACGTCAATGAGTTTTTGTTTAGTTAACGTTAACAGATTTTCGGGACATCAGGTTTATTTTATAGATGTCTCATAGAGAAAAAGCTATTTTTTTATGGAAGTCATGAGTATTGATTTTTATTTTTGAAAATTTTGACATACTCAATTGAGAATAAGATTTTATCTGTAAAATAACTTTTTTTTTGTGATTGTGTTTGTAATATTATTTTTTTATATCTCAATTCGTCTATATATTGGGTTGATAAACGTACTTAAATAAATGAGATATTATTACATTATTATGTATAACCGCCTTCTGAAAATTTTGTTTATGGCAAAAACCGCATTTTAAAACAAAGGAAAAATCTTAAAAGTCATTTATAATGTGATAGGTACCTGATATATTATACATCGTTTGAAGTTGTGTAGATTTAATTATACAAACTTCTCATAACAACTTTTTTATCAAGTGTCTGGCTACTGCCATTGCATTGCCAATAAAACATTAATTTATTTTAACATATACATTTTCATTGAGATCACGAATTATTAATTCCATCCTCGCAGAATTTTAAAGGTTTGAATGAAAGCTACGAACTATTGAAATTTTTAAAAAAGTTTTCGATTCAACGCACATTGCGGTGATCTCAACAGGTAGATATTTGTCGGAGTAAGATCTTGAAAGTAGAAAGGCTGTGGTATAACCGACCATAAAAGTTTCAAAATTTTATCTTGAGGTATTCTGGCCGTGGGTTACGTAGAATATATCTATATAAAAAATATTATATACCATAACACCTTATGAATACGTATCCTTCTATTCCGGGAAAATGCGTCATTATTTTGTTACGAAAACCATTTGTATTTTTGTCAAATTTAAAATTGATTAATGTAAATTATTGAATATATATATCGAACAAATATTAAAATAAAAGAGTATCGTTGCTATCTAACTAGTAACAATTTTTCCGAATTTGCGAACCACGTCATGGATAATAAATAATCATTCCTTTCCTTTGTGTACCATTAAACATTTCTATCCCGTTACGCGTGAAGATATAAATTTAATCATTTTTAATGCTTAGAAATAAAAAGGAATTTGAGCTCAGGTATTCATTTGTTCAACAATATTATATTTTCTCACTCATCTCTCCTCTCAATATTCTCATTACAACCATCCTCCCACCTTCCACCAGTAACTCCGCCCCCTCCCTCTCCACCTGTCTGTACCTAATTACTTGTTACTAATTATGTCTACATCCTAAGCATTTGTCTCCTATATTTGTGTGTAGTTAGTTTAATACTTCACCTGTCGATGAGAGCTACTGTTTCTTTCGAAACTCGAGTAGTGCTAATAAATTTAAGTAGAGTTATTACATTGTTTTGTTTATATCCATCCATTGATTAATTTAGTTTGTTTTGTATTATACATAACATAAAGCTTATAATAATAATAAATATATAAATTCCCAATGTCTTTATTACAAATCAATACAAAAAAGTTCATGTTTGGAATCTGAGAATATCGTAAAACAATTCATGTTAACCACAAGACTATAAAAAAGAAATAGTCGATGTAAATACAGCGGTGTTAATGTCTATTTTAGCATTAAAACACAACTGTAATGTCTCAACTGCATAATCAAATATTATTATATTATGGAAGTCTATAAAAAAATTGCGACTGAATAGAACACTCTTTCTGTTCATCCTGAATTTAAGAAGAATCAAATAAAAAACGATAAAGACGAACAAAAGTATTTCCCTCGAAGTCATTAGCTAGAGAAGTTTGCCGAAAGATTTCAACATATTCTGTATTTTTCGTATTTGTTACTCTTTCAGATCACTATAATTAATCATTGTGATCATCGAACTTTTTGCATCACAACTATCAATTCACTTTGACTTTTTATTTACGACTATCAAATAAACGACTTTCATCAGATCTAATATGCTACGCGGATACAATAAAAGGAAATAATTCAACAATCTGTATCTTTTTTAGATAACTGTCAATACAATTTATATCTTTTATTTTTATTTTTAAAGATAACACATTCTTACTGTGAAGTAGCAATTTTTCAGAACATAAGTCTGTGTTATTCTTAATACAAAATAAATTTATCAATTAGAAATATTTTATTTATTTATTTTAAGTTTTTACAATGTTTTGATAATATGAGTATTAACTATTATAAATTATTAAAATCACAGGTTTTTTATTCGCTTACCTCTCCAAAAAAGAGACAAGCTCTTGTGATTGTTAACTGTAATAATTTTATATAGAGAATTATACATTTGTAATCAATAATTATTTATTGTCTATTTGTGTCCTTCTGAAGTGTTCTATAATACTATTTATTTTCTAATTATGTGCTTCTGAAGTATTTATTTAATTTCTTTCTAAGCTCTTTCATATCTTTAATTTGTGTAGGGAGGCTATTGAAATTTTTTATCCCCAAGTATATAAAATTTTGCTGATAGTGTTTAGTGTTACATTTAGGTGTTTTAAAGTTATTATTAAACCTTAATGGTGTGCTTGTTTCAAATTTTACAGTGTTATTTTCTTAAAGTAAGTGATTAATTGAGATTTTTTTGTAAATGCTTTCTATTTTGGTAACTGGGAATAATGCAAAAAGTGTTTGTGTCGAAAAAATTGGTCATTTTTAATATTACTTTGAGGATTGTTCTCCGTATTATTTTTACCAAGTTCATTATGTTATTGTATACTCCTCCCCACCCAATGATTCCATGCTGGAGTAGTGAGTGAACAATAGCAAAATATACCTACGATATTTTTTGGCTGAATTGATTTTATCTGTATATCTTTCTAATCGATATACTTAATTTGTATTAACAATTTCTACCGTTGATAGCGATTATATTATTAATTGATTCTGAAAAAAACATTTATTTTTTATCTTTTATGGACCGTCTTCATTTTATGCTCATTTATATCTCATTATGGGACTCATCCATTCTCTTTACATATTTCTCCCACTACATCTCCTTGATTTCATCTTTCTCTGGATATCTTGGGCATCATACTATTGCCGATGTTCCAAGGTTTTTAACTTCATCCATTTTTCAGTTAAGTTGCAACATGCATTAGACTTTTCGAAATCCTGCAACCTGATTTCTTACACCAACGTAAAAGACCAAGCTTCACGCCGTCGACATTTTATACAGTATAATGATGAGGAATTTATGTTTCAGTCCTAGTATTTATTTCTTGTTAGATACCGTTATTCCTTTTCCGTTCCTAAATATTTTAAATATTCACCAATTCAAAATACTGGTTTCTTACGCTAAATATCAAAAAAATAATAAAAATTCCGTTTGGATAATTAAATATTACGAGTACCAATTCTTTAAATATTTTCATTGGTATCTCAGAAAGAAAGAAATTATTTTACTTACCATCACGCCGTTTCCTCTCGGGGGTAGGCAGAGACGATAGAGTGCCACACTCTTCTGTCCTGGCACACAATTCTCGCCTCATCCACATTCATACATCTTCTCATACAAGCTCGCTGATTGTTGAGGCTTCTAAAAGAACCATCCTCCATTATCTGGTTTACCTGGTCGTACCGAGTCTTCTGTGGACGTCGTCTATTGCTGGTTCCATCAACACTTGCGTCATATATCTTTCTTACCATTCTCTCCTCATTCATCCGTTCCATATGACTAAACCTCTTAAGTGATCCTTTTTTAATCTTACTCACTATACTAACATCAGTTTTACATTCTTTCCTAATTTCTTCATTCTTTACTCTATCATAAATAGATTTGCCACAAATACGCCTAAGTGAACTCATTTTCACTGTATTCAGTCTACACTCGTTCTTTTTCTGCCAGCTCCAGGCCTTACTTCCATACATTAGTGTCGGTACCAGGATTTCATTGTGCACCGCTAGTCTTGCCTCGGTTAACAAATTCCCGTTAGATATAATTCCATTCAAAGCGCCGTTCACTTTATTTCCTGCAGTCACCCTCCTTTCGATATCATTCTCAGCCTTTCCGTTTCCATCAAACATACTTCCCAAATATAAAAACTCATCTACCTGTTCCAAAAATTCATTACCTGCAAGTATTTAGCACGGTGTCTCGCTTTCCTCCTTCTCGAATACCATCACTTTCGACTTGTTAACATTCATTATGAGGTCGTTTTCCTTGCGTTCATCGTACACTGTACTCACCAGATTCTGTAGTTCTTGTTCATTATTCGCCATTAGTACTGATGATTTTCAGAGCCAAATATACATAAATAGATTTTAAAAATATATATTTATTGTTATGACATAGTTCAAGCACTTACAATGCTTTTGAGAGTGAAATCAATTTGTGCAGTATCGAATATGAATAGGCAAATAAATATGATATTGTTAGCTTACAGTCGGCCACCGGTACTAAACCAATCTTCAGTCCATTGTGTAATAAATATGATATTGTTAGCTTACAGTCGGCCACCAGTACTAAACCAATCTACAGTCCATTTTGTAATAAATATGATATTGTTAGCTTGCAGTCGGCCACCAGTACTAAACCAATCTACAGTCCATTTTGTAATAAATATGATATTGTTAGCTTGCAGTCGGCCACCAGTATTAAACCAATCTCCAGTCAATTTTGTAATAAATATGATATTGTTAGCGTGCAGTTGGCCATCAGTATTTAACCAATCTACAGTCCATTGTGTAATAAATATGATATTGTTAGCGTTCAGTCGGCCACCAGTACTAAACCAATCTACAGTCCATTGTGTAATAAATTATATTTATTTCACGTTGGGTGAAATCACGATTCTATTTTAAAATGACGCTTGATACATATGTTATATTTCACATATATGTAATAGCCAAATCTGAGAAACCAGCAAACTTAATTTTCTTTATATAAATCTAGTTTACTTTTATACATCTTCTCATATACTCACGTCTATTGTTGAAGCTTCTAACAGGATCGTCCTCCAATATCTGGTGTAACTGATTATGCCAAGCTTTCGCGGATGCCCATTGTTTCCAACAACCTCTCCCTCATACATTTCACATGCCTAAACCATCTCAACGGCCCTATTTCGGCTCTATATCCTGCATTCTATCGATATATAATATAATAATAATAATAATGCGTGTATTTTTTACTAAAATAATACATATAATAGAATGCATTTAAGTAACAAGATAATATTTATATTATTAAAAGAAAAGAAAAAAAGATTTAAAAAGTTCACACACATATGTAAACAAGATATAAATACTACATATTACTACATCATTGTATCTATAGCTATTCTGCAGTCATTGCCATTCTCTGGTCATGGAGCCAGCTTTCCATGAGAGCGCCGCTTGCACAAGATAGTTGGTACTGAGCTCCAGCCGCAGCTTTACGCCAGCAACTCGATGTCTCAGAAGCGGAACGAATCCATGTACACAGCTTTCAACAAATATTGTAGAAGCGCTACAATAACGCGCCAGCCCGAACAGTATTCTGTATGAGTTTTTATACTGAATTCGGAAACAGTTATGTTAGAAACATATTTCTTGCATTCGCTACTAATGTCGTCCATATATTTAACTGCCGTACATATATTTTTTTATAATAAGCGCTTGAGCGACTGCACTCGTCTTCTAAATTTTCGTTATTTTCTAATTTTGCTAATTCCAGGCTTTCACATTTATATTATTATTGATGACAGAATTCGATACTTGCTTCAGATAACAAATTTTTGTACTAGGGTATTGAATTATCTAATAACCTGAGAATTCAAATAAAAAAAGCATATATTTTCAAATCGATCCGCCATCAGAAATCAAACTTTTCACTGTCATGAATTGAAATCACCGGTGCGAGGCAGACTCGGTAGCGAATAAATGATATGTGCCCCGTACGAAGCTTATCGATATATCTACATATCTATCTATAGAGAATATGTTCATTTTCCATAGTTACATCCTACCGGTTTCAATTTTGGTATGGTTGGCTTAGAGAATAAAAAAATGTGTAAATTACTATATGTGGTTTTTAAAGATATGTGGAGGTATATCGCCTCCACAATCAACAACACCGCCGACGGCTCCTGAGCGCACCTTGCAAATATCTGGGTGCAAAATGACGCTCTCATCAGTTTCAAAAACACACCTGGTACCGACCTAGACAGACAACAATAATATGCGCTGGCAGCCATTTAGAGATTGGAACGTGCGGGTCACTTTTCTCATGGCCATCTCCCCACCGATTTCACTAGCAACGCTTCTCATTGTAATTCTTTTACTGCTTATAATTTTTACTGTAATTGTGCACAACTCTCAGTAGAATTGTGACTTCTGTAAGTAGTATTTATTGCTCATCCTGCTCTGATCACACACATGCACACATTCCGCGTTATGTATTCAAATTAGCTCAAAATCACGAATCGTGAGTCAATCACTGATATCTTTGAGTTACATTCAGTATCATTGATTGAAATCTGAAAATGTCGTGATTGCGCATGTGCATATGAAACGTAAATATTTACGAAGGAATGACATTTTAATTCGTGATAAGCGCCATTTAGTAGATTCTGCCAAAACTTTTTACGCATTGGACGCGAAACGCTGATAATTTGAACCGAAAAATAAATTCACTTTTTTTTAAGGGTTTTCATTCCCTTTGTGATGATATTAAATTATATGTACATTAATTATATATGCTAGATTATGTTTTTTATGCAAATAAAGTTTGAATAATATAAATAAATATGCTCAAAATGATGTTTTTTTCATTAATTTCTTGTATTGTGATATTGTGTGGTGCATGCGCATTAATAATGAAACAGCGATCAGTTTTCAATCACTGATATTATCGAATATCAATCACAATCACACCAGTGAGTCAAAAGTAGCATTTTTTCTCATCACTAATTCAAACAAACATGTGCGTAAATGAATGAAATATCATATATATTGGGGCATTTATTCACTCACGCTACTTACTTATTCTGATATCTCGACCACATTTTGACAAAAGACCTAAGAAGACCTGAAATAGTGCTACGACGGTGGATAGTGTTGTATCTATCTAGTATGACCCTGGAGTCAGCTCAGAGGGCAACCCAGGACCGGAATTTGTACAGTTACATTATGTGTCGAGTCTATCTGATTGAGGCCACCACATATCAATATTGACATGAAGGAGAAAAGAAGAAGAAATAGTCGTTAATCCCGCCAATATGGCATACAAAATTCTTTACGTCCCTGCAACCATCTTTGTCAACTTCGGAATAAGCTATCCGTTTACCGACTTTTCAGGCAGGCCCTATGGAAGAACTACTCCCTTGCTAAAGCAAATCGCTTTAGAAATGGATATTTAACAATAATATGCACGGGCAGCCGCCAAGAGAGCCGGCCCTAGCACAGTCCGCTTCCCGATCAATTCTCCGGCCGACGCTTCACGTTTTCACTACATATATATTTTCTGTACTGTGAATCAAATGGCAATATACGTCTGTCAACTGTAACTAGCCTTTATTGTTCAATATGTTTTAGCCACATTCACGCACACATTCAAACACACCCCGTGATATCATCCCCAAACGAACACGTGAGTACCGAGAGTAATGAGCCCAAGCCCTCACACATACAACCTTTTTTCCCCCAAAATTGTATTAATGTATTTTCTTATATATTTTTTATCGTATCTGCCTTAAATCCTTGCATATAATACATAACTATTATATTTTAGGCTATAATTGAATATAAATTGAGTACATTTAAATAATTAATTCCAATTATTAAACGAATGCAATTTTGTGTACACATGAAGTTTCACGACACTCCACTCAGCGCCGACATTATACGTTTTACCGCCATAGGCAAGGTTATTTTTTTCCACCCTAGTAATTTAAATAAAGATAATGTTTTAAATTTTTGTAAAACCATCCTCATAAATTGGCCGCCCCCTAAATCGGCCGTCCGCGCGTCGCACGCGTTAGGGACGATATTTTAATAGGCCGGCATTTCTAGTATTTTTTTTAGAATTGTGATATATGATATTATTAAGAACTGATGTAGGTATATAAATATATCAGTTAAGGTAAATATTAATATTTTTATAATGTGGATGCGTTTACTGGGCACAACAGTGAAACGCTGTCAGATCGATTTATTCTCAATGTTTACATATAAAAGAAAAATATTAAATTAAATGTATCATTTAGAAAGATATACATTACACTACACCAACATGGTAAGTTAACGATACATTTTCGAACTTATATGTTTCACTTTCAAATTAATACATCTGTCGTTCCATTATTTTAAAGCCATCTTATTTATATTCCGGTAGCAACAGTAATATTTATAGATAAATTGATTTTATATGTATATCTTTCTAAATAATACAATTCATTTGTATTAAAAATATCACAGACCTATGTTCTGTAAAATTGCAACTTAATAAGAATGTGTTCTCATTAAAATATACATATATATATATATATATATATATATATATATATATATATATATATATATATATATATATATATATATATATATATATATATATGTATATATATATGTATATATATATGTATATATATTTATATTATCTTATTATTAAAAAAAAAGTCATCTTATTATTCTGTGAATTCTTTAATAACATTTTCTTTGTAGTCATATTTTAAAAGGAACATGAATATTACATTTTCTTCGAAATATGAATTAAATTAATATGTAACCTTTTTGTTCTGAACATATAAAATATTTCTATAAATAAAATGTTATTCGGTTTTATAACGTATAAAAATAATAAGTACCTAGTTAAAGTACCCAGCATTACCCGGGCTTTACGCAGAGTGAAGAGGTTTCATTTAGGGGGTTGAGGGTAGTTTTTATTCGAAATCAGATGTATACAGTAATTTTCCTCTTATTTTGAAAGTCAAGTGTACAAAATTTCATCAAGAAGTAGAAACATTCTGCTTTAAGCGGTGGGAAAGGGAAATGGGGGTGGAGTTTCGAAATCTCATATAGACAGTGACCTTTTCTAGTTTTTAAGGTCAAGTGTGCTAAAATTCATCAAACTTGGAATAAAACTATAGATTTGTATAAAAAACAAACCCAAATACATAAAAAACTTTGTATATGTAGACGTTTTATCAATGTCATCATGAGATAACGCTATCAAGAAATCATATGAATATCCGGATAACAGAAACTCATAAAAGTGACAGCTTGTGAGAGACATACGTCAATTTACACGGAAATTTAAATCTAAATAAATAATTATTATTATTAAGGCAAATCTATGAAACTAGGTTTAAAATCTATTTTTGTTTGATACATTTATTTAAAATATTTTATTAATTACAGCCTCATAGGACAGGGTAGACTAATTCTTTAATACCTATATATATAATAATAGATGGGCGAAAACATAATTGGCGTTTTTTTGTAAATAAAAAAATTTAATATTATTGTGACCGACGCAAGTCACCGATCATAGTGGTAGTGACGATGGTATCGGTCGGGATGGAATAATAAGAGGAAATGAGTGGACAGGTAGTTGGAAAGAGTAGGGAATAGAATGGGGAATTGGAAACAGGGAATGAGGAATGATGAGGGAACCCATCGATAGCGGACCTTATCCTGAAGTTTATCCCAATGAATAAAACTGTCACTGCACAACTCTGATGAACTTTACCGTCTACAAAACAACAAAATCACAGCGGTATATGACACTTCAACTTCTCGACGTAGTTCACAAGAACAAAAAAAGGATAATTCGAGCTGATCGATAGATGTATACTGAACTAGTGATCCACCATAAAATGATAGCAAGACTTCCTCTCCAAATCTCGACGAATTTAACGAATCCAAAACAAACCAGTCGAGCTGAAGGAATAATGTGTACTGAAGAATAGGCTAAGTGACACGACAAAATAACTAAAAACTGGTGACAATAATCCTATACTTAATAATAATAATTTTATTTCAAGTTATTGAATATATTATAAAGGTAAAGAACGACGTTCTATCCTCTTCACCGGCTAGTCAGTGGAGAACATAAGAACGGCGGGTTCTTCACCTCAGAAACGTGCACCCACCTTAGTTTGTCACTTTCTGCCTTCATCTTAAATTGGAAAAAAATATTAATAATACTTGGGAGAGATAAGTGAAAAGATGTTTTACATTTACTAATGGAATCTAATTTAAAAAAACACAGATTAAATAAGAACACATCACAATCCAAATTTATAATCCTAATTTCGTCGTGTTGAGCGTAAGTTCGTCGTTCTTCTGGCAGGCTGGTGACAACAAGATTCACAATGTTAAGAAAGATGGTATAACCTTCAAATTTATGCTCGTTCATGCACATTCCATTTTGAGTTCTACCAGTATTCCAAGACGACCTAGTGAGATTAGTAGAAAGAATTGTAGAATATAAGTTTAATGAAAATGAATGTAGACCGAAGGGAAACATTCCATTCCCTGAAAAGATTGTTCAGCATGCGATTAGGTTAAAATAATTTACAGTAAATTATGCACTAGTGATTGAATTATGATCAAAGTATTTACCAATATTTAAATATGTCCAAGAACACAATTACTGGATTTTTACCTATAATTTACATCAAAAATCAGATTCTCATTGAGTTTACTTATAGTATATGCTGTTTCAAGAAAAATGAATTATCAAATTTGGTCCATAGATGGCGATTGTGTAGTGGTACTCGAAACGAGTTCATATAATACCATATATACAAAAAAAAAATTGATAAATATGGAGATTGAAGAGTGAGAATTAACATTCACCAATATATATATTAAAAAGAAATTTAGTTCTTAACTGAAATTGCTACAATGTTGAAAGATGTTGAAATTGACTTAATGATCCAAAATTATTGGATTATTGTTTATAAATACTTTTAGGATAGGACTTGTGGTAGAATTTAGTTGGGTTTTTATAATATTTTGAATAATTTTACATGCTATACTTATTTTTAATGATTCTAAATTATTTAATTTAAGACCAGCACTTTGTATATCGCACACCTAGATCAAAACTAAAACAACCCAAAAAGACATTTTTCAGTAGAAAAAATAATAAAAACATTTTTCTTCTATTTTATTGCTAATGTTATGAAACTAAGTAACATTTTAGATCATAAATGTATCTTAAACTGGCACTGTTCGAGAACTGGGGCTAAGTTAGTTGCATATATGACAGAGTATCCGAATACAATAATAACTAAAAACTCTTGGTTTTTTGAGTTGTCTTAGTTTTGATCTAGATGTGCGATCTGTTAAACATACCTTATTTGACATCCTGAAGAAAAAAATGGTATTATATGGTACATTAAATTTATTATTTCAGTTAAGATAAGATAACAATGGCTAAGATACCAAAAATAGTATTAAATTCAACCAATTACACGTTTTATCTGAATTATTAATGATACTTAAACGATACAGTGAAGTTTTGGTAATAATGACTAATTTTAAGGCAGTGTAGAAGACAATGAAAAGAGTGGCAGCTGTCTATTCTATTGAAGGAGTTAAAATAAAAAGAAAATTAAGAGAAGGAAAAGAAAAAACTTTTTATTTTCAGAGAGAATGGAAGGAAGATGAGATGTGGATTAAATTAAAAGTGTTAAAAAACACAGTTATAATTAATTTATATAGATTGCGATAAATTTTATATGATGACAAAATTATATTAAAAATGCGATGTTTTGTAACTGCACGAAGACGTATAAACCTTTATAAATTATGAGTCATTCCATTCGTTCCGGTTGCGAAATTGTCGCAGCACTTTTAATTCAAAGCGACTCTAAAAATGTAAAGCGCGGCTTGCACGAGGAGCGGGACACGCGGCATTAGTGTCCGTAATCCGCCGGAATGGCTGGAAAAGTAAACAGGCTTACAGTTTGTCCGTCTAATTTTTCGGGATTAAAGTGTCCGTGTGTGGACGCCCCTTTATTTACGAGCTAGACGTACAGAATACATGTATCGGATTTGGCAAACAAACACATTAATTCATCAACTCGAACCTAAATATTGTTGAAAGTATTACGAAAGTGAAAATACAATGGAAACAGAAATTCTATTATGAATAAAATTAATTAATTGTTACAATCATCAGTTGATATTGTCTATATAAAAGTACTTTTATAACATTTTACATAGTGGTTTGATAATTTCTAATAACATGGCTAACAATTGAGTCGCACAGAGGCAAGAGTGGACCATATGAAATATTTCATATTTTCAGTTACATAGATGTACACTAATAGGTTTTAAAAAAATATTTTTTTATCGGCTTTATTTAATGTGCAGGGTTATACTGGGTGCAACATACTTAGTCCACAATACTTTATGGGTGGATATCTGACTAAATTACGAGTCAAAAATGTTCATGGAATATGTGCTTAACCTCAATCATGTCATTCGTAATTATGTGATTATTTCGATTATTAGAAAGGTCGTCGAATTTCGAGCTAGACTATTCTTTGTTCTATTACAGACTATTTTATTACATTCTAGACTATTTTTTCTTAGATGATTTAGGGCCTGAAGCAAAGACATAGATTATTAATTTAACAATTTCGCAAATATTTATTTTGAGTAACGAAGACTTCAAGCTAAAACAAATTGTTAAATTTCAAACAATAATATTTCTGTAACAGTACAGAATTTGCACATTTTCTTTAACATTTTCGTCGCGTAATTAAATCAAGTATACACCCATAAAATATTATGGACTAGATCTGTTACATCCTTTTACATTATATAATTATAATGATGTTAGTACATTTTATTTTTATTTTTAAGAACACATTATTATTGAAAAATTACAGTTTTTTTCAAAACGTTGATTTGTATTTTAATACAAATTAATAGTAAGAACTGAAATATTTTTTCGATAAATTGATTTCATCCGTATGTCTTTCTAATTGATACTTTTTAAAAAATAAATACAAATATGACGTTGTGGTTTTTTTTAATCTCTTATATCTCCATTTGATCACTTTGCAGACAGGCGACTATGCCGCTGTGCTACTCAAATTTAGTCACTCAGTATTTTAAACTGCTACCAAAAAAATCATAATTACATTTTTGTGCTATATGATAATTGATATAGATTTTTTCCTTTTTCAATATTAAATTAGGTGATTTTTTTATATTTCTTATTTTCATACGCATGCACAATCTAATAATTACTTCACTTTTATATTTAAATTAATGTACACTTATAAAAATATCAGTTTTGCGAATGATTTCTCCAATGTACACAAAACCTGCTTTGAAATAGGTACGTGGCGAATTAAAAAAAAACAAAAATATTATTATTGTAATTATATATACAAACATATAGTAAGACACGAAACAATAAAAATGACAGTTTTATGATATACTAGTGGAATGTTCTGCATTGTCCATGTACAACCTTAACATCTCTATCCAACCAAACTACCCGTATCCCCCAGAATTTGACATTGATGGATGTGGCAGGCACGGTAGAAATGTACGCCCTCCAAAAATGCTCCACGTTTCAGTGTCCGTCCACTGGGTAAACTACGCCTTCATGTAAAATGTTGTCTTCCTGACACTGAATTACAGCTATAAAATATGAACACAGAAATTTTGCTTCATTTTTGAACTTGACATTTATGAATAGTTCATTATACACGTAGATACATCAAATATGTAACTTTGAAAATAACAGCACCCTTCGATTTCATAAAAGTAGATAAGTTCTCTGTTAAACATACGCAACTGTGCACGTAGCGTATGTAAGACTCCATAAAATTGTTTTATGCAAAGTAAACATGTCAAGCAGGGTTATATAATGTATTTTTTTTTTTTTTTTTTTAAATTGGCGTTTCACCCTTATGGAGTGTTCTTGCCATTACCGAGTAATTTTATTTAATGTGAAGTTTCTTTTATATAATGTCTTCATAGCTGTTAAACTTGTATGTGGATAATTGTGTGAAAGAACTAGAATATATGAACGTAGGTGCTAAAATGGGCGATTTGATTATATGCTGTTTATTGTACACCGGTGGTGCAGTATTAATGGCGAATAATGAACAAGAATTACAGAAGCTAGTGAGTAGAATGTACGGTGTGTGCAAGGAAATCGACCTTATTATGAATATCATCAACATGTCGAAAGTGATGGTATTCGAGAAGGAGGAAAGTAAGACAACGTGCAAAATACTTGTAGGTAATGAATGTTTGAAACAAGTAGATAAGTTTGTGTATTCGGGAAGTATGATTGATAGTAACGGAAAAACAGAGAAGGATATCGAAAGAAGGGTGACTGCAGAAAATATAGTGAACGGCGCATTGACTGGAATTACAGTTAATGGGAACTTGTCAACTGAAGCAAGACTAGAGGTTCACAATGGAGTCCCGGTACCGACATTGATGTATGGAAGTGAGATCTGGAGCTAGCAGAAGAGGAATAAAAGTTCACTTAATGCAGTGGAAATGAGATCACTTGTGCGTATATGTAGCAGATCCATTTATGACAGAGTTAAAAATGAAGAAATTACGAAATAATTTAAAGCTAATCTTAGTATAATTAGTAAGATTAAGAAAATAATCTCTCATGTGGTATGGTCATACGGAACGGATGAAATTGGTAAGAAAGATATATGACGCAAGTATTGATGGCACCAGAATTAAAGGATGTTCGCGGAAGACTAGGTGAACCAGATAGATACTGGAGGATAATTATGTTAGAAGCCTCAATAATTGTCGAGCTTGTATGAATGTGGATGAGGCGAGAATATTGTAAATATTGGTGTTCTTCGTTTACTAATAATTGCTGCCTGTACCTTCTTAAGTGGTTTAGTTATCCTTTTTACAGTCCCAACTCTACCTTGCTCGAAGCAATTTAAATTTTTTTAAATCCTGTACCAATTAATTTTTACCGCATGTATACGACGTAGAAACCAAAAAACTTCAAATTCCAAATTTCAGAACGGTCGTGAAAACATATTCAGAATATAAATTTTTTGTCACGTATTAAATGAAAACTTCGCTACATATTATTTCCTCCGGCGTTTGAATAAATTTTTTTTTTTCAATAATTTACGTTTACTATAATAATTAATCATTTTATAAAAACATTAATGAACACAACACTTTATAACATCTTATCACCTACCATTTTACCACCATCGAATTTTAATTATTTTATTTAAATATGTACAAATATACCTTCTCGCGGTATTCTTATAGAAATATCAAAGATAGGAGATATAATTATTTAAAAGACGTTCATCTTAGCGTACGAAGAAGATATGTGAATTCACATATGTTCGTCTTCTTCGCACGATCCATGGTAATTTAGTCTTCTTCAACATTTATTGCACGTGGGTATTCTAGGCCTTTTGTGATTGCACTTGACTTTTGACATTTCGGTATATAACCTGTTCTAAAGAGGTAGCTTACTCTTAGATAGTCAATATTTCCTATTATATTGTACTTGATATTCAAATAAATTATAAAAAGTAAAATAAAAATAATATGATTACACAAACGAGACAACACGAAGTGTTCTTTGTAGGTACACATATAAATAATTATGCTGTTAACTCGCCAATATCGCGGATGCATCGGCTTGGTAACAAGTTGAGTTTCGTTGACATTTTTCGTTGCAGGAGCTGAACTGAAGAAATATTTATACGTAAATTATACTTAGTTTTTTTTGTTATATTTAAACTGCTATATTTAAACTGTTATATTTAAATCTTAATTAAAAATGTACTGTTATATTAAATTTGTTATTCTTATGTAAAGCCCACAAGGGCGTTGATAGAAATGAAATTTAAAAAATATATACATATAAGTTTTTTGTTATCAGCATAACTGTAATTATTATTAAAATGCAACACATATTTAGGTGCTTAGATTTGCCACAATATTTCATGTTTAAAGTTTTATTTAAAAAATAGATTTTATGGTGTAACACTTTTTTTTTATTTTTAAAAAGGTTAAATTTAAAAAGAAACTTGTTCACTCGTTACTTTTCAAAATGTTATGATAGATAACTTACTGATTGCTAATGGACTAGACAGATTCCAGTACTCCATAAGTTAGTATAATGGTTTTATGCATACTATAATTCCCGTAGTTCAAATCAGATTTCGATTAAACATTACTGAAAAATTAATCTTGTAGATATCTCGGCTAAGATCGACAAGCCTGATTTACCATATTGTCTGAAAATTAAATTTAGATGATCTAGAAGTGCACATATAAACAAAGAAGTATATTTTTTTATGTAATGTTTCTATAAATAAATGCATATCGTGAAAACTAATGTAATGTTTATTTTTAACGTTCGCATTTTTACTGAATTCGGTCTGCTTTCTTTCATTTCATCACCATTTCGTCTTTATGACTGCCTTTTTTTCAATGATACGTTGTACAATATTACATTGCGCAACTAAAATACTACCGACGCAAAAAAAACAATAAGAGAACAAAACTTTTATTTTGATTAACGAAAAATACACAACTTTTCTCATTTTTTTGAAAACAAAAAGATGTATCATCTGGTACATCAATCATCCCTAACGTGTCCATCAGCGCATGTTCCCTGTCCAGGTCGCATATTAATGCTGAAGTTGGCAAATTGTTAGACAATGGTAACCAGTTCGCATACATTTGATGCCCAATATATAGTTATCTGAGCAAAACTTCGTGGTTTTCCCACAGGGAGACACTGCTTCCAACTTCTGAAACTTGCGGAATTGTAACAATCGGGTGGAACTTTTTTACTTTTAATGAAATTTATTACATTCGCCTCGTTATAGACGGCGGATTGTCGCGTCAATGCTTCAAGTATTGATTTCCCGTATTACATATAAATAACTGTCCAGTCATACGTCTAAAACTATTTTAAAGAAAAGTTAATCATTAAATTAAGAGTGAATTTAAATCGATATCTTTTGAAACACGATTCGTGTCCAGGATCAAAAACGGATACACACAACTATAGTATTTTCTCAGGATAGCGCTTTTTCAGTTTAACTGCGCTAAAGATACAATGTACAATTTTTTTTTTCACTGTGTATCGATTTAAAACTCAATTGAAACCAAGAAAATATACTTGACTCTTTTGATACAAAGATTAGCAAATATGTTTGATTTTAATTCAGAATGTGATTTATGAAAATTGAAAAATAATAATTTAAATAATAAATTAGATACGTTTGTCTTATTATTAAAAATTTAACCCAATAAACGATTATTTGATATCTGCTTAAACCAAAAAATTGATATCACGTTAGGCGGTATATCTTTATTACAAAAGTCTTAAGAACTTATAATTTTGAAGAAAATGCCATACAGTTTAAAGAATCATATATTTGAAAGAAGCCAGTTTAATTGTGTAAAATAGCTATGTTCGATATTAATCCTAGGCGACACAAAAAGGTCTTATAGTTCTGAAGGTACATTCAAACAGAAAAACTAATGACTTCATTTATACTTCATAAATTTTCAAAATAGGAAATACGTTCTGAAATATACAACTTCATATTATCTACTATTATATCTTTGTGTGAGTTTTGTAAACTGAAATTTGTAAACGTATTTTTACAAGTATGAATACTATATTGACTATTTTAATAAGTTATATGCATTATGAACGATCACGTTTAGTACGCTTCATAATATGTAATGATTGTTATGGTAAAAGATTGTTAAGGAATTTTTTTTTTTTTATAAATATACATAATATTTACGAATTAAAGTAGCTTTATGAAAAACAATGCATGCTGCATTAATTTTTATATTTAATCTACACACATTTTGTTATTGTCTCTTATGAATTATATAAAATAAATTTTTAAATTTTCTTGCCTTTTTTTACTGCTTTTTCTTTCTACAGCTCTCCGTCTCTTACACTTTGCTTCCAATTTACCAATTGTTATCTAACCTTGACGTATTAAGAAGCGTAAAAATTTAGTTTATAAGAATAAAGATGAGAGGTGTTTCAATCTCAGAATGAGGGATCAAACGATGTACCAAACAGATGATCCGTATCAACAAAGATTGAATCTTGATAAGCGGTTCATAGTACTATCTCATCTAAGCTATGTTAAGGGTGCTAGAGTTCGAGGCGGCACGTTTTGTGTATATTTGATTTGAGATTTTGATATGAAATACAAACACTGAAAATTATTTATAAAAAAATATTTCATCATTCTCAGTAAAGTTTTAGACGATTATGATATTAACTTGAAATAACACGTTAATAACGACTGTAAAACATTCGAAAAATAATATTTGTTGTATTCATACATTACTCAAAAAATCACTAAATATAAATTTGCGAAATAATATACCTTGACGCGATAACTGCATACTTTTTAACTATTCTATTTATATATTTTTTTATTAGGTAAACATATAGTTTATTTGTATATACAAAAATCCTAATGAAAGCGAAACAATAATTTAACCAGTTACACGTTTTCTCAGAAAATACAGCATACTTTGAACAGTGAGGACAATTTAAAAATAACTATACTGTACTTTCTCCTCTTATGCAAGAAAAAGTAAACGGAAGACAGATAAAAGTTATAAAGAAGAAAATATTTCAAGGGAACGGGATGGTGAGGGGAAAGAAAAAAGAATATGAAAATGGGATAGGGAATAAAATCTGCGTGATAAAAATAAAATGAAGGCCATTAAAGCTTATGTATTGAACTTAGATTTAATTGAAGTAACTGGAGTATTGAAAATGTCTAGTTCGTTTGAATGTGAATTGAAATAAAGGGGAACTCGGTAGAAAAATGAGTTCTATTTGGCATTGGCGTTGCAATGTGGAAGGTTAAATGTAAGATTAGTTTTGGTTGACCTGGCTGGCACTCGAATGGATACGCGTTTTAGTAAATTAGGACAGTCTACTTTACAGTTAGATATTTTGTGTATAAGATCGGCCATGTCTCTTCGAATTTGTAGTGATAGAACTTTGAAAACGATACATGACTCATGTTATGAATGCTAGATAAGATTCGATAGCTATGAAGGTTAAGATATTTCAGGAAGCTGTTCTGTATATTGATGTATGTGGTATTGCGTATATTATATAAGCGACAGCAGATCTTGTCTGTTTTATTAATCTCCACTGCGTTAAATCTGTTTTCATATTCTCATGTCATAAAAAAATAATCTAAAATAAATTAAGAAATTTTAAAAATTTTAAGATGAATGAAACTGAGCCTGATTACACAGCATTATTTATGCGACAAAACACTTCAAAGACTTGGCACTTCTTGGCACTAGTTCTACTCTTCCCATTTTATTTCTTAATTTTTTCAGAGGTTTTGTGTTGTATGATAAATACAGTGTTTGTAAGTAAGGCAATATGCGAGGCTCTTCCTGATGCAGCAGATCCATATATGGGAATGTATTTTATTTTATTATATAAATAAATATTTTAAAATGACAGCTTTTTTTTGTATTTGCATGCCTGAACTAATTAATGTTTTAGAGCCAACTCTAATCAACTCTTGTATAGTGAAGACAAACAGAATTGTTTATGAAATGCAACACTATGGACAGCGCCGAAATATTGATACGTTAATATTTCCAATCACTTCAAAATAGACTGAGAATGTAGACATTCTCTTCCTCAAAATTGTCTAAATGGTGGAAGTCTAAGTTTAATGAACGAGCATTTGCGACGCCAAGCCCAAAGACGTGGAACTCTTTGCCCTTCGTCATAAGAAACATTGCATAAGAGATTTTATTTAAGAAAAGACTAAAAACGCACCATTTCAAAAAATCATTTTCATACGTTCAAATAACATGTTTTTAAAACTATAAATATATAGTTTATGTATAAAGCGTCCTTGGGGTGAAACTTTTTATAAAAATGGTGCTATAAAAAATAGTATTTGATACGACTACGTACGTATACACAGATTCTTGATCCGATACGTTTTATATTGTTTCATAGCCATGACATTTCTTTGTAATCGTTCGGAGAGTAGCGTTCACAGTAGTATTTCGATGTTTTACAAATACAACGACGATTTTTAAACATGTTGAATATAACAATTTTAGTAGAATTGTATTACGATGTTATATTCGGATCCGACGAATTTCTTTGAAGAGCCAGACATGAAAAGGCAACATTTACGTAGAATATTCCAGTGCATCGAATACGTTATTTTGTCTACATTGTTTTCTCTCTGTTCACGCTTAGCGAGGGCTCCCTCCGGAGTCAAATAAATTATCAGGAAGAACAACCCTGTCTCCAGAAGTTCCGGGGCGTTTGTCTTTCCAATGTTACAATGCGCTAAATATTTGACAAGGACCATCTAACTTCACGCAGAAATGCTACCCTACTACGATTTCCTTCCGAGCTGCGATCTTGCGCGATTTATGTCATTTTTGAATACCAGGGAAGAATTTTAAAGTACACTTTGGTGGGGGATTGCTTCAGTTTCAATTTTTAATGTGAACCTGGGAACACGCTAGGTATAGTAAGTTATCGAACAATGATAAATAAAAGTGATATCATACATCTTACGTACTATTCACACGTGGAAGCGTGCGTTTGTCACCTGTGCCGATTCCACATTTGTCCAACGGAGTGACCGGCAATATCTTTGGTGTCTGTGGTCCTATTTGGATCAAATAAATTGTATTCAACTTGTCTGACTACTCTAAAATAATAAACTTTAAATAAACTCTTCATAATACGAATTTTATTTTTAAAATAATCGAAAATAAGACGCCTCTCCTACTTTACTGCCTACTCACTCGGTTTATACTACATACAAGCATATTTAAAATAAATTCAGTGTAAAATTGTGAGTATTGATACATTTACTTTTTATTACATTACTGTCTGCCATCATTCTACGCAATCATTCCAGATATATAATCCGAAACCTATAAAAACAGTTAACCGACTTAAAAGCGGATTACAACTTCTATCTGGTACTTCTGAATGCATCAGTTTTATTTGCCTTGATTACCTTTTACCTTACCTTGATACCATTTACCTTAATAGCAACCTATAATTATTGTCATTTTTTACATCATAATCAATATCTTTCAGAGGTTCTAAAAAATATTAACACACATTTCTGAAGAACGCTGGTGGTGTTAAATGTTACCTCTTCGCTCAATCCACCTGTTTAACATATTTTCTATAGAATAGGCTCTCGCCTCACAATGGTATTGGGGAAGTACTGGAAATAAAATAACCTCTCATCATCGAATAAAACTTTTACAACTTCGAAATGCAACGGATGCTCAATTCTGAAATTTGTATCTCACGTAAATATTTTTTATATTTTATTTATTCACCATATAGAATAAATTATTTAGTTAATATTGAATTACTCCTACCCTGCTAAAAAATCTGTATCGAGACAGACATAGTTTACAGAGCATTTATGTAATTAGGTAAACAAAATAAAATTAAACAAAAAAAATGTCAGAAATAATTATATATTTTCTGTTATGTATATTATGCATACAAAGAAATCAGATAAATCAAAAAGATAACTTATGAAAAAATTTTACGCCTGTAAAATATGCGATGAAATCAATAGAAATGATAGTTTAAAAAAATTTATTAAATTTTCGTAGTTGTTAAAACCATAAAATATGCCAGGCAATTCTGAGAGGCACTGGGGGGATAAGATCCCGTAGACTGTATCGATTACAATAACGATTTGTTAATGCAACCCGAATTGGATTCAGGAAGGAAAATAATGGTAGGTGGATCTGGTCTATCTTGCTCTAAAGTCCTGGGTTGGGCGTCGTTTTCACCTCCAGTTGACTCGCATCTCTTTTAGTGAAAAACCGAGATATCACTGCACTTACGGAACTGTTGAGAACACCACCTCTTCGTGGTCCTAGCGTTACGCACAGCGCTGCTTTCGGACGGTAAAAAAAAGAACACAGATCTTGACAGTTCGGTGTCAGAAGGTAATCTGTTCCCACGTCGGCGAAATTCCTAAGTCATTAGTTGGCTAGAGCGGGATAGGTATATTAAGGTATATATACTGGAAGGACAAAATGCGCAGGGAGTAGGTACTCGACTTGCCTCAACAGGCACTAAAATATTATTCAAAATAATTCATGAGATAGAATTGAAATTCGCAAATGATTCAATATAGTTCTGCCAGCGACTTTGGCAACTCATCATTAAAACATTTACTGTTTATTGAACGTCTACCTTAATTTGATCCTTAGATAAACTAATGCCTTAATAGAAATTACGTACATACAATAATATTTAAAAAAATATACAGTCCACTTATTTTGAATAAATATTTGGTGCGCAATAAAGTATTGTCAATCTTTATTTTTTCATTTGTAAAATATGAGGTTGATATATCAGTTTCAGAAAGTGGGCAAAGAAATCTACGATAAAGAATGATTTGAAAATATGAAAATGAAGCGACAGCAAATCAGAATTCTGCTGGAATCTTTAATTGTGATACTAACCGTATTAGACTTTACAGTCACTAAAATAGGTGCTGCTTGTTTTATTCTAATTAATCTTTTATTAAATATTTAAAAATAATTTGAATTACAAATATATGTTATCGGGATTATGAATTATTGATAAAAATGTGAAAAAACGCTCAAAAACTGACCTAAGACAGTCGTTTTTAAGGGATTGAATCTCAGTGCTTACGCCGAAACATATATTATCAACATTTTGATAATATTTTTTACGACGGGTAGACAAAGAATACCAGGTATGCGTCCATGTATTGTGAGCCAGTTTAATTATTGTACAGATTTATATTATTATTTGTTTTGACTTATTTTCGTCTGGCGGCCTCTAGACAACGCCAGTAATTTAGCTATTTGAGGAGCGTTGCGCCTACCTATAAGTTTTATAACCCTACCCTCGGGTTTTCAATATTATTGTTGCTTATTATAAATGATAAATGGCGGTTTCAACACAGTTTAGAAGCGCCTCATTTAAAATTTCCCACAAAACGGTTGAAAACCGAAAACTTGAGGTGGGGCCCACCACCGCCGGACATGTTTTGTTTTGACCCACCGGGTGGTAAGTATTAAAGTACGACAATTATATTTATTTTAAGATGTGTCGTGGCAAAATATGTGGTAGATAGGACCATACAATATCTTGTTAATTGCAACTACCTCAAATGGAACTGCTAGAATGAAAAGTTAAATTTATCTTGGCAAAGGTGCGTTCAGTCCATTGAAAACTTGAGGCGATTGAAAGAATCGATCTCATTGAAATCGTAACCAGATGGAGTTGTTGGCTATAATAACTGCTTTTAAATATTAATATAAAAACACTAAAATTTGAATTTTAATCATTAAAAATTACTGATACCTAGGATAAATTTCGTTACAGTATCACGTGACTCATACCTATATGATACATGATACTCCGCAATCAGTTAATGTAACGGCTGCGTGTGCTACTTTAAATCCACACGCAATGTACGTAATTATCATCCTTGAAAGGCTTTTCATTTTAAATACCCTATACAAAAGCTGTAGTCTTTTCAAAAGCATGGATACAGAAAATAATATATGTATATTCATAACATAATGCCTAATTATTGTTACAGACTTCTACAGTTGCAGTCGTGAGCAAGAGAGGAAAACAGTGAATTCGGTCCACGAGAAAATTATACAACAAATACAGTAGGTAAGTGAAAATCTTAGAACCCTACAGTTATATAGATGTCAATATTTCTCAATATATCAAATAAACTTTGACATATAAAAAAAAAAAAATATTGAAGCAATATTAATACATAAAGTAATATTTGGTTACCAACAACTGGATTTATTCAAAGTTTTATAAATTTTAGTTATAAATCAGTAAATGAATAGACATGAAATAAAGTGTACATATATGAGAGGGGTTTGTAAAATTAATTGCGGGACGAGAGGCATTCTACACGCATTCTTTGTTGAAACATAAATCCGATTATGATACATTTATATAACATTAAAAGTATTTACATTTCGATAATTAAATCGTTGTGTAAAGAAGACGTCTTTTTTACATTTTTGCATATTATATTGTTAAATTTTCGTTCCAATCTAGTCATATATTTAAAAAAATTCGCGGAGCTATTTGATTGCGTAAATGGTACCAAAGTAATCACGGGGATGAATACAAATTGAAAATATTGAAACAAGGATTTTGTGTTAGTTCATGTATATATATTATATTTGGTAATCTGTGAGTTTAGGAAATCCATGATAAGAAGTTACCAAAAAGTAATACTAAGAAATATAGTTTGTCAATGATCAAACTATTTCCGATTGGTTTATGATGTTTTACTGCTTAGATTAAAATTTTATTATTTTATGCACACTGAGGGCACAAATTAACAAAAACAGATATTTTTTTAAAAATTATTAATTTCAATGAAGGGTATTTTGTAGCAATCTAGACAGCAGTGATTGACATATCAAAAACAAGTGTGCAGTGGGGGGGCATAATCCGTTATTTTGCGTATTGTTACTTGTGCGTTACTTGTGAAAAAAATTATGTACATTTGTCTTATGGTCCTGCTAAAAGTGCACAGTTTACTAATTACGAAAGCGACACATGCTTTAGATGGACGAGTATAAAATGAGAGTTTTTTTTATTACTTCATTTACATCTTAATGGTCAGCATTTTGTGAATATTAATGATAATATTTTTTTAATATATTATTTGGTTTTATCAATAGTATTGGAAGTTGGATTGATGGGCACATTGTTAAAGGAGCCGCCACTGGACGTGCTCAACTAGACAATATTCACTTAAAATGCGGTAAAATATTATGGTGGTCATGCTTGTTCCCCACGGACATGGTCGTATAAGAAATCACCTGACAGCCATATAGTCCAACTGGTACCCGTAGAAAACCAGACAACAATACATCGCGCCGCAATCAGTCCGAGAAAATCCAATAGAAAGTCAATAAAACCGACCAATCTTCTCCCAGCCAGATCCTCGGACACATCTACTTGCACTGCGCCACCTCGTTTAGTGAACTACGTTTATCTTATACATTTTATACTGTAATAAATAAGGGTAAATTTAATTTGTATATAAACTCACTAATCGTAAGTACTGTTTCACTCGCAGTCAACCTACTCTAGCTGTGCACGCAAATACTGAATCTCTAAATTGGTAATTTTTCAATCAATTACAGAAGAAGCGAGGAGGTATAGGGCCCTCGATTCTTACCTTTCACATCCTTCTGACACAAATAATCCCTATTTATGACACTACCAAGTCTACATAATCATTCACACAAAGTTACTAAAATATCTAAAAATCCGAAATATATTTAAAATAAGAATCCTTAAGAGAATTTTTGGAACAGTCAAAGAAAATATAGAGTGTGGCGTAGACGTTATAACCAGAAACGTGGAAACCTGTATGACGAGCTCAAAATTCATAAAACTAGAAGGGCTTTATAGCTGGGCCATGCGAATGACGCGCAACCCCCTAAATGGCAGCTCTATAATAAACTTGAAAGAGACCCAAAATGAGGTGACCATTCTTGGCATCAGTAATTGGCCGGAAATAACTCAGTACAGACACCGATGAAAGTATATTTAAGGAGGTTAGGATCCAGGCCAGGTTTCATAGCCAAGCAGGTGAAAGATCTGAAAATTTATCTTGTCTGTAACAGAGCCCAGGCTTAACTAATTACCAAACAGTATGTTGGAAAATTAATGATCTATTTATAAAATACTTCAAGAATGCTACTATAAAATATCATATTTGAGCCCACGCGAGTACCATAATATTAAAAAATTAAAGACTAAATAAATTCTATGCAAGTCTCATTAATTATGATATTTGCACAATTTATTTCTCAGTGCTTAATACTTTTTAATTAATTGCCATAAAATAATGCAATGTTGTAAATTAATATTTTGTAGCCCTTAGTGAATATTAACTAACAATAACTTAAAGCAAATCTATATTGCAAATTAGACGCAGTAATAAAATACGAAATACCATTTACACATATATTTACTTCCTATGTCATAGTCTCTTTGAGAGAAGGCAGAGAGAAAGAACCCTATTCTTCTATCTAGAAAACAACTCAAGCCTCATTCATATTCATACGATACTTTCTGTCTAGTTTAAAGCTTGTGTCAGCCCTGCACATGTTGATGTGACAACTCTACAATCTTGACCTAAGGGAGCAGTAGGGGAGGCGTCTAGTGCCACCACGAGGCTCGACAGACACATTGATGGGGGTGGAAAGTCAAGATTTATGATGAAGTAACACCCCTACAGTCTTCCATCTACCCTGAAGGCTTTCAATAATAATCTATCCCCTTGGAGAAACACTATTGGGGTAAAATAAAGAGAAATATTTGTTTGGAATTGTAAGAGACAACATTCAAGACAAAATTTTATTCGTACGATTCATATTGATTTGAGATTATTATGAGATTGCCTATGTTAAAATAATATTTATTGGTTCAGCATATGGATTTTAAATCATTTTAATAAAAATACAGAACAGTATGTATTTGAAAGACATATTTTTATCCTTTCCATATCTTCTATTATAATATAAATAAAATGTATTAATAATTAAAAAGATATATATAAAATCAATTTATCGAAAAAATATTGTTGTTGCTACCGGGATTCGAACCTGAATGTTTTCCTACCAGGGGAAATGCATTAACCGATTAAGCTACACCAACACAGTAAGTTGATGATAAATTTTCACTTTCAAATTGATACATCTGTCGTTACATTATTTAAAAGCCATCTTCTTTATATTTACGGAATCTCAAACACCTTTGACTAAAATCCGATAAGAGACGCAATAATTAATTGATAATTAATTTTTATAAATTATTGGATACATTAATACAATTTTTATATTTAAAGAAGAACACAAAACACATTCCTATTTTGACTTAGGTTCTGAAAAATTACAACTTCACAATGAGAATGTGTTATCCTTAAAATCTTATTTTATATATACGCAAGCATGAATATTAAGGTCTAATTTATAAATAGGTAAAATCAGATAGTGAATTTTTTATTTCCAAAATAGTAATATCGTGAAAGATCTTGATTCAATAGTTAAATAAAGTAACCAAAGCCATTATATTTTAGAAAATTTTAAAACATCGTATTTAATCAAAATGTATGTTTTTACGTATCTTGTAACAACACTCAAAATATAAAAAGTACATATAGAGACTATATCTATTCCTTTTAATTAAAAATTTGTTTTGGTAAGGTTTTAAAGAGTAACTACGTAAAATTGATTAAATATTTTACAGAGTATAACAGACCTTGTCCATAATACTTCATGGGTGGATACCTGACTAAATTAAGAGTCGAAAATATTCAAGCGATATGTGCATAATCTCAACCATATCAGATATATACTCATTTAAAAAAAATCGGAATTATGCGAATATTTCGATTAATTTAAATATTATAATGATTCTAAATTATATATTAAATTGAAATTGAAGGTCATTGAATTCCTAGTGAATTTTTGTTACATGATTTAAGGCCTAAAGTTGAAATTAGATTAATAATTTAACAATTTTAACACGATTTTGTAAAAATTTTGAACAATAATATTTTCCGTAACGATGCAGAATTTGCACATATTTTCCATTCGTAATTTAGTCAGGTATCCACCCATAAAACATTGTGGACTAGGTCTATATATAATTAATATGATCATTTTTAACTGAGTCATGTAATAATACTATTAATTTTTGTACAAGTAACATATTTGAAATTATCATTTTTGTAATTTACATCTTAAAGTACCACATAATTGGAGATAAAACGTAAATACAATTGCAACATATTTTCGATGGATTAAAATTACAAAATATCACAACCGTGTTGTTACATAATTATGAGATAATATAACAGAAAATTTACAGATTTAAAAAAGAAGTGACATACACACTTAGACGCACACATACGTAACGAACATAAGTACGCTAAAAAACTTATTGTTTCTTGTTTTTCCAGCATAAATAACTCCCCGATTTTCCACCGCTACTGGTGGAGCACTAGTAGTACATTGTCTTGCCATTTTATTTGCCATCATGGCGTGGAGTGGTCAGCATCGCGTGTTCGCTATTAAAACGTTTTTTAAAAATTGTGATTCTATTACCAACACGCAGTGATTATTTTGTACACACTTTCGGCTAGGTCAACATGGCACAGTACTTGATAAGAAGACAATTAAGTAATGGGTGTCCAAGTTTAGGGTTACTAGTTCAGTTAACAAATGGCTGCAATACCACTGGAAATGACAAGAAAAGTGAAGCGGAGTTTTAGGGAGAGGTTGAGGACCTGCATGGGTTGTGAAGGTCGGCATATGGAAGACGTAATGCCCTGTTCTTTCAGAATATATAAAATTTTTGTATAATTTTGTTATAATGTCTATTTTATTAACCTTTCAAATCGGGGAGTTATTTCTGCCGGATCCTGTATACGTTAAACGTTACTTTTTATACCTACTCCGTCTGGGTATATTATTTTTTTATTAAATAAAAAATATTAAAAAGGCTTAACTTGCTCCCATTTCAGTACCACCCTGTGTCGAGTGAAAAGTATCTACCGAGGCTGAGCTTTGAAAAAGTCATATTTTATTCCGTTCACACATACTGAGGTGCCATCAAGCACACTTTATATTCCACTCTTTCAGGATACCGGCGCCATAGATGGCCAGCTCTTAGAGTATGATTTATCTGACGTAATCTTCTGGTCGTCAGACTACAACCACTATGTTATACATGCAGGTTATAGTCATGATCAACAATTGACGATCGGGAATACTAACTAACAAGCGTTATTAACATTTTGGGTTTGTTTTGTAGGGGGTTACAACTTCAAGAACCAATAAGTGAGAATTATCCATTCAACCAACAAAATGTACACAAGCTTTACGAATGATCGAAAGTGGTAGGTTATGTGGTCTGTTTGCTAACTGTATAGGAAAGCGTGGGAAACATTGAGAAAAAAATTGTTCTATTCATTTATTATTATGACTTTAAATGAGTTCTTTCGTTATACAGCTATAATATTATTCCAATTACAACTTAAAAATTTAAACGTAAGTTACAAAAAAAGTTTTCTAAAGACACACATTTGGTTCCAATTATCTCATGAGTTGGGTAATAATAATCATGTGTAATGAAAGCCATCTCTCTTATTTTAAACGACTTACAATTATTTTCGTTTGATTATTACAATAAACTGGCAAATATGTACGAATATTTACAAAACAAAAATAATTTTCTACCATTAAAATATTAAAAAACACAAATATCATCTTTCGGGTCATCACAACCAAAGCATTTAAAATGAGCCCAGTTAAAAAAAGCCGCTGCAATTATATATAAGTTCATAATTTTTTCTTGTTTTGTCTTGATTAGATCAAAGAGCAAAGATATAGTGAGAGAGTGGAGAGCCACCTAGGCTCCAATCACCTCAAAGTCCACCACTTTGAAGGTCCTAAAAATAAACTAAACAGACTATTTTATACTTTGATCCTTAAACTTTTACCCAAAAACACACATGTGACTATGGAATTGATAGAAAATACAATAAATCAAATACTTACCGTGATGTTAAAAATCGTAAATTTTTGTACTTACAAAAACTGGCACTTGCCAAGCGCAAAACACTCTTCCACTCATCACGCGCATACTCAACCTACTACGCAGATGATAGCAATCGACTGAATTAGTTGAACATTGACGAAAACGTTTGGGCTGTTTCCGATTACTTTGATCGTTGGTAGGTAGATTTTTTGTAGTGGCTTCTATTACCCCGCCGGCTTCCATTACCCCTCGTTACCCTGAGGGTCAAAGGTTTGATTAACAGTAAATTGCACTCTTAATCCTATATAATAATGTACTAAATATCGGGTAGCCGAAAATGAAATAAAACAAAATATGACCGTAAAGTAAAAATGAAACAACATATTATGCAGAAATTATCGCGTAACGTAAGTATTTCAATTTTGCAATACGTTCCATCAAAATAAAACAAGTCGATAATTATAAAGTAAGTACTGTCAATATTAAATTAGATATTTTATTTTTTGTTCGATGTAATTCGGTATTCACAAAAAATGTATAAAAATAAATATTTATAAATAATATAATATTTAGTTTTAAACCATTTCATTAAGTACATACTAATGTCAAATAGTTTCGGTTGAACCCAACCTTCTTCAGGTCAATAAAGTACACTTTTTATACTATATTGTCCTGAAGAAGGTTGGGTCCGACCAAAACTAGTTGACATTAGTGTATGTACATAAAAAAGTGGTTTAAACTAAATATTATATACTAATTAAATGTATATAATAGAAAGATGTATATATAAAACCAATTTTATCGAAAAATATTGTTGTTGCTACCGGAATTCGAACCTGGATCTCTTCCTACCAGGGGAAATGCATTAACCGATTATGCTACAGCACACAGTACTTTTGATGATAAATTTTGGTATCTATATGTTACACTTTTCAAATTAATACATCAATCGTTCCATTATTTGAAAGTCATCTACTTTATTTTTACGGAATCTCAAATACCTTTGAGTAGTCCGATAGGAGACGCCAGAATAAATGATTTATTTTTATTAAATTTTGGTCACATTTATAAATATTATATTATTTAATTAATTTATTTGTATAAAAATATATATAACTTAGTTGTAAGGATTGTGCTCTATTTTATATTGGTAAAACAGGTCAAAATTTTAATGTAATAGTAAAGGAGCATTTGAGATATTTACTTTTTAATCATTTGGAAAATGGTCATGGTTTTGATAAAAATTTGGGATTATCTATTTTGCATGTAAAAGATGTTGGTCATTAATTTAATAATTTGAAATCGTTGGGAGTTAAATAAAGCTTGTAAAACTAAAGTCCCATTCTAAAAATTTTCCCTAAATATTATTCTCATATTTTTGTATCAAGTAATAATTTAAGTTAGGTACAAAATTTATTTTTTAAATAATTATTGTTTTTTTTTAATAGATTTTGTTAAAGAAACAATAACACATATTTTTGATTAGTTATTGACATCCTGAAGAAAAAAATGATATTTTTAGAAACCGGTAGATGTATATTAATTCATTAATTGGTTAATAAAATAAAGTTAACAATTAAAAATAAAGTATTTAGGTATATATTCAAATTTTATTTATTATTATAATAGCTCATTAAAAGGTATTGTAACAAAATGCTCGAGACGAAGAAATTGTCTGAAGAGCAGCAGGTTGTTGCGAAACGAAGAAAATTTGAACGACAGCTATCATGACGCAGAATTTGTCGAATAAGCGAAGTGCCTAGTTTATAAAATGTCTTAAATGAATTTGTTCAATGAAATAATCAATGTGAGAGAGCTACTACATATGATTATTAAATAAATATTATTTCTTAATTTTTTTTTGTCAGATGATATATAACAGTCATATGTGAATTGTATTTGTTTTAGATTTTACAAAATTCGAAGTACAAACTCGGTGTCTGTTTTATATGTTGTCTATTTTTCATTGGTAGATTTGACCTATATTGAGAAATAGCATCAGATCGCGGGGTTGTTCATGCAACTCTAATATTTACCAGATACAGAGCCTTTAAACAGCCTTTGTATAAGCAACGTAAGCCCGCAGGGATTGAAATTAAGGCATACTATAAAATAGGTTCTCATTTGTGTTCATCTGTAAACGTTTCCTTTGTTAACAGAATTTTACTTTTAATTAATGAAGGAGAATTTTAATAATGAAAAGTTTAAGAAGTTGGTTTAGGGTGAACATTATGTTTCAGGCCGATGTTGTTTATAAATAACTAAGAAATAAAACACAAATTTTCAATTTAATTTTTATTTATCGATTACTTGGCTTATTACAATTATAAATGAAGTATTATATTGGCTAAATAGTTGCCTCTGGTAGCGGCACAAATGCATTAATATTCATAACATTATCGCACACTTAACATGTTATTTTAGCAATTTCATTTCAAATATTGTCTACTAGCATTGGAATTGTCGGTGACTTATTGGGCTAGACCATTCATTTCAAGTACTCCCACAGAAATAGGTCGGGAACCATCAAGTCAGGTGATCATGCGGCTGGCAAAAATTTCTCGCTTAATTTCAAGCGTAGCTCGGGCTATATGAGGTGGTTCCGTCCTGTTGAAACCTCATGTGTTTCAGGTCCAATCAACCGAATTCGAATATTAAGAAGTTGTCTAACATGTGATGATAGCGAACATCTTTAATGGTTACAGCATTGCCATTATTGTTTATATAAATTGTTTGAATACCTTAAACACATTGTTGAAGCATTAAATACTCTATAATAAATTGTAATTAAATATTCTATAGGATTAATAAATAAAAACTGATAAATATTTTTGAAACCAAAATGGTGTTTAAACAAAATCGACCTGGAACATAATATTCACTGTATTAGTATATTATATGGACTATATTACAGATTCAATCGATTCCTAAAATTAATCATTATTAAAAGCTAGCATCATTGAATTTATTATTCTCACATTGTTCAATAAATTATATACTTTTTAGTATAATCCAAATGTAAAAAAATTGGCTGAATTACCTAAAAAAAAATCACAGAAAGAATCTAACCATCGGGGATCGAACCCGAATTTTTACCCCACTGGGATAATGATTTAGAAATTGCACTATGTTAATTTAACATATGGTTTCTTCTATTTTATTGAAACATTAATTATATAAAGTTTGGCTTATTAAATACAAATGGATTTGAAGTCCTAGCATCATCTAGCGTTTTTTCAACAAAAGGTTTTTGTGATTTATTCAGTCGGAAATTCTACGTGAAATGAAATATTTAACATAATATTACTCAAACTATTGTTTACAAAACATGTTTTTATCAGAGATTCCACCAGCAAAATTTGTCATTTAAACCACGTTAGAAATAGCGCGTTATAAGATATTTGTCATCACCCATAATCAAAATCCCGACGGAGAAATTTATTTAGTATTTCATATATTGATTTATATATGTTTGATATACCTTGTTATTTATATATTCTAAACTTCAATTTCCTTACTATTTTATTTTATTTAAAAAAAAAATAGATAAACAAAGTGAAAATTGTAATAGCCAATATCGGTAATCGGAGTTCAGTTTCCGCCGGGGTGATTTATTTTATTTTCGCCTTTAATTAGTTTTTTTTAACTAAATTTATGAAAAATTTTCAACGAGAAAATTATATTGTATAGTTCCACATTATTAAAAAAATCAATCTAATCTATTACAAATATATATTTATATTTTCATTGGATTAAATTAAACCCACGGGTTTGATTTAAATGTGGAACCCACACGGGAGTTGCATAACTCTCAAAACGAGTATATTCTGCCCTCAGGTTGTTTAGAATAAGTTACACATTATGCAGGAGTGGTATGGTACGTGCGTTTGAGATATGTAATACATATTTTTTGCGGTCTATGGATTCAAAAAAAGTTAAAAGTAAGTACTTACTTATTTATTATGTCACACATTATGTTCTATTACATTCAAAATTGTTGTGCTGTATAATTTCATTGTAATGTGACATGCGCGGACACACGAAGTCGTGAACATAGAGAAACAATAACTATTATAATGAAGGATGCAGAATTATGTATTAGTGGTACAGTTTAAGATTTCTTAGTATATACTGAGTTAATCGCGTTCTTGTAACTATTTATATGTTTTATTCACGATTGTTTATGAATCTACAGACAGTAACAATTAGAAAGTAGTTTTATAGATTTATATATTTATAGCTAATGTAAGTAAATTATATATTTAGATTTATTTAGTTAAACATGTTTTTAGGGCAAGTGTCAGTGTAATAATGTTCTAACAAAAAACCTAGTTTTTTCCAAAAATTTACACATTATTTCTAAGAAAAGCTAGAAACCAAATTTTAAATAAATCTGTGAGGTTAATTTTGAAACATATATTATTTACCTGACTAAAAAAAATTACATTTCATAAATAATAATTTTCACAGAAAAATATTAAAATGTACACAAAAGATATTTTTACTATCCATATTAAATTTTCTATTATACAATATAATAAATATAGTACGACTTCCATTATCTGATAAATGATGTAAAGACTTACCGGAAGTGGTAAATTGCCTGGAAAATGTAAATTTTAATATTATATTGCGGGGCGGATATTACATTTTTAGTTGAAGGCAGATTTAAAAAAAAGAAGATTTGGCTTTGGGTGTTGCGGAAGGAATCGCAAAGTTGGAAAGTAAATATTGTATTAAAGTGAATGAAAATTTTGGTTTTCCTTTACTACAATAAAGAAAATCTGTATTTAAGTACGGGCTCGACAAAGCGGAAGTCTTTATCTGAAGCTAATCATAATGATTACCCTGAAAAATAATTTACTCTTCTTTTGTTCAAAAGGCAATACTTATCGTTTTTTTAGTATTATTATGCGTGATTTCTTATTTTATTAGTCGAAATGCATCAATGTATTGAATACATCTTATCATTTATCTTCGTCAAATCCACGCACTCTGAAAAAAATAGATTTTTTGTTGTTAAATACTTCTGTTATATTGTACATCAAATAAATTATATTTTCATAAAAAGCAATCACTTTGTGGTTTGACATTAAATTTAATAAAACACAATCACTTTGTATAAAACCAAGAATTTTATTAAATACAACGCCAACCGGTTTCGCTTAGCTCAAGCTTCGTCAGGCCGTATTAATAACGGATTGTGGTAGTGATATCCTTAATAACAAAATAAACTAATCTATTAGCCCTACATTAGGTATTTTCCATTTTTAAATCAATAAAATATTCGTTAACATTGTACTTTCCTCCTTCACCCCTTAATATTGACTTTAATTTTAGTTTGTCTCCCTTTTTCCCATACAAGTATATGCCCTGACGAAGTTTGAGCTAAGTGAAACCGGTTGACGTTGCATTTAATAAAATGCTTGGTTTTATACAGATTGATTGTATTTTATTTAATAAAATAGATTATTTATATAAATTAAATTAATCAACATGAAAGATGTACAAAAAAAAAACAATTTATCGAAAATATATTTTAGTTGCTACTCGAAATTTAACTAATTTAATTGGTATTAAAAATACCACAGAACTATGTTATGAAAAACTGCAAAATCATACAAAACAATAATGTATTCTCCGTAAAAATATATATTCTTATAAATAAAATCCCGATATATTTATATGTAGCATATATAGAGAAATTGATATATTTCATAGAGGTGAAGTGTTAATTTCCCTTGAAATGTAGGCATGTGACTTTTTTCTGAACGTAAGAAGGTAAATAAACAAGAATATTGTCAGATATTTGAAAATTAGAGCACCATTATGCTGCTCTATACTGAAGATAGGTAATAATTTAGATTATGTAGATTCTTAATTACTTTTCATGACGTTGGTTATTAAAAAAATATATTTTTTAATTCTTAATTTTTTTGCAGTAATTAAAAATAATGCCCCTTCACTAGGATGATCCTGTGACGAGGTGAGGAAGAAGTTCCAGTTCAATCACGAAAGTTTTAATCACCAGTATAGTATTCAACTTGATATAAACTATTTCAATACATCATTATCGAAGATTAATTTCTGATAAATTTTGAAAACCATGGAAAATATTTATAAAAGAACAATTAAAACACTAACCATATTTTCCAAGTCATTTTATACATGAGATGGCACGAGATACTATGAATAAAAATTCATTCCAGTATTTCCTATATTACTGTGATATAAACTAGTAATTCTTTTTTTTGTAACATAAACATCTGTTTGTATATTATGCAGACATTAAATCAGTATCACCGCGTGTGTGTAATTTTAAATTGTTTAATTTATTCTGTCTGCAATGATAATATTTTGAGAACACAATTCACCATTTTGTGCGCTTGTGTCCTAATGCCATTCTTTATTACATGAGAAATTACATAATAAATTTTTAAACTACACTTATTTTATAGAAAGTTAAAAATGTATGTATTCATGCGATTGATAAAGTACAAACATATAACTTACTTAAAATAAAGAGTGTTTCTTTTAGAGGTTTATTTTTTGAATTGACAACACTTTTTCTAGCGACAGCCAATTTGACAGTTCAGTTCGCGAAACTTACCATGCGCTACGTCCATTTTACGGTCGATATAATAGTCCATCCGACCAAGTAATTCGAATAACCATGGATTATTTTTGCACCATGGACAGTCTAATTGATAATACGCATCTACAGAGACATCGTACAGTGCACACCAAAGAAGCCGTTGCTGCAGTGAAACGTAATATTGAAAGGATCCAAATGATCACCATCATGCACAGCAATTGGAGCTGTGTCCATCCACTTTATGGAATATTTTGCCAAAAAATCTTGGTTTACAAGCTTACAAGATCCAGCTCGTGCAAGAATTGAAGCCACTTGACCATCGTGTGCGTCGTACGTTCGGCGAATGCGCCGAAAACGAGATCGCTCTTGATCCTCATTTTCAACACAAAATTTAGTTCAGCGTTGAGGCTCATTTTTGATTGAATGGCTACATCAACAAACAAAACTGCCGAATTTGGTGTGAAGAAAATTCATGAACCATCCACAAAAAATCTTGGTCCATATTTCTTCAAAAATGATGCCGGCCAGAACGTTACAGTTAATAGAAAGCGTTATAGATCTAAGATCATTGACTTTTTCGTTCCCCAATTGAAGAGTTATGGTTTTAATAAGACGAAGAAATATGCTACCCAGCGTACGCCACAGTCAATTTATTAAAGAAAGCATTCATTGAGCGCATAATTTCGCGTAATGAATCTGTGATTTGACCTCCAAGATAGTGTAATTTAACACCTATGGATTATTTTCTCTGAGGATATGTGAAGTCGCTAGTCTACGCGGATAAACCAGACTTGGAAGCCAACATTCGTCGCGTTATTACCGATACACGACCCCAGCAGCTCCAAAAAGTGCCAGATTGCGCTTTGTTCGAGCCAGCCGCGGCATCTATATGCGCGAAATCATATTTAAAGACTAATGCCATAAAATTATCTTTCCAATAAAGTCATTATTTTATTTCAAAATTCTATACCTCTAAAAAAACATCCTTTACAATTGTATTTCTTTTTATGGATTTTTGCAGAAATTCTTCGTATGGATGCAATCCGTGAATACTTGACTTGTGAGTCTGAGTCACTCTTCACAAAAGAGGATGATTTATTTTCTTAAAAATTCTCACAGACAGTCGTTTATTTTGAGTTTAGACGGACTGCTGGAGTACTGGACCAGTTTAATCCGGCAACATTCCAATAAAAATAATAATTAGCAAGATGTGCCATTTAAATTCACAATACACAAATTCAAAATTCACAAATTAAAAAATTCACAAATTCATAATTCTCATAAACAAATTTTGTTTTTATTCAGCTTCTTTTTAGTTACTGGGTAATTGTAATTCTGACGCAGATTTTTGCTAACATAGCTATGAGGGTTGATAAGTACTATCCTTTCGCACGTGAGATACGCCATCAATATTGAGGCGTATGTATAGCCACAAGAAAACAAGGGTGGATTGCCAATCTCCGCTTCTCTCAACTGGCGATGATGATGATGATGATGAGGTCAGAATAAATGAAACACAGAAGACGTTCGATCTAGGGACACTGCGGCGACATAATCGTAGTGTTCTTCGTTTTATTTCAATTACAAACAATACAATAATTTTAAAGTTTTACATTATTATTTGTGAACTTGTAATTTTTTCAGAACATCGTTCTGTAATATTTTATTACAAATTAAATTGAATTAATTTTAGAAACTATTTACGAAGAGATCCTGGTTCAAATCCCGGCGGCAGTTAAAATATTATTTCGATAAATTGAGTTTATCTGTATGTATATCTTTCTAATTGATGCATTTAATTTGTATTAAAATACAATAATGGATTTTATGTATATTTTTCTGGTTGATTAATTTTTTTGCAATAAATACAATTTTTCATTCATATTTTTCAATAAGGCATTATATTATATACCGTCTATATAAAAAAATAAAAGAATCAGACTTTATAGTTGTTAAATAACAGTTAGTGAATTTTTATATCCAGACAATTTTAATATTATTTACAATAGCGACGCTTGAATTGGTCTACAGGTATAAATATTAATTGAAGTCATAAAGTAAATGTTAATGTTGGAAAAACAACAGACTAATTTCAACGGACTGTTGACTGTGGCGTAAATTAGTTGTTCGATTTTTTAGTTTTACTTTAACTTTATTACATATATATATATACATTTTAATTTTATTTTTTGCCAAACTGCATGACGGTTTTGTAAATAACATTTTTTTTTATAAATGAAAGGGGAATATAAGGGGAAAAAATCAGATAAGGTGTTAACGAACTAAAAGCATGCATTATCCTACACCTAATTGGTATGTTAATATAATATATAGTAATTTCCATTTAGAGTGGTGGGACATGCTTATAAATTATGTTATAGTAAAGTTAAAAGAAATTAGATAAATTACTTAGAAAGATATAATGAAAAAATCAATCTTTCGAAAAAATATACCATTTTTACAGAGTGTAACAGACCTAGTTCACAATATTTTATGGGTGGATATCTGAATATAATATAATATAACAAAAAAAAAATTGAGAAACTACAAATTAATTTGCAATGATTGCAATTATTTTTATGCAGGTAAATTTTGCAGAGATTTTGATATTAGAATTAAGGAACCTTTGAGATGCCTAAATAACAATATCTATTCAGAATTTTCCAATCACCTTTTGGGAAGAAATCATTCCTTTGGTGTTAATAAGGGTTATAAATTATACATACAAATATTTGGGGTTTTCAGTTAGATAAATTTTAAATTTTAGAAATAAGAAAAAGTGTTAATAGCAAGCTTAATATTATAAATAACCAAATCCTCTTTGCAAATAGTCATCTTTTAAATTTTTTTCGTATTAGTTCTTACTTATTCGCCATTTTATATATTTTATCCATGCTTGGATTTTTTAATTTCAGTATACGTTGTTTCCTGAAGATGGTACCATTGGTATCGAAACGTAGAATAATTAATAAATAGTGGTTTAATCAAAGTATTTTATATAATTATTAATACAAAATGAGGCTACAAAGTTATTTTGCAAATATTGAAGAAGGTTTATAAGTCTATTGATTTTGTTATTTATTCTTGGCACAAGACATTCTCTCGTTCTCTCACCGTACACATTATTCGCGATCGGTACTCTCGTGGTTCGACCCGACGATTCGGTTAAGTGTGGTTTGCGTGTAACAGGACGTTGCACGTATACTTTATAAGAACGAGTATATTATGTTTCAGACGTATCAGAAAACGAACTATGCAAAACGTCAAGTTAAACGATAAGCTTGTTGCAACAAACACATTTTCATCACCCAACTTGTTATGTTAAAATAAAGTACTTAATCATTTGAGTCGATTCTACCCAGCAATGAAATTGTTTACTTTAGCTGTGGAATAATTAATCCAACAATGGGACGCCCAGCTCCCCGTAGATCCGGGTTTAACCCTCGCGTTGTGAATGTTTTATTGAATCCATCCGATTGTCAGTTATTGAACCATAAATCGACAAATGTTTATTAAAACATCTAGATAAATATTCAGTCGTATAATGGATTATTAAGATTTGTGCAAAAATATTAAAAATATGTTAGTGTTTGTTTGAATGAAATCAAAAGGATTAAGCATGTAAATGATAATCCGCCCCCAAGTCGGCTTATCATTTATTTTAATGTATTTTGATAAGCAGAGCAAATTAAAACAAACAGTACTTTCATGAAAAATCACTGAGTTTATCGTATTGGACTTTATAATGATTAATAATATTACTGAATGCTAATACAGAGGTCGGAGCTTGGTTGTTAAACGTTGTTAATCGACGCAGGAACGAGAAAAAACTGGCGACTTAGCGAAGAGACTGACTGGTGGCGCCAGCTGCCTTCAGTACTGTTCGTTGCTGCATGTGCTGACGTCACATATTAGTGTTCTAATGCTATTTCGCAAATTCTGACCACTATTAAGTCCTGCTTACCATAAGTTCACGTGAATAATTTTTCTGCTAAAATACAATACAATTAAATATAATTTTCCCTATTGTAAGTAGATACTTATTTTATTATCTTAGTACTGCGTTGAAAGAAATTCTTGGGATGAAAAGGCGATTTATGAATTTTTATTTACATTTCAAATTCTAATTTTAATTTAGAATTCAAATGTAATATTTTTAAATATAAATTGTTCATTAACTGTTTTCCTTTCACGACATTTTGCCAATTGAAAATCAAACTATATATCTCAGAACAAGTTATACAATGATACAAGTCTAATGCACCAAGAAAGTTGATACTTGTAAACATTCAGGATATTTTAATTATAAATATTAAAATATGACTTAAATATTAAAGCAATATGGCTGAAGAAAAATAAACTAAAACAAAACTAAATTCAAGAACATTGAAAATCAAAGAATACTAATCACACCAGCAATTATTATATGAGTAGATGGTGAAAGTCTGAAGGAAGTGATTGAAATAAAATATTAGGGAGTCATAATAGATAAAAAATTTAATCTATCGCAAAATACAAGACACGTGACTAAAAAGATTGATAAAAAATTTCACTTTTGGGAAAGATCAGAAGATTCATTAGTACAGAGTCTTTCAAAATAGTAAACGACTTAAACTCACTTAACTTAAAAATAAATATACTCAGATCAGTTCAATGCTGAAAGAGTTCAATATGATGACCTTTAAGCAAAAAATATATTTTAATGGTATTTATTTATAAAATCCTCAATATAATTCTAAATATCGGCGGAATTTATACGAAAAATTGATGAAATTCAACATAAGCACGAGCGTCGTACGATAGACTGAGACCAACATTCAGGAAGAAGGCTAAATCTCAGAAATCGATGATGTATAGTGCGATGAAGATTTTTAATGAAATGCCAGATAAGAAAGGAGGAGAAATTGAATAGATAAAGCGAAACTGACCAGATATGTATAAAAGATAAGTTTTAGTAAAAGAAAAGACTTTAATATTGTTTATATTAGAGCATATATATGAATGCTTATGTATGCACTAGGTTAAGAATGAAATAATAAAAAAAAAATATATAGTTAGCTAAGTAATAATTATAATTTTTTTTTCGTTTTATTCGAAGATGGATATCATAAAGTTTTTATGATGCTTAGTTTGTGATTCATTCAGTACTCAGTTCAGGTAAAGCGACGCTTAAACACAGAAAGACAGTAAAAATGACAAGCTCGATAAAGTAACGACATTGAACATACTGCGTGGGAAAAATATTGACGGAATAGTAAATCGACACATGCAGCTGATTTATCTAGCATGCCAATCATCCCATGTACAGTTTTAGTGCCCGTCTTAAGACGGGGTTTAAATACAAGCCGTCATATAAAAGTCGAATACAATAATACCGATTTTTCTTTCGTCATCAATTTTTGTAATTATATAGTACTTTTACGAATGAAACATATATTAATATATAATATATTTCTTGTGCTAGTGTGGGTACACAATAATATGTCTTATTTATATTAAACAGATAATATAAAGCACAGTGAAAAAGATTAAAAAAGAATCGCTTACGTGGTTTGGTCCTATGGAACGAATGAATGAGGAAATAATAATTCCGTTTGCAATAAAATCTTACGATTTTCTGAAAAATTCGACATCATAACTCATGAACATTCCACACAAAATACAACTCACAATCAAAATTGTTGTCTCTCTAACTGCTGGATTTTAAAAACAATAAATAAATTTAAATACATTGGAGTAATCATCAATTAAAATATTGAATGGAATAATCAAATTTGTCAAATTGTTAAAAAGATTAGAAAGTAAGTAATGTACATTTTGTAGATAAAAAATTGTAATTAGTATTTATTTATTCAATCCATATTACAACATGCTATCATTAGTTGGGGATCGGCATGTAATATTATCCTGATTCCAGTAAAAAAATCACAAAAACTTATCATAAAATAATACTAAAAAAACAAAAAGACTATTCGATAAAATTACTTTTTAAAGAATTTAAAGTTCCAAAATTTTGTGATCTATTTAAAAAAAAAACAATTCTTCAAATATGAAAAGAAAAAGAAAATAACATTCAATTACTGAAAATCGTTTAATACTAGGTTTAAAATTGAATTCTAATTCTCAAAAATCAACACATCATTTGCATAACACTACTATACGCACCTAGGAAAAAAATATTTAACAGCTTAACAGAAAATATCAGGAAAATTAATGATAATATAGAAATAATAAATGCTATTAATAAACACTTTAAAGAAAAACATGTACTCCTAAACTTATAATATTATTATATCTCTTTTGCTATTAATTAATTTATTTTATTATATGTTAGTTATAGTAAACAATTTTTTTTATTAATATACACTTCCACTTTTCTGCATAAGTATTTATAAGCTTTCAAGAGAAGTTTAGCATGAAAGTAAAAAAATATTGGATTGTATTATTGTACTTAAATATAAATAAATTTATTTATTTTATTTATATATATATATATTGACATACATATTTTTGTTCTGACAGAGGTAGATACATAATAAACATTCTCATAGTTTATTGTGTGGGATGGAGTAGACTTCACCTCTGATATATACAGCGTTGTCCTGGCTACTTTACTAGACTGAAGTTTTTGTTAAAGTAGCCAGTTTTTTTTTTCGTGCTGTTGTGGTGTTATTTATCGATAGGAATAAAAAGAGAATTACAAATATGTATAAAAAAGTAAAAATAAAATAAAAAGATAATAAAAATATATGTAGTAGGAGAGCTGTAGGACTAGTGAACTATTAGTGAAGTTATTGTATAAATTATTTTAGAATATCGGATATCCATGCTTCTGATTCATCTCTACCTGATTGAATCATATATTGGGCCCATATTTGTGTAATCTTATTGGAATTATACGATTTCCAGTTAGTACTGAGTGTATTGTATAGTTTAGGAACTATAAACACGTAGAATCTTTAATAAAATGTCGTAATAAAATAAATATAAAAAAAAATAATAATAAGAAAGAAATATAACGCAAGTATTAAGTTTTACATATAAACTGTTTATAGTTCTACGACTATCTTTTTTTTTTTAAATTTATTATTTTCACTTATGGAAATAACTTTTTGAAAAGGTGGGTTTTTAGTTTCTTCTTAAATAAAGTCTCTAGTCCAATGTTTCTTATGACGGAGGGCAAAGAGTTCCACGCTTCTGGGCCTGCTACCGCAAATGCCCGTTCACTAAATTTAGACTTCTGGCAACGGTTGGTCGGTTCTACAACCCTTCCTGCAGCTGAAGTAGAGGCTGATCTGAGAGTTTGACGTCTACCATTCAAATTATCTGGGATATAAAGTTCTTGAAGATACAAAGGCGCTATGTTATGTGTCGCCTTGCACATCAACCAGCACAATTTAAATTCAACTCTTTCAGGAAATCGGATCCAATGTAGCTGATGTAAAAGGGATGTTATATGAGAAAATTTGGAAACTCCATATATTATCCGTGCAGCCGCATTTAAAATAGATTATAATCTATCCAGCTGAAAAATTGGCAGGCCAGCATAGATGCTGTTATAATAGTCCACACGTGGCACCCCAAATGCATGTATAAGTAGACGGGCTGCCTCAAGAGGAAGATGTCTCCGAATACTTTTAATCTGTCTTGCTGTCCATAGTAGTTCTGTTTTGTATGGATTCAATGTAAGTTTATTTTGTGCCATCCACTCGCCTACTTTATCCCCGCATCTTGCAATTTTTCTTTTTAGTAACTCTGTCTTACCCGGCTTATAGAAAAAATAAATTCATGTGTCGTCTGCATAACAGTGGGGCCATAATCCTGACGATATTATTATATATTCTATATCTTTCGTATATAAAATATACAATATAATGGTCTGAGAATAGATTCCTGAGGTACTCCGATGTTAGAAGTAGATGTAGGGGAGATTTAATTTTGAAATCGCACCGATTGCGATCTATTACAAAGATATGATTGTCGACGAATTTGTGTGAAAAAATGTTTGAATGTGGATGAGGCGAGAATTGTGTATCAGAAAAGTGTGATGCTCAATCCACTCTACCTTCTACAGCGGAGAAATGGTGTGATGATAAAATAGTAATAAATAAGCTATATAATACATAGCTACTACACATGGGACAAATGGTTGTTTTAGTGTTAACAAATGCTGTAAACACGATGGGGTGGGAAAATAAGGGATGCAGGAAAGGTGGAAGAAATTTGGTATACGGACAGATCAATAAGGGCTCACAGACCAAGCAGGAAGAACATGACCTACCTGGATTTTCAAACATCTTTACCGATTTACACTAAGCACTCTGAACACAAAAGTAGTCCCCGCATGCGCCGCGAGAAAACCGAAACACACAGTAGTTACAGTAACTGTTCAATCAGACCAGTGTAACGAGCATATAGCAGGACGTTCACTCGTTAACAGTTCACAAGTCATAGATCATGCACAGAAAAATTCATGCTCTGAGGTAAGGGTAAAGAAATAGGGGAGGACAGATAGGTATAGTAAACTTAATGGAGCATCAACAACAAACGGCGATCTGGTCCTGTCATAATTACCGAGCAATTTCATTTCAATAGTAATAGAATACAAGCATATCATGCGTCTCCGAGAGTGATCAGTACTTGATAAAATAGACGCATTTACCCACCATAATCAGAGTTCTGCCTAATCAGCTGCAAATAAGTTGTCGGTTGATCTAACGCGTGCCAATAAGGCCAAATATTATGACTGAGCATTCTATGCTTCGTGACTGTCTCATGAAGCGGAATAAATTTTTGATGGTTTATTGAAGAGAAAATATTATCTACCAAAATAATAAATAAATCTATCCGGGAAATTTGAATTTTATTTTTTATTATACACAGCATTGGCAATTTAATGATACAACATACGGGGATAGGCAGAGAGGATAGAGCGCAATATTCTTCTGTTCTGATACAATTCTCGCATCATTCACATTCATACATTTACTTCTGGTACCATCAACACTTGCATCATACACCTTTCTTACGAATTTCTCTACATTCATACGTTCCATACAAGCAAACCATCTAAATGATGATTTTCTTAATCTTACTAATTATACTAAGATTAGCTTTACATTATTTCCTTATTTTTTCATTATTTACTCGGTCGTAAATGGATCTGCTACATATATGCTTAAATGATCTCATTTCCATTACATTCATTCTACTTTCATTCCTCTTCTGCCAGCTCCAAGTCTCACTTTCATACATCAGTGTCGGTGCCAGGACTCCATTTTGAACCGTTAGTAGAAGGTTAAAATAAATGAACTAAATTAATAATATGGTCATTAAACCCCTTACAAGTGCAATTAACTGCAATTTTACTACCCATCGTAGCCTGCAAATACTGCAGAGGGTATGAATTGTGCATAATAATATAATAATAACATTAGATTATTTTAATAGCGTCATTTTTATTAAAAAATTCCCCCCAAGGACGCTTTATACAGAAACTGTTTCGTCTAATACAAATTAAATGTTTCCATTAGAAAGATATACATATAAAATCAATTTATCGAAAAAATATTTTTGTTGCCACCGGGACTCGAACCTGGATCTCTTCCGGAAAAGCGCATGTTATTGTGAAATAATAGAGTAGAGAACGCTCTTCCCCGGATAGGACAAATATTTTTTCGATAGATTTTTTTTTGCATATTTTTCTAGTTGATTAATTTAATTTGTATTAGATGAAATCTAATACAAATAAGTTCTAAACGTTGTTATTTAGGCCTACAAGAACAATTAAAGTGACATCCATTAAAAAAATGGTAAAGCGATGGCAATAAAAATATTTTTTCGATAAATTGATTTTATTTGTATATCTTTCTATTATAGTTGATCCATTTAATTTGTATTAAAATATCACAGAACTATGTTCTGAAAATTGTAACTTCACAATAAGAACGTGTTCTTCGTAAAAAAATTTAATCTAACACAATTTTTTATTTAAAATTAAAAATGTGTTTAAATGGATGGATATAAATAAAACAATGTTATAACTCTTCTCGAGTATATTTGCACTACTCGAGTTTTGATAGAAACAGTAACTTTCATCGACAGGTGAAGTATTAAACTAAATACATACACAAATACAATAAACAAGGCTTTAGTGGTAGACATACAAGTAATTAGGTACTGGCAGAAGGAGGGGGCGGAGTTACTGGTAAAAGGTGGAGGGGTGGATGTAGCGGGAAAGTTGAGAAGAGAGGAGATGAGTTGGAGAATGTAATATTTAGCTTTTTAATTAACAAGTATAAAAACTAATGGGTAATTAATTTGCGATGATTGCAATGATTTTTATATAGGTAAAATTTGTGGAAAATTGATATTTGAATTAAGGAGAACTTAAGATGTATGTGTACTGTGATATATCATTTTCTCGTATTTGATGATAAATTACGTTTTCAACTTGGAAAATTATGATGTATTGATTATTAAATTCATAAAGCGTATAATATAAATTAACATGTAATTTGAAGCCTACTTTAGTTTACTTTTATTATTAATATTTTCACCAGACTTACAAAATACACTAATCATAAATTGTTGAATATGAAGCAGCGACTGCAGCCACCCGCATGGCTTAGCATCAAGCAATTTACTTTCCGCCGGTTCACAAAGGTTACAATTTAACAGTGGATTAATATAAATACTTTGTTCCTTAAAACAAATTATTTGTGCATTACAATAATACAAATTGACTATTAAATAATAAATTATTCATTTAAATGTACGTATTAATAGTTAAACTTGTAGTCTACCTGATAAAAAATATGTTTTGAGTAAATGGCTCTATTGTTTGTGATAGTAATAATAGGTCGACAAAAATTTTTTTTTTTCGTTTTCCACGAAAATTTTGTCTGAATTTTATAAATTCATGACTGATTTTGAATCTGACTGCAGAATTGAACGTAGTTATATTGAAAGTAGCGCTAGTCCACAACTTTGAAAAAAAAAAAAAATTTATCGTACGCAGTTATGTTAATTCTATATTCTATCAAAAATAACCACGTCGTTCGCTTTTTTACAATATAATCACATTGCAAAAATTTTTTTGTTCGCAAAATTTAATTTTACTTTCTATTAAACATTATAATACCAAAATATCTCAAATATTATCATAAATCCTTTTAAATTATGTTAAATTAGATACCTATATATTATTTATCATTCAAAAGAGTGCTTGTATCTCAGTTTGAGTTTTATGTGTAAATTTTTTTTCTGCATAACTACTTTTAATTTCTCTATCAAGCATCATTGAGGAGAGAAAAGGAGTTATAAACCAATATATATTTTTTTTGGTTTCTAGGTTCGTATCCAGTACCCCAAAATATATAATGTAATTACATTTTTTTCAATGGGAAATTTTTTGTATAAATCGATGTAATACAAATTCGTATACAAGTGTCATATTTAAACATTTATTGAGAAATAATATTTTTTCGCTACATTTTCACCGCTCTGACTTTTAAAAAACTAGAAGCTGGTTTACACCATCAATCATTATGCGAAGCACCTATTCAATTTGCATTGCTAATTAATTTCAGCATATTAACGACGCAGGCCACAGGCGTTTTCGAATAAACCAAGTCACGCGGTTCGACAAAATTCTCTTTTGAAAATGCTTTTTATTTCGAGTACAATCTGCATGCGGAAAATTATGTTGCGTGTCCTCCACGAGGAATATATAGTAATTGTTAGGTGAAAACTCTCTAACACTAAATATAAGCAACACAAAATGTATAATATTTTATAATGGGACCAATTAAATTAAGAAAACGTTTTACTAATGTACAATTATTAAAATAAACCTAGTGAAAACACAACCGGCACAACTGCCCAAAAAAATAGTTTTAGGAGTAGTTTTTGATAATTTCGTTCCGCTACTGAGACATCGAGTTGCTTGCGTAAAGCTGCTGCTGGAGCTCAGTTGCAACCAACTCTCTGTTGCAAGCGGCGCTCTCATAGAAAGCTGGTTCCACCAAAGAATGGCGGCGCTTACAGAATAGCTACATATACAACAACGGCAGTGACTGAAGTAGTTATATATGTAATATTTATATTTTGTATGTATATATGTGTGAAGTTTTTTCTTTTTATTAATTTTTTTTATTTATTAATATTTTCCTTGGTTTTCTATTTCATAGCATTATATTTATTTCATAACCTTAATGTATAACATAATATATGTTATCTCTATGGGGAATCAGGTTAAAAAAAACCTGATCACGCTGGAATAAATACATTATTATTATTATTATTACATAGTGTATTTCGAGAAAAATATTTATTTATAAGATTAGCAAAATCAACTTTGTGGTTAAAAATACATCTACCGGTTTTCTTCATCTTTTCATATCATTTTCTTCTTCAGGATGTTATTAACTAATCAAAAATACATGTTATTGTTTCTTTAACGAAAGAGGACATCCTGAAGAAGAAAATGATATTTTTCGAAACCGGTAGATGTATTTTAATTCATTGAGCGGTTAATAAAACAAAGTTAACAATTTAAAATAAAAATTATGTATTTTTCTCGAAACATTATAAATCGAAAAGTCACAAAAAGTCCACATTATACTATGCACTTCGCCAAATATAAATAGAATATAGAGAAATTGTATGGTGAGGTGTAGCCTGTATATATATTAAACAACTATTTTAAGCACAAAAGATTATAATAAAAGTAGTACCTAATCTAACGAGTTCAAATAAAATATTCTAAAAATTTGACTAACAACTAACTTACCATCACGCCATTTTTCCGCGAGAGTAGGCAGAGAGGATAGAGCACCACGCTCTTCTATCCTGACATACAATTCTCGCTTCATCCACATTCATACATTTATCTCATACAAGCTTGCCGGTTATTGTAGTTTCTAATAGGAGCATTTTTCAGTATCTGATTTATTTGGTCAAGCCAAGTCTTTCGCGGATGTTCTCTATTTCTGGTGCCATAAATACTTGCGTCATATATTTTTCTTACTATTCTCTCCTCATTATCATAACAATCAAACCACCCATATGATCATTTCTTAATCTTACTCACTATACTAAGACCAGTTTTACATTCTTTCCTTATTTCTTCATTCTTTACTCTGTCATAAATAGATTTGCCACAAATACGCCTAAGTGATCTCATTTCCACTGCATTCAGTCTACTTTCGTTCCTTTTTTTCCAGTTCCAGGCCTCACTTCCATACATCAGTGTCGGTACCAGGATTCCATTGTGCACCGCTGGTCTTGCCTCGGTTGATAAATTACCGTTAGATATAATTCCACTCGAAGCGCCGTTCACTTTGTTTCCTCCAGTCACCTTCCTTTCGATATCATTCTGTCTGTCCGTTTCTATCAAACATACTTCTTAAATAAACAAACACATCTACTTGTTCCAAACATTCATTACCTACAAGTATTTAGCGCGGTGTCTCGCTTTCCTCCTTCTCGAATACCATCACTCGACTTATTAACATTCATCATGAGGTCGCTTTCCTTGCATACATCATACATTCTACTCACCAGATTCTGTAGTTCTTGTTCATTATTCGCCATTAGTACTGCATAACCGGCGTAACTATCAAACAGTATAATATTGCCACAAAATAGAAATGTACACTAAAACCTACCTAACCCAATCTAACCTAACCTAAATCGTTTAACACACTATTTATCCATAATTTTATCAGTTTTATAAGATTCATTCAATAATAATAAAAGAGTCTTACAAAGCACGTTGATCTAAACTGTAAAACTTTGATATGGTTTGGCATTTGATTTTTTTTAACCTTTACCGCGATATAAAGTACTCGTACGTAGCCATGCTGTCAACTAGTGTTACCGTAAGAAATTAGAGTTCTATTGGTCTTTAAAATGTGAAAAAATGGTTATTGCCATATATTTACTTTAAGCATTGAGCATTAAATATATTTAAAAAAATATTTAATATTATAATTAGAAGCATTCATTTAGTTCTGTATAGGAGGTTGCATTATGTAATATAACCTTCTTTTTTATCTATCTTCATTTAATTAGTGAGAAAGAGACACCATTAAATTCGTATATTTCTTATTATTTTCACTGTGAAATTAATGTGTGATTTCTTTCTGTTTTGCCACAAATAATATTTTTGTCAACGTATTAATTTTATAACGAAATGAATTAAAAATAATTATTTTTGTAGGATTCGCCTTACGTAAATGATTTTTCGCTAGTCATTTCTAAGCGTAAATATTTTCTTTTAAATTAACTAAAATATGAAGTGTATGTTAAGTATATTTACAGAAATATTATAGATTTAATTAATGTGGTAGACCTGTGTTACTGCATGGTATGGGAAGGGTTAAAGTGGGAAAAGTAAATCAAGATAACAAATTTTTTTATTATTTAATTCGTTTTTTGTTGTCATGGTTCAATAATTATGTTTACTCAGTACTTACGTATTATTGATAAAAACACTCGATAACTAAAATTGAATTAATATAAAAAGTATTTATTAAAATGTACATACATTTCCAATATAGTAAATTATGTTTATTGTATATGTAGAAAGACGGTTTACCGCTCTCAAAATTCATGTTTTATAATGAAAAAATAAATTATTAAAAAATATAACAAATTCAACTATTTCTGACTTTCGAAACAAATTCAAGCATAATAACGTTTTGAAGATTTTGTCTCACGATATGAACGCAAGTTGGGTATTCAAATGCTTTTTCTAGAGATTTTTAACTAAGATGACAACAATGAATATAAAAAAAGGCATTTTAAAAACATTTCACTTCTTAATAGTCAGAGTGTTGTGTACTTTTGTTGTATTGTTTCAAATTTATTTCGTATAAATTAAATAAATATTATAATTAAGCGAAAATAAGCACGAATTTAAAGATAAAGCTTAGATTTTATGTCTCCGAGTTGGTTGTTTTGATATCCCTAAACGAGCAGCCATTTTGTAAAACAAATTTCTCTATTTCATTTTCGTTTCGGAACGGAATAACACCACCTTGTATTATTCTCTCGAGAATTTGAAACGTATTTCCACTATTCATATGAAATATGATTGTGAGCGGAAAAATCGTTTGTTCGTTAACAATATGCTTTCTTCAGGTGAAAACATTTTGCCGAGACTCAACTTTCAACACATATTTTTAAACCTTCATTTTCAAAATAAGCCTCGTGCACTATAGCGGAATAATTCGTAACACATGAAAAATCGCGGAAATACGTTTTCCGTACTCTGATATCGTATATGCATTATTTATCCATGGTCCGCATATTGTCTCTGAGATATTTGGTGAGAATTTTTTATACATTGAATGAACATTTTCTTTGAAATGTGTTTACATTTTTTAGGTGAATTTTTCAATAGTTAGTTGACAATCGCAATGCTGTAACAAAATAGTAACGGTTATAATAAATATATTTAATACTAATTAAACGTGTTAATTAGAAAGATGTGTTTATAAAAACAATTTTATCTAAATAATATTGTTGTTGCTACCGGAATTCGAACCTGGATCTCTTACTATCCTGTGAAATGCATTAACCGATTATGCTACATCAAGACAGTAAGTTGACGACAAATTTTCGAACTTATATGTTACACTTTTAAAATGATACATCATCAGTGAGGGTGACTGCAAGGAATAAATTGAACGGCGCATTGAATGGAATTATATCTAACGTGAACTTGTCAACCGATGCAGGACTAGCGATACACAAGTCCTGGCACCGATACTGATGCATGAAATTGAGGTCCGGTGCTGGCAGAAGAGGAACTAAAATGAAATGAGATTGCTTTGGTGTTTATGCGACTGATTCATTTATAACAGAATATAGAATGAAGAAATTAGGAAATAATGTAAAGGTGATCTTAGTATAGTAAGTAAAATGAAGAAAGGATCACATAGGTGGTTTGGTCATATGAAATGTATGAATGAGGAGAGAATGCTAAGAAAGATATATGACGCAAGCGTTGATGGCACCAGAAATAGAGGACGACCGCGGAAGATTTGGCACGACCAGGTAAATCAGATAATGGAGGATGGTTCTATTAGAAGCCTCAACAATTGGCGAGCTTGTATGAGAATATGTATGAATGTGGATGAGGCGAGAATTGTGTGTAAGGACAGAAGAGTGTGACGTGAAACGGCATGAGAGTAAGTTAATTAGTCATCTGCAATTCGATGATTGTAATCCAAAAAGAGTATTTATATTTATTGTTAGTTTTAAATATACAAAAGAGTTTGTATTTATTATTAGTTTTAAATACATATAAGAGTTTGCATTTATTATTGGTATTAAAGACATCCTGACGAAGCTTGAGCTAAGCGAAATCGGTTGGCGTGTATTCGGGGTTTCATACAAAGTGATTGTATTTTATTTAATCTAATATGTCAAACTACAAAGTAATTGCTTTCTACGAAAATATATTATTATTATATTATGTTATATGAAGCTCTCCGTTGTGCCACAGTATTGGCGTATTTTTTAAAAACGTTTCCTGCCTAATACTGTCCCACACAATCAGCTAAGGCTCCATATCTATTAATTCTTTATACAAATATATATAATTTAATACAAATGTAGCTTTGGTCATTCGTTTGGTTGCTTTCAAAATACGCAATTATTTGCTTTGTACTGGGATCACCATTCCAGGTTATTGGTATGCACGGGTTGTACCGTACCCGTTAAAATGTTATTTTATGCACAAACAAACCAAAGAGAATTTATAAAACAAAGGTATTTATGAAGACAAATGATTAAACTACGTTATTGAACTTGCTTTAGGTGGAAATTCGCTTTGATCAGAGAGAGAGAGAGAGAGAGAGGAATTTATTAACAATATATACGAATTGAATATTTTTTCCACGAAAAATTAGTAATTTTAATAATATTTTATTATTAGATTTATTATACTGTTATCTAATGATTTTTCATCGTTTTTTTATTATATAATTTCATAACAACAATACAACGGCAAAAAAAAATTGTAACAAACGTATCCGAGGAGAAATTAGAAAGAATAAAGCAAATCGTTAAGTTTAACTGAAAAGCATAGTGAATTATGACATAATCTAATATATATTTCATACTCCAGGGAATTTTCATGCTTATTTATAATACATGCGGGTCTTTGAAGTTCCTTTGCTAGAGCTTTGGTTATTCGTGACATATTTCAGCGTTATTTTATCATTACTTTCAAGTATTTACAATATATTACATTTAACAGGTTATATTTTTTAGCCTGTTCTTATATTTATTATCTTTATATTTAGAGCCTATTCTACGCCACTGAGGTTTTCTTTACTCACTTTACTGTTCTATGGCTCATGTTTTATAGTCTTTTATAACGTAATCAATTTACCGGTATTTCTCGTTATACAACTACTATATAACATATTCAAAAATATTCCCCTCTTTGCAATTATTTTTATTTAAAATAATGATTTATTCAAATTTTGAATAGTTACATGAAGCCAGCAGAGAGTGAAGAGTAGCACGGTTAAATTTTATTCCTGTTATTTATATAATTATATTTACAGAAATTAATTTGTGGTTTTCTTTCGAGAGATTTTACCGAAATTGGAGAGATTAAAAGACACAAGATACGAACCAATTTTACAAACTGATGGTATGTATTTTATCAAATTTTAAGACTCAGAATACAAAGGTATGTACCTTCTCATTCATGCGCCGTCTTCTGTAGAAGCTTGGCTACTATGTTGTAGTATACTGATTTACCTTGAACAAGATTTGAGACCCCCTCTGTATTTCGGTTTTTACAAATCTTGATAGATGGTCGGCCATCTTGTGTGATATACAGTATTGTTGCAGGGAAGCTCACTTAAAATTTTGTGTTTAACAGTATATTTATTTATTTTGTATGGTAGTTTGATATAACATTCGATATCCAAGAAGGCATACAACGTTGTAGTATTCATAACTCAGATGTGTCCAAAATCAATATTCAGTGTTATTGTAGGATGATCTCATGTATAAGATCTTCGGTATTTTGAATATTTAAGCCTCTTTCTGAGGTCACATAGCCAAGATAATCTCTCTGTGCCTACACCTCTGCTTCGTTCTATCTTCCTTTACATAATGAGTTATAAGAGATCGTATTTTTTATTATGGAAAATGTGTCTAAAGTGCGCAGCTTTCCTTCATTTGATAGTTATTATTGTATCTCTTGACTTATTCACGGGTCTTTAAACCGTTATTTTAACTGTTATTGTGATTGTGTTCGATTGTAACGATGATTGATAACTGATTAACGTAATTCTTCGAGCAATGACTGGTCACTAGAAAGTAAGCCTCCGATAGTTAAATCTCAGTTACCAATCATTGACACAATCACAGTCACGTAACGGTTTACCATCACTTTTGGTAATGTGTACATTATGATCAGGAGATCTTTAGCATACATTAATATAACCACATCTCATATGCCTCCAGTCTTCTCCAGAATGGTGGCTTCTTTTAACTAGAACTCGTCTCCATGTTTTTGAGTTTAGTAATAATAATAATCTCTCTAATATAATAAAAGTTCTTGGTACCAGTATGATAGTATAAAATATGCTTCTTAATTCATTCCATCTGACTTTTTCTTCGTGGGATTAGAAAAATAATAAAAACTTACTTAGTTTACATTAATTAATTTTCTCAATACGTGTTAAACTTTACCATACCATGATATAAAATACCGAACGCAGCCATGCTGTCAACTCGTGTTACCGTAAATAACAGTTTAAAAAAATGTTATTATTAGCTTAAATGGCTTCAATGGCTCGAATTTTGAAAAAATGGTTAATAACATAATTTAGAGCATTCGTTAAATCCTATACAACGTGTTCTACCTTCTTATCTCTCTTCATTTAATTAGTGAAAAAGAAAAAAATATATTTGTATGTTTGTTGTTCTTTTCACTGTAAAAATTGTGTGTAATCTCTGTCATTCATATCACAAATGTTATTTTTACCAACGGATTGAATGGAAAAAATAATTATTTTTGTACGAATCCCTTTTCATAACTGGTTTTTCACTAATATTTTCTTTAGGATTATCTAAAATATGAATGTTATGTTACATGTATTTACCAACATATTACAGGTTTAATTATGATGGTAGACCTATGTTACTGCATGGTTTGAGAAGGGTTAATAGACACATAGGCTTTTTAACGGCTAATTCTTTGGTCGTATGCTTATGTTAGGTCTTTATCGATGTATTAAATATATTTATGTAATTTTATGTTTTTTTTTCTCTGTATATATAATTACAATTTAATTTTCTCATCACTAATATTAATTTCCACTTAATCTAAATATCCAAGCCATGTAAACTACCGTTCATTTATTTCCCTAACTACACTACAATCGGCTAACCATTCAATATTGATTCTAATTATTCATCATATATATATATATGCTACCTTAAATGTTGTGTCTGCACGAAGGTACTTTATCACGTGAGCAGCGATACATACCGCATGGTTCAATCTTCTCTTCATATAAATGCCGATATAAAAAATAAATATTTCAATAAATGGCCCAATAGTAACCTGACCTTTCAATCTACTTTTGAAATAAAAGTTTCTATAAGTAAAGTGTGAACTTAAAAGTGTAAAAATTCATTGTTGAATATTTAGATTCAATCTGTACATACAGCAGAACGAAACTGACAATTTTTTTACTTATATATATCAAATTAAAATTATAGGCATACAAATTTGCTTAAGAATGACTAAACTTTGATTTAGACTTAATATGTAAGATTCATGTTATATAAAAAAATATTGAAAAATCTCGGTTTATCATTTTTTAATAGTTACAATTTGAAGTTAACCTTGATATTCGTGCTCTGTAGCCAACTCTTAGACTACACTTTCATATATCATTACTAGTAGTTATGATAGAACTCCTAAATATTTACAGAATTACTCTTAGTTATGACTGTATTTAATGTAGACGCTGATCAATAATCCATTTTTTTTCTTCAGAAATCCACGATTCGATGACAATCAAAGTTATTTTATCTAATTAATTTCACAGCTGAGTACTTTGTTCTTCTAAGATATTTAAAAAAATCATATTAACCTAGAGAAATAACACTAATAATTAATTTACTAAACTATGATGAAATAACAAAATGACGCACGTAAAACGTTTATCGGTGTAAAATTATCATCAACAGTTTTATCCTAACAATAGCAGAGCAAAAGATCTCACGACATATCGTGGCATCTGGATCAGGTACACTGAACACAAAAATCAATTAAAAATACAATTATGAAACCGATTAAAGTATTAATTAGTAACAAATAATTGCATTTTAATTGTATAGTAATTAAAACCCTAAAGAATGCGAGCAAATAGTAAAAATAATATTATATTAATTAAATTGGTTTTTAATACAAACACGATGCAATGAAAAGAATCATTAAATTAAATATGAATTTATCCAGAGAATGTTTACGTTTCAATTGACATACAAATGATAACAAATATGATATTCTATTAATTAAGGATAAGTTGCGTCTATATTAATCTAAACTTTACAACAAAAATGTATTCTCCGTTATTTAAAAGTTGTATTAAAGATTTCAAGTTTAATAATACGAATTAATTAATTTAATTTTGGCGTCTATCAGATTTTACACGAAAGTATTTGAGATTCGCCGTAATATAAAGTTAATTGCTCTTACAAATGGATAGTAGCCTGGAAAATAGTAGATATATCAATTGGAAATATTACAGAAAATTAGTTCAAAATTTGTCGAAAATGTATTCGATAGCTATAGCGAAAATGGAGAAATAGGAAGAAGCCCGGTAGCAACTACATATTTTTTCCATAGATAATTATTTTTTGTATATCTTTTAGTAGATTCTTTTTATTTGTATATAATACTATGCTTATGAATAGCAGAATACCCAAGGAATCCATTTTCTACAAATATTGCATCATTAGAAATTTTCCCCATATATTGAAAAATAATTAAATGGTCGCTGTTTGGGATATATATTTATTTCTGTAAATACATATTTATTCTTGAACGAAAATAATGCACTGTGCCTCCCCCTCCTTCCCCCTTTCCGTCCTTTTTCGGTTTCGTCGCCGACCAGTCGATTGGCGACCATGAACCAGTGCGGTTTCACGTTTATCTAAACGATTACAATATCATACTAATTTGAGAGTTCGCGTCTATATAGTGTCGGAACTCGTTGTCGTCTAAAGGTACCAGTAGAATCCGAATTATGGTGAGTGCCAAACTCTTTCCGTATCCTGAATTCTCCCGTCATCTATGTTTATATGCAACAGTCTCGTCTTAAAAAAAATCAGAAAAAGTCCTGATTAATACAAATTTTGTGAAGTTTAATAGTTTAAAAAAAAGATTAATGGTATGTCAATGATTTATTGACCAATGGCATTCTGTTTTTGAAAATGAATACGTCGTTATGAAATTAAAAATTAGAAAAAATGATGACTTATAGTAATGCAATTAATGTAGTTTGTTGAAATACATAGAAAAAATATTAAAATATTACTAACAAATATATAAAAAAAAAAAAAAAAAAAAACATATCCTATTCACGGCATCCTGCGTAAAAATAAAATGTTGTTGTTTTGGTGTCTTTCCGAATAAATTAATGGTAAGGGTACGTAAAAAAATGTTACATTTCTCCCCATATGTCTAAGGCAACCCTAGATCTGATAAAATAAAGTAAAATACGACCAGTCAAAATACACTTTTTGTATACATATTTCTTTGGTTATCCATTAAGACTGACTAAAATTTGATAAATTTGTATTTCTAAGAAGCCGTGCACAAACACAGTTCTTCCTTTAACGTTTGCAAAATATATTTTCATTTAACTGATGGATCGCAAATATTCACGTTATAATTTTTCCAAGGCAAACGTCTGACCTTTAGTTGAAGGAAACCAATTAACTTTTTTGGCTAAGCTTTCCAAAAAAATATTTGTTATATAAGAGATAAATCTTCATCAAGAAGAGTTCAATCTTCAAAGAAACATTAAAACAAATATTTTGATCGTTTTCTCTCTAATAAATTATTGTATTGCAATCAAATATTTATGACATCTTTTCATTTATTTTTTTATAAGCCGAAGAGGCCTTCGATCGTTTATGTTAAAATATGTTTTATAATTTTAATATAATATATATATTACAGCGCAGTATTTTCTTTAATGATATATTTCCAGACATGTACAACACATTTGTATAATGTAAATATAGTATATAATATAAATGAGGTCTTATGTAATAAAATTATTTTAATTTATACACAACATTATTATCTGCAACTGCCCCTTGTGTCTGAAAATAATCTTTATTGACCATCTTCATGAATTTGAATCTTAAGATGGGTAAAGATTTTAAATTTGGATGCACAATCTTTTGACATCTTAATATAAGAGTAGCTCCTCTTAATGGAAATAAAAATGAGGGTCATTTACAAAATAATATTTATAATTTTAAAAAATAAAATTTAAATTTAAAAAACTTTTTTAAACGATAAATAAAAAATATATTAGAAGTTATTTAATTTTTAAATGGGAAAGTGACTTTTGGTCTACTGGTATTTCGTGTAACGTAAGGATTTGCGGTGCCGTTGTGTAACAGCAAAATAATAATACGTACTGTCATGTATTATACGTCAATTAAGCGCTTGCATAACAATAACTCATCTGTCAGATCTAGTACTACATCAAATCTGATGGTTCGAGCGGAGTTAAAAACCCTTATGCCTCCGCCATAATAATGGTATAAATTTAGTTATGAAATCGATTGGTCTCAAATAATAAACTCATTTTAGATTCCGAGAAAAAATGTTATTGCCGGTGTCTATTTGAAAAATATCATCGAATTAAGGTGCAAATCATAAATATTCTCGGAATATTGCAAAATCAGTGAAATCCATTCGGGTAATTTTGAAAGAAAAATATAATTTTAACAATCTAACGTTATCGTTTCCATCGATGGGGGCCAAAACTATTGTGAGAAAATTAGATAGCATTGAAGAAAACAGTTTTAAAGTGTAAGAAAGAAAGTAAAAGTGAAAATTGTATTCAAAGTATAAGTTTTTAACCTTCCGGCGTCCATTCTGATTCCAATAGCTGTATTTATGCTATCAGGTGTGCAGATGTAGACATGGGCAGATTTATAGTGTCTCGCATGTCACAACTGCGAGGGGTCCCGCTTTCTATAGGTCTCCTGAATCATTGATTTTTTTTAAAAATGAATACTTGCTCCATAAACACTACCAGATCCGACTATGGTCGGGTGTCTTCATGTACGCTCGGTATTTATCGAAGTGACTTAGGAACTCTACGTTTATTTTATTTTATTAATAATACCGATCATTGTATTTATACCTGTATTGCTATTCGTTGTTCGCATTGTGTCGTGGTGTTATCATTTTGAAAGTTTCTTACCTCGAGATATGGGGTTCCTAAAATGTCCAGTGAGATAGGCTTCCCACGCCATAAATCCACCCTAGATACACATACAGTACATATACAGAATCATTGATATAAACATTTAATTCATGGTTTGGATAAGTATGCGAGGATGACAGTCAAAGTGTTATAAATAAAAAATATTATACCTTGGGTTTGTTAATGATTTATTCGTCCGGTACAGTAATATTATGTTACATTGAAGTAGGTATGAAATATTTAAGTACACGTAATTTATAATTGATCAGACATGTAGAAGATACCAGCCGCGAGAATAGAATGGCTCTCTCGTTCTACGCACCCGGCAGCCTCGCGAGTTGTTCCCCTGGCGGGCGTCCGACACATCATGTCAGTACTCGGCCCCTTGTTGGTAAGACCGGAAAATGGCCTATAGTGCCTTTCGCCATAATGGTATAAACATTTTAAAACATATTTATATTATTCGTAACCACAAAATCGTACAAAGTGCAACGAACAATTTAATTTTTTATTTCTGTTCGCTGCAGAAATCAGATCGAGGCCAAACCAGGCTTTTGCATTCGGGAGTCAGGAGAAGGCACGTTTAAATAAATAATTTCCAATTATTGGAGCAGGATGTGGACTGATTAGAATGGCGTGTGCACTATCGGTTCGCTGTTCCGAGAGTTCCAAGTCTGTGTAATAGGTAATATCGTTAATATGGAAGTCCCTTACTTCAGAACTATACTTAATTTTACTTACTTACCTTTTGACAGTTCTAAAGTTTTCATTGCTCTCAATATAGTCAGCCTTTTTTATATTATATACATTATTTAGTCTATGCAGTTGTAATGTAAAAACAATTTTTTGAAAATAAATCAGAAGAAGAGTTATTCAAAATATTTTATTACATAATTACATACATAAGAATTTATGTTTTTTAGATTTTTGAAAATCACTTTTCTTCTTCTTATTCTCGTGTCTTATCCGTTTAACTCACGTTAGCTATCACGTGGCTATCATTAATTTGTTTATTGCAGCCCGGAAAAGCTCTTCAGTAGACTGGTTAAATATAATCATAGGTTCTTCAATCATGAGATTCTCGGCTTCCAGCAATCTCTCTCTGCATTTATTACGTGTAATATCTGATACTTCTATGGATATCTCATCACAAGTTCATCCAAACTATAACATCTTCTTTTGTAAATCTATCCATTCACCTTATTTTAAGAATTCTTCTGTACATCCATATCTCAAATGCTTCAAGATTTACTTTTAACAGAGGTATTATATGAAATATTTGTAATTGTGATACTCGCTCAAAGAGATTATGTAACACAATATTTTAATTCTAGGAATTTACTAAAAATTTAATACGCTGCGAACTATAAATCAAACGACACATGGGTATAGAGAAGTTTTATGTCCAGACTTAACAAAAGATGAAAAGACCACGGAATATTAAAAATAACCGAGTTCAGGCTTGTGAGGTTTTGAGTGCACTCAATATTTCTGAATAATGTGGAATAGTTGACTCTAAAGTCTATAAAGATAAAACGGATGATGCCTTTGAAATGTGGTGCTGAACACATGTTGAGCATATTATGAGATGGACAGCGAGAAGAACGAATGTCTTCATACACATCAAGAGAAAGACTACCACTTTACTAGGACGAATAGTCAATTTTTTTCGACCGAGAAGATTACATGGAGAAGCTTGTTGTGGTGAACGACGCCAAAGAACGGAGAAAAAGAGAAAGATCCCTCATCCGTTAGACCAACCAAGTGGAAAAAGCAATTGGCAACTCACATGTGACAGCCTTCAGATCCACAGGACGCCGAGAAAAGTGAAGGAGTATAGTAAGAGGGCGGGAGTTGATGAAGATCGCGATCCTGTCACGGTGATGGAGGTGAATAAGTAATAGTATCCTTAGAAATCGAAAATACTTTTCTTAATTTTTTTAAATTTTTGTATGCGCTATTTTCAGAATAGCTACAAAAAATTCTAAAAATTCACAGATCAGTAAATGAATGAATAAGATATAAAGTGCACATATATGAGAGGAGTTTGAAATATTATTTACGGGGCGAGGAGCATTCTACACACATTTATCCAAGGAAACATAAATCCGTTAGTTTTTGACACATTTATGCAACAGTCAAAAGTATTTACTCTTTGAAAATTAATTCTTTGTGCAAACATTACGTATTTTTTACATTAATGCATGTTTTATTGTCAGCGTTTGTATATTTGTTTCAATTGAGTAATATTTTTTTAAAAAGTCACTCAGCTCTTTGATTACGTGAGTGGCACCGAAATGAAAATCTTGGGACAATGAATTTTCTCTAGTTCGTCTATTTATTTAGTGGTCTGTGTAAAAATTGCACGTTTAACGTTTATTTAGGTAGGGATCGTGTAGGTACTCAATTCACAAAAATGTCCCGTCTACATGGGATGTGAAGGGTGCGATTTTAGATAAAATAAAATACAATCACTTTGTGTAAAACCATGAATTTCATTACACGCCAACCGGTTTCGCTTATCTCAAGCTTCGTCTGAATGTATTTAAAACTAACAATAAATCCAAAAAAATGGACTTATATATACTTAAAGAGGGAGATAGAATCTAAAATTATATGCGAAAGAGAGAGATAGAATACATACATAGTTAAGGGAGGGGAAAATACAGTGTATATAAAATACAGTAACCCTTTTTATTTATATATAAGTGCTCTCTTTTTGTATTTATTGTTAGTTTTAAATTTTATTTTATTTATATATATTTTGACATCTATATTTTTGTACTAACAGAAGTGGATACATAATAAACATACATAATACATAGTTTATTCTGTGGGATGGAGTAGGCTTCACCTCTGATATATACAGCGTTGTCCTGGCTACTTTGCTAGACTGAAGTCTGTGTTAAAGTAGCCAGTTTTTTTTCGTGCTGTTGTGGTGTTATTTGGAATAAAAAGAGAATTACAAATATGAATAAAAAAGTTAAAATAAAATAAAAATATATGCAGTGGGAGTGTTGTAGGACTAGTGAATTATTAGAATTGTATAAATTATATTAAATTGTTGGATATCCATGCTTCTGATTTTGAAATACGTCCTGACGAAACTTGAGCTAATTCGTGGTTTTGTACAATGTGATTGTATTTTATTTAATCTAATATGCCAAACTATAAAGTGATCGCTTTCTACGAAAATATGGTATATTATAGTTTTCAAATATATAAATGATGTTTGAATATCAAAGACAATCTTTCTTAATTTTAATGTAATATTGGGAGTATGCATTAATTCATGCGGTTTTCTAAGAGAGGGCGTTACTAGTATTATTTTGCGCCGTGTTCATCCGTGACTATATTCATTTGAAAGTTACTGTCATTGCGCGTCTTTTTCAGTATATGTCATTTGATTGAAGTGTAAACAACATTTTTTTCTATTCATTTGAACATGTCGAACTTTGTGCCAGAAAAAGTGTTTTTGCGGGGAGTTCTTCTTCATTACTTTAACATGAAGAAAAGTGCTACCGAAAGTCATTGTATTTTAGTAGAGGTTTATGGTAACCATGCTCTAGCTGAAAGAACGTGCCAGAAGTGGTTTGCACGGTTTAGAAGTGGCGATTTCAACTTAGAAGACAATGGACGACCCGGACATGAAATCGGGTCAGACGATCAAAGGGGACCTCTACCGAACACAATTAATTCGTTTGAAGAGAGCGATTGCGGAAAAACGACCAGAATATGCAACCAAACACGAATCCATAATTTTCCATCATAACAACGCTCGGTCACATGTTTCAAGACCGGTTCAAAACTATTTGGAGAACAGTGGGTGGGAAGTTCTACCTCACCCGCCTTATAGCCCAGACATAGCCCCTTCTGATTACTACTTGTTCAGATCAATGCAGAATGCCCTCACCGGAATACGCTTCACTTCAGAACAGGGTATCAAAAATTGGCTTGATTCGTTCTTCACCACCAAGCCGGAGAAGTTCTTTTGGGATGGAGTCCACAAACTTCCAGAAAGATGGGCAAATGTTGTAGCTTCCGATGGACAATACTTTGATCATTGAGTGTATAACCATTTTTTCACAATAAAGCCTTAATTTTCGAAAAAAAACCGCATGAATTAATGCATACTCCTATTAATAAGATAAAATATACAAATATTTGACAATGTTGACTGGCAAACATAGAATATAATTTATTTTTGTACTTATTGTTAGTCGATAAGCAATTTCAAGAAGCTTTCCTTTGAAGCGTTCAGCTTGTACGGTTGAGTGGTTAGGATGCCCACATTAGACAATAATAAAGGTCAGAGATTTGATCCGTCCAAGTTAATATTATTTCATTAACACAAGCGTTGAATAGCGTTTAAAAAATTAAGTGAAACCGTTGTTCGCAATATGGGGTTTTACTGAAGCGATCCACTTTCAATTCATAAATATTTGTATACACTAAGTTTTCTTACAGTATCGAATAGAGTGAATTACCCATCGATACAAAATCATTATCGTAAATATTATTAGAACCACCCTCCAAAATCTAGGTGAAAATCGTTAAATATTTTATAGAGCTGATATTATCAAAATAACGAAATAAATGTATCATTCGGAAAAACGTTACACTTTTGAAAAAAAAAGAAAGTTTTTTTTTTATATCGAAAAGTTTGCTAACTAAATATTTGTTACCAATTAACTTAACTTGTTCAATAATTATTTTTAAAAAAATATTGCCACTTGCCATTCTATCCGTATTTTTTAGTATATTTATTTTTATAAAAATATTTTAATTTATTAAAATGCTTAATAACTCTGAATTTATTTTTTGTAATAAAGTATTACAATCCTTTAACACTAGAGTTGTCTTGTAATAATTTTGAAAACAGAATTTATATGCCTAGATATCTACTATGAATAAATAAAAATACTATGTGTATATTACTTTATCAACCCCGCGGGAAAATAGCGTAATGGTAAATAAGTAAGTAGTAAGTATTTAATAAATAGTTATTCAAAATAATTTTAAAACAAATTATAAGAATAAATTAATTTAAAATATATAAAGAATGTAACAGACCTAGTCCATACTATTTATGGGTGAATAACTGACTTTTTTACGAGTCAAAAATGTTCAAGGAATATTTGCAAATTCTCCACTGTTACGGAAAATATTACTGTTTGAAATTTGTGTAAAATCGTGTTACTTCGTGCATTGAAATAAATATTTGCGAAATGGTTTAATTATTAATTTATATCTTTGCTTAAGGTCCTAAAATTTCTAACAAAAAATAGTCTAGCCTGTCGAATTTGATGAACTTTATTTTTTTGTATTCAATATATAATTTGAAATCAATAAAATATTTCAATTAATCGCATAATTACGTTTTTTTTTAAATTTCTTATATCGCTGACATGATTGAGATTAGTCACATATCTCTTGAACATTTTCGACTCATGATTTAGTCAGGTATCAATCTGTAAAGTTTTGTGACTAGGTCTGTTAAGCCCTGTATACTACTTATGTTTATAAAACCAATAATAAAATATCGAAGATATTATATTACAATTTATATTTATCCACAATAAAATATTTCAATAAGATTAAAGGACATTAAAATTCTGTGTTAATATTATGACAAGCAGCACTGTGACTCCTCTTGAATTTAAATTCTTCCTATAAAAACTAAAAAAAACATCACCAATTTCTCTCTGAAAAGGGTGAATTTTACACAGGGGATGAATAAAATGGATATATCAATAGTCAAATCGAAAGATAATAAAATATTTACACAAGCTTTGTTTGTATCGCAGCACTTTTGAGAAAACATTCAAAATTTCTTCTTCTTCTTCCACGGCGTTACTTCCCTGGGCATGATTTCGTCTTCTCCCCATCTGCTCTCAACCAACTCATATCCCTGGTAATGTTCTTCAGTTACCGAATCATTCCTTTGATTACGCTTAACTAAACTCTTAAATATATCTACAAATCAATTTTCAAATATATAATTCAATCTAAATAAATTACTCTGTTGTACACGAATAACTTTCCCAGTTCAAAAACCATTACGAACAAGATGGAAGAAAATTGATTGAAAATTCAAAGAAAGCAATTTAAAAGATTTCAAATATTACATTATGTAACTTAATAAACATTTTTTTTATCAAGATTAAAAAATGTAATTAAAAATAATTCTTAAATTTGTAACAACTCTTATCTATTTATATTTTTAATTTTTAAATATGTTAAGCGTACTGGAATTTTTCGTACCTGTTTGGAGACATGTTTGGTAAATTTATTGTAAATTTTTGATTTTATTTATGTATCGTATACCTTATTCAAATAATAAAATAAGTATAAGTCATAATAGTACAACGGAGAAAAATTGTGTATTAAAATTTATGAAAACATAACAAATATAAAACAATATTCTACGAATGAAAACGAGGCAAGACAAGTGTACCAAAACGTGGGAAATGATTTTAACCTGTGTACCTTTAAGTCACAGGTCAATAAATCCATTCTCCTTCACAACCCTTCCACAATATCCGCTGGCAGATGAATAAGGCCTGTTAAAGTCGCTGTATGTTGCGAGAAAGCCGTAAAAAAGGTTTACACTGTTAACTTCCTGTTTGCTAATCTAAAAATATATTTTTAATCAAATACACAATATTTTTTCCCATTTTCCAACCCTTACAGAATACGCTTTGGTTCGTATGTTCCCCGGCTTATTGGAATTTTATATACGGTCATTTTATAAACTTTTTTCATTTTCACTAAATAAATGGTCGTTCAAGATATCGCAATTTGAAGCCATTGAACGCCTTATTAAGAAACAGTACAAAATACTCATAAATAGGATTCTTTAAATTTTATCAGAATATGAGTTTAAAGACTTAAGATCAAAAAAGGAAATTAAATTATTTCTTTATCGTATTCGCTTAAAAGTAGATATACAATTCTGCATTACGTTGCTGGTTTATTAAAGGAGGCATTTATATACATATTTAATATTTACTTTGTACATACTTAAAGATCAGTTCATTTCTGGAAAGATTCTTGTACGTAAATATATTTATTGTATATTAAAAGATAGAATAAAGGTACCTAACACAGATCACCAAGTACATACTTATAATTATTTTGTATAAAACTACGTGCATATAACAAACCGGGGAGGTTTTTTTTAAATTTTTTGTTCAGCAGAGAATTTATTAATTTTTTTAAATTGATGCTGCTTTAAATATTTACGTATAACAGCTGATAATATTTTTAAGCAGAACACATTCTTCGGTGATATTTTTAAAGCAAATTAAATTTACCAATTAGCAAAGTATATATAAAATATTTTTGTTGCTATCGGGATTCGAACCTGGATTTTGGGAAAATCTATTAACCACCACTACACCAACATAGTAAGTGGACGTTGAATTTCCGAAATCATGTGTTGCACTTTCAAATTGATACTTCTGTCGTTGCATTATTCTTTATATTACATTTCCCAGGATAGAAAAAGATCCAGGTTCGAATCCTGGTAGCAGCAAAAATATTTTTTAGATAAAATGTATATCTTTCACATCGATACATTTAATTTGTATTAAAGCTAATAATAAATGTTCAATCGTAAAGGATGTACAGACAAACTTATTAATTTATTATTTCAACAATCTATTGAACCGATAGAGGAAAAAATTGTATGTATTCAATTAACGTTTCAATTTAGTTAATCAACTAAAGTTTAAAGCAAAACAATCCCACGGTATTGATCGATATCGTTATGTTTAGTGACCTATTATTAAATTAATTATATTTTGAAATTAATTTAATTATAAGTATAATGTAAACATTAATTACTTACAATACTTTGATGCATCGCATAGAATAAAAATTAAGATAAACAAATAGAAATGTATTTTTTTATGAAAAATATTTGATAACTAACTAACTTGACAGTCACGCCATTCGCAGATCTAGACAGAAATGATAGAATGCCACACTCTTATCTTATTCACTTTCATACACTTTTTCGTGCACGTTTGGCGATTGTTGAAACTTTTAACTGGGGCGACCTATCTGATTTATGCAATCATGCCAGTTCTTTCGCACACTCCCTCTCTTTCTGTTACCTATAATACTCGCTTAATTTATTTTCATTATAATCCTCTACTCACTCAAATATTCCATACAACCAAACCATCTCAGAAAACTTTTGTTATCTCTATCGATTATGCTGCAAAAATATCTGAATTTACTCCAAATTTCTTCATTACTCACACAAATGTATATTGATTTTCCACACATGTTCCTGGGCGACGGCCTTTCTACTATATTCGATCGTTCATTTCATTATTTTTGCCAATTCCCTGGCTTCATTTCTATACATTAGTGTTAGCACCAGAACTCCATTATGCACATTATAATGTTGTATAGACGCGGGATTGGGGAAATACGGAAATGTAGTAATGGTGAAAGAAAGTTAGGAGAGAGACAGATTAGAGAACAGGATGGGCTGAAGGATTACCCAGAACTAGAAAACACGACCTGCATATGAAATGTTTTTTTCGGTATCTGGATTTTCTACTAGATTCACATATATTCTGACTCCGAGACACGTACTCCGCTGTTCCGCACGAGGTACTCTTCGTTATACACTTTGATGATGGCGCCAAATATGACACAATAAACACAATACACAATAACAAGATGTACAGAATTCGGCACGCACTGTAGCGAGAAAACCGAACACGTATAAACAATATCAGCCCCACATAAAAGGATGCTAATTAACACAATTTTCATTGACTACCGTACCACAGTGATATACGATAACTGTCAGTTCAAAGTTTCAAATTATCTAAAAAACCATCGAAAACACAACCACAGAAAATATCATGTTCTGGTATAGGGGGAGAGAGTAATCAGAAAGTAGGTCAGGAATCATATCTACGTATTCACGTGCACGCAAGACGGTGATCGGTGATCCATACATTATAAAAGTCGAACAAATATTATAATATTTTGGACAAATTCCTATTGGCGAAAATACTAGATAATCAAAAATTTTGCCTCACGATAAATATCAATTTTGGTTTGGTTCTTGACGAATGATATCAATCGTGTTATTGACGGAAAAAATAATTATATTTAACATGTTATTCTTGTACGTAAAGTAATACAGTAGATAGTGTTCAATGTGAACTGTTACCAATTGTGAAACGATCACAAATAATATTTACACAGTACAACTACGGTGGGTACCCGATACAAAGCCTATAAAACAGCCTGTTTTGATTCACTGTAAGTTCGATGCATCTACCCAGAATAAAAAAACATTTATACACTCCATCTCACTCTTATTCGGGACTATTATTCAATCTTACTGCCGAATAATTATTCGCATGTAGAGCAATTTGAAATCTTGGCATGCTAGTTCGAGTGCGGAATTTTTAACGTTAACATTTATACGAGTGGAATAAGCCAAGCGTATGATATACTTTAATACTACAATACTCGTACAAAGTAGATTTTTATAGCAAATTCAGCTACTCGAGTTTTTTAAACTCGGTACGGTAAAACAATTGAAGGTAGAGTTCTTTTATGTTTGTTATTGTTCTATATATTGGTGATTCATATAATGTATTTTATAGATTACAAGGCGACTCGTAAAATGGCGGCTCTTGAAGAGCCCTGCATTGTTTGAATGATAAACGTCAAATTATATTTTAGCTGCAGGAAAGATATAATCAAACTGATTTTTTTAGCTCTGAAACTGCACAACACACTTAACACTAACTGGAAAAATTACACAAATATGGACTCAATACAAGACTCAATTGGGTTGAGATTAGTCAGAAGCTGTGAGCATCGATGTCTAACATTCCAACTTAATCACAATACAATACACTAATAATTTACCTTAGATTTATAACACATTCCCTTCACTTTTTTGTAGTCTCTATTTATTTTTCTATATCTCTGACGGATCGGAATTTTTAATTTTTATTAAATAATACTGCAACAACACGAAAATAAAATGGGTACTTTAATACAGAAAGTAGTCTACCAAAGTAGCCAGAACAATGTTTTATATCAGAGGTGGATACGTACTATATCCCACACAGTAAACTAATGGCTGAAGTACCAGGCGTTGCCCGGGAATTACGCAGAGTGAAGGGGTTTCATGTAGGGGCGTGAAGTAGTTTCATTTTCAAAATCAGATGCACTTACTTACCATCACGCCGTTTCCCGCGGGGTTAGGCTGAAAGGATAGAGCGTCACACTTTTATGTCCTGACACACAATTCTCGCCTCATCCACATTCATACATCTTTTTATTCAACCTCGTCGATTGTTGAGTCTTCTAACGCCCTTTATTTCTGCTTGCGTCATTTTACCATCTTCTCCACATTCATCCGTTCCATTTGACCAAACCATCTAAGTGATCAATTCTTAATCTTACTCACTATTAAGATCAGCTTTACATTATTTCCTTATTTCTTAATTATTTACTCTGTCATAAAGGGATCTGCTATATATACGCTTCGGTGATCTCATTTCCACTGTATTCAGTCTACTTTCGTTCCTCTTCTGCCAGCTTCAGGCCTCACTTCCATACATCAGTGTCGGTACCACGTCTCCATTATGAACCGCTAGTATTAACTCGGTTTACTAGTTCCCATAAGCATTAGCATGTGCTCCATGATACAGTTGACTAGATTTTTCACATAAAAAGATTTCCTTATTCTCTCAACAATTAAAAATCACGGGATTATTTTTAATTCCAAATTACTCTTCGACAAATACATTGACCGTACTACCCCAAGAATAACTAAAATATTAGGTTTCATCCTTCATGTATCAATAATATTACTATTATAAATATGCATACCAAGTTTGGAATCCAAGATGTAGCACTTTTATAATAAAATCTAAAAAATACAGAATCGCTTATTGAAACAAACTAAATAGTTGCAATTAAGATTTTTAAAACTTGTAGCAGAATTAAGTGTTTTTATAAAGATAACAATTAAAAATTATTAACATCGTATTTAAATCAAACCAGTTGACAAAAAAATAACTGTAGCCGACGCAAATTGTCGATCACAAAGGTGGTGATGGAATCGAAACGAGAAAGAATAGGAGGAGGAAATGGGTGAATGGGTAGTTGGAAAGAGAAGAAAATGGTTCGTGTAACCGTAGAAACATTGGGACAAGTGCGTTGAACTTCGGCGGGACTAAGTCAAAATTGAAGTATGTTACAAAAGACTAACAGTTTTCTTTAATACTAAACCAAGTTACTTATCAAACCACCCTCGTACGTGTATTGTTACTTATTTCAACAAATAAATTACAAAAAATTCGTTCGTTATAACCCGAGTTTTTGATACCTTAAAATTTCGAACCACTGCTAGCTCGTAAATATTCAAATACCAAAAAAAAAGTAAAAGAACATCCTCATTAAAAGATTCTTATTAAAACCTCCCCGCTTGTGTGTGCACGCTATGTGGGCTTTACGGAAAGTTTAGAACTTCAGTTGTTCATAACTTGAAACTTTTGTACGTATTAAATATTACGTAGACGTACACATTTGTACGTACGCGTACAATATGGCTGTGCGTGTATTAAATACATCTCGGCATTATTCATTAGAACACTTAAGATGGTATATATTATTATTAACCTTAAAAAATGTATCTCCTATGTAAAGTTTTTTTGAGCTATCTTCTGTGTACATACAGTTTTCTAGGCTATTCTATCGGGCATATCTAATGTTCTGGCCGACTTTTCGGCACCTATTGCAGGGTCCATCATCAGGACTGATATGGTGTGTGAAGTTGGTGTTGCGATTAATTACTGGCCTGCAGTACCGTAGTCTCTATTTTGTTTTTCTCATATCATTAGGATGCCGGCAGTGGTGCTTTGATGACTTTGTTGTTAATTTTCTCTTTTTCAGGGCCGTGTTCTTTTCTTCTCTCGTCTTCCCGACTAAAGCTACATTTTAATTTATTTGTTTTTTTTTCATCTACTACGTCTATTTGTCAAAATATTTGTAAACTATAAATAAATAAATAAAAGATCGGAGCCAATGAGGGTTTTTGTGATGGCAAAATTGCACAGTTGACTACTAGCATTAAAAAAATGCCATCCTGGCGCCGAATGAGTAGGACCATACATAAGCTTTTGCTTATAAACGGTTCTGGGTAAGCGGTAGGTTCACCCACCCTCATTGGTCCTTTATAATATAATAAGTGCCGTATCGAAATCAGGGTGTGTCGTTTTTACGTATTAGTTTGCAATATCTTGTTGTGTAAGTTCCATCTACTGTCGGTGTTAAACGGTTATTTTAAGAAATTGTTGTTTAATGGTGAGATAATCTTTCTTAAAGTGGAGCCTGACAATTTACTATTTAAATATTATTTTTATAATTAATTAAATTAAACGCTACATTACCCCGATGATTAGAATTTAATCTATCATTAAATTATTGATTAAACGTGTTTACTAAGATATATTTTTAGTACACACTGATTTCTGAAAACCACGACAAACTACCGTTCTTTTAATTATATCGTAATAACAACTTAGAATTTAATTTTTCTTAAATAGCTTCAAAATAAAATAAATTCTCTTACAAGGAGACCCTTAAATAATATATTATTAGCAAAATACAAAAGACACAGACTTCCTGGTCCTTCATTTTAACTTAAACGTATTTGTGCGTATTTCAGCTTCCGGTGGACCCCCGCTGCAATTTGTTGCGAAGGCTCTATTTGCAAAGTGTTTTTCACAATCCCACATCCCGTCCAGGGCCGGAAGCACCTGGTGTTGCCATGGCAACTATCCATTAACCGAGGGTATTCGCACCGTAGGTTCATATTCCGTATTCGGAGCAACGTTTGCTGAGAATAAAATTTTTATTTATGATAAATGTGAATTTATAAAATTTTCAAAATATTCGTTTTTCTAATTAAAATTGAAAAAAATTTCTAGCTTTTTATTTAAAATACCTAAGTTTTATATAATAAAATGCTTATGAATTTAGTTTTAATTCACGTTTTGATGAAATCCCTATACAGCTTGAGATTCCTGGCATTCCCTGATCAGATCCGCGTTTTCAGGTTTTTTGTTGGACAGTTCAAATCTGATTAAATTTATTTGTTATGTCAGGCTTTTAATATACATTAAGGTATATGCTCACAAGCTTTGGGTGAACTCCGAATTGAAAAGTAGTGGAATAAAGTACACGAAAAACAACCAGGACTGATGAACCGAAGAAGACTCATATTGCTCATATTTTTTATTCTACAGTCATAATAACTTGAAATTTGTTGGCAAATATGTGTGGAATTAAACGATAATCAAAACAATATGTTTAAAAAATATATTATGAATCACTTAATATTTGTATAAATAAAATTACGAGTATATTGGAAAAAATTATGTCACGAAAAAATTAACCACTGATAAGAAAGCATTATTATTGCACTATATCGACCATTATACTAGAAATTTTAACTTTATACAGGTGAATATTATGTTCCAGTCCGATGATATTTTTGAATAACTAAAAAAAAAAACATAATATTTTAATTTGATTTTTATTTATCAATTATTTAATTTATTACAATTATTTATTTTATATGACGTTGGTCAAGTGGCCGCCTCTGGCAGCGAAAGAAATGCATGCTCTTTTAACCACATTTTTCATAATATTCTCGCATACTTAGCGAGTTATTTCGGCAATTTCATTTCGAATATTGTCCTGTAGCATCGGTATCGTTGTTGGCTTATTGGCGTAGATCTTTCGTAAGAAGCCAGTCGACATCACCACCTTTTGACATTATGCGGCTAGGAAAAATTTTGCACGCAAAATTTCAAGCATAGCTCGGGCTGTGTATGAAGTGGCACCGTTCTATTAAATCAAAATGTGCAGCAGGTTTAATCGACCCAATTCTGTCACCATGAAGTTTTCCAATATGTGATGATAGCGATCACCATTAATGGTTACAGTATTGCCATTATTATTTAGATAACATGTTTTAATAACTTTAACCCGTTGTTGAGGCAATAAATTCCGCATAATAAATTGTAATTAGTTACTCTCTGTGAATGCACAATATAAATTGATTAATATTTACCAAACCAAAATGGCAGCTAAGCAAAATCGGCCTAGAACATAATATTCAACTTGTATGTCAATTACTTGCGTGATTTATCATTTTTGTCCAATTATATATATATATTTTTTAACAAATAATAGATATCTCATAGAGACGAAGCTATTTTTTATTAAATTTAATGGAAATATATGGAAGTGTGGGTAATTACAGGGTTTACGACCTGTCTTCGGCTGGCTTAAGTAATCACTTTATGCAAATATAACGTTCACCATTCTCACCCATTAATCAATCTCCATATCTATCAATTTTTTGGAAGTCGTATTATATGTTAATATGTGGAAACACTTCGAGTACAACTGCACTATGGACCACCATCTACAATCATCTATGGACTAAACTTGATATTATATTATTCTTGGACATATTTAAATATTGTTATAATTTTTTTATATGCTATGTATATTTAAATATCGAAAAGTTAATAATTATAACTGTAGTTTATTTACATTATGTATAATAATCCATAAAAAAAAGTTTTTCTGGATTTATGACAAATAAAGCTAAAAATCATTACTACGTTCACTTTCATATTTTGTTGGAGTTTTTGGTATGAAATAACATTCTTACGTACGTTCTTCCTTTTCATACGAGACTTGTGTGAAATACAATACACACTTAAGAATTATTTTAGCGTGACAATATTTGTTTGGCGACAATCCATACGAAAGCTATCTCTGGTAGGTATACTCGTGGTTGAATATTTGATTTCAAATATCAGTTTTTTTTTAAATGTACTTATTTTATTTACAATATAAACGAAATGTTTAATTTATTCAATTGTTTAAATAATAAAATAGACAAGAGTAGCCAATGCGATAAAATATTCTAAAAAAATTAAATGGTAATGGGCTGAGCACGGCGCTCAGACGATGAAATATCATTGAAAAAATATAGTTTTCCAGTACTATCTGAAGGAAATCAAAAGGCTGATAGGCTGCCCTAAAATGCACTGGACTTAATAAATGATTAAACTTTTCAGAAATATGTATTAGCGAATAACAGTGGACAGAAAAAAGTGGGCGATTATTGGGGAGGCTTTTATCCAGCAGTGAATTGAAAATGGCTGACGATGATGATTCTGAAAATATCAATACTGTTAGGATGTGATTGTTATGAAAACACTCGAAAATAAATATAAGACCTACTCGTAGAACTTTACGTTCGTGTAAACTTCCATTTGAATTTTTGAAATGATGCTCTGTCAAATGTTTACACTGTTACGATGGCAAGATTGGCTTCAACACTATTAAATACGAGTTTCGATAATTTTTCGAACGTTTAATATGATTTAATAGCAACAAAAGCATGTTTCTAACAATAACCCCAAAGATTGAATGACATGTCTACAATTTGTTCATTTTGTCTTATTTTTAACAATAAACAAGATTTTTTTAATATAAAACCGTGAATTATTACAGTTTTTTAGTTGCATATACAACATTATATTTAACTAGTACCTAGCGATCATATTTAAAGTCCTGCTCAGGATTACTTTTATAGGGCTCATCGTCTGGCAATAATATTTATCGTGCTATACTTAAACGACACGTACGAAATTAAATAAGATATATCATACCAGATATTGTTTACAAATAAAATTATCCATACAAATTAAGTAAACGTACGTCATCTCTGTTTGTATGGATATTCCAGTACGTACATAATTCATGTTGAACTCTTAGTCTGTTTAAGATAAAGCTACAATAGTCATCCGTAATCATGATTATTGAATATTTTATTAATATATCAAGGCTGTCATTGGCATGGCTCTATGAAAATAAATTATATAACGAAGATAATTTCAATCGAAATATAAATTTGAATACTTAATCTAAACAATATTTTGATTTTAGTAACATCTTACTAAAAATATCAATACAAACTAATTTTACTTTTGAAATTAGTAAAATTAATTTTGTGGTTAAAATTCATATTTTTATTTGTTAAATTTGTTTTATTAACCACTTAATTGAGTTTAAATACATCTACCGGTTTCGAAAAATACAATTTTCTTCTTCAGGATGTCAATACTAACTAAAAACATATATTATTGTTTTTTTACCAGAATCTATAATTAAGTCATGGTATTGATAAAAAATTGGAATTGTCAATTTTGTATATAAACGGTGTTGGTAACAAATTAAATAATTTGGAATCGTTGGTGGTAAATAAAGAGTGTAAAACTAATCAAAAAATTATAAACAATCAACTGAATTTAACCAGGAGTCCCATTCTAATAAAATTTCCTAAAAATTATTCCAGTAAATTTGTATTAACAATTTGAGTTACGTACTAAATTTATTTTTTATATAATTTTTGTTTTTTTTTAATAGATTCTGGTAAAGAAACAATAATGTATGTTTTGAGTTAGTTATGACATCCTGAAGATGAAAATGGTATTTTTCGAAACCAGCAGATGTATTTAAACTCAATTAAGTGGTTAATAAAACAAATTTAACAAATAAAATAAAATAGAAATTAAAAAATACTAACTAATTTCAATATTTTTAACAATGTTTAAATATAATATAAATTATTAACAATTTGTGCATTAACTAAAGTAACCGTACTACAATACTTAATCATAATTTTTTGCTCATCAACAAAATGCACTTTGAAAATTAGCATTTATAGTGCAACAAAAATGTCTACATTGCTTTGATAAAATCTTTCCAGAAAAGTTCTTTGTGAATGAATCTAGAAAAATTTCTTCCTTGCGTTTCCTGGAATATTATCATTACTGATTTTTAAAATTTAATGAAAACATTTTTGTGAAGGTATAGCAGCCTATAGGCGTGCCAATGAAGAAAGTGTAGATTTTTAATAAGAGAAATTTATTTTTTATTTCTAGGGGATTAGCTAGTCACTATGTGCGTGTACAACCTAATCGCATATTTATTTTCATCTAATTCATAATTATTTCTATTTTACAAGGGTCGGAGATTCATGTTTTGACAAGTTCTTTCCATCTTCCCTTGCCTTATGCTGTTTCAGTATTTTTTGATGACCGATCAGCCTTCCCTCCAATAAGATACGTCTTGGTAATTATTTTTCTGGCATGTACAAGGCACGTCTAAGCCACTTGAATTAAGGTATTTATATTTACGTAAAAGTATATCAATAATCACCCTTATTATCACTCGGTCCATTAATATAACTCTTGTTATGATACTCCCCTAAAATATCTCATTCTAAAATATGTCTTCTATTCATATTTGAATATCCAATGGAGACCATATTTAGTGGGTGAGCCAGAAACTACTTACTTCTTACTACTTTTTTGTTTATTTTATATTATTTTGTTGTCTCTTTGTTTTTCTTTTATCACTGGAATGACAACTGCCGGCAGTGGTGCTCCGATGACTGGTAAGATCATTTTATTTTTGTTTTGTTCTTTTTCCATTCTCGGGGGCGTGTTCCTTCTCTCCTTCGGCTCCCTGACCAAAGTAACATACTAACACTCTGTTTATTTATTTATTAATTTATTAACGCCTTTATGGGCTTTTACAAAATATGTTTGCTATAAAACATAATAAAAAACATATGAGAAGCCACACAAGTAGTATGGAATATATGTATGAAAATAGAATAGAAAAAATATAAATAAAAAAATAAGCAAAACAAACTATAAAAAATAAAGTTTCAAGACAGAAAAAATAATAAATTTTAGGTTTGACACAGAATTGCTGAGTATCAAAATCAGTTGTATCTTTGACTCAGAACAGCATCAAAAACATCACTCTTATATTTAAAAATAGAATATCGGAATATATCTACAAGACCAAAATCGTTCCCAAGCCTGTGAAGTATTTGTGTAGGTGCATTCCTATAAAAATGAGTAAATAATGAATTTACATGGAAAAGCACCAACGACCTAGTATTCCGCGCAGGAACGTGGTGTAAAATCAGTTTAGTTAAATTAGGGGCGTCCTGTACGCCATTTACTATTTTAAATAAAAATAATAAATCACTTAAAGTTCTTCTACACGACAAGTTAGTTAAATTAAGAGTACTCATTACAAAATCATAATCCAAATGTTCAGCGGGTATACACAATTTGAAGTTAATAAACCTTAAAAATTTATGCTGAACTCTTTCTAATTTTAATTCGTGCGTATAGAATGGAGACCAAATAGTTTAGTTGAATTCAAAATTAGTACGAACTACAGCCGTGTATCAAACTTTAAGCGATTTAAATGAATTGATATCTTTCACCGTTCTTAATACAAAACCAAGACATTTCATGGCTTTATTGGGGATTTCATTAATATGTGGAACAAATAATAGTTGAATGATAGCTGTTGACATTGTATAATCTTATATTATAATGTTTCTTACTTTTGAGGTTACATACTCTTCTTATTTATTTTTATTTCTGAAATATGATGTAAATCTTAATAAATAAATAGTCGGGGACTGTGAAGGTTTCTGAGATGGAAGCTGTTCGGCTCCGTCTCACCACGTGTACGAGATGAAGTTGCACAGTTGCCTATTAGCATTTTTAAAAATGCCAACCAGGCGGCGAATGAATAGGACTATATATGAGCTTTTGCTTATAGACGAACCCTTACAGTTCTGTCTTGACACTTGACTTATATCATCGATATTTTTTAATTGCTGTCTTCCTTTGAGAAGTTAACTCTGAGGGAATTTAATCTACGATTTAGTTTTTTATATAATAATGAACATACCTATTTACTCATATTATTTTAGTGTTAAATGCTAGTAATAATTGAAAACATATAAACATTGATTGAACAACTGGTTTGTATAAACTTTGCTTGTATGTATAAACTAGTTTAATTTTTGAATTTCATGAATTATACATATATAGGCAAGTATATGAATTATAAATATATAGGCAAGTATATGAAGTAAATCTGTTATGTGGAAGTTATGTCCTAACATGAAAACTAATTTAAAAACAAAAAGTGTTAAAAATGAAGTCTTGAATTGGACTTTTTGGAAAGCTGAAATTTCAGCGCTGAGTATTTTTCGCGATAAATCTAGAGCCAATATATTGACCAAGGGTATGTATTATAAGGTTTAAGCAAATATTAATTTAGTGAATTGTGCAAAAATAATAAATTTGTATATATTGTATGAAATATTTATAACAAAGCTTTAATATCCTATAGAGCGCGAAAAGATTATTATAAGAACACTAAGTAATTCACTTTATGTTCTTGAAAGCCGTTTCAATTTCTAAAGAGTAATTAATATCTGCTTTAATAAGAGAATGCTTTAATACATTTAGCTATTCAGCAAACTCACAATCTCATACTCTATCTCAAGATTACAAACCTCCATGAGATTTGAACGGGCTCATTGAACTGCTGATTCCATAGATTCTGATGAAAGGCATGCACTTAGTTACTGTACCTTGGAAGGGTGAATAGAAGACGGGTTCATTGAATATCAAGACTGAATTTCAAGTCTGAAGTTTTCTGATTTTTATATCCCCGACCATGTTCAAGATAGCGCAATTTTCATTCTAATGGTATTATTAGAAAATTCTCCTTCAATTATTTTCATATAATTCGTGACTTAATTCAGTTAGTCCGGTACCAGAATATATATATATATATATATATATATATATATATATATATATATATATATATATGCTTGTACGTGAATAAGACATTGAACTCTCGTCTTAAAGATTTGTCGGTAAAACTCAGTATATATCAATTACGTCATTCTACTCTGCGTACAAAATGCATGCGTCAATATTCATGTTCAGGAATGCTCGATACGACGAATCTTTTATTTAAATTAAAAAAATATATATTATGCTTTTTGATTAACGATACTTCAGCATATCAAAATCTTACATGTTTATATAACTGTAAAATAAACTAGAAAATTACCAACTCGAGTCAATATAAAAAAAATACAATGTTCAAAATTATACGACATTTGATTATGTGATATCGATTGTCGTTTTGACTGAAAATAGCATATTACGAATTACTTTCTTCACAAAAACATAGTATAATTAACCCTTAACTCTTAAGATCGGTGTATTTTGCTCTCTGCTACTCCTCAATTAACTGTGGGATATTATTTTGGGGAGGAGCAGCGAAAACAATATTAGAGACGGTTAATAAAACACAAAAGGCTATTCTTAGGGTTATTAATGTTCGCCCTTTTGGATATTTCTCTGATATTCTTTTCAAATAATATAATACTCTAGTTGGTGTTAGATAAATGAAGCTTATTGAAGATTACCACACATACAAAGATACTCACTCAATAATAAATCACAAGAGAGGACAACGAGTGAACAACATCACACCAGTAACGAGAGCAACAATGATTTTATATCACTGCTTCTATGTGTTCCTAGCTTCAAAACTATACAATACACTGAACACTAATTGGAAATCGTTTACAATAGAAAAATATTTTTTTATATGAACCCAACATAATATATTGGGTTTGTATAAGTAGACATTAATCGAAAGTAACCCTGTCTAATTTTCCCATTTGAAAAAAACACAAAAACTAAAAAACATCAATAATCTATGCTTAAATATTCAAAAAATTTATTATATTATTTTAAGTTTTTAAATCTTTACATCTTTCTAAAAATCCACCATTCAAGTAGCATGAAAAAACTAGCTATATTAACATAGACAAAATTCTAGCAGAGTAGCCAGGTTAAAGCTGAATTGCTGTCAAAGGTGACACCAACTACATCCAACACAAAAAAACTTATTGGTAATCAAATTTCTAATAATTATATTATATAAGTATAATATTGATATTTTAAATACTAAATTAATGTATTAATTATAATGATAAATATGTATTAATTATCATTATAATTAATACATTAATTTAGTATTTAAAATATCACAGACCGTCTGTTCTGAATAATTACAACTTCACAATAAGAATGTGTTTTCCTTAATAATATTGATATGATTACAATAAATTTAAATTAGTTTCGCGCTCAATTACGTACTGTCATTTACGCGCTTGTGAGACAAAACTCCTAGACAAGTATCATCTGCTAGTACGCGCCATAATGCTGTATTAAATCACATTCTCCTCTAGTTAGTTATTATTCTGTATCAGTTATTCTATGGTAAGAACGATAATCTGCAAGATTCTTCGTCCTTGTTTTTTACAGATAGATAAAATTAAGCATGAATTTCGAGTTTATATCTTATCCTCAAAACTCATCACGTGATACCCAAATCCACTTTAGTTAAGCTGTTATTTTTGCCACATCCGTTACTTTACTATTGAAGATATTACTATGAAGTGACTATTGGAGAGTCAACCGAGAATAAGACCCAGAAGTGTGGGTCGTTCTAATAAGACGAAATGGTCACACGACTTTAAATGCGTTACTGGAACTCAATGGAAAGATGCCTGGCGTAAGATAGAGAGATAAGTAAAAAAGAGAATAAAAAGAAAAAAATATAAAAGAGAAAGGTTCATGTCCAACACTGGACTATCGAAAGCTATTTGACCGCTTTTAAACGCGTGTAGGTAATGTTTGTTCTATAAACTCGGTATATTTTTATCCAATTAATAAATGTGGGATATAATAAAATGTTCCAAATTTGTAAACATACTTTTAGCGCATCTTTTCGAATCGGCCGCGACCCATGTTATTGACACATTTCCGCATCCAAATTCCCATCCATACCTTTTCTCATACTCGTCTTGTCACTGTGAATTGTGACCTTAACGTCAGCAGACGTAAAATTCACCGATATTTGTTCGATTTCGACATCGCGATGGCATTCGCGATGTGGACTTTCAGCTCCAGCGCATCAGCACTGTATTTTATGATATTGTGTTTTGATCACGTATTGTTTATTGTTTGTATGCTGTGGGTGACATCGCCATTTTCAATTGAGATCAGAAATCGGCTCATCCGCGTGCCATTGTGTGAACTCGGCGGCGACTGCGGGGATTACGGAGACGTCATATACAAGGTAAGGCGAGCAATCCTTCCAATCCCGGTTCTCGAGATCACTGGTCCTTCGATTAAAACCCCTATCTCCCCACCCACCTTGTCCTGTATCAAGGTTTCCCTACTTCCCTCCTATATCTTACGGTGATTCCGATTTATGACCAAAATTGTTGTATTCCATTTCACAAGATGTGCGACCCGGAGTTTTGCGCAATTCGTTAATTTAGATCCTATCAATCTGAATTTACGTTTCGAAATCACTAAGTTATAATCATAAATTATCATTTTAAAATACTTAAACGATAAAAAATAGCATTACAATAATATTTTGGAAAACAAACACACATAAAGCACGAAATATTTTATTATAAATGAAATGCCATCGGTCAATAGCATAGCATTTTATTATCGGTCAATAGCATAGCGTTTTACTATCGATCAATAGCATAGCATTTAACACCTAACGTGTTCATAATGATATTCATGATATGTTCAATAACCCTACGATTCGAGACAACCCGAAACTTTCTTTAATTACTCGAGTTTTCTATAAATCACGAGTGATTTCAAAAACCTCTTGAGCCATATACTATTAAATACAAATTGAATGAATTAATTAGAAAGATATACATATAAAATCAATTGAATCGAAAAATATTGTTGTTGCTAACGAGATTCGAATCTAGATCTCTTCCAATCCGGAGAACGTGCATTTACATGTATATTTTTCCTATTAATATATTTAATTTGTATTTAAAATATCACCGACCTATATTCTGAATAATTATAATTTCATAATAAGAATGTGTTCTCCTTAATAATCATATACTATTATTTATACCGAATGCTCCAATTGGTTGGAAAGATTTTTGATAAGAAAATATGGCGGGCATAATTATGTCAAAAAAGGATGGAAATATTTAATAATTATTTAAATTTAAAAAATTACATTACTTGAACAGGCATCGCGACGTTGGATATATTGTCGTACACGTCAGCAAAATTTATTCACAGTCTTGCAAACATTCATTATCTATCACTCTGATTTTTATGTTATTTTTTGAACCTCAAGTACATGAGGCTTATTGTTGAGTCATAGGACTTCAAAATTGGCATAAATTAAAGCCTGGCTAGAATCTGGCAGTACATATGGGCAATTTATGTCGTTGTTGAACTCAGTTTCAATTTAAGCTAAAATAGTAAGCACACGTTAATTAAATGACAAAATAGCCAAGGATATTGAAACGGCAGTCTGTATATATAAAGTGCAACTAGTTAAATACACCCCGTCCTTTGCATTCTGATACAGTAGCACACATAAATCGGTCTAAAATGAAAATACTGGTTATGGATCGTGCAATCCATCTTTACAATAAACTTTTCGAATAGTGAGTTAGTGTGAGGTAGTTCAAGAAGTATTTTATTTTTAGGCGCTCTGATAACGAATACTGGTGACAGTGAGCAGGAAATTTAAATACGAATACAATTAGCTAAAGTTGTTATGAACCAACTGTAGAAAATATGGAAAGACAGTGACATCAAGAAAGCAACTAAAAATTACGTAAGTTCAAATTCTTGTCTTCCAATATTCATGTATGATGCAGAGACTTGGACAGTCCATAATAGCGACAAGCGTAAATTATACGCCTATATTACTGGTGAAGGATGTTACGTATCCCACGGATAGTACGACGCACGAATACAGTAATTTTGTAGCAAATCTAAACCACAACAAGTCATATATATAGAAGTAAATAAAAGATTCTTCCTACTCTTTGGCCACAATATGCGTCAAAGTAACTGCCTCGAAAACATGGTTATCCAGTTGATGAGTTCAAAATCACGAACCGCGAATCAATCACTGATACTTTGAATCACACTCACAATCAGTGATTGAATATCTGGGAATATCGTGATTCATTTTTATTTTATTTATATTTGCTTTTAAACCGTAATTCACCGCATGTACATATGAAACCATTTGCATTTGACCTGAAATACTGAGAATTTGACCTGAAAAATTAACTCACATTTTTATTCTCTTTGTGATAATATTAAATTAGATATATACTATTTATATATGCTAGAATATATTTTTAACACAAATAAAGTTTGAATAATACAAGTAAATATGCTCAACATTATGTTTCTATTTTATTTATTTATTTCGAGTATTGTGATATCGTGCGGCGCACGCGTATTAGTAAAGAAACTTTGATCACAGTCACACTTTTTAATCACTGATGTTATCAAATATCAATTATAATCACACCAGTGAGTAGAGAGCAGTATTTTTTCTCATCACTACTCCCACTTCGCGGCACACTACACGCGTCGTTGTGATGTCATACAGTGCTCTTGTTACGATGTGGTACTTCGCTAGATGTCACTCTGTGTTAGCTTCACCGTAACCCTAATAATATTACGAAAATTGAACATCATCAATTGAATAAAATCTCCTAAACTTTATGGTTAGTCGAAATTAATAAATTATTTTAAAAAATAAAAAATAAATTATTATTATCAAATACTTCTTATTAGTTATATAGATCCAGTTAGATAAAATACAGTTATAATGATATTAATAATTACGATGTATACAAGGAAATGAGTCAAAAGTAGCAGTTTTTCTCATCACTATTATCCAGGGTACAACCTTGAACTGAAAAAGTCCTATAACAGTGCCACAACAGTAGATACATAGGTACGTTGCATCTGGCTGAAAAGACCTCGAAGTCAGCTGTGAGGGCGACCCATGACCGGGACCCGTGGAGATGCATTACGAGCCGAGTCTCATCTGATTGAGACCACAATACTGACGTGAAGAAAGAAAGAAAATTACAATATCGCACAAAATATCGATTGGCACAACATGTGTCACACCTAGTAACGCTTCTATATCTCTCGAGCGGCATCACATAAAATAAACAGTAATTAGTCTCTCCCAAACACCATCATATAAAACAGACAGTAAATAGTCTTTCTCAAACATCATCGCTTAAAACAAACAGTAAATAGTCTAAATCCTTTTTGTTCCACATAATTATTTGTTTTAATATTTTGTACGTGCCCGTGGTACGTAACCGAAGTATGTCAAGTAAAATTAAGTTTATTATTGTCCATAACTTTGTACAAACAGCAAGTGATAATCTCAATACTTTGTAGACCAGCATATTATTATTAATTTGTACCTGGGGCTACGGTGCGCACTATAATTACTGTACGGAGGCTTTGATGATGATTGAAATGTATGAAATTACAACCAAACGCGAGGGAATTAGTTCAACCAGGACTACGGCTTAATGGGTACAGTTTATCAGTTTAAACGCATGCATAATAAAACATAACAATAGCACCTCACCAAATAGTTGTAGAACCATGTTTACGATTTTATGATAATATACTAATGAATGGTTCTAAGAATTTCTAAGGACGTTCTGAATTTTTTATATGTTGCCGGTGTCTTTGGACGTTTCGGATTCTCAATAATTAATTGGAATTTTCATTGATTTTTTTTTTATGGTTTTAGAGTGTCAACTCTTTCACCAAGGTAGAATAAATATTTAATAATATGCACATAACACTGTTTAAGTTAATTAATTTATTTTATTCAAATATCGGGCTTTTCAATCCGCATAAATTCACACACAAACACATTCATATGTATATACGAGGGAAGTAGTGCGCATGTAAGAATTAATGGGAATTTTCATCACGGTTTGATATTACAAAAGGTATCAAACAGGGCTGCGTAATGTTACTTTGGCTGGTAAACTTGTACATGGATAAAATTGTATGAAAGAAATGATACTATATCAATATATATAATATATTAGATATACTTATTTTGGTTACTAATACTGTCTACTATAGAAATGCAGTGCTAATAGCTAAAACAATTAAATACAAGAAAAAAGCGAAAGCTGCTATTTAATTTTTGTAAAATATTTACTAAAGTCGTTGATCAATTATTAATCGTTATATCCATTATGAATTTAACATTGGCTTTATAACATACAGCCATACTCTCTTAAGAAAAATATACAAGTATACGAAATAATAAAGCTATATTTACTTATTGTAAAACAAAAAAAAGCCGAATTAACTTTAGGAATCAGGTAGATTTTGTTTCCATTATACTCTAGGTTAAATATTAATGGAGTTACAATTTTTTATGATTAGAAGCAGTCGCTGTTTTGATAAAAGATTGCGGATCCAGCTGATTAAATGAAATAAGACAATTTTTTTTAAAGTTTGATGGAATTTTATGGGTTCACAAAATGCTTTTCCGTGCACACATAACTTTCGGAAAATTTTAATTTTCACACCGGCAGTTTTTCTATTAAACCTAAGTAAAGTGTACTAAAAATAGTTGATTTTAGATTTAGCTGCTGGACAACAGTGATATAGAAAAGCAACGTGTTTTGTGATTAGTTGCGGTTTTTACTTATTAACATTTTATCAGATAAATAATACTGTATTATAATCGAACAAAATTTGATAAAAGGGCCGGCCCTGCGAACGTCATTCGATATGCAATATTGTACTTGCGCTGCGGTGCGGCTTGCGTGTAATTTGTCCACAACACTGCACTGTACTATACGCTAGAAATATGCAGATGTCGATTAATATAGATTGCATTATTTACGTCGTTAACTGCGGTGGTAAAAATTAAAAAACTATGTTTGTTTCATTATTAATATGTGAATATTGTAACTCGCGCCTTTCCCCCTAACAAATTTTGTAATAGAGCATTATAGATAAATATACGACGAAAATATAAACAAATAAATACGTCACACTAGTTACCATAGTGACTAGATATTTTAAATACTAAATTAATGTATTAATTATAAATATATACATATAAAATCAATTTTGTCGAAAAATATTGTTTTTATGTCAGCGGGATTCAAACCTGGATCTCTATTTCCAATCCGGCGAAGTACACTAACAATTGTGTTATAACGCCAGTAATTTTCATGACAAATTTTCTAACCTGTATGTTACACTTTTTCAAATTAATACACCTGTCGTTCCATTATTTGAAAGCCATCTACATTATTTTTATAGAATCTCAAATGCCTTTGAGTAAACCGACCTTGTAGATAAATAAAAATGAAGAATTTCGTTATGAATTTAGAATTTACTAAGTAAAATAATATACACTACACAAATCACTATCCTAAAGAAGCACTTTCTAACAAATGAAATTATTAATGTTATAAATAAATGTAATATAGTTTTATCCCTTCTTTCTTTTCCAGTGAACTGTACACGTACCACAAACGTGATATTTAAACATAACCATGAGAATACTAAATGTACTCGGAAGATTTTATATATATATATAGTTCACATCAAGCAAGGATCCTTTATTTTTTTACATTACTGATAATTTTTTTTTTTTAAATGAAGGCACATTTTGATGTGAAGTTGCACTTTTAGATACTACATGTTCTGCGTTATTTTCAATTTAAATTAAATTAATCAATTGGGAAGATATATGTGGCCATTATTATGAAAGTGGTCTAAGGCGCGTTTCTTTCGTTTAGAGATATTTAAAGGTTTGCTTTAGAATTGATTAAAACATATTTTTATGTTTCAAAATGTATTTAGTCTACTAGATTTATAATTTATTTTGAAATATACATTTTGCATGTAACTTATAATATGAATATTAATAATAATGCGTTTTTTCTTCTTTAGTTCGCCATAAAGATAATACATATTATATAATACATTTAAGTTACGAAATATTATTTATGTTATGAAAGGAAAAGCAAAAAAAAAAATGAGTTGAAAAAAAGTTCATACATATGTATAAATATAAACAAAATATAGATACTACATTTCAGTCACGGCCATTATTGTATCTGTTGCTATTCTGTAGTCGTTTCCATTCTGTAGTCATTTCCATTCTTTAGTCAAGGAACCAGCTTTCCATGAGAGCTCCGTTTGCACCAGAGTTAATGCTGAGCTCCAGCCGCAGCTTTACGCCAGCAACTCGATGTCTCAGAAGCGAAATGAATCCACATATATGGCCTTCGACAAACATTGTAGATGCGCTGCAATAACGCGCCAATCTGAATAGTATGATGTATGAGTTGTTATACTGAATTTGGGGACGATTGTACGTCACTTGCTTGTATTTCGACCAGAGCTCGCAGGTATACATGCTGGTGAAGAACGATTTAAACAGCATATTTACTCGAATGCTCAACTGTCTCTGCTGTTGTTCTATGTCATCATCGTTTTATCCATCTTCATTGAATATATAGCCAAGGTATTTGACCTTATTTTGAACGCTCAATTTCGTCCCGTCTAACCTCACGGGAGGGATATTATCTGGACCTTTTTTCCATATTTTAACGGCATTATGACCGATTTGATGGTATCCTGTACAATATTATGTTTACTGGCATATGTCTCACATATCTGTAAAAGCTTTCTTATCTCTTTTATAGATGGTGCTAGTATAACCATATCATCGGCATAACTGATGTGGTAATTGTGGTTATAATTAAATAAAACATTTTAAGGTTGAAATGACTTAACTATATTATCAAAATAAACACTAGCGGAATACCGTTGAACATCGTAACAATACACTGAATGTAATACTTCAATTTTTTCACAATTGTTATAATCTGCATCATATTAATTCATTCAAAAGAATGTGACGCGAAATAATTGATGAACAGATTTTTTTCAATTTCTTATATACAGCAGCGATCGAAAGATTCTTCCAATTCTTCGGTCAAATAATGCGTTTAGGCTGAAAAAGATCTAGACGAGTGCCACAACGTTGCAACTAGCTGGAGAGACCCTGGGGTCAGCTGTAAGGGCGACCCAGGACCGGAACATGTGGAGGTGCATTACAAGCCGAGTCCCATCTGATTGAGGCCACTATGTGTAAATACTGACAAGAAGGAAGATAGAATGAGAACAATAATACACGGAAAATTCTTGATTTAGACCACTTTCATAATAATGGGCACATATATTGACGGTAATCATTGTCAGGTACCAATCTGCCGAAGCACGGAGCAAAGACGAGCATTCACCACTAGATAAAGGAGGCAACTGCCCACGCGTTTTGCATGCGGCAGCAGCCGGCGCAAAAATGGCCGATTTAGTAAATCGCAAAGCAATTTAAATTTATTATTTAGCAAATGAATAAGAAAAATGTCATAATTACTAGTGCGTCGATTTTCTATCAATCTTGTGATAAATCCTAATTTGCATTGTATTCAACTCTTCTGCAGAAATGTTATATTTCCACCTTGGAACTGGATGAATGACCCATATGAACGTTGAACGATGTCGCAAACGGATGACTTCGACCGAAAGCCAATTTCGATCAGAAAACAACGAAAACAAGTTCAATATGGAGAAAGAACTTCCCGTGTCCAAAGTTTCTGTTGTCTCATTTATATTGTTTTAATTACTGTGATTGTTGAGCAATCAATAATTATTTTACCACTGCGCGAGTCGTGGTCTACACGATCATCTGGGACTAATCGTGCACCAAGTCGTTGCCGAGCAACCATGTTGATATTATTTAATGTTGTCGGAGAGTTTATTTTGCGAGAATATGTCATCTTCATAGAATCTTGTCTTTTTGACCATCACCCATATAAAGGTGATTATATTTTTATACACAAATAATTTCTTTCAATAGTTACTACCTGTCTTCAAAATTATATAAAGATTTTTATATCGGTAAGGTGAGGAATTCTAGTAAGTGTCGCAAAGGATCCACATCTCATGTTCACGACTGAATAAACCGGTGAAGATGTTTTTATACCCCCGGTTCCACACGTCACAATATATATTATATAAAATACATTTATTCTTATTATCTTTCTAATTGATTCATTTAATTTATTAATATTTTTCCACTACTGGAGAACCATTTAATTTGCCATTTACATTCACCAGTCTGTGGGTGTATTCCCTAGGTTGTAAAACTACTTTCTTGATTACAACAGGTATATGAAGAAAACCTTTGAAAATTCCAATTCCCATTCGTCGTGACTTTTTTACGAACGTATAATCCAGCGAGCATTTGTTTGAACGTGAAGTTTTTGTTTAAAATAGTACAGAATATTGAAAAATTGAGTAAACTAATCCATTAACCAAAGTTTAGTTTACTTTTGAGTAGAACAAAATAAATTTATATCTTTGTAGAAAGCAATCGCTTTGTGGTATGACATATTAGACTAAATAAAACACTTTGAATAAAATCACGAAATTTATTAAACACCAACCGGTTTCGTTTAGCTCAAGCTTCGTAAGCGTTTATTTAAAACTAACAACAAATACAAATAAAATGCACTTATATATATATATATATATATATATATATATATATATATATATATATATATACATATATGAAAAAGAGGGAGACAAACTAAAACAACAGATAAAACACTAATGGAGGGGATAAGAGAAAGTCATAATATTAGGTATGTTTCCCCCTATATCAGGTATGTTTAATTTTTAATCAATTAAATATCCATCAACATTATATTTTTAAGAAAATACATATTTAAGAAAAAGTATCGTTAATAGACCGAGTGAATGAAGCCCATACTTCTGTGTACATATAGAGAAATCTCAATTGAAGTAGCTTAGACACGTCTTGCAAATACCAAAGGAACGATTACTAAACGTGTTTACTTGAAAAATTTGAATTACGAATGAATGAAGAAAAATAAATACATATTTAAAATTATAAAAATCCTAAAACTTCATTACTTTGTAAATGTGAAGAGACATCCAGAGAAGTATTTGATCTCGCAATTCACAATGGAGGAAAAGATTGCTGGAAGTCGGGATCCTGGGAGGAGAACATCATGGCTGATGAACCCATGACAGTGGCCGAGCCGCAGTGAAGAAAGTTATAATATTCATCGTTCATTGAACGCACAGGGCATGAGAAGAAGAAGAAGAAGAACTCCAGAGGAGGATGGTGGTGGGATGAATAGCAATAAATAATTTATAAGTACAGACAGGGCCTTGATTAGTCATTAAGCACTGAAGCGAGACGATTCTATTGATATATCATCATAAATTTTTTAAGTAAATACCGGATTTTTTTAAAAGAAACTACATCTTTGTTACAGTACTTTCTTCGGACGCTACATGCGTTAAACTACTTCTCAACATAGTTGCCACCATTATTAAGGCACTTGTCATAACGAGGCACCAACTTTTGTATACCTTTGTCATAGAACGATGCCGCCTGGGATAAAAATTATATCTGTACTCCGTATTTGAGTTCATTTTCGTCATCAAAATGCTTGCCACCAAGGAACTGCTTCAGGCAAAGGAAAATATGGAAATCATTTGGCGCTAAATCAGGACACACTTGGCGATGAATGTCAGCTGGTTTCATGCTTCGTAGATTCAAAAAACGAATCACCGACCGTATCTCACAGTCGGAGAGCTGATCTATTGTCTTGAACATTTCAACCGCTCACTACAAAATGGCCACACTATGTAAATGTATCTAATTTTGAATGCGGTGAGTCAACAAATGAAGGAAACCATCGCGTATACGCAACACCACAACCGCAGCGCTCACCGGGAATATCCGGCAACGGTATTTACTTAAAAAATGCGCCTCGTATCATTGATTACTCTAGGATAAATTATGATGATGATGTAAGCAATAATCTTGAAGGTTTATATCATGTCAGCTTCTAAACACGAAATTCATAGTATTCCAACATCTAATATTCATTACGCTTTGAAAACATTATACGTACATACATGATTAATGAATGAATAATTTCCAGTTTCAAATATCATACTATCGTTTTAATTTGCATAACCAGCTACAGCGTGAGGTAAGTTGTGACCAATGCAGAAATCTAATTTATATAACTTGGTACCAACATCTGAGGGCATTCGCTATGAGCTTTGAGCCCACCCGATGAGTTGGGATTATGTTCCAAACTCCCCTTGCATGCTCAAATGAAATATTTAATCATGCAGACTGCACAAGTTGATTAACATTACGACGAAATATAATATGTGTGATTAGTTTATGGTACGCTATTATTACAAATATATTTGCTATAATGTATAAATACATAGAATATACAATAAATAATAAATAATACAAGCACCCAAAATCCCATTATTACCTTAAGTTCTTAAAAATATATAACTATTCATTTTCAATAGATTTTATGTAAATACAAATCATTGAATTTAACGTGTCTTACGGAATATAAACTAGTAGAACTAAATATAAAGTGTTTTTATTTTATTTATCCTAGAACAACTATAAAATTGTATTCTGTGAGAATCCCCTTTTTGTCTGCGACGGGCAGATCTTCAGTAAATCCAAACTAGAAGAAGAACTGCGGAGTAGATAAGCGGACTTCCGTGTAATAGTCAAGTAGACGATAGATCCTAAGCGACGCTGTCTATTAAACCAGACCTGAGATTCGTGGAAGTGGAGATTAATTCCAAGCACAGTGCACTCCGTGACGATGTATAATGCAAGAAGCCTCGCCGTCATTGGAACTAAAGGTCAGTTTAGTAGTTTACAGGGAAGATTAACTTGATATGGCATTTTTAACTACTTGCTTTCTTAATTTCCATCACCCTACGGGGGTAGGCAGAAAAGATCATATCATTGTGACTCAAATATATCAGTGATTGACTGGCGATTAATGATTTTGAGCTCATCGTAGAGACGTAGAGATTATATAGATGCTCAAAATTGCTGGCTCTATCTATCCACTGCTTTAGTTTGCAATCCATTGTAACCTTTCTTGAATAAATTAATTGAAATCGCGTACATTCTTTCGTTGTCTACTCCTCATCACTGTCTCTGCCTTATTTATATATTCAGTATTTATGGGGAAAATAACAATATAATTGAATATCAAGTTAAACACGAGTGTCAACTAGGACCGGACCATCTTAAAATTTTCTATAGATTTAACGAATTATATAAATTGCTGCACAATAAGAGACATAAATAACTGTATTGAATATCTAGTATATCTGATCACATCCTCTGTAAAGTGAACACACTGGTGATTGAAGTAAAATCACATAAAACTATCGTATCAACCTCTCTTCCTCACGAATCTGTCAAACGCTCAACTTACGCCAGTCACAATTTTGTGATCCCGTCGATTACTCACAATTGTTCGAATATGTTTGAATATGGAATAAGCTGGAGGTATTTGAACCTGATTCGTGTTCTCGTATAATTTGACACTTTTAGAAATTCATCAGACTGGAATTAAGCCCATGAACATGTTACTTTAAAAATAGAAATAGAACCGAGACGTGAATCGAACATTGCTTTTAGACTGTATAACCAACTGCCAAAATCAATTAAATTAGCAGCAAATATAAATTGTACAAAGAGGTTCTAAAATGGCTTAAAGGTCTTCAAAATAATTCAATATTTATGTATTCCGACATCTTTCTTATTCCCAAGTTCTAATCTGATCAATTTTCTAACATTTTTATTATTTTATTTATTAGTTAGATATTTTTGATCAAAGTACAATATACAATACAATAATTAATTCATATTGTATTATTATAGATTTTGAAATTGTTTTATATAAATATCGATAGCTACCCCCATAATTCAAGATCTTTCTTATTTGGGAATGCACATCTCTATTGTTGTTATTAACATATACATTATATTTGTATTGAAATCAACAATTGTTTTAAAAATATAAATAAATCTATTCGTTAATGTACCCGTGAGGTTAATAGAAAACTTATTCTCAACCATATTCTAATAATAATGTAACAACAATAAATATAATGAAATGTCATTTTTTCCTTCCTAGTGAACTGGATATATAACACACGAACGATAGTTGCGATTGCACACAGCCATGAGACAATTATTATTGTTTAGCTGCGTTGAAAATTAGGCAGTCCTAAATCACCACGAATGGAGCTTATCTTGTACTGCTTTATATAGTTATTCAACGGGTTGAATATTTTTTTGTAAAAATACAAAACTAAGGTTATAAAAACCACCCGCTGGTCGCTGTAAAATATTCAGGGTGAACCGTCTGCTCTCACTGACAGGACATAAAAATAACTGGGGTCAATACTCTTAGCTCAAAGCGACTCAAAGTTTACAGTTTCTGTCGTTTTAATGTCCAAGTACATTAATGCCTTACCATAAAAACTGTATATATTTTAAAGTGTAGTTGTGATTGTTTAAATTTTTTTTTTCAAAATTAACAACACCCACAGACCAGTAAATAAATAGACACGAAATAATGTGTACATATAGGAGAGGGGTTCGGAACATTAATTGCGAGACGAGGGGCATTATATACACACTATTTGTGGAAATATAAATCAGATAGTTTATGACACATTTATGCAACAGTAAAAGTATTTACTCTTCGAAAATTAAAGACGTATTTTTTTACATTAATGTATATCATATTGTCAGCGTTAAAATTTTCATTCCAATCGAATCATATTTTTTTTTAAAGTCGCGGAGCTATTTGATTGCGTAAGTGGCACCAAAGTGATCACGCGGGTGACACCAGCATGAAAATATTGGGATAAGAAATTTGCGTTAGTTCATGTCTATATATTTGGTGGTGTGTGAGTGGGTACTAGTCCTACGCAGGAAATGCTATTAAAGTATGAAAAACCTGGGTTTTTATTATTTATTTATTTACATGAGAAAACATATGTACTATAATTTATTACTTTGTGTAAACAAAACGTTTTTTTAAATATTAATGCATGTTATATTCTCAGCATTAAAATGTTTGTTCTAATAGTTATATATTTAAAAAAAAAAATCGCGGAGCTATTTGATTGCGTAAGTGTCACCAAAGTGATTAAATGACTGACACCGAAATGAAAACATTGAAATAAGAAATTTCATTTAGTTCATGTCTACATATTTGGTAGTCTGTGATAACACCAATATAATTAGTTATTTATCGCAATTAAAATATTTTATTAACCTTTTAAATATAAATGGTAACGTATTTTTTAATCACTAATATGATTTTCTTGTACACACAACGCTCGCAGAGTGTTTGAGAAGTCTGTTCAAGATCAACAAGTCATTACTTTTTTAATAGCACAAGTGTTTAGCTAACTTTTAAAATAGTTCAATTATAGATGAGACATCATGCATTCCGTTATAGAGAATCCAAAAAAATGTTAAATCATAATTAGCACAGAATTTAAAAAAAAATTTTACGAAATTTTTAATTCACTAAAAAATAATTAATAATCTAGTACCAACACTACCAAATGATTATTTTTTTTACGTATAATAAAACAAAACATGTTGTCATTCTCAAATTCATCATCTCAGATTGCTGTAATGATACTCTTACATAATAATAGTGTTGGAATCAATAGTTTTGCCATAGTGATACATATATGAACATTTAAAAGACGACGGTTTGATTCTAAATATGTGAAAATAAATATTATACGCACGTAAACGTTTACGTTCTCAGTTTATTTTTGAGTGTTTGGATAAAAATAAAGACGAAAAGTATCTATGATGCAAATATCAAATATCACGTCAGAATCACCACTTATGGAGAAATGTATTGTAGTGAAAAATAAAGTATCAAACATCACAAGGGTTGCCACTGTGAGGTAATGTAATGATGGATTTTACTTCAATTTCAATCAATCATAGTGTTCGATGGTAAAATTATAGTATTGATTCAACACAGAGGAAATCAAGTAATCGAACAAAGTAATGTATTACATATATTTTTTTTATTTATTTACACCCTATCCCGAATCATTTTGAGAGTTGTTTACTCTCGTTTCTATTCGTCAATATTACTTTTTTTTTAATACATTCAGTTATTAACATCTTAATACAATCATAGGTTGACTCCGGTATCATCATACCAGAGCCATACGTGTAGGTACAGTTTGACGTGAGAATTGTTATCACATTAAATTCAGAAGCTATATAAATCATACACCCACAAAAAGGGAGGGTAGACGTCACATTTATGTGTTGTAGTCGCAGAACTCGGTCATAGTCCGGCATGAATTCACCCTGTCCAGGTCACAAGGGGTGCAAGAAAGAGCCAGTAGAATGCTCCATTAGGTCTCTTTAGCCACTGCTCTTCCCGGCATCGTCCATCCCAGCAACCCCCAGCGGGAAACCCACACCCTTTTAAATACCCTTAAATGTCCAAAATTCCTTTAATTTCTTAATACATCATCGTTCCGGGGGATTCGATGACCTATTCCTTCTAATCCCATAATCATGATCTCACGTGCATCATTCATACATGCGCGATTTAAAGTTAACTCGAAGAAGTATGGCAGAAGAATTATCGAAGATGCATAGCCGTTGGCGAAACGCGGCCTTACATTTTAAAAAGGTTTACATGGCTTTTCTTGGTACTATGAGCCCACGTCACCATAAAATCATATTCTTAAAAAAACATATATTCTAAATAGGCTCGAATATCTGATTAGAGGTAGAATATAGTTTCATTTTAAAAAAAAACTACGAATTATTTGGCAACGAGATAAAAAAAATTACACGTAATCCGTAACGTGATTAATTTTCATGCGCATAATTTCATATATTTTTTCGGCTGAACGGACACTCAAACAACCGAAAATGGTCCAGTGAACAAAAAATATTTTTTTGCAGATTACGGCTGCACTGTTCACGCTACACAGGGTCGGACTATCAAAACTGCATCCGCCAATTTATTTTCTTTTAATAGACAAAGGCCTCGAAACTGATGACTCATAACATAAAATTATTATAAAAAACACAACAATATTATCAATTAAAAAAGGTGTAAATACTTATATTTATTTTAGGGACCTTTAGATGGTTTTTAGTAGACATAGGGAGTTGTTACGATAATTTTAAATGTGAAAATTTAATTGATAGAGGAAGTTAATAATAAAAAAAAGTGAGAACAGAACAAAGTAATAATATATTATTATACACATTAAGTAGGTGGAGTCCAGGACAGTAGAGCCACTTTTTTACAAAAGTGGTTGTAACTATTTTTGGAATTAATATATGAAAATGAAATTAGCATCTATAAAAAGCTACAATATATAAATTTCGTGATTTTCTAGATTCGTAAACAAAGTGTTGTATCTATTTTGAAAATATTTGGAAAATGATACAAGTCTCCCTGATAGGCGAGAAATTTGAACTGGGGGATCGCGAGATTTTAACATACCCAAGAAAATGGTGAATAATTACAAAAAAATTATGTTTTAAAAATGTTTTATTAATAAAAGTACTAACTTTCAATTTTGAATTCAACTGTAATCATAGTTGAACATTTTTTCCTCTAAATTAACTATTTTTTAGAAAATTTTTAACTTCTATTGTTTGAGTTATTTTTTAATTCTATTGTTATTGTGAAACAACATAAAACCAAACTTTTTCAATATTTAAATCAACTTAAAATGATTATAAATATTCATAGGTTATAACGACCGTTCAGAATGTATTGTGTTTAAGTACTGTAGGCCAGTACTTAACCACAACACTAACAGTCATACAACACATCAGCCCTGATGATGGAGCCTGCAATGGGATCCGAAAGATCGGCCAGAAAGGTCAGATATATACGGCAGATTGGCCGAGAAAACTATAAAATGATTATATTAACGACATCTGTCATTAATCAACAAAGACGAAAATTCAAAAAAATTCAGTATCAAAAACCAGTTAGCATAGAACCATAATTATAAGACGTTTATTAAGTCCTTTAAAATGTCAAACATTTATAAAATTATTACAGTATATAGAAAACATTCATAGAATTATTAAAGACATTTGATTTTTTGAGATTACTTTTTTGTACTATTAATAGGTCTTTCATTTCATCTTCTGACATCGATAGCGATAACTCTTAATCAATAACAACACAAGCAACATAAAGTCGAATTTTCTTTATCACTAACTTTTATCAAATCAGACTTTTGGTTTCATTTAGATCACTAGTATAGATATTCATCTTTTGGGATCAAAAATTGAATCTTATTTTGTTTTCTTGCTACTTTGTTGTTCGTAATTACACCAATTAAATTTTTCAGTGTCCTTTTTGGTTAACACGAAGCGATCATCGTGCACATATATTCTGCAATAGGCGCTAATATATCTTACATTTTGTCTTTTTTACATAGGAAATAATACCAATGTTCTAAATTATGAATATAAATTTTCTTTTTCCATGGACTGTCAGAGTTTTCGCCGTAATGAATTTCAATTTCTTCTCCTCGTTTGCTGTCACTATCACTAGACTGAAGAACCTGTCTCCTTACGTTTGCTTTTTGGTTTATGTTTGTTTTTCTGGTCTCGTTCTGAGTTTTCTGTATTGAGTCTAGTTCTTCCCGTATTTTTGGCAAAATATTAGTCTTTCCTGGCTGCCTGCCACACCCTGATGATTTCTTAGCTAAAGCCTTGCGGAAGTGCTTGATCATTTCCGGTGTTAGCTTCTTGAATGAATGAAGTGGGATAGATGGGATAAATAAAGCCCTACAACAATTTTTCTCACTGACAATCATTTATCAACATCTTATATTGCATCCAAAATTTGATGCTTGGTGAAAGCATTCATTTTTCTTTCCTTTTCTTTGTCTTTTTTTACCTAAAAATGTATTTAAAAAATTTACCTAAAATTGTATTTAAAATTTACGAAAATATAAATATTAGACATATACGCTAGCGGGAGATTTGAACCATTGTTCAAGGAAAACAAATAAAGTATAAATCTTCTACACACCTCGCAATTTGAAGAAAAGACGAGCAAACAAATAACAAACGCGTTTCTCTCGATTGTAACCAAATGATACCGTCCAACGCGGTGTTGTCACGGGGTGTGCATGGAAGGCGTAAGAATAAACCTTCTGACATAACAACCGCTGAAATAGCGCAACTTTAGAAAAATATATTTGCGGTGGCTTAAGACTCCTCCCTGGTCAAGTATCCCGGACTACCCCTACATCTACTGCAAATATAAATAGATATTTTGAAATGGAAATATTGGGTTGTACCACATGAAATTGCGGAATTTCAATTAGTTTTAAGATCAACCGCGATTGAGAAAGGTACTGTACAGTATTTTACCCGTCCGACTATTATTAATTGACAAAGGTTCTGTGCCCTTCAATTATTTTAGGAAGTGAATTTATTTTTGTTATTGTGTATTTTTATAACGTATATAAACAGATTACGGTTTGGCATAACTGTGATTGGATTTCAGTGATACAGTATCTAATCTCCTCCTTGGCTTGGGTGGTTGTGGACTTGTTGACATAAACTTTTGACATCAAAAACCCCAGAAAAAGAAGTCCAAAAGCGTTAAATCGCACGATCTAGGCGGTCAATTCTGATTGCCCAAACGGGAGATTACATGATCAGGGAATGTCTCGTGCAATAATGCTATTGTTTCACGTGATATGTGACTAGGCAACATCATGTTGGAACCACATGCCTTCGCGATTCATACCATCCATTTAAGGTGCATAAAACTGGGTTATCGTGCCCTGATACCGTTCGCCATTGACTGTTTGTGCATTCCCGGCAGCGTCTTCGTAGAAAAATAGTTCTTTTGAAATTAAAAAAATTAACTTTGTGGTTAAAATTCATATTTTTATTTGTTAACTTTATTTTATTAACCATTTATTGAGTTTAAATACATCTACCGGTTTCGAAAAATACAAATTTCTTCTTTAGGATATACGGTATTTTTCGAAACCGGTAGATGTACTTAAACTCAATAAGTGGTTAATAAAACAAAGTTAACAAATAAAAAAATAATAAAAAAGGAAAATGGTTCAATGGTGTTGAGAAGAATTGAGGGTCATTTTTATGTATTAATTCAAGTTGGGATACAATGCAGCTGAGGCAGCTAGAATGTCAACAATGCGTTTGGTGAAGGGTCTGCTAGCTAGAGAACAATACGATTATGCTTTGAAAAATTAAAAATAAGTGTTAAAAAAAATAGTGGAAGGTAAGGTAACATACGACAACTCGAGCACTCGCATGTGATTTAGTAGTTAGGGTTATAATGTATCACAGATCGAAATTTCGAAATTTTTTCGCATCCTCCGTATTCACCCAATCTCTCGCCGACAGATTTTCACCTATTTCGCCAATTGGAATTATATTGAAGGAATGAAACGTTTCGAATCCAGGCAGAAATAATTAAGGGGTTCGAAGAATTTCTAAAGTAAAAAAATGAAGATTTATTTAATTTTTATCATAGTTTCTCGTTAGAAGACGATCACAGAAGTGGGTGGAGTTAATTTTGATTAAATATATTTTGAATATTAAAAATATCGAATTGTTATTTTTACCTACTATATATTATTATTATTATAGTATTACTAACTCAAAACCGATTATAGTGAACTACCGAAATGTTCGAATTTTCACGTGTTCAGTATTACGTAGAGTTTTCTGAGCTATTTCTATGTATCGATTTGTCCCGATGAATCGACAGGGAAGATGGTTTGAAATTGAAAACTTCGTGGTGTCAAGCGCTTTAAAACAAGTCGAGTTGAAGATTCTGCACAGACAGTGATCCAGTAATAAATATAACATACAAATAAAAAAGTACATAAATAGATGCAAACTGCTTTCGATACGATATTGCACACTAATACTTAACCATAAGACCAACAACCGTACGTCGCAGCTGCGACATTAGACCTGAAGATGTACCATGCAATGGGATCAGAAATATCGGCCAGAGAGTTTGGTATATGACAGAATAACCCAGAAAACTCTGCACAGAAGATTATATATAGGTACATTATTACGTACTTGCGTAAGAAGTACGTCTCAAGTTGAATACCTCGTAGTGGTTCAAATAAAACTCTTACGTGACAATTATAATCTTTATTACATGAATAATACAGTTAAGGTATATAACTAGTCTCGAAGCCAAACGACAACGCAAAAGAAACCGCGCCTCGCATGCGTCACCCTTTTATCCCCGCTCACATACACACACATATACATCTCACCCCGACGGTGCGGGCGCTCTGATACACACACATATATTCGATCACAAGGACATCACAGACATATAATTATATTTTTTGTCGCCAATTTAATAAATTAAACTTTTTTATATTAATGTTTATACTTCGTCTATTATTCTATTGTATCACATATTATTTATTATCAAAATATGTATAATCACATATTATTACTTTTTTTTATTTTTATATAAGCCGACTAATATTTTTAAATAAATTCATAATAAGGCTTTAATTTAGATAATAACAAAATATTTTATCACACTTAATACGGATCCTGTATGTGTAACGAGCCGTGGGTGCATAAACATTACACGAAATTTAGGCCAAAACCGTCCGTCCGTCCATGTGTAAACACAGCAGACATTAAACGGACACAGCATGGTCATTATTGCTACGGAAACTATTAAACAAACCTTGTTCGCCCAATCTACTCTCATCATATGATAAAAAACGTTATGGTAACTCATTTTTTGTATAATTTATTTATTAGATTGTTCAACAAATCAAAAGTAAAAAATGGTAAATCAACAGCAATCAAATATTGAAAGTATACATATATGTAACTGCCTACTAATTGTACAGATTACCAAAAAAATTTTTTTTTTATCACTTTAATATTTTAAAAAAAGACGATGCCGCGTTTCGTTTTGTAAGGGCGTTATCAAGGGAAGGTTGACAATACCCAAAATCAAAAATTAGTGTTTTATTTTCACGCATGTGATTATGAAGTTCTACAAAGTTACCTTGGATATAGTAAAGATGCCCGGATTTTTAAACGTGAGAACTCATTTATCTACTATAAACCATTATTTTTCAACATTAAAAATAGAAGTAAAAAAATAGTTTTTGTAGTTAATCAGGCATATTTTAGTGAATTGCAGCCAGCATATTAGCCAAATACCCTTACTGCAGAAAATAATTATTATACCAGAGTTAATAAATTTACATATCTAGGATCCCAATTAACCGACATAAACAAAACTGATGAAGAGATAAAATCTAAATTATAAAGGAAAACACATTTTTGTTGTGAAGCTGCATTTTTAGAACCTAGTTCTTTGGATACAAATTAAATTAATCAACTAAGTGGTGTTTTTTTTTTTGAATTAGTAACAATTTTTCCAACGACAGCCAATTTGACAGCTGACAGCTGATTTGTGCTCAGTTTGGTTTGCCATTTCACTATGAATAAACTTACGTCAGTTCAAAATCTTGGTTCAGTTCGCGAAACTTACCGTGCGCTATGTCCATTTTACGGTTGACATAATTGCCCTTCCGAGAAAATAATTCGAATAACCTTGGATCGTTTTCACACCACGCAAACTTTAATTGATAATACGCATCCGCAAAGATGTCGTACAGTGCGCACCGAAGAACGTAGTATTGAGGAGGACCCGAGTGAGTCGATTCGCCATCGTGCACAACAATTGATCTATGGTTATTGACTCTTTTGTTCTCTAATTGAATGGCATTAACGTGAAAGAGCTGTAGTTTCAACAAAACGGCGCAACATCTCACACGGCGTGCATCAATTTATTGAAGGAAACATTCGACGAGCGCATAATTTCGCGTAATAGACCTGTGAATTTGCTTTCAAGCTCTGAAGTTGTTAGTCTTCGCAATGAACCAGAGACGATAAACGACTTGCAAGCCAACAGTCGTCGCATTATTGCCGATATACGTTCCCAGCCACTCCAAAAATTAGTCGAAAATTAGACTTCTAGATTGCGCTTTATTCAAGCCTGCTGTGGCGCTCATATGCGCGAAATCATATTTATACACTATTGGCATAAAAATATCTTCTAATTAAGCCAATTACATGGTCATTACCACGATTTTTATGTGTTTTATTTCGTTTTAAAGTTTTATACCTCTAAAACCCTTAAGAATATAGAAAAAAATACCCTTAAGAAACATACACAGTTTACAGTTACAGAAAAATGTAAAGTAGAAATAATATTTAGTTGTTACTAGAATTCGAATCTGGACCTTTTTCTATCTAGAGAAGCGCATTCTCTACTTTCGCTTTAACATACGCTTTCCCGGATAGGAAGAGATCCAGGTTCGAATATTTGCAACAAAATATTTTTTCGTTTTTTTTTTTTTTTGTATATCTTTCTAGTTAATTCATTTAATTTATATTAGATAAAATCTTATATAATAAGTTCTAATCGTAGCTGTTTCGGCTTATAAAAATAGTTAAAGTTGAACGTGGCGTCCAGAAAAAGAATGCTGTAAAAACTCTTATACTACCAATCCATCAGAAACCTGGACTCAGATAAAGATGAAGCGATACTAGATATATATAATCTATATATTAGTACTAGATATATATATACAATAATATATTTGAAAGGATTCTCAGGAAGATCTTCGGAACTGTTAGAAAAAAAAAGGAGTATAGCGTAAGTATTATAACCACGAACATTACGACCTGTAGTATGAGTTCAAAGTTGCAAAATCTAATCAGTAATAAATTCGAAAGAAAACGAAGAATAGATAAACCCAAAATAAGGTGGTAAAACAATATAATAAAATAACTATCCATTCATGACGTCAGTAATAGGCAGAAGACAGCTCACGTGAGGCCAGGGATGACGCTAATGATACAAACATACAAATTAATAATAATCAACTGACAGATCTCGCACAGTTTGTAATATTTTATATTGTAATATGTTACACTTTGTATAATATTATATTAAAAATAAATAAAAGACATTTTTTGATAAATACCTACATATTTGAACATTGCTGTGCGCATTGCTGAAAACCTGCCATCCGGACGGTATTAATTCACGGCCATAACTAGAGAGGCAGCTGATAGATTCTTGTCATGAGGAAGGAATTTATCCTCGGAGCTGACTTATAAGGGATGTTTAATGATAAACGAGTGGTAGAGGGGATGATTTAAGGTGTAATTCTCTAGTTTTTATACCTGTGACAGCGTCGACTGAACTCTCCAATCCATGACTTTGTAAACAATAAAACAATATTCTTAAGTGTAGTTGTAATTTATTTTAGTTACCTATAAGAATTATGATAGAATAAGGCGGCACTGTACATAAAGTGTCGCGCCTAGTTAATTTGAAGCATTTAACTTCCAGTAAATTGTTTAGAGGGTTTTTTATCAGAATTTTTTTACCCTTCCAATTCATGTATTAATATAAAACACATATGATGTTTATTACAATAAATAGTTAGTAAAAGTGTCAAAGCGATTAGCATTGATGCACTTGTAGCAGTAGATTTGGCGGTCTAGCCGCATGTAGACTACTCAGAGTATCGTAGACTCTCAGGAATTGGAAAAAAAAAAATATACCTGTTAATATGTCACTTTATTGTTATCAGTAGGAATGTCTTTATTATATGTATATTTATAATAGGTATGTATGTATTTAATTTGATTGATTTTAGTAATTGTTAAGACCCAACAAGGACTAACCCTTTACAATGATGAGATCAAGTTCATACTAGGAATTTGTAATTAAATATATAATACTAAATAACATTTTGGTTGCTTCACGGGGAGGGTTCATTTTCGGCGAACTCGCAAAGTATTTTTGCCATTGGTAAAATTAAAAGAAATAAGTGTTTTCTTGGTAGCATTTCTTTTTTCAAAAAACTGAATGAAATTAATTATTTGTTTTAATGTAAAAACATTTTTTTTCTTCATGTCATGCCGTATTCTACAGAAGATTGGCAATAAAATTGCAGTACTACGCAAGATGTATAAGATCTCCGGCATTTTTGATATCAAGCTACTTTCTGAGGTTAGCTCTCAAGATAAACTATTTCTACGTGCGCTTCTGCTGCCTCTATCTTTCTCTGCATAATGAATTGTAAGAGATCATATTTTTGATTACGTAGAATGTATGGATATAAATTAAACAATGTTATAACTCTACTCGAGTTTATTAGCACTACTTGAGTTTCGAGAGAAGCCATAACACTCATCTGTATTAAACTAACTACACATAAATATAAGAGACAAGGCTTAAGCGGTAAACAAACTAGTAATTAAGTACTAACAGATGGAGAGGAAGGGAGCGGAAGTCCTGGTGGACGGTGGAGGGGTGGTTGTATCGGGAATATTGAGAGGAGAAGAGATAAGTTAGAAAATGTAATATGGTTTGTAGTGCTAATAAACTCAAGAAGTTTCATTTATATCCATCCATTATGTTAAAATTTTATAAATTTAACGCCGATTCTATCAATAATATACACGTAATGTGTTAAAAATAACTAGATATCCTTCGTTTAATAATTGTTATTTTGACTTATCCATGTGTTTAAGTACTAATTTATTGGTATTGTGGTCAATCTTTGACCCTTATATATGATATATAATGTGCCTGTGAATTTCTTCGATAGGTTGTGGTTGTCTCAGAGTTTTCTATCGATAATATGAATATCTATATAGTAAGACAGATCACCACGAACCTAGGCTACTGTCTGCCGTAGTCCTCCTCTGATAATGGGTTGATATCCGATGTTCTGTATTGTATGCTTTTGGACTGGTTTCCGCGATTTATCTCAACCGATCGAGATAATTAACTACCTGGAGGGCCACCTAGTAATGATTTGCTTCCGGCGAGTAACTGACAGCGATTTCCAGTCGAAAAAAGCGGTAACCTTCACACTGCATAAACATACATACCACCATACAAAATCGCCGATAGCCGTGCGCGTATATACACTCCATTATGGTTACTTTACCTATCTCCCCTCCTGTTATAACCCTCCCCTCAGAGGACGACTTTTTCTGTGTATTTTCCTATGACTTTTTGAACTGTCAAGTATACTGCTATGCGATCGTCACGCACTTGAAGTAATTGTAAAGTTTACTTGTTGCTAGTGTACTCGGTTCCTCGCGTGTGCATGCTGAAACCGCTATTGTGGATCACAGTGCTTCGTGTTAAATATCGAAGAAGGTTCCTGAAGTTCAGGAGCTGTGACTACATGAGAGAAAATCCAGGTGAGTCGCATCTCTTTCTGGTTAGTCCTTGAGCTTTCTCCTGTCCCTATACTCAATACCTATTATACTTCCTACATCCCATATTATAATCGTATTTTAACATAACAAATGATAAAATACTTAAAATTACAAAATACAGATATTTCAAGACGATTTAATCGATAGACGTGCCAAATTCTCGCTATATTACAATTTGAAACATTAACAAATTATGTACACCAGTAGAGCCCTACTTACTAGGCTAAGTAAGGGATTCTACAACTTACGTCGGAGCATGATGAACTATATACCGACACCTACTTGTTGCCCGCTAAGTACAGGATGTAACGAGTCTCCGGAGGGAACCCACAGCCATGTATCGTTATAAGTTTACCTTCAGTACTCGCTCCGCCACTCGGGGGATCGGGAAGATGTGAAGTAAGATTTAGGGCAGGGGTTAATGATTTACACGGGGGCGAGGAGGCGAATTATTAATGGGTAAGCACGTGCGTCAATTGTGTATCAAATAACCGGGTTGGTTAAACAACCCTGTTTTCGTATTTAAATATAAAATACATCTTTTTTGTAATATATTCAACCATATGTTAAAATTAGTTTAGTGTGTAGTTTCAATTAAAAATATATGTAAAAAATCATAAATTTAACGAACGAATCTAACGAACAAATTGCGCGATCTCCGGGTCGCGCGTCCCGCGGATTAGATTATGACGATTCCGGTCGTAAATGGGAATCATCACAGGGGAGGGGAAAGGAAGTAATTAAGGGAACCTGAATATAAGGGTCGTTAATGGGTATGGACTGTAGTCGAAGGACCAATGGTTCTCTGGTCTTTGGACTGCTCGCCTTATCTTGTGTATGACCCCTCCGTCACTCCTGCAGTCGTCGCCGAAAATCACACAAACGGCACGCAGATGAGCAGATCTTTGCTTCCAAATGAAGATGGCGATATCACATGGTCACCCGTGGTACACAAAAAACAAACAAACATTACGTGATCAAACACAATATCACATATACAGTGCTGGTGCACTGGAGCTGACAAATCCACACCGTGAATTCTATCGCGGTGTCGCGATCGAACAAGTATCGGTCACGTTGACGTCTACTGACGTCAAGGTAACATTTCACATTGAAAACGAGAATTAAGGTAAGGTTATAGGTGTGAATTTAGACGTGAAATGGTGTCAATAACACAGGTCGCGGCGTATTCGCAAGACGCACCAAAAATGTGTTTTACGGATTATTATTAAATTGATTGATTAATTGTGAATCTGGAACAATATATATTTCTAACATTTAAAACAAATTGCAGTGTGGTTATTTCTAATTATTAATAGTTTATTAACTTTGTTTTCTAAATCACTATGAGTTATTTATATTCTAACAGTTTTGGAAAAATACATTCCTTCAGGATGAAATATCCAACTAAAATAATAATATGTCAAAATTTTATTGTTTTTAAATTGAATTAAAAAAAAATAATTATAAAATAAATCTAGTACATAACTTAAACTGACACACGGTTTTTGTTAGTTTTTTTTGTCTTGATGAATGGAAATGTATTTTTCCGAAACTGGTTGAATATAAATATCTCGCAGTGGTTTACAAAATTATAAAAGTTAATAAACCATTGATTATATAAAATCTTAGTAAATTGTTACAAGATTATAATTATTAATTGGATAACTCGGTAAGTACTTGCGCTAATAATAAATAAATACTTGAATACCTATAGTTAAATATTGAATAAATTGTGGTCTATGATCTTCTAATACAAATATATTATTTTCAGCTAATAAATAACTTTATTTATCGAAATAAGCACCTGTAGAATTTAAATATGTTTCTTAATTAATTAAAAGTTCCCGAATTCTGAAGTAGTAGACAAAACCTCAAAATGCACTTTACACAAAATCAATTTGAAAGTACAACATATAAGTTCGAAGATTTGTCGTCAGCTTACTGTGTGTGTGTGTGGCTATAACAATGTTTTTTCGATAAATTGATTCTATTTATATATATATATTTCTAATTAATACATTGTATTTTCATTAAAAATATCACAGACCCTATATTCAGTAAAATTGAAACTTCACAAGAAGAATATTACTTATCAGGCGTCTTTTTTTATGAAAATTATCTATAATTTATCACTCTGACCAGCCATAATGCATAATCCTACAATCTATAGGCAATGTTATTACCAGGGGCGTGCAGTGCACACAAGCAAAAACGCCGTGCATCTAAAAATCTGGAAAACAAATATAATTAAATAATTGGATTAACATAAACAGAAACATTATTTTACAATTAACGCCATCTGTGTACCAGTAGAGACTTTAATTGGTTAGTTCTAAAAACTACCACAACAACTCACCGTAGTACCTATTATGCTCTTATGAATTCGCCGCATTGAGCTGTTCATTCACATTACTGTGTTCTATCTTTAAGCTAGTGAATTACTCAAGTCATATTATTGGCAATTTACCGAATTGAAAATTCCTTTCGATCGATCCGTTTTGTATAGAGACGTTACTTTTATTATTTTTTAACAGAATAACATTAGAAAGGCTCACAACTGTAAATCATTGAAGTGTCTACTTCCTCTTTTACTAGTTCGCGAATTTTACTATCTCATTGTTTTTAACGTGTTGATTTTATGACCGTTCTTTGCATTCGAGGTGCATTTGGTGCACAAATGTGTTTTTGATTTAGGAAAAACAAAAAGTAATTGGTAGAACTATTTCCTACGTTAACCTTTAATAAAAATAATTATTTCGTTTAGTTATTACGTGAAGGATTTTCAAACAATAAAATAATCATATTCAGATATAAAAAGTGTTCTTTAAAAAGTCCATACATTTTTTATATTGATTTTTATATGGGTAAAAAGGTATTATTTTATGTTTAAATAAACTTTAGAAATACTATTAATAGTACTCTAAAATTACAAATAAATGCATAGTAGGGTTGTATAAACGACGGATTCATTTTGTCTAAGGACGTTGGTTAAACGAAAGTTTATAATCTTATGTACAACATATATCGTAGTACATATATTATATATGTATAATATCATTGGTAATAGCATAACCAAAATCAATACTTACCGCACGCCACTGGTTATCAGCCACATAATGCAACTATCATTTTAATTATCAATGTTAATAAATTGGCCACTAAACAAGGTCACTAAATTGTAAAAAAAAAACTTATTGAAAATCTAGCAGATATAGAAATCTGCAAGAAAGTCGTCGATTTATGGAGGCCAAAGATTGGATAGCTTGTTGGTCTAATGTAATCTAGTTCTGTAGTATCTGGGGGATCGAGCCTCGTTGCACAAGCGTTTAGCTTAAGTTTGAAAATAATTAGAATATTAGTGTGGCATGTATTGTATATGTATATATTTAAAAATATAGATTCGATTTAAGTTAGGTAGGTAGATTTATTTTAAATTTTTTTTTAAATAGATTCTTAAAACATTTTAACAAGTTGACATATATTTTTAGTTAGTTTATTTAAAATTCTGATGAAAGAAGTGGCATTTTACGAAACCAGCTAAATTTATCTTATAAAAGTGGTTAAAAACAAAGTTATAAATATTTTACGTTAAAATGAATAAAAACCACAATGTAAAGATTTCAATAAATATTAAAAATAAAACAATATCATGCAAAATATAATTAGACTATTAAAACGAATTATAATAGATATTAATTATGTCTGGAGTATTTCCCACAAAATAAATCATCACGTTTACCATCTACAGAAGTGTAATACAAAAACAAAGAAACACTCTCTAAACGAACTTTGTGATTCATTTATCAGAAAATTTATTCTCGAAATATACATCAAAAGAATATTCCAGATAAATTATGATGGTATTAACAATGTATTATTGTCACGATACTGGCCGTCCGGTCGGTAAGTACAGTAGAGCTCGTGCAGAACTTTTGGGTTTTTAAATTGTCAATTATCTCAAGATTTCAGAAACATGAATAATGAATGCTTTTCGAGTTTCATTGTTAGCCTATTTAAAGAGCTGAATAATATGGACATCCTCGACTCGCTTGTGTACTTCTATACAAGTTACAGAGATGGATACTTCTTTAGAATGTTTTCAGTTATTATTCATTATTACGTATTACAACATATATAACTTCTATCATATATAAATTTTTGTTAATTTAATAATCTTTTTTCACACTTCATTACCTATATGTAATTTTCAAAGCAAAAACTTTAATTATCTTTAATATAATTAATAAAATAATACAATGGTAATTATTATAATTGAAACGAATACTTATTATTTAAATAAATATCAGATATCTCATAAATACGAAGCTATTTTTATTATATTTTAATGAAAAATATATAGGAGTGGGGTGATTACAGGGCTTACGACCTGTCTTCGGCTGGCTAAAGTGATCATTTTATATATATCTATATATAAAGTGATCACTTTATTTATATATATATCGTTCACCAATTCTCATCTCCATATTTATCAAGTTTTTGAAAGTTATATATCATCAATATAAAAAAACAATATTTTTCAATTTTTCTTATTTTAATCAATATATTATTTTAGCAATATTTTAATGTATTCAAAAACATACAATTACTGGATTTTTAACTATAAAGGCACTGTTATTAAATAAATAATAGATATCTTTTAGAAACGAAGCTATTTTTATAATATTTTAATGAAAAATCTCTATTAGATATCTGATATTTATATGTAGAAGAAATGTGACTTTATATGTAGAAGAAATCCAGTAATTGTATTTTCTTGGACATATTCAAATATTGCTTTACTTATTATTTACACTGAATTTATTTTCGTCAAATTCCAAGGTTGGTAGTATAAATGGATTGAAATGACGTGGTGCTATCAGGGTCTGAAATTAATGCTGTTAGCGAGGCGAAAGTGAAGGTTAAGCTAGTAGCCGCCATGATGGAGCCAGTGGTCTACTAGTAGCGGTAGGCATCCGCTCCAGGCCGTTATACGCGTAGTCACTCGTCGGACGTCGGACAGACATGCGATCGGCGTGAGGGATAAACGCATTAGACCGTGGGTACAATGTGTATAGTGTAGCACAATTAATGATTGGAATGACGTCATTTCAATAACAATATTTCGTTTTGTTTATCAGTTTTCGATGAAATTATGAATTATTCATATAATAATCAAATAATATGTTTTAGAGATTTGGCGTATTATTCGAAAGTTCAACAGTATAATATACCTTACTTACATTCAGCCGTCTTGTCGATTAATCCAAGATAATAAGCACTGTAAGTTGGCTACCAACTTAGCTCTCTCAAGCACATAGTTTACACAAAGAAAGTGTATAATACAAACTTGACAGACAGTATAATCCGCCACCGCTCAACTCAAAGTTGTTTGATATTTGACTTTTGAAAAGCTTATTTTTCAAGAAGCAGGTGTAATATTACGAAACTACCCGACGAAGAAATAACAGGAACAGAGGGCGTAGTAGATGGTAAATTATTATTTTGATAATTATTTGTGTTCGGTGTTACAGTTTCAATTAAAAGTTTATGGAATTGACAGCTTGCTTTAAACCGAGCGCGATTTAATAAATTAAATTAAAATCATGCTTGTAAATTGCCATTTGAACATTGCCTTAAAACATGTGTTTGGGATTAGTATAATTCGCTCATTTGAAAAAGGTCACAAGGGACGAGTTTTTCAAAACACGTTGAATTAATTATTTTCCGTAAAAAAATATTTTTGTGGCGCGATAGGGGAGAATTTTGACGTTCGCTCATTTATTTAAAGCGGAAGATAAAAAATTCACTTAGAATTTTTTACAGTATTTTTAATATTGTTAATTATTTATGAAAATATAATTTGTATCAAAGGGGATTATATTGTATTAAATAATTATTCTTTTAACGGTTTTTTTACATCCCTTAATTATTCATATTGCAACTTGCGGAATAGTGGAATAGACAGTAGTTGAAACAACAATGGACAGTGAATAGTGGGAGACACTTGGGGAGGTCTTCATCCAGCAGAGGGTAGAAAACAGCTGATAATGATGAATATATTATTAAAGTATAAGTTATACCTTATAATACAAATATATAGAAATGCACGTCAGCAAGTCTTTTAGGCATCTATCTCTATTTCTTATACTTCTTTTTCTTTTAGTGCTTGTCCGGTTATCGAACGTTACCGATCATGTTAGCGACCATTACTTTATTTACAGCAGCTCGAACTGGTTGAACCGAGGACTTCTAAACTCCTGCCTTCATGGGTTCTTCACTCTGGATGTCCTTCGTCTTCATGGCTAGCCATTTTTCCCCAAATTCTGAGAGGCAGAATCTGCTATTAATTTAATGTTTCATTCAATGTCCAAAATATTGCGATTTCTTTTTGCCTTTTTCATCTCATGTGGAATAATCTAGAATATCCTTATTGTATTTTGCGTTCCTTCGTTTCGTTTAGTCACAATGTCAAAGCGACGCGAGATGCTAAATTATTTATGATAAAATATTTTTTGGTTATGTTTGCAACTTATTATTTGTCAAAATCTGCGCGGGAATACTTCATCATAACCAAAATTTTTAATGTATTCTAGATTTAGCGAGATAACCATTTATTCGATTCCGTCTTTACTTAATGCACATTATATTGATAAAATAGCATTTTTGTGTTTATTTTATCGATTCTTATATCATTGTCTAGGAGTCATTTTTATTCGTTTTTAAAGCTAAGAATGCAACTTACAAAGGTAGAATAATTTTAATTACATTGAGATTTTATTTATGTGTGGTTTGTTAAAAAAAACTCTTTATTTTTACTTTTAGATTTAAAATAAATAAACGTTACTTTGAGACATTTACGTACTGTAATGTAAATATAAAATAAATGTTAATAAATACATAAAAAATAAATCATTTAAGTAATATTAACCTAGATATATTTAAAACACGTTCGACATATTAATATACACGCAAATATGATGTTTTTTTACTGGCAATATACTATACGTCAAGAAAAACAATCGACTATAGCTGTTGTGGATGCTGCATGATCAGAGTTTTCATAGAAACTATTTTTCAACGCAGAAAATATGATTTTGAAACATAATATTTTTTTTCATATTGGCAATAAATACAAATTACACTACTTTATGCTTTAACATAATAAGGGATTCCCGCATTGAAATATGGATTCTATTGAGACCCTGACCTCGTAGCTGTCATCTATGGCTGCGTAGCGGCCACTATCGCCGGAAAGCAGCTACAATAGCAGCCCGCGGGTTCTAGCAACAAGCAATCTTACACAACGAATTTCTTATCTACTAGTAAAATATATTGTATGATATGTTATTTAAATTGAATAAATATATTTATTATTTTTTAAATTACTACGATAAAATATCATATTCGTGTCGCTTCTATTTTTAAAATGGATTTACTTGGATAAATGCCAGTTTACAATCGTTATTATCGAAGGCGGAATCCGGACTACTTGACATTAGAGATGTAATTATGTGGTAAGTAATGACCTTATAGAGAGAAACGTATATTAATTGATGGCCGAAAAAAACAACTATGTCCCTATACAAGAAAGGGATGGTGTTCAAGACTGATTGTTGTATGAACGTTTTTTTTGAGACTTAAATTAATCAAATAAATTGAATTGAGAATTAAATTAATTGTATTAATCTGCATATCCACGTTTTGACTAGTCATTTTTAGGCTCAGTTCACATTGACATTTAAAATAATGTTAAAATGTGAAAATATTAAGCTCTATTTTTGACTTTGATCAGTTTAGCGCACTCCTCAACTTGTGAGATTGGACTCCTTACCATACGTAAATGTGACATGTTGAGCAGCATGGATGGATCCCAGCTTGAAGTCAAATCAAAATCAATCAAGCGCTCCTATGTTCCATTTTCGATCTCTTTCAAACTCTGCTTATTCATTTGAAATTGTTTTCATATCTTGTGTACATCACAACGCCTGCCTTGTTTTCTTTTGATATTTGGTCACTTATTTTTGTCCGCTTTATTTATTTATTCAATTAAATACTAATTAAATATATTAATTTGAAATAAATATATATATATATATATATATATATTTCAAATTAATATATTTATATATACTCGTGTAAAATCAATTTTATCAAAAAATATTGTCGTTTCTACCTGGATCTCTTCCAATCCGAGGAATGTATATTAACCGATTATGCCACAGCACACAGTACTTTTGACGACAAATTTGACGACAAAAATTTGAAAGCCATCTACTCAATTTCATCGAAAAATATTGTTGTTGCTGCCAGGATTTGAACCTGGATCTCTTCCGATCCGGGGAACGTGAATTAACCGATTATGCTACAGTACTTTTGACGACAAATTTTCGAACCTATATATTATACTTTTCAAATTAATACATCTATCGTTTCATTATTTGAAAGCCATCTACTTTATTTATATCACAGACCGTCTGTTCTGAATAATTACAACTTCACAATAAGAATGCATTCTCCATAATAATACTTTATTCAATTATTTATGTATAGATCTTATTACTTTTATTTAGTTGAGCTATGTTTTACTAGAAAATGGTTTAATTATGCGAATCAAGTGACTGAGGTGACAATGATAAGACTAATATATAAAAAGAGCGTCTGTTTAAAACCTAGCTCTAGTAGATACATTAGATACTAGAAAATACCTTTGAGATTCTGTAAAAATAATGTAGATGGCTTTCAAATAATGGAACGACAGGTGTATTAATTTGAAAAATGTAACATATGGGTTCGAAAATTTGTCAAGAAAAATACTGGCGTTATAGCACAAAGGTAGTGCACTTCCCCGGATTGGAAATAGAGATCCAGGTTCGAATCCCGGTGACGCAAAAACAATATTTTTCGACAAAATTGATTTTATATGTATATATTTATAATTAATACATTAATTTAGTATTTAAAATATCACAGACCTATGTTCTGAATAATTACAACTTCACAATAAGAATGTGTTTTCCTTAATAAGAAAATAGACCAATTAAAATTCTAAAAAATTAAGTGTGTAAGAGGAATCATTATGAGGTCTAAAATGTCATGCATAAACAACTGCATGCATAAGAATCAGTATCAAGAGAATAGTGATATTTTCTGAAAAAATAGTTTCATCGTTACTGAGTAAGAATGTTAGTATTTTCAATTCAATTATGTTCGTATTACTTACTATTATGTATGATATGTTATCGTACATTTTATTTTATTACGATAAAAATATATTTTTTTAAGTAGATCACATTATTATTGTGAAGTTGCAGTTTTTCAGAACATAGTTCTGTGATATTTATAATACAAATTAAATGTATCAACTAGAAAGATATACAGATAAAATCAATTTGTCGAAAATATATTTTATTTCCACCGGGGATTCGAACCAGGAACCCTTCTTATCCGGGGAAGTTCACTGACCATTACACCATGTCAACAACGTTTCACATTCAAATTGATACATTTGTTATTCTATTTTTTGAAAGCAATCTATTTTATATATATACGGAGAATCTCAAATAGATTTGAGTAAAATCTAACAGAAGGTGCTAGAATTAAATCAATTAATCAATTTTATTTAATATTTTATATCTTTCTAGTTGATGTGTTTCATTTGTTTTAAAAAAAAAAAATATATATATATATATACTTTTAAAATTAGCAATATTAACTTGGTGGTTAAGGTAGAGAGTTAGTTATGACATCCTGAAGAAGGAAAAGTGTTTTACGAAACCGGTAGATGTTTTTTAAACTCCATTGTGGTTAATAAAACTAAGATAATAAATAAATAAAAATAAAAATAAATATATATATATATATATATATATATATATATATATATATATATATATATATATATATATATTTCATTGTCTATTCACATCAGATGATAACACAAAAGTAATTTCCTAAGTGTTTGAAACCAAAATCGTGTATTCCCATAATAAAGCTTAGAACACGTAATAAAATGCGTGTAGAGAAATAAAGGATGTTACGCGAATTAATTAATTAACAAAACCGAGCCACGCATGTCTAGTTGTTCGGAGGTTTGGGCTTAAACGGGGATAAAGTTCAGACAATGATTTACTCTGTCTAATAATGCAGCTCCGTACACGCTGTACATTTATTGTATTAGTGAGAATTTTCATTATAGGCAGTGCCGTAGCTGTACAAATAAAACAGGATGAATGCACCCCCCTAGTCCCGAGAGAGCGCAAAAGAATGGTCGAGGGTAAAATGTGGGTGCGCTATGAAAATACTCATTTTCATTATTTTTTAATACATGAATAAATTTAAACGTTTTTTTTATTATAAAAGATATTCAGAATACACTTTATATTCGGTAATCAAAAGCCCCTCGCCACTCTTCTGAGAGTTTGTATTACTAAAGTATATTTTTAATGTGTGATATAATGAACGAATCAGCTGTTTATAATAAGACTTTCCAAAATTATTTATTTTTCTTTTATATTAAGAAATTGTGTGCATTTTCGAAACTATACTCGCCATGTATCTCAGCCCTGGACCCTATACTGTAATTGCTTGTTATTAGGTGAATATATTTTTATACCTTCCACTCTATCTACTTCCCTCAATTACACATCTGATGTATAACATTGTGTATATTCCATTTGTACGTTTTGGGACGGCTTATATTATGAATTTATTTTCTTGCACTCTTCTCAGATTTTCCTCATTTGTAATTCTCTTAGTCCAATCCTTTCCAGTGACACATCTCGAATGCTACCCACCTGTGCGCGCTAACTCCGGCCGATTCAAGATGATTAAGCAAATGATGTAAAATGTATGATGTAACAGGATGAAGGTTGGATGGAAGGAATTTGGAACAGGAACATTAAAGAAACAAAAGGCTCAAAGACCAACCGGGCACCAAGAAGTACACGACCTACCTGCAATGTTGACACTCCTCTGGAATGGATTTCTTACTACGGTGTCGACAAATTTTTTGACTTCGTTGTTATGCACAAAATCTCTCGAACACACACTTCGTTTATAGCGCGAAGTGAGAACATCCACCATGTTTAATAGCAAGGTGAACATTACAATCTGATACGTTAAAATCTTAATTCTTTAACAGTTCAACACGCTCAAATAGTGAATATGTTAACCAGCAAGACTGTTAACTTGTTAATATTCCAGTCTGACGATCTCGACAGCAGAACGTCAACTTGTTAACATAACAGTCTAACGCGCTCCATGTTTTATTTAACTAATTCAAAGTCATAGATAAAACACCACAGAAAAATGTCGTATTCTGAGGTATAAAGTGGTGGAGGGGGAAACAAGTAGGTAATATGACAGGAACCATTATATCTACATGTGTTGTGTTCACACACGCACATGACAACCGCGATTCATGGATCTATCATAAAGATCGAACACTACCTATTTATATATATCTCTGGCTAAAAATCCAAATTTCACTTTTGTAAAATCCTACGGTCCAGATGTTGGTTTTGATGAATTGCTTTTCGTCTTTCTTTTTATGTGTGATTTAAAGATTGGTTTTTCCGTTAATAGCATTTTTTACATTCATTAATGCAAAAATTAATATTATTTTCTTATTTGTGTTTTTAGGAACAATGCACTTGTAGATGTTCTGTTGGTCTCTGTTTTTGGACTGTCTGGACACACACTGTTAGACAGCATTGTCATTTATTTGGTCGATGTGTTTCTAATTCGGCCTTCCTCTATGTCAAATTTATTCAGTTCTTCCACCTATTATAATATAATATTTACGTGGTTGTAAAGACTCTTTATGAGTATATTAAATTTTCCTCTTCTGATTTTGATAGTATTGATGTTAATTAGCTTTTCGACAATTTCAACCAATTTCTGTATTAGTTAATAGATTACATTTAATGGGTGTCCAACGGAAAATTTTCAAGTTTAATATTAAATAAAAAAAACAACAATGGTATTCTCATATTTTATTTATACAAAAAGGAGTTTAACGATGCTAATTTAACATTTTATAAATACTATCATCTAAATGCCGTCCATTTCTTTCAAGATACTCTTGCAATTAGACTTAAATTTGCGAACACACGAGAGGTTCTCACCTCATCCACATTCTAACTGAACCATCCTCCATTATCTGGTTTATCTGATCGTGCCAAATCTTCCGCGGACGACATAATGACATAAAAATATTTTATACAAGAATTAAATGACGTTCCAAACGATCAAATCTAATAGCATTTTGCCCTTGACCTAATGACCTAAAGAATAATATTGCTTCTACGCAAATACATCGGAAAAATTTCCATCAAATTAGAGAAGTGACTTGATATACCTATATATTTTAACCAATCTAAAATATGTTTGAAATATTTACACGCTAAGATAAATAATTTATTTACACGCTAAGATAAATAAAATAGTATCGTTGGCCCATATATAAACATTTGATGCGGAATATAAATTACTAGATATATACCACGGAAAGCCAAAACTTCACTGTAAAACAATTTGATTTTATAATTTTGGTATGCTTCCAAATTATTAAACTGACAAAATACGACTCACTTTTCCATTAAGCCCTTAGTTTTGACACATAGCTCATATACGACCTTCGTAAGAAATAATTTTATTAGGTTGGCAGTAAGTTTTGCAAGTTTGGAAAATCAAAAAATAACACAAAACGATTTTGGCGAAAACCCCAAATGTAATCTATATCAATTAAATTTTTGAAAAAATTATGCTACTTTAAATAAAAACGAACGATAATAAAAAATTCTGCACTGATAATTTATTAACCAAAAAGAAGAATGAAATTTAATTTTTTCTTTCTTTTTTTATTAATATTAAAAATATAATACAATTTGAATAATGAGTGGATATATGCACACATATATATTTATGTATTTTTTTTAACATTTATTTCTTCTCTATGGGAGTAAGACTCGTGTACAGAGAAGAAGTATATTCGAGTTAATTTATGTTTCAGTTAGTCTGTGTACATATTTTTTTTACTCCAGTTACAAATTTATGATAGTCCGTAATTTTTCTAATTGTGATGGGGAGATTGTTAAAAAATTTGATTTCTTGATAAATATAATGATTTTTGTGTTGCGGTATATTTGTTTAGTTATCTAGTTATATTTAGTTATTTTATCTCTATGTTCTTTTAATCATTTCAACAGACGGCTATTACATCAATTAAATTTTATTAATTTAAACCATTAAAAAGAGTACGTTATATTCTCAATTCTTCGCCATCTTTGGTTGTATCATTGCTGTCTTACAGCCTATATAACATATGGTGTATGTTTAATAAACCAGACAAAATATCTCTACTCTGGATTAATAATATCAGCACGAAACTTTCTAAAAGACCCTAAAAACCGGAGATCTTGAAACCGCAAATATGGGGTTGAAAATTGTTGCCTCGAGCCCTTCCAAAGTACACAGAAAATACTGTTTAATTTTCCAAAAGATGTAAGAAATTCGTTTTGTCTTAATCCAGGTAATTCATAGAATAGAGATAAAGGAAACTCTTGTAGAATAATATATTTATTCCCTGTTTCATATATCTATTCTTAAACATTAATGAACCTTTTAACATATACTCGTTGGTTTTGGAGGCCTCGTTTTAAGATGCTATGTAATAAGTAAACACCCCTTCTCTTATTTCTTTTATATGAAAGCTTAATACTCATAAACAGGCAGTTTATGTCAGTCTTTTTGTAGCACGTAGAGTATTAGGTATCCATTGTTCTTGTAATTGGGTATTGAAATTTCTGTTCACACGTGTTCATGATATGGGAGCTCCATGACATGACTTGTTATTATCTTTAAACTGCTGTTCACCCACAACTTTTCTATCATAATAATTGTTCGACTACAATTGTTCCATATCACAATTAGAAAATTATTAGCTGAATATATTTTTAAAATATATATTTTTGATAAATTGACTACTACTTTTGCTTATGCACTGTTCTAATTTATAAGGGATTGTTTTATATTTTATCCAAAGTTATTTCGTATACATATATTTGTACTGCTTTTTATGTATGTATTATAATGTATACATTCGCACATAATACGAAAAAATTTCACCACCAAAGTGACAGATTTCGAACGCCCGGGTGAAAAAATCCATAGATAATGCATAAAATAAAGCATACTTCATGATTATTTGTCGCGCCTATATACGTCTCCTTCTAAACTTTGACAGTAGTAAATTTGATCTATCAACAACCCGCAAATGATTTTCACTACGGGCGTTGATAGAAAGTTACTATAGTAAAAAGTTATTACTGATCACACAACTGGCTCTGATACTCGATATCAGTCAATGCGGTGCCATGTTAGACAGGGGTCCAAATGTTTCGCGTCCTACAATACTTTTGGAATCTACACTATTTCCAGCGCTAATATGAACTAACCATTTTAAAATCCACCTCAACAAAAATGGATTTAAAACATTTTAAAATGTATACGAAAAAGTATAGAAACATTATTGATGGATACAGTAGTATGTGTCGGCTTGAAGACCAGACTATCGCCGTGGTGTGAAAGATTCTAGGTATTTTTGTACATTTACCTAGGTATAAAAATATCTAGAATCTTTAATATATACTTATTTTGTCCGCAATATTTATTGTATAACATTTGCGTATTACTTAATATTTTAACATCTTATATATAACACATGTGCAGGGGGGCCTTTTTCCATTTTATATCGGGGTCGAATTTTTGTTGTTTCGCCGCTGCTCGATATTCTGGAATATATTTATGGATAGTTCCAGATAATTACTTGTGACGCAGCCACACATGTTATTTCATCTAACGTTATCAATACGAACTTGCCTATATGCATACACCTATTGCAAGAGCAATTTCGTTATTAAACGTTTCGGATATTGACATATTACACATAAGCGAAAATCAGCTGACAGCTTAGGAATTAATTTAACGGAACATTTACTATTATATATTTGTGTTAAGGTAATATGTAAGTAGGTACGTATATTAAACTACGTGTATTAGTTATGGTGTTACTATTTGTATACTATTTAAAGATATTCATAAAAAAAATCGTGTTATCTGTCTCGGACACCGTATCATACCGCACTCCTGATATAATATTTATGGTATAATATTTTAATAATAAAATATTATACGCAGGTTAATAAATAAAAATAAATCCCGGCGGAGAACCTAATACCGCGTGACAGGTGGGTATACTAACTACTGCACTGCTGAAGGATACGAATGAGTCTTGAAAATATAAGTTTACAAATATCTTAAGCTCTTTAATAATTAAGCTTATTATTATTGATGTTCGAACTATGTTTTAAATATAATTACACATTTGTATTAAAATTTGATATAAACATAGACCATTAAATGAATAGACATGAAATAAAGTAAACATATAGGAGAAGAGGGGTTCGGAATATTAGTTGCGAGACGGGAGTCATTCTACACATATTCTTGGTGGAAACATAAATCCGATAGTTTATGACACATTAATGCACAATAAAATTATTTGCACTTAAATAATTAAATTTTTGTGTAAACAAGACGTATTTTTTACATTAATGCATATTATACTGTCAGAATTTAAATTTTCGCTTCAATCGAGTCATATTTTTAAAAAAAGTCGCGGAGATATTTTATTACATAAGTAGTATCAAGGTGATCACGTGGGTAATACTAAAATGAAAATATTGAATATACTTTGACACAACCGTCTAATGAGGTAATAGTAAGAGAGCTTTGCACTTGAGACGTGGTGAGATCGATAGTAGGCGCCTTCCAAAATCGTTTTTGATTTCAAAATCATGTGACATGCACCAATGCTCGAATGTAGATTGCAAACAAATATTAACTGGTCTTACTGGTCCACTGTATTAGGTTATTCTAAAAATTATGACCGATTTTAAAATACATCACATTGAACATTCTTTGCCAGGAAATGTTAAGTGTTTTGATTTGACAAGATATTTTTGAAATCTAGATTTTCAATTAGTTAGAAATCTGTTATTTATTGAGTCAGGCTTTTAATTTGCATTACTTTAATCCTTCAGAAATGGTATTGAAAAAGAAGAAAAACTTGCATTTTTTTTTGCATCAATTTAAATAGAACGAATGTGGTGAGTGAAGGAATACTTCTGAACGAATAGTGCGAAGTTGGATGTTGAAGGTGAAGTTGAATGAAATAAACAAAGAATTGAAAGCCTTAATGGAAGAAAACATGCGACAAACAACCAGCTATGTTTAACCGAAGAATTTTGCTTTATGACGAATTTCATCTTTAAAGTACCTTCTATCAGAGATGAACGAAAAAATACGTTTTTTTTTTTTTATTTTCACAACTAAACTTTGAACAGCACACACTTTGAGTTATCTCACTACTATAGTTTAGAGAGGTGCAGTCCCTCTCATTATCAGGTGATAACTAATCTAATTACAATTTTGTAAATTGAGTCAAAACTCTGTTTTATTCCACTACACTTTTCATTGTGTTAAATGATATATGACGTTTCGGGAACATCTTCCCATTATCAATATTATAGATCAACTAAAATTAAAAGCACTTTCAGACGGTATATATGGTGTGTTTGGAGTTAATGGAGGTGGGGGTGGAGGTAAAATGAACAAGAGAGGGAATGTAATGGGCGGTATTTAAATATTTATTATGATTTATTGTTATTTTAATTATTACATATTTTTAAATTTTGTAAAATGTCTAATTTTCGTCCTTCGACACAACTATGTAAGAGTTATAAATTACTGTTATCAAATGACCCAACAAAAAACCCACCCCCACCTATATTACTGTCTGAAAGTGCTTTTAATTTTAGTTGATCTATAATATTGATAATGGGAAGACGTTCCTGAAAACGTTATATATCATTTAACACAATGAAAAGTGTAGTGGAATAAAACAGAGTTTTTACTCAATTTACAAAATAATCATGGAATTCCACAAAGTTTCAACAAAAACCTTTGAACAGTAAAAGTGAAGTATTTGGAAATGTTATGTTGTTAATTAGTGTTTTCTCCGAATTTAAATTCTTTTACATTTCAATGGTTTCTAAATTGTTAATTATTAATCCTTTATAAGTTACCGAGTTGAAAGCTTGTAGATTATAAGAATCAAAAGAGTGGTTTGTTTCAATTATATGGTTAGAAAATTCTGAGAAATTATTATTTTTTAGGTAGCGGCGATTTTAATTAATTATTTTATTAAGATTTCCCGCGGTTGACCAATTTTTATTTTTCACAATCTTTACAAGTTATTTCATTTGTTCTGCTTTTTTATATTATATTAATTTTTGTTTTTGAATTAAGTAGAATTTTGCTTATGTTATTGGTGTAAAATTCGTGATTTAAATTTCTTGGATTATGATCTGTCTGAGTCTTATTATAGGCGTAAATTGTTTGAATCATTGCTTTAAAGTTACGTTGTATATTAAATTTAATAGTTAAAATCTAACTTTATTTTTGGAACAATGTTATAAACGAATAACATTTTAGACCACCATAATTAAATGAATTGATACAAAATTTAATTAACATTAATAAATTATCACCAGACAGATAATTCATCAATATTGTAAATGTGAATTAATTAATTTACAGAAATGAAGGTAATAACGTATTTCATATGTTAACGGCCTTATTCACCGGGTATGTGTTGTCACTTATAATTATTCGGGATTTTATAGTCTGATCGTTTAAAAATAACAACCACGCTAAGGGCTGATTATTCTGTAATAATTACAGGGCCGAGAGATGCGAGACGTCAGCCCAGCCTCTCGGCGCCACCCTCACCCCGGCGCCAGTGTATTCGTATTTTGCTTTTATTCGCAACGGGAAATGAAGCAGCAATAGGTATTTTATAAAAGCAAGCAATGAAATAATAGGAAGGGCGTATTTTCATCTTAACACCAAACATTAACAACATTCTAGAACGATTTAATATTTAACACTCGGAGGGTAACATTCTAATAATCGTTGCTAAAAGAATTTAGAATAATCAGTTACCAATCATCGCTAAAATTAAACACAAATATAAAAACAATAACGGTTTAAAAGTACGCCATACGCTTAAGAATAATCGATTCGATCACATTGTTATTGAAATTATTATTTAATAATGAGAAAAAATAGATCGTATCATTATAATGCTGATAAACCTTAATATGATGATCGTTAATAGAAAATATATTTCAAATATCGGCAGATTTTATAAGCAAAATTGAGGCAAATCAGCGTAAACACGAGCAAGGGGAAGAATCAGAAGGAGACTGACATTTAAAAAAAGAGAAAATCTCAGAAATCAATGATATATAGTACGATGAAGATTTTCAGTGAAATGTCAGATGAAATTTTATAAATTCAATCTTACCTTGTGCAAACTAAGTAAATTTATGTATGATTAATTATGGTAAAAAGGAAAATATTTATATTGTTTATATTAGAGTATCTACAAAGTGTAACAGACCTAGTCTACTATATTACGAGTCGAAAATGTTCAAGAAATATGTGCAAATTCTCCACTGGAAAATATGATTGTTAGAAATTTTTACAAAATCGTGTTAAACTTGAAACATACTTTGAAATAAATATTTGCGAAATTGTTCAATTATTAACCTATATCTTTGCTTCAAGTACTAAATCATCAAACAAGAAATCGTCTAGCCGCTCGAAATTAAGAATCATAATCATAATTTAGAATCATCAAAATATTTCAATTGATCAAAATAACAGTTTCATTATGATTTAATTTGAACACATATCCCTTGAACATTTTCGACTCGTAATTTATTAGGTATCCACCCATAAAGCACTGTGGACTAGGTCTATTATATTCTGTATATAGATACTTAAGTATGCACTACATTAAGAATAAATAAATAATGAAATCTAAAATTATTTCTATTGTAATTTTAGATACCTGGTACTATATATATAACACGAGAATTTTCATATTCTGAGACGATGTATTTAGAATCATTAAATAACCAGAAAACTATTAATTCTATCAAATATACCAACCTCAAAATACTTAATACATACTACCTATCAAATCTTCACACAAACATACAAAGACATAATACATCATCACCATTATCATGTCATTGTTAATCCACTAATGGATGGAGGCCTGCCCTGACTGTGTCTATCACTCTCAAAAGAATGTCAAAATTATTAATAAAAATCAGTATTAAAAAATGTAGCTTACAATGTTCTGGGGTGTTTATTATCAGAGATTATATATATATATACATAGATTTTAATAGAACGACCGCTCAGCTTACCTTGAAAAAATGCGCACCCCATGTACAATGCATTTTTATAAATAATATAGAGGGTGAATATTATGTTCCAGGCCGATGTTATTTTTAAATGTTATTTGGTTTATTACAATTGTGTATGTAATATGACATTGCCCAAGTGGCCGCCTCTACAGAGGCACATATAGATGCTCTTTAAACTCTTATTCTCCCACACTTGGCGTGTTATTTTAGCAATTTCATTTCGAATATTGTCCTGTAGAATTGGAATTGTTATTGGGTTATTGTTGTAGATCTTTCCTTTCAAGCAGTCTCACATAAAATAGTTGGGAGCCGTCAAATCAGGTAATCGAGAAGGACAGTCGATATCACCCCTTTTTGATATTATGCGGCCGGAAAAAGCTCTGGGGGTGTGTGAGGTGACACCGTTCTATTAAATCAAAATATGCAGCAGGCCTAATCGACCCAATACTGCCACCATGAATTTTTGCAACGTGTGACGATAGCGATCACCATTAATGGTTACAGCATTGCCATTATTATTTAGATAAATATTTTATAGCATCTAATGCATTTTGATAAAATGCGTTAGATGCTACATATATATTTTTTATTCATACTCTATCCTGAATCGTTTTGAGAGTTATTTACTTTCGTTTCGATTCGTCATAATTACATTTTCAGTTTATTTATTACATTCAGTCATTATTAACATTGTCATCATAGGTTGGCTCCGGTATCATCGTACCAGAGCCATAACTGTACAATTTGACGTAAAAATCGTTATCACATAAAATTCAGAAGGCCAAAAAGAAGCTATAGATATCATACATCCCCAAAAGAGGAGGATAGACGTCACATTCATGTGTTGCTGTCGTAGAACTCGGTCACAGTCCGGCTGAAATTCACCATGTTTAGGTCGCAAGAGATGCGAGGGAGAGCCAGTAAAATGCTTCGTTAAGTCTCTTTAGCCACTGCTCTTCTCGGCATCGTCCATCCCAGCAACCCCCAGCGAGAGAACCACACCCTAATAAATACCCGATAGATGCTTCAAAATAAATTATATTCAACTACTCTGTACGACTACTAAATTTGAACTTAAAAATGTCTACAAAACCAAAATTGTGACCAAACAAAATCGGCCAGGCACATAATAAGAATGAAATTCTATGTATACAACATGTATACATAGAATATCTATATCTATGTATACAAAAACTAGACCAATGTTTTAATATTTTTTTATCTTATACGTAAAGAATGAGTTGAGATACAAGCTTATTAATAATTCTTTGCACGAGAGGTAAACTACAATACTAATAATATAATAGCATAATCAGAAAAAAAATGCAGTTTTAGATTTTGTTCTTTTGCATGATTCAAATCGCTTCTAAACGTTATTCAGTCTTATCCTGACTACTTTTTTGTACTGTAGTCAAATTTTGTTGTGCTGTTTAGTTAAAATTAAAATATCAATCGAAATTTCAGGATCAATTCCTGATAATCAAACATATATTTATTAATGAGAAACTCTAAAAAACGGTTTTTGGTCTCCTGTTTATATTTTGTCAATGTATTCTTCCAATGAGCATGTTCAAATGTGTATGCATGGAGACAGAACATGTTGGCATCAGCATTCCAAACAAACTATAGTCGCTTTTAATGACAATGGCAGTCGATACAACCAGAATTACGTGAATAGGCAGAAAGCAGCGAGCACAATCAAAAATATATACAGGCTGGATAGTTATACAATTTAATATATTAATTAATATTTCAACGAGTTAAAATATTAAATACTTATTAAATGTATTATTTAGAAAGATATACATATAAAATAAAATCAATTTTATCGAAAAATATTGTTTTTGCGATAACGGGATTCGAACCTGGAACTCTTTCCAATCCGGGGAAGGTGCATTATCCAACTATGCTACAGCGACAGTACGTTTGATGACAAATTTTTGAATCCATATGTTACACTTTTCAAATTAATACATCTATCGTTCCATTATTTGAAAGCCATCTACTTTATTTTTACGGAATCTCAAATATCTTTAACCAGTATTTAAAATATCACAGACTTATGTTCTGAATAATTACAACTTCACAATAATAATGTGTTGTCCTATAATAATAGTTCAAATATTGATACGGTAATATTTTATTTAATTGGTGTGATTCGAAAGCAAAAAAAAAGGTTTCACAGATCATTTATCATCATCACAACTTTGGCTAAATTATTTACTTTACTCCCTTATGATGAATTTAGCAAGTCAAAAGTAGTAGTATTCAAGAAGGAAATAAGTAAAACAACCTATAAATTAGTGGTAGGTTTATGTTTAGAACAAAAATAAGGGTTGGAGTATTTGAGAAGTGTGTTTGATGGGAACGAAAAGATTAAGCAACATATCGAAAGGAAGTGGTTGCAGAAAATAAAGAAATGGCTATGAATGCAGAAAATTTTAATTAACTAACTTAACTAGCGGTACATAATAGAATTTTGGCAACAACGCTGAAAGTATGATATTGAAACATAAGTTTACAAGTGAAACACACAGCTAGTAAAATATAAATAAAAGTAGACTAAATGCTGTGGAAATGAGGTAAGTTAGCTCAAATCTATTTATATGATTCAGCATTTATAGTATACAGGATTTAAAAAAAGACGATTTGGAAATACCGAATAAATTAGGAGAGAATGGTAAAATAGATGGTTGTAGTGTTGATGGCATCAGAAACAGATAACAACTGCGAATTTCTTGTCCAGATAAACCAGATACTGTAAGAAGTTCTAGTTAGAAGCCGCGATAATCGATGAGCATCCTTGAAAAGGTGAAGAGAGGCGAGAGTTGTACGTTAGGACAGATGAGTGTGACGTGGGGGTAGCCAGAGAGATGACCCTCTACCTACTTGATAGAAAGTTAGATACTTAATCCTTTCCTTATCATCACTTAATCTCTCTAGATTATCTTTTCCATGGGTAGTAAATAAGCCGACTCTACTAATGCTGAGAGTAAATTATAAAATTATATTTGAAAAAAAAATGTTTGTTCCTTAAAATTCTGGATTTTAATTTATTATAATGTTTTTGAAGATGTTATAGAAAGGATAAGACTCTGGATAAGTGAAGAAAAGGTGTTACGAAGAAAGAAAAGAATGACAGGAGGAGAACGTTTAAATGACGAATTGTAATACTTCCTGAGCAATACCGAATAAACACAATTAAGAGTAGTAAATAAATAAGTTAATGTAATTAATAAAATTACTCGCAACATCAGAAGCTTAATGGAAATAAAAACCAGATCGGTAATGGCAGATTAAGCTTTTAATACAACAAAACAATTTTTAAACCACATTTAAACAGAAAGACAAGAAAAGGATTTATTAAAATTTACATCTGAAGCATAGCATTAAAATAAAGTAAACCTGGATAATTAATTCATCAGGAAGATGGATATAAGTTGGAAAGATGGAAGAATAAGGAATTACGAATAAGAGATCTGAGAAGAGTGCAAGAAAAGAGATCCATAACATAAACAGTCCAAAATCAAAGGGACTAATGGAAAGGACACATTTTTATAACCCGTATTCACGGATGAGATTTCTCTCACAAATTTGACTCGAGTGTGCGTAAAGAACAGTACAGAATTCAGCGTGAAGCGATCTATGAATCGTCATCACATGTGTTTTGCTCGCAGGTTAAAATGACGCATCCAGTACATCAAATATAAATTGAGTCTCATGAGAGATCATCGTGAACATGAAATATTAGATACTATGCATACATCGTAAATAATTGAAAGATGAAGGCGGTGAGGAAGGTCTAGACAAAATTACATCCACTAAATAATAACTGAGGCAAATGCAGATAATTTCTGTATAATCTACAAGACAAAAACCGAGCTGTTCTTAAATATGAAAGAAGAATAGAAAGTCATTTTTAAGATGGTTAAAATATGCTAAGCGACCGACATTCAAACATTGGTCGATTACCTCGTTGGCATCAAATATATTCCTAAATAATATTATTTATACAATAAGTCACAAATTCCAGTATCTAAACTGCGTAATCAGCATGGCGGTGACATTACGTGATCAATTACGACCACAAAGAACATTTTCAAATACATATAACATTAAAACAACATTATAAATGTAAGCATTTTATTCTGCTATCGCAGCTTTTGGCAACCATACTGCCTAAACCACAGCAAGACGTAAAAAGTTAACTTAATTTATAAAAATCGATCGAGCATTGAATAAAATATGAAAATTTGAAAGATAGTTACGTACATTTTCACGTCAGTCAAAAAAGACTGAATATGATAAAAATTTATACGCGTTCAAATTTCATTACGTATTTTTTTCTATTCCGCAATATAAATTTGGTTTTTTAGCTTATGTGAGATATTTTTAAATTGACGTTACCAATGATAGATTACAAAATAATTATGGTCCGTGTCCATGAATGAGATTATTAAGGGATTTTTGACTCGAGACAATCTCTGAGATACGTAGTTTACTCTCATGAGATTCTTTAAAGACAACTCTTGCTTTCGTAGTTCCCGTGTGCACGCAATGTTTTAGAGATTCGTCGTCTCACGCCTTATTTCACATCACGTATGTCAAACGTCAATTGTCATTATCGTTCATCAGTTGAAACTTTCCAGTAACATACAAAACTGAACGAATCATATTACAATGTAAATTATTAATATCATATGTTAACTTATCAGAATAGATATTTGTACGGATCTACGATGATTTTAGGTAATATTTATGTTCACATTTCTTTTTTTACCTATTTCAACCTAATCTCTGAAACTATCTCTAGACTAAAATCTCAACATCTGTAAATGGTTTTGAGACGTATTTCAACTAAATCTAAGATTATGCCATAGTGTATGTTTTACGGCCCCCATTAACGGTAATTATGAGAATCCCGGATACCAATATAACCTTTTAGTGCTCAACTCTTCAATATACCCCTTAATACATTACATTAAAGAAATATTCAATCAAGGTAATACATTTTTATGTTTCACGGCTGTTAGATGATTATTAGAAAATAATAGAATTTGGTTTGAATTTAGTTGGTTTTCGTTATAGCCGATTTAGGATTTGATAAGAACGGATGCATAGAAGAATAACCAAAAAGATATTACATTATTATGAAGTATATATTTCTCCGTCAGTTATTGTAACTAAGCGTACCAAAGACAATGTAAAGTCAAGCGTGATAATTTTCACACTTCCTCAGGTAGATATATCGCAAAAACATTTTTTTTGGATTCTGTCCAATTTAAGGACGTACATCATCGAGCCTTTCGTGTCAAGCTCCAAACTTGAGTTTGCTTCGCATCAGCGAACTGAATATAATTTCGGGTATTGGATAACTTTAAGAACGACGGACAGAACACGATACTACGAACTGTCACAAACCGCCTTCACGTATAGAGTAAAAAATCAATTTAATATGAAAACATTATTAACGTTAAATATTTATTAAACATTAAATAAATATTTAACGTGAATCAGATTATCAGCACATTTAAAATATAAGTTTAAACTGAAATGCTAAGACGGATAAGCTGGGTTAATTAACTTGTATTATTTTAAACAAATATCAGATATCTCATAGAGACAAAGCTATTTATATTATATTTAATGGAAAATATATAGAAGTATGGGGTAATCACAGGGCTTACGATCTGTCTTCGGCTGACTTAAGTGATCACTTCATATGTAAATATATATAACGTTCACCAATTCTCACCCCACAATCTCTATATTTATCAAATTTTTGAAAGTTGTATATATGTTAGTATGTGGACTCGCTAGCTCTGTAATTACCCCATACTTTCATATATTTTCTATTAAATATAATAAAAAATATCTTTGTCTGTATGAGATATCAGATATTTGTTTAATAACAGTGCCTTTGGAGGTAAAAATCCCGTAATTATGTGTTCTTGGATGTATTCAAATATTTCTAATGTATTATTTTAAACTGATGCATTTAAAATTATTCTATAGCATCTTTTTACTTAGTAGGGTGCAATCTAAACAAATATTGAACAATTAATTAGAGCCCGAAAGGCTATAATAAAAGTAATTCTGAAGATGCTAATTTGAGCGTGATTTAAAGAAATACATAATAACAGTTCCACAAGTATATTCGAAAAATGTACTTAGTCACCCGTGCCCTCAGAAATATTAACAAATACTTGAAACAACCCTTTAGTAATATTCCCAGGATTATCCTAGTGTTCCATTGTTTTTAATTCAATTATGACAAAAAATTTCAAACTTCTTTTGGCGATATTTTTTTTATAAAGGACAGGGAGGGGAGCAAGGGCACCCTTTCCTGGGACCGGTTTAAAAGCTAAGACTCCCTTGTCGGCCCCACTCATCAAAGCTAAAAAAATACGCGACTTTGATTCATTAAAAAGAGAAGAAATTCAATGTAGTTATTAGCAATTATTATTATTATTATTTTAATATTTAGACCCTCCAGCGTCTTTTAAATACTTTCTTTATTCATAAAAATCATATAACATAAATCTATAGAACACATAAATGAAAAATGTGCAGTAGTTCAAGGCAAGACACTCTGGATTGGCGATTTGCATCTAATATTGAAAATAGGCCACCTTTTTGTTGCTTTCCGTAGCTCCCTATCTTGTGCTTTGCTTTCAATTTTGCTGACAACAATATGACCATCGTGTTTCAGGACGGATAAAAGGTTTTAAATACAAATGGGAATCGTGGTATTACTTTCGGTCCCCCTTTAGCCTCGGCCGGTTGGAGGAACTCAGGTGTTCCGCACAGCGAACGATATAAACTGCTAGAATACGAACGATGCAGAATATTACTGCGATTAAACACAGTAATTTGTGATAGTCAATTTAACAGATTATTGCATAAATCACTGGCTCCGCAGTTTGTTTCTGGCTTGGGAATTAATCATGATATATATTATTTATTATTTCAAATTATATATCATTTCGTCAAACACGCATCTCAAAACCGTGTTCAAATATGATTATACTTACACACTATGATATTACTAGTAATTCAACCCTTCAAAAACCATGCAGTAACACAGGTCTACCATCCTAATTAAACCTGTAATTAATATAATTAAATACACGAACCATTCGATTTATATTAAAGTAAAACATTTACGCATAGAAATGACTAGTGAAAAATCAATTATATAAGGAGAATTCTACAAAAATAATTATCTTTCAATTCAATTCGTTATAAAATTAATAAGTTTACAAAAATACCATTTGTGTGAAGACAAAAAGAAATCACATATTAATTTCACAATGAAAATAATAACAAACACACGAATATAAAGCTGTCTCTTTCTCACTAATTAAAGAAAGATAGATAAAAAAGAATGTTGTATTATATAATGCAATCTCCTATGCAGGACTTGATGAATGCTCCGAATTAATTTTTATATTTAATGCTTAATATTTATAGTAAATTTATGGCATTAACTTTTTTTTTTCACATTTCAAAGGCTAATATAACTCTTATTTCTTATGGTAACACGAGTTGTCAGTATGGCTGCGTACGAGTATTTTATATCACGGTATGGTAAAGGTTAATGAAAATTTAAAACAGACACATGATTGAGGGTTCTGAAATGAAGAATTGTATATAATTAGGCGTTATAATACTAATATTTTTCGGTTGGTAGCTTTGATTTTCAATGTTTGAGTATGTGCATTCAATCATTATCTGAGTAAAACCAAAAATCTACGGATACGATCAATGACATATATTTTACAGTAGTGTACACGAGAGATTGATTAAAAACACATCTGGTCCCCAGAAACTGCATCGAGAGTAAAATAAAGGTTGGTCGTCGACGGTCGAGGACCTTCGGGCCGCTCCTCATCATTGGGCAACGATTATGGGTCTCTGGCGGCCGATGGTTGTTTAGTATGTATGCTGTTTCGCTTCGGCGAGAACCAGATGGCGACATATATTCACGTTCACCATACATGAAATGTTGGTTTTTAAACAAAAAGTATTTTTTATTGTATAAAGATATCTATATTTTGGAAAATATTTGCGTAGGCCCTGATGAACAACGATGCATGAAAAATTTAGCGAATTATTTACTGTACATTTTTAACTGTCATTTCAACATAAGAGTTAAAATACAACATACAAAAATAAAAACTAAGTATAATTTACATACAAATATTTATTCTGTTCAAGTATGCTCCTGTAACGAAAAATTTCAACGAAATTCAACTTGTTACCAAGTTGATGCATCCGCGATATTGGCGAATTAACAGCATAACTATTTCTATGTGTACCTATAAAGAACACTTCATGTTGTCTCGTACGAGTTGATACTTTATACGAAACCATTCGTATCAACTCAGGGCAGTCCAATACGCTAGTGATCATTTTATATAGATATACTATATCGCTCACATCTCTTCTCCAGGCTAATTTGATGATGTAATACATAAATATATAGCTGTCTAATATTATATATAATATATTAATAACTTAACCATAACAGAGTACCGACTCAGTCTAATTCTGCGAAAACCGAGACGAGAAAAAGTTATGCGATAATATTTTTGTTCAGTTCGACAAAAAAAAAGAAGAATTTTTTTTTATTTTATTTAAATAACGATTTACCAGATCTTAAGATACAGACGAGACGCGCTCCGAGAACAAGTGCAAAAAATACATATTTCCTTGTCCACGAAGTTTTAGTGATATGAACGTTTTTAAATTACCATAAAAATGCCGCCAAAAAAGTTTTACTGAAAAAATGGCTGACTTATAAGTGTCCCGTACGTGACGTAGTTTAATGAATATGCAAACGAAAAAGCCTAAAATAATCATTTTCCATTTATTTATTTACAAATTATAAATAAATTGTGTGCCTTTATCTTTCAACTCCAGTCTTTTCTTGACATTGACTAATTGTGATCCCTTTACTACAATTAAATTAAATTAAATTTTAATTAAGTAGAATAAATAATATTTAGCTGATAGTCTGATGAACGCAAAGCGATTTGCGAAGTCTCCATGTTGTATTTTAATCTCCTGATACAACCATATTCCGCCCGCGACAATTCGTTATGGCTTGTCGGCTCTGATGATGATGTACCAGATACGCCTTTTGTCGGGGTTGGATGCGGTGACAAGAATGATACGTTGTTTGTACAATGTGACAATTTACAGTATTTATTACTGACTGATAATATACAAATTAATATTACAAATTATCTTAGATCGATACTCGGAGAGTGAGCGGAGCTAAAGGAAGCCGAACTCGTTTGCCGGTCGTTCTTATACATGCTCCCCTGATAGGCGTCTTCATGTTCACTACACACACATACACGGTTGACCCGAACGCGCCTGCGCCTATCACTCTATCATCAATCCAAAGACATTACACTCTAAAATATGAAAACAATTAAAACCTTTTGTCATATTATTTTTTTAATTATTAATAGATTTTTTACAACGATGATAAATGAGAATTTCTCATAATTTATCATATTTCGCAAATTAATTTAGAATATCTCTGAATGTTTTTCAAATCTTAGGAATAATATTTCGAGATGTGAAATAGTCTTTCGGCGTGATAGAAAATGTATTTTTTTAAATGAGTTTTTTCACATTTCGAACAGCCACTAGAATAAATTATGCTTAATGTGATGAAACTAATAAACAAAGGAAATCAAAATCACGACCAAAATATTTAAAGGAAATCAAAACATGCATCTATTGATTTGATTTAAAAATATTTATAATATTTTTTGTGTAAAACATGTCACGAAACTGCGTAATATGAGAAATATGTAATGTGTATTTATGTATATATGTAACGTATATATATATACTAACGAGGAGTAACCAACGAAATATTTAGAAAAATAAATATTATATGTAGAGGCGATATGATACACGTGTCTCTAACCTGTTACAAGTTTTTTTTTCAAATATCAAATTAAATAAAATAGGCCCAAGATATTTCATATAATTGCGTTGGCTTATATCTGTTTAGTGACCATATCAGAATACAGATTCCTTATTATTTTCTTATTTAGTTATCTTTATTAATTATAGATTACTTTCTGCACCTTCGCATGTCTTCTTTCACACAACATTTTATAAAATGAGACAGATCGTGGTTCACATCATAAAAATAAATTCCTATCATACACACATAAACATAGACCTAGCAAACTACCACATTTCGATATTTCTCCAATGGAAACCAAAAATATTCAAAATTAACTTATTCTTTAAAATAAGATGGTTTTAACGATTCCAAAAATATCTTATTTGTTAATTAAATTAGCAATTCAGTTATGAGTATGTAATTAGTTAGCTATATTACAATTTTTTTTTTAAAACACTAATTAAACGTATTTATTAGAAAAATATATCAATTAAACATATTTATTAGAAAAATATATCAATTTATCGAAAAATATATTGTTATTGCTACCGAGATTCGAACCTGGATATCCTTCCAATCCGGGGAAGTTACATTATCCAACTATGCTACAGCAGACAGTACCATTAACGACAAATTTTCGAACACATATATTAAATTATTCAAATTAATACATCTACCGTTCCATTATTTGAAAGCCATCTACTTTATCTCAAATACCTTTGAGTAAACCGATAGCAGACGTCAGAATTAACAATTATTTTTTATTAAATTTTGGACACATTGATACAACTTATATGGCATTAAGAAGAACACATTCTTATTGTGAAGTTATAATTATTCAGAACATAGGTTTGTGATATTTTAATTAATTATTAATTAAATTAAATTAGTATTTTAAAAAATATCACATACCTATGTTCTGAATAATTACAACTTCATAATAAGAATGTGTTCTCCTTAATAAGGGAATTTTTAATTGGTACGGGGATTTTTAATACTATTTGTATTGAAAAATATTAAAACTAAACAAAAAAGATCAATTACCAGTACCAATATGAAACTTATTAATAGTACTACATCTTCAATTACAATTCTAGCTGAATAAATAACTACGGAATCCGTGATATGAATATAACTAGTTTTAAATTGTATACTAAAATGTTGTGAAGTATCAACTGGCGGACTATCCTCCACCGACCAGAATCACTTATGAGCATGAGAGTGAATACGTGATGTTGAGGCACACCTTTAACCATATTCTGTGAAAAAATCTTTATTCAAATGAAATACTAAATATGTAAATGTAACAAAATATGCAAAGTTAAAGGTCAATTCAGAATAAAATAGTTATAACAAATTATATGTCAAATTGACTACATTAAAAAAGGATAAAATTAAAGTGACAGATAATGATTTATCATTAAATTTATTTAAAACAAAAAAATAGTCACAAATATTGAGCTACAATCTAATCTCCAGATAATCAAATTTAGCACCAACTGTTAGAATAGACTTGGTGTTAAAAAAAGCGGTGACGACAATAATAATATTACATAATAGTATACATCGTGTCATTGGACTGTAGGGCGAATCATCCAGCGTCTGCCGTTAAATCCATCAGATATAACTTCCGATACAAAATCCTGGTTTGACCCCTCCGCCATCACTTCGAAGCGTCCTTCCAGGTAGGCAACGATAAGTAGTCCAGGAGTAATTAAAGAAGTTTAAGTAAATACAAATTAGTAAGACGAAAGAAAGAAGAAAGGAAAATCGACTTATTTCCTGCAACAAGAGAAAATTTTACGATATAATTAGAATTCGAAATACTAGAAAATGAGTGCTTGGAAAATTAATAAATTAACTAGATTTACCCTTCAAGTATTTCAATCTCGTTTCGTCTGAGTAACGCTCACCGGCGTTGGCCCTTTCCTCAAGTAATTGTTGGTTTGTTTGGAGGTCTCCATCCTTACAATATTTACAAAGAGTACGTGGATTAACGGGACGGCGGACCCCCCCAGCTCGAAGCATCCAGTAGAATAATGTACCAAGGCCAGCGAGCGCTCCTCGACGCGAGGTGACCGTCGCGATCCCTGCGCCCAACATTGTGACTACTGTTTAGCAATTTCGCCGAGCGCAAAAATACTTAACCAGGGTGTTTACTTTATAAATTAAGTACTTACATCACATTATTTTGCCAACTATAATTCGTAAGGTAACAATATATACAATAGTAATAGTTAAAACTCCAAGTAAGGCCGATCCACCCTGTAGTAGCACATATACTACATTATGTATCTATAATACATATATAAATATGTCAATACCAAAACAATATCGATTGATGGAACCTACGTTGAAGCTATACATTTAGTAATAATTCCATGTAAATTAAATTCCTTATGTTTAATAATTAAACACGAAACCACAGTCGGAACATTTGAAACATTAACTGTCGATGACAAAGCTCTAGTTGAACGAATAACAATATTTAAGAATACAATTAAAAATACCGTTGTGTTTTAAAAATTCTTATTGATTTATTTTTAAATAATTTTTCATTTCATCACTTGGATTTTTTTTTCTAAAATAGCGTAATATATTAGAATATCATAATTAGTACAAAGTTTTAATTGTTTTGCCGGTAAAGACTAGATATTAATCGATTAAGCTATGATTTCTTTATTATAAATCGCAAAATTTCATCTACAAATATATGGAATGATTTCATTAGTTCCGTACTTCTTTAAATGTGTTTTAATTATCACTGAGCTATGTGCCGAAAAATAGTAACGTCATAAATAAAATGTGATTTCATTAAAATTAATGATTTAGTTTTATGAAGATTGCTTCGGAAAACAAATTAGGATTGGAAGTATATTAATAAATAAGGGCCTATCTAGATGACAATTTCAAGGTATTTAAAATATTGCCGATATACATAAGTGATCATTATACTTATAGGTAAGTATTCATTTACATCTGTTTGTATAGTATCTTCTAATCTACAAGTGACCAATCTTTGTCAGACTATTAGTAGTAGAAAGAAATATTCGTGTCTATAGGGAAAAAATGATTAAAAGTACTAAAGAGATAAGTCGACATTCATACAAATAATTTATTTGTGTTCGTCCATGTTGTATAAAACATATGTTGTTCGTATCGCAGGATAATATAAAACAAACAATTTTAAACGCTTTAAATTCAATCACGTAAATGTATGGGATTATCGCATCAAGTGAATTATTTTATTTCGCTGTCGTTTAATATTACTATTGATTTTTTTGAACAGAATAATTATAATTAAATGAAATTACATTTTCGTTGTGAAGATGTAATTTTAGAATATAGTTCTTTGATATTGGATGGGGAGGTGCATATAAAACTTCAATGTCACAATTATAAATCACTCAAAAAAAATACTACCAAGTATACAACTTTTCACAGATTTTAAAGTACCAAAAATGGTAGACATATACAAAAAAAATCAATAATTCAAATTTTCAAAATTAAAAATCAATTAAATTTTAGAAACGAATTCCGATCCGCATGATATAGAGATAAAATTGATATCCCAAAACTAAAATATACCGCAACTCAAAATCAATATATTTATCAGGGTATCAAATTTTTTAATAATCTCCCCATCACAATTAGAAAAATTACGGACTATCATAAATTTGTAACTGAAGTGAAAAAAATATGTACACAGACTAACAACTAAAACATAAATTAACTCGAATATACTCCTTCTCTATACATATATTTCTTCTCTATGAGAGTAAGACTCGTGTATAGAGAAGGAGTATAGGACAGCTCTACTCACTTGATGATCACGCCGTCACTGGGTTATCTTAGAGATCACCCAAATTAAAAAACAACGACGGACGACTCTGGTGAATCCACCATCCAATGTTATACAAATACGCTGTGGCATACGTCTCGGCGTATTTCCATACAACGAAACACCAAACTGAGTTGAGGACAAACATATACTTCAGAAGTAATCCAATACGACTGATCACAGAGAGAAATCTCAAAATGTTCGATTTTTACGAATTAAAAAACAACCAGTCAAACCAAAGGAACAATATGTACTGATTGTAAATGGGTTAAGGGGTACAAACAAGACTAAAAACTGGTGACAATAACACTACACTTTACAATTACATTTATTTCAAGTTATGGGAGTATACGTGTTCATCTATTAAAAAAAAAAATTACAAATACGGAACAGTCAAACTTCATAGTAAAATAAAATGATTAAACACTTCGTAATGTTATGGAATTAAACATATTCCATAACATTCTCCCGGCGAGATAATGTTCCGGATTCGAATCCCGATGGAAACTAAATATTTTTTCATGTAAATCTTTCTAAGCGATTCATCTAATTTGTTTTATATAATAATTATTTGCCATAATTATTACCAACCTACAAAATATATATTGATAAATGATGAATACAGCGTTTCATTATTCACACAAACAATCGGAGCTGTTTACGTAAAAACGGTAAAAGGTTCGTTTAAATGAACGAATCATACTTTTGCTCCCTTTAAAATATAGCCGAGTCATCTTCGCAGAAGCGAAACACTTTATCTTCGTTTACGTCTGGAGGCGTTCGGGTATTGGAGGTACGCCGCTGTGATTTCTAAAGTTTTTGAAAGGAAGGATTGGGATGCTTACCGACTATTACTCGAGAAAATCGACGGTGTCCCCTACATTTTCGGATCAACATTTTTGAGTCGATTATTTTTGTTGAACCGAAATTTAGATGCGAGTAAGAAAAAACATATTATTGAAACAAAACAACTGGCTATCTTTTATTCAGTGGCAAACAACCGCCTATACAGTCTAGGTAGCTCACTCAATGGCCAAAATTGCTGGACAAATCAGTATAGATTTACAAATCTTATTTACGAATGAATAAGTAGGTATATCTTAAATTAAAATATTAAGTAATTTCATGGTACCATCGAGAAGTAGTATTAATCTTTGAACATCTAATCGGATAATCCCGTTTTATGACAGCAATTCCTTAGACAATAGATATTCGCACATTTCATTAATTATTTTGAAGATCTTCATAAATACGTAAATGTATATATATCTTTTTAATATTTGCAAATTGATCATCGTGGTTTATTAAGTTAATTTTTTTTTAGATTATTAAACTTTTTTTATAATAACCACTTAATGAGTAATTTTAAATCACCAGGATTGTCTTTATTACATTTAAATAATGTTGGTGTTAAATTTAGTATTAAGAATAATTAAAAATACATAAAGCGCGTAAAATTAACTAAAATATTAAAATAACTAACTAAATTTAACCAGAGTTTAAAAAAAAACTCTAAAATTTTATCAATTTCCTCATCTTTCATCATCGTAACAATTTAAGTAAAATACTAGATTTATTTGCTTAATAATTATGATTTTAATTAAAAAAAAATTACAATAGATTTTTTATAACATTATAATAACGTGACATATAATATATGATTTGGTTAGTTAATTTGACATCCTGAAGAAGTAAAAGGTGTTTTCCGAAACCGGTCGGTGTTTTAAACTTTTTCATTATGTTAAATAATCTATAAAAAAATATATAAATAAGCATATGATCATATTTTTTTAAGACTGTGTTGAATTCGTAACCCACGCACTTCTGTACTTGTTCGATAGTTTTAATATCCTGTTTCATTTTCTGCATTGTCAGTTTGTAACCTAACTTCTATTATTTTTTGGTGTTCCACAGTATTCTATAAGTATTAAAAAAAAAATATATATATATATATACACACCTACCACTATACTTAAGCGTACTTTTTGAGTATTTTATTACAACGTGAAATTTATATAAAAAGTTTAAAATTCATCATCGCTAAGCCTTTGCTATCAAATGATAGTATAGATAAAAAAATAATAATTTATCTTTTTAGGAATTATTAATCTACAAAAAATGCTTTTTTTTAATTACATTCATATTATGAAAGTAATTAAATAAATTCTAATCTTGAAAATCATTATTAAAACAGCGTACAGATACGTTAATTAATTTAAATATTATAGTCGAGCATATCTAAGTAAAAATCTTAAAAAATAAAATTTGCAATAAGTTTAATTTTTGGCATCAATAATATTTTACAAGTAGCATTTGTGTCGATTATTACGAAAGTGGTCTAGACTAAATAAATTTTCAACCATTGTGTTGTGTAATATAAAAATATTTTTAACCAACTAACTCACCATCACGCAGTTTCCCCGCGGGGGTAGATAGATACAGAGAAGATAGAGCGCCACACTCTTCTGTCCTGATATACAATTCTCGCCTCATTCACATTCATATAACTTCTCATACAAGCCCGTAAATTGTTGAGGCTTCTAACAGAACCATTCTCCAGTATCTGGTTTTATCTGGTCGAGCCAAGTCTTCCGCGGACGTCCTCTATTTCTGGTTCCATCAATACTTGCGTCATATATCTTTCTTACTATTATCTTCTCATTCATCCGTTCCATATTACCAAACCACCAAAATGATCATTTCATAATCTTACTCATTATACTAACATTTTTTCCTTATTCCTTCATTCTTTACTCTGCCATAAATAGATTTGCCACATATACACCTAAGTGATCTCATTTCTTCTGCATTTAGTCTACTTTAGTTCCTCTTCTAACCCAGCTAGCTCCAGGCCTCACTTCCATACATAAGTGTCGGTACCAGGTCTCCATTATGCACCGCTATTCTTGCCTCGGTTATTTTTTAATCAATTCAAACCTAAAACTTTTAATATCTCGAATTAAAAGAAACATGATTTGATCACTTTCATAATAATGTGCACGTTTATGACATTAAACCTCGGATACAGGTGAAAAGCGTAATTTTTAGTATTTAAAAATATGAAAGAAAATCCCGAAGCTAATTATTTTACAGTAGACCTACTTATTGTGGGTGTCATATTATTAATTAATGAATATTTTTCATTAAATTTGTAGTTAAAATATTCAGAAGAGCCTCCGAAAAAGGTTTCTCTGTATTTTAATAAATTTATGTTTACTTACTTTTAACTGAAACCGCGAAAAATTAAACGAAACTCCAACAAGTCTCTGGAACCGGAAGGGAGGAAGCCACCCCCGTTCTCAGCACAGCCTCTGTGAAAATTTCTTAACAGCAGCCTTAACAGCGAATAACCTTTGAGTAGCAGTTTTCCGCTATGACACCGTCTTTAGTAGTGCTCGCCAAATAGCCCGGCTAAATACTACTTGACAATATTACTTAGAACAAACTGAGTGTACTGCGGAGCTTCAAACACTTAGTCAGTATCATCTGACACTTGTTAGTTATTCGATATACAATTGTACCAACTTTAAAAGCATAATTAATAATGTTTTTGTGTTATATTTATTTAGCTATTACCTGTCCTTGCTTTATGGACGATTTACTTAATGTTGTTTAATGTCTCCGTGGCTGTTAAACTTGTATATCGATAAATGTGTGAAATAACTGGAATGTACGAATGTAGGAGCAAAAATGGGCGATTTAATTGAATGCTGTTTATTGTACGCCGATGATGCAGTACTAATGGCGATTAATGAACAAGAACTACATAATCTGGTGAGTAGAATGTACGATGTATGCAAGAAAAGCGACTTCATGATGAATGTTAACGAGTCGAAAGTGATGGTATTCGAGAAGGAGGAAAGCAAGACACCGTGCTAAATACTTGTAGGTAATGAATGTTTGGAACAAGTAGATGAGTTTGAATATTTGGGAAGTATGTTTGATAGAAACGAAAAGGCTGAGAATGAAATCTAAAGGAGGGTAACTGCAGGAAATAAAGTGAACGGCGCTTTGAATGGAATTAAATTTAACGGAAATTTGTCAACCAAGGTAAGACTAGCGGTGTACAATGGAATCCTGGTACCGACACTGATTTATGGAAGTGGGACCTGGAGCTAGCAGAAAAAGAACGAAAGTATACTGAATGCAGTGGAAATGAGATCACTTTGGCGTATATGTGGTAAATCTATTTATGACACAGTAAAGAATGAATAAATAAGGAAAAAATGTAAATATAAGTATAGTGAGTAAGATTAAGAAAGGATCACTTAGGTGGTTCGGTCATATGGAACGGATGAATGAGAAGAGAATGGTAAGAAAGATATAAGACGCAAATTTTGATGGCACTAGAAATAGAGGACGTCCGCGGAAGACTTGGCACAACCAGGTAAACCAGTTAATGGAGGATGGTCCTGTTACAAATCTCAACAATCGGCGAGCTTGTATGAGAAGATGTATGAACGTGGATGAGGCGAGAATTGTGTCAGGATAGAAGAGTGTGGCGCTCTATCGTCTCTGTATCTATCTACTCCCACGGGGAAACGGCGTGATGGTAAGTAAGTAAGTAAGCATGTACTTAATCACCGGTTTACAGTTTCCAATGTGAATTTGTATTATAGAACAATATAATTACTTATATGAAAATAAAATACTTATATTTTGATTGTACTCATTTAATTTACTTGGGGCATTATCAATCTCAATTTAACTCAACAACTTATATAACACTTTTAAAATTAGCAATATTAACTTGGTGGTTAAGATTCATATTTTTTTTATTTATTATCTTAGTTTAATAACCACAATTGAGTTTAAAAAAAAAAAAAAAAAAAAGTACATGAACTTCACGCAATAGAATGGGATTTATTTGATGATAAAGTCCGAGATTTTGCATCTAGAAAAGCCTTTAAGAAAAGAGTGGTGCTTGATAAAAAACTTAAAATACTATGTGATAATAAACCAATATTATATAAAGAAAAAAATAATATTAATTTTGATTACAAATTTTATGATCGTTTTAAAAATTTTTCTTCTCATGTTTTTCTTCCAGAAGAAATTGATTTTCTTTCAAAAGGTTTTAAATATAGTTTACAATATAATAATAATAATATTAATAGTGTTATTGAAAATTTGGCAGTAGATATTGAAACAGCATTATATAAAAAACCAAAAACATTTCATTACAAAGTTACAGATTTTTTAAATAATCATCAAATTCCTATAAATTCAGTGAAGAACAATCAAGATATAATGCATGTTAAAAACATTCGAGAAGTTTTAAAAAAAGAAAATCTTATTTTAACAAAAGCTGATAAAAGTCATACATTAATAGTGATGAATAAAATTGATTATATTTCGAAAACTGAAAATTTCCTCAAAAGTGACCAGTTTAGTATTATGAAAAAAGATCCGACTCAAAAATTTCAAATGGATATTAAAAGTGCATTAAAAAATTCCATAAGTGAAATATTTACTGCTAATACTGTATTATCAGATTTAATCTTAATGAATCCTAAGCCTCCAAAACTGTATTCCGTATTAAAGATTCATAAGAGTGATATTCCAATAAGACCTGTGGTTTCGTATTGTAGTGCTCCAACGTTTAAATTATGTTCTTTTATTACTAAAACTATTAATAGACTTAATATTTTTAATCCAAAATATACTATAAAAAATTCGTTGCAATTAGTGGATATGTTAAAGGACATGGATCTTCCCAACAATGTTAAACTTGTTTCTTTTGATATTGTTAATTTGTTTACTAATGTACCTATTAATGAAAGTAAAATTTTAATTTTTGATTTACTAAATTCATCTAATTTACCTAATAATTTGGTAAAAGATCTATGTCGTTTATTAAATCTTTGTATGAACCAAAATTATTTCCAATTCAATAATATAATATATAATCAAACAGAAGGTCTTCCTATGGGAGCACCCACAAGTCCACTAATAGCAGATATTTTTGTAGATGATTTGGAGAAAAAAATTTTTGATTGTGATTCTTCTTTGTTAAATAATGTTTTGTTATGGAAAAGGTATGTGGATGATGTATTGTGTATTTGGTCGGGTTCACAACGTCAACTAACTACATTTCTAAATTTAATTAATTCGTTTAATAATAAAATACAATTTACATTAGAAATGGAAAATAATTCTACCCTAAATTTTTTGGAACTAACATTGATTAGAAATAATAATAAAATTGAGTTCAAAATTTTTAGAAAACCAACTTTTACAGATACTATCATACACAATGAATCTAATCATCCATTATCACATAAACATTCAGGGTTCCACTCCATGATACATCGTTTAGTCAATATTCCTATGTCAACATCCAATTTTAATATTGAATTGAATACAATTAAAAAAATAGCAGTTAATAATGGGTATGATACAGGTTTGATACACTATTTTAAAAAATAAATTAAAAGAATATAATAATCAGTTTTTATATAAATCACAGATGAAACATAATGATAATAATGATAATTGGCGGAGGATTTTATACATAAATAACTTTTCGAAACAAATATCTAAACACCTACCACGAGATATTAGACCAGCATTTTACACAAATAATAGTATAGGAAATTTACTCATAAATTCTAAGGACAAGGATGATAAATTTAACAATTCTGGCGTCTATAAACTTAGTTGTAAGGATTGTGCTGCATTTTATGTTGGTAAAACGGGTAGAAATTTTAATATAAGAGTAAAGGAGCATTTGAGATGTTTGAACAATAGTGGGTTTTCAGAATTTGCTAATCATTTGATAGAAAATAGTCATGGTTTTGATAAAAAATTGGGATTGTCAATTTTGCATATAAATGGTTAAGGTCACAAATTAAATAATTTTTTAATCGTTGGAGATAAATAAAGCATGTAAAAGTAATCAAGAAATTCTAAACAGCCAACTAAATTTAACTACTAGTCCTATTCTAAAATTTTTTCCTAAAAATTATTCGACTAAATTTGTATTGAGCAGCAATTTGAGTTAGGTACTAAATTTACTTTTTAAATAATTGTTGTTTTTTTTAAAAAAATTTTTTTAAAAATTTAAAAATAGATTCTGGATAAATAGAAAAACAATGCTATATTTTTATTTAGTTTTGACATATCCTGAAGAAGGAAAAGGTGTTTTCCGAAACCGGTAGATGTTTTTTAAACTCAATTGTGGTTATTAAACTAAGATAATAAATAAAAAATAAAAAAAAATAAAAAAAACTTATATAATATTTATATTAATTATAATTTTATTCACATGAGATGAAAAGAGACAAGATTATTCAGAATTTTCTGGGTTTATGTAAATTTTTGCACGATTCTAATTATTCTAAGTAACAATTTTGTTTCAACACTAATGATATTTTTATATCATATTAATGATAATTTGTAGAAAAGGATAGCTGTATAATTTTATAATATAGGAATAAAATAAGCCAAGAGAGGCATTTATGAAATTCTGTTTGCATTATTGTAGGTAATAATTACGTTCAAACACGTAGGTTGATAGTCTTTAGTAAGCTGAAAAACCATCTGCATTACGACTTCTATTATAGATACTCATTTCTTATATTTTGTTACTACAATGGTTGTCGTTCGTTCGGTGCCCAGTTCAATGCCAATTTATGTTTGTTATTTGTTTTTTTTTGCTACTTTGATTCTGTTACAAATATCTTAATTTCCTATTTTTTTCGAACATAGTTCATTTCATTCGCTGGACTACCTTAAACTTAACGAAGAAAAGTCCAAGTTTTCGCCTTAGAACAATTAAAATCCTTATTAATTGGGTGGCAATAATTTATTTTTTTGTTTTAATAAATCAGTAATTATACAATTAAAAATTGACCACACTACAAAGTGTGTGATGATTTTATGTGGTTCATACCAATAAATATCCAGCATTCAAGAAAAAGTAAATTATTGATATCAGTTTATTTTTATTAATTTAACATTTTTTCTGACATTTAATGACTACCTCTGTTTCAAAGCAGACAAATATCTCAATATGATATTTTGTAATAATGCCAAGAAAAAGAAAATCTACTGCGCAGGTGTTTTAATTTTGAAATACATTATACTGTCAAAGCAAACACTAGGTAGGCGCCTATCACGCACTTGTATTATTAAAATTATTTATTTCCCCCAACGGATTTACAAAAGAAATAAAAATTTTCGTAGACATTCAAAGTACATATTCGCAGTGAAAAAGTAAATAAACAAATATTCAGGAATGTATATTCGAGTATTTAAGTTATTGTTTTCGCACGTGCTTGGACGAACTTTTTAACTAGTATTTATTTTACATATTCTGAATTTGTTAAGTACATCTTTCCTGTGTGAAACTAATTATTATTTAACATTAATAATAAGATATAGAAATTACAATTATAGTCGATAAAGGACAGAAAACGATATATATCGGCAAGTAGCAGGCAGCTAGTACCGGCCAAGTATAGAGGCAGAGTGTAGAGCATTGGACGAACCACCGGTGCGGACGATCAGTCCAACCTCGACCAGACAGCTGCAGCCATGACCTCTGTTATTTCGGGAGTACACTTACTTAAACTCACTGGCTCGCGTGAAGTATTCCAAATTGTAACTTGAAATTTGAATTATTTATAAATTACGAGGCGCATTTTTTAAGTAAGTACCTTAATTTTTTTTAAAAGAAACATCTTTTATATAACACTTTATATTAATCGGACGCTACATACTTTAAATTACATCTCAACATAATTGCCACCATTATTAAGGCACTTGTCATAACGGGGCACCAATTTTTGTACACCTTTATCATACAACAACGCCGCCTGAGATGTGGGACGAACCATGTCTGTACTCCATCCTTGAGTTCATCATCGCCACCAAAACGCTTGCCGCCAAGGAACAGCTTCAGATAAAGGAACATATGGAAACCACTTGGCGCCAAATCAGAACAAAACAGGACACACTTGGCAATGAATGTCAGCTGATTTCACGTTTTGTGCATTCAAGAAACGAATCACAGACCGTATCTCACATTCCGCGGGCTGATGAACATTTCAACCACTCACTACAATATGGTCACACTATGTGAATGTCTCTAAAGTTGCAACAGATGAATGAAACTATTGCGCATGCACAACATCGCAACTGCAGTGCCACACCGGGAATATCCGGCAACGGTACTTAGTTAATCTTGCCTTCCCGAAGCAGGGTATTCACATTCCCCATAGGTCGATTTAAACTCGATAACTCAATAATTATGAAAACGATTTCATTGTTATTTTTGTAATTTTCACGAAAATAGTGATAAAAATTTTGTCATTTTTTTGTTTTTCAAACTAAAAAATATTGTTTTCGGTCACCTGCGCATGTCGATACCATACCCCTGTGTCTTATCTTTAAGTTATTGTGCTTATTATTTGTTTCACTCTAACTAATGCACTGGGTAGCCTCATATCACAGATGCGAACGAGGGAGACAGCTATATAGCTTATCGCGACTCGCGGTATTCAGACAAGAGATGTCCGGCGAGGCGGTCGGGACCACGTCGCCCGTCATGAACTTTTTATTATCGTTTGTATGCATATGATCTGGGGTGTTTCTAAACCCCGTTTCGGACCACACGGAAGTTCTGACCGCTTAGTGATGAAAAGGTTAAAAAAAAAGAAACAGAATAAACCACCACCCAACTGTAAGCGACCTCTTTACTTTCATTAACCTTTTGGCAACTGAAAAAATTCCAGCTTAATTACGAGGGCAGAACTGAATACGATGTATGTAATAAGTAAAAAAAAACAACATTTACTGTAAAATAATAATATAATTTTGAATAAAATATACTTCTAAAAATTAAGTACATAAATATAAACTAATTTCATTCGTTAAAGAAATGAATACATAATTTGATAAATTATTCAAGCACATCTAGTGAAATGTATTCTCTTCACTCGCAAGACAAGATATGTTAATTGAATCTTGCCAATGCTCATAGTACAGTGACGAGTATCTGGTGTGCGAGAATCCAGAGAAGTAAATCCAACAGTGAAAATTTTCTAAGTAGTAGTTACTGTGAATTTACTTATTAATATTAAAGTTATAAAATAATTATTTTGCACAAATAGAACCACAGTCACACACCTAATATATTATTTCCCATGTCACTGCTCTTATAATGTCGTCTATCTGTTGAGACTGGGGTTATTTTTTGTCTCATAGATACCATTCTAGAATACTATTTATTTATCGATTATCTCTGCATCTAGACAATATAATGTATTGTTATTTACATTTTGTAGCAGCTTTCGTTGTAGTTTGTTCTTTACGCTGATCTTTTAATCATATATGATACATGCACTAGCTAATAGGCGTTGCATAGATACTTTTTTATTTTCCACCGTCAAAAAATACTCCTGATAAGTACTTTACTGCAGTGCTCCGCAAACTTTTCTCGCCTACGACACACCAAAGTTCTTCCTAAAATTCCGCGGCACATCAAAAGCTAAAATATATAGGTATTCATTTGATACGCAAATTTTACAATAATTTTTTTTTTTTTTTGATAAGTATACATACATAAAAACTATACTATATTTATTTTTATGCAATCTTAATAATAATTATAAAATAATGAGTAATAAATGTGACACCTGCGCTTGTTTAAATGAACACAAAAGTTTTATATTCGGCTCGACACAAAGCATACTACGCAGTTGTCTGGCGATTACGTAGGCGACAGGCGCCAGACGCTGGAGGACCGTTGAAAAATTATTTAGTTATAGTATTGTCTTATTTGACCGCGTCACACATAGTATCAGCTCAAGGCACACCAGTGTGCCGTGACACACCGGTTGCGGAGCACTGTTTTACTGTACGCTTAAAACCGTTTATCTTGCTAGCTATCGCGTTCATATAATATATGTAAATATATAGGATGTCCAGTGTCTATTATACATTATAATACACATATATATGTTACACAGAATCCGTGAAATAGCTTAATACGTAAAATAGGCAAAAAAAATCCATAATTCCGTGCAAGTCCGTTGCTTCATTCATGAATTAGGCAAATTATATGCCGAATGCGTGAGTTGGGCATGATTTTTTTTTCTTATTTCATTCACTGAGTAAAGCAAATAGTAGCGCTTTCGTGGTACCAAACGATCAAATGTCATGTGATAATATAAAAATCAATCAAAACTTAACTACAGTGAAGTTCTTTTCTGTTTACAATACCAAAAAAGTCTACAAGTATAATATGACAATGTACGAATTTTATTTTAAAAATAGTTTTGCGATTTACATTGTGTGGTTTGCGCATAATGTGCGCATGCGCAAGTTGAGTACTATCACCTATCACTGTTGCAGATTATAAAATTCATATAAAAACATTACCCACCAAGTTAAACATTCTATTTTAAATATTTTAATAACAAACATATAAATTATTTTATATAATATGGACCATAACAATTAAATAAATTTCTTCTTCAATATTTGCAAAATTACTTTTGTGGCCTCGTTTTATATTAATAATTACACAAAATACTTTGTTTAAGCCATTTATTAATTATTCTACATGTTTCGATACCTATGGTTTGTTTTTTTTTTATGTTATATATATATATATATATAACCTATGGTTAGGTATGGAACCTATGCATGTTTGAGTATACTATTTTTTAGTTTATTATGTACTTTGTATTTAATTTCCGAATAAACTTCACTGGTATTATTTTTATATATTATGTAATTACCAGTTATTATTGTTACACTGTTTCTCCAAAAAATAAAAAAATAATAAAAAAATCTTCAGGAAACAGTGTATACTGAAATTAAAAAATATAAGCATAGATAAAAACAAAAATAAATAATGGTGAATAAGTAAGAACTAATATGAAAACAAATTTAAAAGGTGACTATTTACAAAGAAAATTTAGTTATTTATAATATTAAGATACCATAAGTATCGAAACATGAAGAATAATTAATTAATAGTGGTTTAGATAAAGTATTTTGTATAATTATTTAATTAATTTAACTGTCAAAAGTAAAAATTTGAGTTAAGTTATTCGTAAAGATTTTTTTAATAAAATAACTATATTTGATTCTGTTCATTGTAACATGATTTATTAGTGATTTGAAATAATTAAAGAATTCAATACATAGCCTCAAATTCATGCATTCCGCAGATAATTTGCCTAATTCGTGAATTAAGCAACGGGCTAGCACTTTTGCTTACTTCACATAATAAGTAATTTCACGGATTCTGTATAATATACTTACATATTGGATTTCTAAAATATACCATGTTGTGGTTTATCTTCTTTCAATACTTTAATAATTTTTTCTCTAATATCTTACAAACGATACTTTCTACTAGCAAATGCATTGTAGATTATTTTCAATGCAGCAAGACATGTTTGATCTTAGCTTAGTGCCCAAGGCAAGGAAAAGGTGAAACATGCAGGGCTTAGGTAGCTGGGAAACAATCATGAGAGTAAAGGCTGTACGCTGTACACTGCACAATGCAACTAAGCCACCCTATATCCATTGCTATATGTGTATACCCGTATGTAAGCTACTTTCAGATGGGCAGGTTTCAAATATCTTGTACAGAACTAATGTATTATCATTTTGTAAAGTTAACCTTCTAGTTGAAATACAAACTTGGTATACGTAGGTACAGGGACGTACAATAAAAAAAGCTACGCGTATGTAAGTCTTGCAAAATATTCTAAACCATGTATTTATTTAAATAATTAAAGCAATCTAGCAGAAGAACTTTATATGTTATTAAGAAAAACACATTCTTATTATGAAGTTGTAATTATTCAGAACATAGGTCTGTGATATTTTAAATACTAAATTCATGTATTAATTATAAATATGTACATTAATTTAGTATTTAACTTTATATGTGCCATGTGACAGAAATGTGACAAATAAAGCTGCGTATATTTTTGCAAAATTGTAATTTTCCATAGCTGTAATTTTTCGTAAAAACTGCCTAAAACGTATACCAACTAAATGCATTTAATTATGCGTGGTGTTTGGAATACACGTCTTCGCTTGAACAGATGTGTTACAAATAAACGCAAATGTGTATTTGAAACAGATTTAAGTGTATGCGTTCCTGTAAATTTTATATTTATATTACAATATATGTATTATATTTCACTTAATAGGTTGAAGAATTTTCTAAGAAAAATAATAATATTATTAATATATTCCAAGAATGGAAATAAACTCACCGCTTCCGAAAGAGTGTATTTCTTTCAGGTGAATATAACCTTGATAATACAGATCATTGTACTTTTACAGCATCGATATTAGCTGCATAACCTAAATCCATGCATAGTGCACGCCACTGCATGGACCGACGTTATATACATGATGGAAAATTTTTCAAGTTATGACGTCACTGGTGGTGGTGGAAGCTTATTTGATTACTAGATGAGAGCCAATCGATAACTAAATCATATTTTTTAATTTACAAAGGGGTTACATTAATTTAATTTATATTTAAAAGGAAATTGACATTTCACAGCGATGCAGTGTTATTGGTTTTCTTTTAAATTTGCTTGCAGGGAAAGCATTAGCCACAAAGCCAGACTTTTATCCATAAACAGTAAGTCAGTCGAAAAATGTTTTTTTGTATGTCTTCTTAATACTGTGAGAGTAATATTATTCATCTCACGATTTCTAATTCTAATTCCAGTAATTGCGCAAAACTATAAACATGTTTTCAAATTTACACAGAATATTTAGCCGGAAAATTTACCTTGTAGTATAGTATTAAATTATTATTAGACAAACCTGCCCAGGTTGAACAAAAAAAGTAGATAGTTTCGAAAAAAATGACGCCCGGAGAGCAATATTTTTATCATGTGATAAAACGCCAGACAAAAATGTGAGAGATTCAGTCTTTTGAAGGTGGTCAATATGATGCACGGAGTGGTCAACTTAACTAACTAACTTACCATCACGCCGAATCGCCGCTGGGATGGGCAGAGAGAATAGAGCGCCACACTCGTCTGTCCTATCTTCTCATACAAGCTCGCCCATTATTGAGGCTTGTCACAGGACCATCATTCAGTACTGGTTTATCTGGTCGTGCCAAGTCTTCGGCGGATGTCTTCTATTTCTGATGCCGTCAACATTTGCGTCATACATCTTTCTTATCATTATCTTCTCATTCATTCGTTCTATATAACCAAATTACCTAAGCGAACCCTTCTTAATCTTACTTACTATACTAAGATCAGCTTTACATTCTTTCGTTATTTCTTCATTATTTACTCTCTCATAAATGCACAAGGGATCTCATTTCCACTGCATTCAGTTTACTTTCAGGCCTCACTTCTATACATTAGTTTCAGTACCAGAATTTTATTGTTTAACGCTAGTCTTGCCTTGGTTGACAAGTTTCTATTAGATATAATTCCATTCAAAAGCGCCGTTTACTTTGTTCCCTGCAGTCACCCTCCTTTCGATATCTTTCTCAGGTCCCGTTTCTATCAAACATTCTTCCCAAATACACAAACTCATCTACTTGTTCCAAGCATTCATCACCTACAAGTTGTCAATTTAGTTATAAAATAATGTTTTTTTTTGTTAGTATTAGGATTATGAATATTTTTCTTAGATAATATAATAATATTTTTTCTGATAAACTAAAAAAATTTTGTATTTTGGTTCCGACCAAATTTAAAGCAACCGCTTGATGGAAAACATGACGTCATTGTGATTATTTCGGAAACAAAATAAGACATAAACCATTACGAAATGGCGTTGGTATTTCTGTAGATTTTATAACATTTTAATATTCCAACTAATATTAATAAACGACACGAGAACTTATTTTGTAACGAGTGCACACATTTTGTAGTCCATTCTGGAAATAATAATATTGTTTGATGAAGTTACAATTATCAGATTGTGCTGTAGTAATTTTTATTCCGGAAACTTGGTATTTCTGTTTCTCGAGATTTAACGACATTATAATATTCGAAAATTTTTATATTTTTTTGAAAAATGTCATGAATTTCATTCTAAAAATAACAATATTTTAAAGAATATCATTGTTATCCAACACAATAGGCAGATGAATTATAACTTTACAACCGCGTAATACTTGTATTTGAATATTTACAAAAAATAATATGTCAACTGTCAAATGCCAATACTTTGCATTCTTACGGTGGCAAAAATATTTCTAATACTATTAAATCTGAGTACATAATAAACTAAACCTTCAAAGCTAGAACCGTTCTGATCAAATAAACGAATAGAGTTAAAAAAAAAAAATTATCTTAGGATATCTTGATACATAAAAGATCTTAACAACCTTTTTTAGACATACTGCATTTATTTTTGTTATCTCTTTATAAAACATTTTTATTTAAAATATGTAATTTCAAATCCGATCTACTTCACTTATAATACATTTAAAAAGATATATATTATATTATATAAGATATACTGAATAAACACATGGTGAATGTGAGAGTATTAAAAACATTACAAAATTTTTAAAGTACCCGATGCCCGCTGAATACATATATATTATATATTTATTCAATTACATATGCTGTATTTAAATTCCACCCGGACCATTTGTTCAGGGATTTCATCAAAACGTGGACTACGAGATGGGGTATATTAGGCAGATGATGACAAGATCGTGTCAGCGAGAACGCGGACACTTCACTTTTCATAAGTCAAATTTTTAAAACAAACAAAATTGTGCGTAACTCCGTTGGTCTGTACCTGTACCGTGTGTCACGTGACTCGTGCATAATTGTATTTCGACCGAGTCCTTCATGGGAGAGTGTACTTGATAGTTAGCCTTTTAATGGCTGTCTTGTATCCACTGGTCTCTTTACTTCCGTACATGACACTTGATTATCTGTTTGTTTGTAATATTGTCATATACCTGTATTTTAAAATAAATAAAGATAGCACTTAAAAGGGCGCAGGAATTTTTTAATTAAAATTTCTGTTCGTTTTCCCAATCTATTACATTACCTTTTGTTTTTAATCGTATTTCTTTTGTGTTTATTAATTTTACATTTTGCGTTTCTGTAGTACTGTGTGTGGAACCGATAAAAGAAGTTGAAACTTCTATAACGGTTCCGGGAAGGGGTAGGTCCCTCCCTTCTAGCGCCCCTTTATTAACATGACAATATATATGTACATGAAATGAAGCAATTTTACTCACAATAAGGTAGGTACAATTCAGGATAAAAATAATTCTTACGTATCTATGAATAAATATTATTACAAAAATATAAAATTACGCACATTCATGGAAAATTCGTGATTGTTAAGAACGAAATCATTATATTTAGCGGCACGCCTATATCATTCATTTTCCTTAGGGAAAATTTAATATCCATTCTTATTTTTTTTAAACCGAGAGGAAATATTTAAAAGGAAGAAGGCGTTTGAATGGAAAAGTGAGAAAAATGATACATTCTACCGTTTGTATTTATTTTCCATTCGAAAAATGTAAACACCATTGTTGTCGCTTGTACAATTTATCTTATTTATGATTTCCTCAGCTTCCTGGTAAACGGATGTAGAAATTCTTGGAAAACAAATAGAAGACTCTTAATGTGATATCTGTGTAAAATAGTGTTTGAAAAACTTTTCACAATACTGGAAAAATTATTTCAAAAATATTCATCGCTAGTAGGCAAGTTTAGTAATACGAGTGCGAATTATTAAATGTGTTAGTGTGCGCAATTGCATTCCTATTCAAACTGATTCGAATAATTATCCGATACTGGGTGAGTCGCGTTGTGTATCGTATTCTGTGAACTATCACCATCGTTTTCTGTTCACGGCTCGATGAAGACCTCCCCAAGTATTCCCCAATCTTATCTGTTTATTTAATGATTTCGCCAGTCAAGGCGATATTAAGGCGGCTTGCCAGACTCCTGATCCCTTTCGGGTACCGCTGAATAACGATTGTCTGAGCGATGTTGTCAATCTATTGCCGTTTAATTTTATTCACATACTCTATAATATTGTAACGGAATAGCAAACATCAGCCGGCCAAATTCCTGGTAAAAGAGAAATCCTTGGGACCTTCGCTCGGGGCGCGAGACCGCATGCAACATGTACAAAACAATAGTTTTTTAACACCAAGCGGGACTATTGAGAAGGTCATTATTTTAGAAAGCTGCCCTTGGAACAAACGAATATTGTCATTTTTTACCAGGAATAGAGATCGGGTGAAAGCCGGGAGAGGAGAAAGCTGACAGGCCATTTGAACCAATATGTGGGAAAAGGACATCTCTCCCTTAGGGTTACCCTTAAGTGAGAAAGAGATGGAACCCAGAAATTGGGTATATAAGGCCCAGCAAATCCTAGAGAAGACGCTTGGAGTGGGGGTGAGTCGCTGGACCCTGGTTATCGTGATAACTGGTATACCGGACGAACCCGAGGGAGGCGCATCTAGGGATGCTGGCGTTTATCCTGTTCCTCGGAACTCGGTACGTTGTTTACCCTAGATGGCGCGGATGAGGAGGAGGATAGAACGTCTGAAGACTCTGGGCCATCCCTCTTCGGACGGAGGCTTGAATACGGAGGACGTTCTATCGGAGGTAGCGGAGGTGACCGGTGGAGGAGGATAGAACGTCTAAAGACTCTGGGCCATCCCTCTTCGGACGGAGGCTTGAATACGGAGGACGTTCTATCGGAGGTGACCGGTGGAGGAGGATAGAACGTCTAAAGACTCTGGGCCATCCCTCTTCGGACGGAGGCTTGAATACGGAGGACGTTCTATCGGTGGTAGCGGAGGTGACCGGGGGAGGAGGGTCATCGGCGGCCGATATCTCCAACTGGAGGTAGCGGAGGACTATCGGGTCAGCACAATAAGGGCTTCAGCCCCGACAACGCTGACTCCGAGAGTCCGAGGTGCTCCGGCATCAAGGCCAGGACTGGCGACGTCCGTAAGGACTCGAGCAGGTGGGGCGCTCAGGAGGTCACTTTGTGACCAGTACCCACAGAGCATCATGATGGATTGGAGGAGGGCGCCGTGGATCCGCCTTGCGGGGCGCTCGAAGGCTCCAGTCGCGGAAGGTGCTGAGGCTGTGCACAGCCTGTGCTTTGCCAGAAGCTGTCGAGTGTGTGGGCCGCTCAGGGGTGTGTGTCACGCCCAGAGCTCACGGTGCAGTCGGAGTAGGGAGGAGGACTGCTGGTAGGTGGGGCATGCTGGCAATAAAGTATCCCGTACGGATGAAGTCCATGCGGCGATGATGCCCAGACCTACAGAGCATCGACCTACGATGCTGAGGCTGAGGACAGCCTGTGTGTCTGTTAGACACAAGCTCTGCAGAAGCTGTCGAGAGTGTGGGCCGCTCTGGTGGATACGCCTATCCAGCGTATCAAGAGCCCACGGAGCAGCCGGAAGTAGGGAGGAGGGCTGCTGGAGCAGGTGGGGCGCTCAGGTGGAGGTATCACGTTCGGAGGGATACCGTTCGGTGACGGCTGTCCGGTACCCACACAGCCTCAGGAGGGGTCGAGGGACGGCGCCGGGGATCGCGTCGCGCGGATCCAGGAGCCATTGACCCCGAGGATGGCTGGTTTAGGTTAAGCTTAGATTTAGATTATTTGTAAGGTAGCTCTTAAGTATTAGGATTACTTAGTTAATTAAGCCTTAGCTTTTAAGTTATTTTAATGTTTGTAATACATGAATCTATACAACCAGACTTCTCTTTGACAACCTTCCCGGTTCCTATCCCGAATATCAGCAACCTGTGTGATAAGATGACTTGGCGTGTATTGTGTAACGGCGCGCCGGCAGACTGACAACCGCTCGGCTGCATGAATTGAGGAAAGCGCGTTCACCTCGTCGAGGTGGAATGCGTGGATTTCCGGGGGTGGGATGGAATCGGTGCGCTTCACGCGCCTCACCTTAGTCCCCCCCCCATTTTACGTTACACTGGTGTCAGAAGTGGGATCCGCTGATATTCGGGAACAAATAGATGTCTGGTTTTATTTAATTTTTCTTATGTTTGTTTTGGAGATATTTATGTGTTTTATATTGGTAAAAGTTTTTTTGATTGGTGTTCTTTTGTTTGACAACTGATATTTCCATGATTAATAGAATTTTTGTGTTTTGTGAAACCAGGTGCATAACTATGTTTTATAACGTTCAGTTTATTTTTTATTTTAGAAGGTCGATTGTTTTATTTTAAATAACTCTAAATTGTCTTTATTTTTTATATTGAGTGTACCTGATTTTAATGTATTTGATTTTGTGAAATGATTCTTTAAATTTATTTAATTTAACATATGACTTGTTTGAATCTAAGCTGTTTTGTTTATTTCTAGTGAAATTTAATGTGTCAAATTATCAGTCGTTTCTTTGTTGCCAATATTTTATTGTAACGTGTGATTTGTGATAGTTGTGTATCATGTTGGGTGTAAACTGTTTTTTTTTGTACTAATTCGCATATTTTTTTCCTTGCAGAAAGTGTTTAAAAAAGATTTATAAGTGTATTTCTAAAGTTTTATTTTAAAAAAAAGTGATTGAAAAGAGTAAATTCAAATTTTCTAAAGTTTAAATTAAAATCTGTTCAAAAAAAAAAGAGTGTAAATTGTTCCGTGAGTTCAACATGCCTAGAACAAAACCACTGAGCAAAGAGACCAAACATGGAAGGGTGCAAAGAATCGAAGGACACGTCCGGGGACTATTTCGTGTTGGCAATGCGGCAAATTAGGGCACATGGCCCGAGATTGTAGACAACGGCTTGAGGAGCCGAGAGCAAGCGCGTCGGATGAAAATCTGCCAACCACTCTTCGATTGAACCACATCTCACACAGCGAGGGCGCAAGAAGTCTAAAATAATACACCTGGATAGACTAGCTGCTTATCAAGGGGACCTTTCATAACATGTAGAATCATAAAAAATAATAATAATAAAAAAAAAAAAAAGTAAAATGTAGAGTCAAAGTGATCGGGACGATCACATTTTTAAGGGGGGGGTAGTGTAACGGAATAGCAAACATCAGCCGGCCAAATTCCTGGTAAAAGAGAAATCCTTGGGACCTTCGCTCGGGGCGCGAGACCGCATGCAACATGTACAAAACAATAGTTTTTTAACACCAAGCGGGACTATTGAGAAGGTCATTATTTTAGAAAGCTGCCCTTGGAACAAACGAATATTGTCATTTTTTACCAGGAATAGAGATCGGGTGAAAGCCGGGAGAGGAGAAAGCTGACAGGCCATTTGAACCAATATGTGGGAAAAGGACATCTCTCCCTTAGGGTTACCCTTAAGTGAGAAAGAGATGGAACCCAGAAATTGGGTATATAAGGCCCAGCAAATCCTAGAGAAGACGCTTGGAGTGGGGGTGAGTCGCTGGACCCTGGTTATCGTGATAACTGGTATACCGGACGAACCCGAGGGAGGCGCATCTAGGGATGCTGGCGTTTATCCTGTTCCTCGGAACTCGGTACGTTGTTTACCCTAGATGGCGCGGATGAGGAGGAGGATAGAACGTCTGAAGACTCTGGGCCATCCCTCTTCGGACGGAGGCTTGAATACGGAGGACGTTCTATCGGAGGTAGCGGAGGTGACCGGTGGAGGAGGATAGAACGTCTAAAGACTCTGGGCCATCCCTCTTCGGACGGAGGCTTGAATACGGAGGACGTTCTATCGGAGGTGACCGGTGGAGGAGGATAGAACGTCTAAAGACTCTGGGCCATCCCTCTTCGGACGGAGGCTTGAATACGGAGGACGTTCTATCGGTGGTAGCGGAGGTGACCGGGGGAGGAGGGTCATCGGCGGCCGATATCTCCAACTGGAGGTAGCGGAGGACTATCGGGTCAGCACAATAAGGGCTTCAGCCCCGACAACGCTGACTCCGAGAGTCCGAGGTGCTCCGGCATCAAGGCCAGGACTGGCGACGTCCGTAAGGACTCGAGCAGGTGGGGCGCTCAGGAGGTCACTTTGTGACCAGTACCCACAGAGCATCATGATGGATTGGAGGAGGGCGCCGTGGATCCGCCTTGCGGGGCGCTCGAAGGCTCCAGTCGCGGAAGGTGCTGAGGCTGTGCACAGCCTGTGCTTTGCCAGAAGCTGTCGAGTGTGTGGGCCGCTCAGGGGTGTGTGTCACGCCCAGAGCTCACGGTGCAGTCGGAGTAGGGAGGAGGACTGCTGGTAGGTGGGGCATGCTGGCAATAAAGTATCCCGTACGGATGAAGTCCATGCGGCGATGATGCCCAGACCTACAGAGCATCGACCTACGATGCTGAGGCTGAGGACAGCCTGTGTGTCTGTTAGACACAAGCTCTGCAGAAGCTGTCGAGAGTGTGGGCCGCTCTGGTGGATACGCCTATCCAGCGTATCAAGAGCCCACGGAGCAGCCGGAAGTAGGGAGGAGGGCTGCTGGAGCAGGTGGGGCGCTCAGGTGGAGGTATCACGTTCGGAGGGATACCGTTCGGTGACGGCTGTCCGGTACCCACACAGCCTCAGGAGGGGTCGAGGGACGGCGCCGGGGATCGCGTCGCGCGGATCCAGGAGCCATTGACCCCGAGGATGGCTGGTTTAGGTTAAGCTTAGATTTAGATTATTTGTAAGGTAGCTCTTAAGTATTAGGATTACTTAGTTAATTAAGCCTTAGCTTTTAAGTTATTTTAATGTTTGTAATACATGAATCTATACAACCAGACTTCTCTTTGACAACCTTCCCGGTTCCTATCCCGAATATCAGCAACCTGTGTGATAAGATGACTTGGCGTGTATTGTGTAACGGCGCGCCGGCAGACTGACAACCGCTCGGCTGCATGAATTGAGGAAAGCGCGTTCACCTCGTCGAGGTGGAATGCGTGGATTTCCGGGGGTGGGATGGAATCGGTGCGCTTCACGCGCCTCACCTTAGTCCCCCCCCCATTTTACGTTACAATATTATAAACGACTCTTGTCTGTTCTCTAATCAACACGTTTATTTTTCCATTTCATTTTAGATACAGTGGACAATCACTTTTAAAATCATATTCAAACTTCCGATAGCACTTTTTGTTAATTTATTACGTATGTGATGAATATCTGTTCAATATTCGCTAGCATCTCAGAGGTTCACATGACAACCCCAGGGACGATTGTATACTAAGCCTTCTTGTACTACTATATTTTATTTTGGTCGTTTTACGTCATGTAAATAATTGATAGGAAAATTAATAAAAAGAGTTTTCATGCTAATGAATAGTTATAATTTAAAAATATGACTTAAAATACCCGAAAGCTATCCAAAAATACCAACTATGTTAAATGAGTCATAAGTGGATAAATGAGTTCATAAAGTCATGAACACTGACCAAGAAGAACGAGTATGCATTAGACCAGCAATTGCTAATTCTTAGAGATCCCAGTTGACTTTGGGTGGATCAGTAACAATTCGATAAATATACTTTTCTAATCAAAAGACTTCAATTAGAAAGTGGATGTCAAGGATATGAAAATAAGAAATGACATTCATGTGGCCTTATCTGGACGTTTAATTGTTCGGCTTCTAAATGTACAAAGTAAGATCACGATAGTTATTATTTTTACATAAAAATTATTGAATAGAAATATCACAAAACATGATTAGACACCACGAACGCTGCCTAATCGGGTTCCTGGCTCTTCGTCGACGCCGGTACCAAACTCTACCGGCCATCACGTGAAGCTCCGGGAAGCCATCTCTCGGTAACTTGCCTAAGGTCATTGGTACACCGGTATGCCTTTGCTATTCGGCTTCATATGATGTTCTATGTCTGCGTTAAGAGGGTGACTAAATAGCAAACACCGAAGTCGCTATAGAATACCAGACTAACAAAGCGCAAGAGCTTGTGAAGGAGTAATAAAGTCTCCCTTAAATATCCGAAACCGAACAGCGCGAAATAGACATTAATTAAAGAAGACAACGTTCATCAAGGATTGCAGAGACAGTAGTGACGATAATGGCTAATTTAAAATACATGGAACGTAATGAAAAATATTTAATGTAAGATATACTGTTATGTCCTATGGCGCCAGCTATATGCCGCTGCACCAGTAGTTGTATCTCTTCCTCTTATAGAATATTAGTTGATGTGGTGAAGTGAATTATACGCGATAGAGGTGATTACAATTTGGTCTGTATTCCGATCACACTAGTATAGTTTAAAATATGTTCTAAGATCTATCTGCGTTGTAAAACATTGAGCAAAAAAAGAGCGTTCTCCCGCGGTCCGTCATACTTAAACGTTCTCCAAACGCACACAATATACACAGACCCGTTCATCCAGTATGCGCATACGCCTGTCTTTCGTCCTTATTCCATAGCCATAACATACCTGTAAGTAATAAAAAATTCACACTTTTATTATTTTTGGACTAATTAGATTACCACAAGATTTCTTTCTAATGATTCAACTGTTCAACATTTATTAAAAACCGTATACCAACTTTTCGTACCTTTTGATTTTGATTTGAGTAAGTTACTACTCAATCGAATTAAAAATCAAACGTTAGAAAATTATTTTTTCCAAATTCCATTTAAAATTGTAAATTTCATCGCTTTCTCAGTCTCAGATGAGATCTGTAAAAAAGAATAAATTATTAATTGAAGCGCTTTAATGGCCAACCGTGGACCGACCGGGAATAATACTCTATTGTAAAATTTCTCTAGGGGAATGGAGTTAGTAGAGTTCAGTAGAAAACTTAATGGTACGTTATAAATAATTCACGTATTCTTAAAATTATTGACAAAAAATGTAAAAATTGTTTCAACGTTTAAAAAAGTCTCAATAAATGTTCCGATATTGCTACTTTTACCTGTTAAAATTCATTTATAATTTATATTGAATGTGCTTTGTTGGTATTTCCGTCTCATTTTCGTCACGTGCATAATAACGCCTGTGACAGTACTATACTTGTGTGGCGTACGAATTGCATTATTCTTCTTTCATTAAAACGGAGACGTTGCGCGACTTAAGAGTATTCGTATTAGATTAATATTAATGTATATGTTCGGAGCGTCTTTGGTAAGATTTTGATGACACAATAATATGTATATCAATATAATTTATATTGTTCTATGGAACAATAATTACGTCTTAAAATGTTCAATTTATAAATTTTAACTAAAAAAAAGGAATATCAATTACAAGAAAACAACCATTTCTGACATGTAATTTTATTTGAGTTCAACTGAGGAGTTATTTCTCATTAGTGATGAGCCCAAAATCACGAACCGTGAGTCAATCACTGATATGTTTGAGTCACACTCACTATCTGTGATTGAATATCTGGGAATATCGTAATTAATTTTATAGTTTTATTTATATTTTGGTGTGCATATGCACATGAAACGAAAATATTCATGAAGGAATTACGTTACAATTCGTTATAAAACATCATCTAGTAGATTCTACCAAATACCCGAGAATGCTGAGAATTTGACCCGGAAAAATACTCACATTATTAAAAGGGATTTCATTATTTTTGTGATGATATTAAATTATTTATGCTAAAATATGTTTTTTTACATAAATGAACTTTGAATAATATAAGTAAATATGCTAAAAAAAAAATTTTTTAATTTATTTCGTTTATTTCAGTCACAGTTTTCAATCTCTGATATTATCGAATATCAATCACAATCACACCAGTGAGTCAAGAGTAGCATTTTTTCTCATCACTATTTCTCATACGCCCTTTTTTATGATCTTATTCATTAGGTTTTATTTTTTCCGCTCTTTATTCAACGATCTGTAAGAAATCTCCTTTAAAATAAAGACGCTGCCCAAAATAATTAGGTCGATGAATTATTCACCTCTAATTTCCGTATTACTTTGTTCAAAACGTGGAAATTCAATCGTGAAAAATGAATAAACATATTGATAAGGCCATATATTTTGTTTATTTTCAAATATATACTTTAAATTTAATAAAAACGCTACGAACTTATTCATCAGCCCAATATATTCAACAACAGGTAACATCAGCTTTGAAATATTCAGTAAGAATACGTACATTTTTTGAAGAGCCAACGGAATACTTTTATTTCGTCTACAATATGTTCTTACATAGTAAATTCTTGTTAAACGTAGTGATCCAAAGAACATTTAATGATACAACTGATTATCATCTTGAAGATATGTTGTGTTTGCCTTACTCTTTAACGCCTGTCTCGAGGATATTAGTAAAGGATATATTTGTAGAAGCAATAGATCAATAATACTTGTATCCTTGTATCTACACATTAATATAGAAAAGGTTTATTGTAAGTGCTAAAATTATACAATTAGTAGTGAGTAAATTAATATTTAAATAAAGATAAAATTATTATTTTTATTTAACTTTGTTTTATTAACCACTAATTGAGTTTAATTACATCTACCAGTTTCTAAAAATATAATTTTCTTCTTCAGGATGTAAAATATTAATCAAAAACATATGTTATTGTTTCTTTAACTGAATCTATTTAAAAATATATATATTTAAATAATAAATTAAGTACCTAACTCAAATTGTTACTTGATACAAAATAACTCGAATAATTTTTAGGAAAAAAATTTAGAATGGGACTTGTAGTTAAATTTAATTGCTTGTTTATAATTTTTTGATTAGTTTTACACGCTCAAACGATTCCAAATTATTTAATTTATGACCAACACCGTTTACATGCAAAATTGACAATCCAAATTTTTTATCAAAACCATGACCATTTTCTATCAAATGATTAGAAAATTCTGAAAACCCACTATTGTTCAAACATCTCAAATGCTCCCTTACTCTTATACTAAAATTTCTATCCGTTTTAGCAATATAAAATGCAGCACAACCCTTGCGACTAATTAACTTTGCCAATTTTAAAAGTATTATAAAGATAAAATTATCGTTAGAGTAGCTTGTTGGTTTAATAGTTAAGACACTTGACTAGTGATCTAGTGATTGAAGGTTTAAGCATCGTTCCAGGAAACCACCAAAATAGTCATATTTTTACATCGTTTAGGTCAATTTGAAAATAATAAGAATATAGATGTGACGTGTATTTTGTGTACGAATCTATATTTTTTATAAATATGCATAATACAAATATTTAAGTACAGTTTGTATCCCCTGTGTAAGAGTTGGTGGGGTGCCAAATTGTAATTCACGTATTTTCACCATATTCTTATAACACATTCTTATAATGAAGTTTTAATTATTCAGAGCATAGGTTTGCGATATTTTAAATACTAATTAAATATATTAATTAGAAAGATATACATATCTAATCAATTATATCTATAAATATATTAAATTTAAATTTAGTATATTTAGTACACCTCAATTACAAAACAAATTAGATGGCTTTCAAATAAAGGAACGGTAGATGTATTAATTTGAAAAATGTAACATGTAAGTTCGAAAATTTATCAAAAAAGGTACTTAGCATAGTTGAAAAAGCACCTTCCCCGGATTGGAAAGAGATCCAGGTTTGAATCCCGGTAGCAATAACAATATATTTTTCGATAAAATTGATTATATATGTAAGTCTTACTAATTAATATGTTTAAGTAGTATTTAAAAAATACAATATTATTATTATAAGATTATATGTATATATTTTGTTAAATTACTAATTTTAAAACTAATAAAAAATTACAGATATTAAATGAAGTAATAAAATCTTAGGTACATCATTTTTACAGTTTTATGATAAATGTGTCGCGTATGATTTCACAGCCAACCCTTTGTTATCAAAATTACTGTTCAATTGTTCTCTGAAATAAAAGTAGAATGAATTAAAAAACTTTAAAAGCGCAAAGAGCTATGAAAATTGTATTAATGAACTGCTTACCGGGAGCGCAGATCGAATCATTGTGTGAGCTTTGATTTTTTCGTGCAGGTTGCAAATGAAGTGTTTAATATACTGAATTAAATCGTATCGTTAAAAAATAGACAGATTTAAATTTAATGTGACTTGATAATTAATATCAGCACGTATTAGTACCCACAGTACATACGTCTGCCTTTTATTAGAAGGTTTACAGCAAATGAAAATGAGCTTATTTCTACTTTATTATAAATATGAGCAATTAATGGGTCAAAAATTACTTTCTTATTTAAAAATAAATAAATACAAATTAAATATATTAATTAGAAAGATATACATATAAAATCAATTTATCGAAAAAATATTATTGTTGGTACCCGGATTCGAATTTGGATCTCTGCCTATCCAATAACATTAACCGATTATGCTACACTAACACACGAGAACAAATTTTTGAACGTGTATCTTCCACATTCAAATTGATACTTGTGTTTTTCTATTATTCGGAAGCCATCTTTTTTATATTTTATATCTTTCTAATTAATAAATTTAATTTGTATTATAAATATTACACACCTATATTCTGTAAAATTGCAATTTCATAATAAGAATGTGTTCTCATTAAAAAAAATATTACTTTCATTATTTGCTAACTAATATTCTACATAACACTGAATTTTTAGTTGATTTTACATTAAAAGCAACGGGAATGGAAGACGATTTATAAATCAGATATTAGACGAGGTCTCTGTTAGAAGCCTCTCCAATCGGCGAGCGCGTATAATAAGATTAATTAAAGTAAACTAGGCAAATGTAACGCGTCTCTTTCCACCCTACTCTCCATCCTCTCTTTTCACTCTTTCAGAAAACTGACAAAATGAATGATAAATAAGGAAGCCAAAATCTATAAGGGTAACATGGAGATGTTTTGTTATTATAATATATCAATGTTTAAAACCTATATATTCAATAAACTTAGTCTACAATATTTTATGGGTGAATATCTGACTAAATTATAAGTCAAAAATATTCAAGAAATAGTGAAATTTTTGCATTGTTATGGAAAATATTATTTTAAAGAGAACATCATATTATTCGTAAAGCTGTAATTTTTTCAGAACATAGTTCTGGGGTATTTTAATACAAATTAAATGGATCAATTACAAAGATATACATACAGACAAACTCAATATATCAAAAAAATATTTTAGCTACCACAGGGATTTGAACCAGGATCTCTTCCTATCCGGGGAAGTGAGATAACCAATTACACTACGTCTGCCTCGTAAATAGTTGACAAATTTTCTAATTTACGTATATCTTTCTAATTGATCCATTTAATTTGTAAGAAAATATTATTGTTCGAAATTTTTACAAAATCGTGTTAAGCTTGAAATCTACGTACTTCGAAATTGTTCAATTATTAATCTATATCTTCGCTTTAGGCCCTAAATCATCAAAAAAAAATAGTCTAGCTGCTCGAAATTCGATAACCTTTCTTTTTTTGTATTCAATATATAATTTGGATTCACTAAAATATTTAAATTAATCGAAATAATTGTATAATTACGTTTTTTTTAAATAGTTATATCTCTGACATGGTTGATATTAGGCACATATCCCGTCAACATTTTCGACTGGTAATTAAGTCAGATATTCGCTCATAAAGTATTGTGGATTAGGTCGGTTACACCCTGTATATCTTATACTACGCATATTTGTTATCTTTAAGAAGAACAATTTTTTATTGTTTAATTGCAATTTCACAACATTGTTCTGTGATATTTTTAAAACAAATTAAATTTATCAACTAGAAAGATATAGAGACCAGCTATTTATTGAAAAAATATTTTGTTACTACCGAAAATGTAAAAAATGAGAAATCTTATTTTAAAGAGCTACAGAATGTATGTTCGAAAATTTTTCGTAAACTTCGGAACAGGTTAGTGTAGTAAAAGGCTGGGTTCAAATCGTGGTAATAATTAAAATATTTTTTCGATAAATAGATTCTTTCTACATATCTTTCTAACTGATTAATTTAATTTGCATTGAATATTAAGTTTAATTTTGACTTTATACAATTTTTTCTCCTTTCTTATGTCCTATGCATTTCACTTAAAATCTTGTTTGTACTGTAGATTTGATCTTTTACCTAAATAGCAGTCTCATTTTATCAGCTTCTTTCTTTAGTATCATGATCGTGCTCATATTGATTTTCTTCAATTTTTATTTTAAATTCTGCCAAACTTTATCCAAAACTGAGTATTTTAAGATAATTATCATAACATTGAATACCTTCTGTATAAAAAACCATCATAATAAGGTATTTCCAGGGTTATATTAGATACTATGCAATTTAATAAAAAGTGAATAATTAATTTTTTCAAGTCACTGCCACTATAATAGTTTTACTAAAAATGCCTTTGGTACGACTCATCAAAAATTATTTAACGTCCGTAACTGCGGGCATATATCGTTGTAATATCATTAAGATACTAACGGCTCGGCGGGAATGACGTACACTTACATAATAAGACATTTCATAAATTACAAATGTTCGCTCATTTTATATGAAAAGTTAGTGTGAAAAAAATCATGGTCTATATATTACGTAGAAATATACGTAAGTCATTATTACTCCCAACGGATGCTGTAGATTTTTTCTGGCTTTAATTAAATGGTTTTAATTTGAGCTCGTTATAATTAAATTCTTAATTATTTTAGGCAATAGTTATACCAAATACAAATTAAATGTATTCATTAGAAAGATATACACATAAAATCAATTTTATCGAAAAATGTTGTTGTCATATCTCTTCCAATCTCAATATTAAAATCAATATAAAAAATGTATTCATGTTTTTTAGAACACTTTTTATGATTAAACATGATTCTTTAACTGTTTGAAAATCCTCCACGTAATAACAAAAGCAAATTATTATTTTTCTTAAAGGATAACCAAGGAAATAGTTCTGCTGGTGTGTTTTCTATTTTTCCCGAAATCAAAAAACAAATCCATCATGCATTTTGAATGCAAAGAACGATCATGATAGTATAATTTGCGAATTAGTAGAAGAGGTAGTAAATTCTTCAATAATTTGCACGCAGCTGTAAGTTAAACTAAAAACCTTTCAAATATGATTATGTTAAAAACAGCATAAGTAAGCTACGTACAAAACGGATCAGCTAAAAGGAATTTTCAATTTAGTATGTAGCCAATTGTATGGCTTGAGTAGAACGATAGGTTAAAAACAGAACAGCAATTTAAATACAACGAAAAGCAGTATAAGACGACTATAGCGCTATGGCTGCAGCAGCGGGATAGTCGTGATAGTTTTTATAAATAAGGAATTATTATACTGATACACAGCTGGCGCTAGCGTGATTATAATAATACTTTTAAAATTAGCAATATTAACTTTGTGGTTAAAATTCATATTTTTTATTTATTATGATAATAAATAAAAAATATGATATATTAAATCGTCCATTTATAATATACGATTTATTTAATTTATATTTGTTTCTCAGAATCTTCAGTAATGCACAGCTTTTTTGCTTGTATGCAGTGCACGCTCCTGACGACAGCTTATTTTGACTTCTATAATACATCAATTTTTTTCTACGAAAGATTAATAATGCACTTGGCACCGTTACAGAAATACAAAATAACTTAAACACAGAGATAATTAGGCGGTGAACTTAATTATCATTATATAAAGTTATGAGACAAAGGTTCGCAATAAACAAACACTTGGAATAGCCAAGCGGTGTTCTTGGCTAACAAACTACACTCAGCATGGCGAACTCGCCCCCAGCCCGGGGGGGTGCGGTATGCGACAGCACCCCTAACAACAGCCAGTACTTAGTTATGCATGCAAAGCTAGTTGTTTTATTCTCGGACCGTTGGTTTCAACAATAAAATTCGCATAAACTGACGTGGTAAAATATCGTAAAAAATTGGTGGGGTATAAATGCAAACGAGTAATTTGATTAAATTTGTCGATAGCATCAAATAACGTGTACAACGAGCTTGATTTAAGAGCAGCCATAGGGGGTAGTTCTCTGGAATACTCTGGTGATGTCTTTCAGTTTGAAATATAAATCTGCAGTAGTACAATAGTTCTGGTGCCGGTGGAATGAGAGCGTACGACGTCAACGAACGGCTACTAAAGTTTACCTAGGCGATATATAGATAAAGTGAAGAAAATAACAAAGTAAAACTTATAAACATAAAGTTATAAAAAATAAAAATAAGATCATTTTCTATATGTATATCTTATCTTTAAAAGAACAGCATTTTTGTTTGTCTTTGTTCTTTGTCGAGCTAAAAAATGTTGATTAGAGATCGCGTTTGCCGTTATCATTATTTGCTCAATTTATACGTTCTTCTCGGCCTTTATATTTTATCTTCCCGTCCTATAATTTAAATTATTATTACTTCAAAAAAAAAAAATAGAAACGCGTACACAGAATACGTGTCACATCAATATTATTACTATTTTCAAAGTACGCTAAAAGATTGTACTATGAAAATAGAAATAACTTTGTTATAAATTATTTATAACTTTGTTTTTAACCATTCTTACGAGTTTAATTAGATACACCAACAGGTTTCGGAAAATATCATTTGCTTCATCAGAATGTCAAATTAATTAAATTAAACTATGTCAAACTGTTCTAATGTTTTAAAATTATATTTTTAAATAAATAATTTTAAAAATATATGTATTTTAAAAATAAATCTAGTACCCAACGTAAATTGTTACGATGATGTAAGATGTGGAAATTGACATAATGATCCAAAATTGTTGAAAAAACTTTTTGGGAATTTTTTTTACTACAATGTTAAATTTCTAACAAATATTAAAAATAATTCTTGCTGGTCTCCTAGAACAAAGCTCGAACCCCCGACCACTAGATCATTGGGTGAGTGTCTTAACCACTAGACCAACAAGTACGTAGTAGCCATTATGTGGCCAAACGATTGGTTGTTATTTTATGTATCAAATTTGTGCTGGTTTTTAACATGTATGTAATTGAAGCATACCAAATATATCATTACTAGATTTGAAATGAATATTCAGAATCAATCTAATTTACCGTATTCCCGCGGAGATAGACACAGAGGATAAAGTGCCACACTCTTCTGTCCTGGCCCACATCTATCGTTTCATTCACATGTATACGTCTTATGCAAGCTTGTTGATTGTTGAGGGTTTTAACAGGATCATCTTCAGGTATTTGGTTTACCAGGTCCTGCCAAGTATTTTGCAGACGTCCCCTATTTTTGGTACCATAAATACATGCGTTATATAACTTGCTGTTATAAATTACTGCATTCAATGCACAGATCACTTTAATCTCTGCAGTCACCCTCCTTTCGATATTTTTCTCTTATTCTTTCCAAGTACACAAACTTCTCTATTTGTTCCGAACATTCATCGCCTACCAGTATTTCGCTATCTTACCTTTCTCTTTATAGAATACATCATGCTTTCTAATACTTTGTTTTATGTATGAATATATACTTTAAAATAAAATAAATAATTCTAGAAAGAAGAGCATATGTTCATAAAAAGGCGGGTTATTTTTTATACAGTTCACATACGTTCATGTATTAATTGAAACGGTGTTATGTATATACAAAGATAGATAAAAAATTATAAGAAAGTGTATTAGTAATATTATTGTGCGTTATTAACTAATCATTAAATTAATAAATTAGAGTAGCTTGTTGGTGTAGTGGTCGAGACGTTGGCATAGTAATCTGGTGGTCGGGGGTTTGCGCCACGTTCCAGTACACCAGCAAGTTAGTCCTATTTTCATAGCACAGGCGTTTAGCTTAGTTTGAAAATAGTAAGAATATTGATGTGACACGTATTCCGTGTACGCATCTCTATTTTTTTTTTAATAAAAAAAAGTATATTGTGTCAAATTAGTGAAATGATTCATTATATTTATTAAATTAGTATAATAATTCATTAGAGACTACTGCACGTAATTATTTTGAAGACATTACGTGATAAAATTAACAATTTTTGAAAAATTATTTCTAAAGTTATTTAATGCAATATGATTGACTGACTGACGACAGCACGGGCGAAGCGAAAAATAAACGCGTTACATATCTCAGACACACGTGTCATATTATATCTGTATAGAATTTTTTTTTTGTTCGATAAACCATTCATTTAGATAAATTAAATTAATTTCTCTCTGACAGTGAACCAAACCCCGGCCTCCAGCGTAAGAGGCAGGGATGCTTACCACTACACTATCGATGAATACAAATAAGTCACGAATATAGACGATTAAAAATATATTACGCTCTTTATTTATATAGCTTGTTACAGAGTTTACTTGGGGGTAACTATATTGTTTATACAAAGATACATCTATTGAATATATTAATAATAAAGTATAAGGTGTCCAGCGGAAAAATTTCAAAATTTAATTGTCATTACTAGTAAACCATCAGGGTGAGGTAAGTGGGAGGAATAGAAGGAATACTCTTCAACGCGCGTTATATGCGGATTTGCCAGTCGTAATGAGTCACTGGTCGAGAGCGCACCGCGAATTCGCGATTGACAAATATTTGAAATGCGGTGATTCATTGGTTCGTGTGCGTCGCGCTTTTTGTACTCACTTTGATATTTGACGAGTAAGTAAATAAGCGACGCCAGAACATGTGGTTCAAGTTCGACGTGAAATTATGCGCGATCCGCGTAAATCGATAAGGAAGATCCCAGCCTGTACTGGAATAAAAAAATCAACAGTGCACGTTATTTTGAAAAATAAATTACAATTTCATCCATATAAACTGCAAATCGTGCAGTTTCTCAACGAAAATGACTATTCCTTACGTGAAACCTTAGCGAGAACAATGCTGGAATGGTTTGGAACAGCACGAACGCTTGGAAACATATTGTTTACTGATAAAGCACATTTTCGTATCGATGACTATGTTAGTAAACAGAACATGAGATAATAGTGCTCCAAAAATACAAGAGAATTCCATCAAAGACGTTTGCATTATCCAAAAACGACAGTGTGGTGTGCAATTTCTGCCCGAGAGATAATTGGCCTTTGTTTTTTTAACCAGCGATGGACAGTCACTGCTGACGTGTATTGCCGAATAATTGACGAATTTTTGGTACCATAACTACAGTTGTTTCCCAAGTTCAACAACAAAACACAATTTTAGCAAGAAGGGGCCACTCCAAACATAGCTAGATATTCAATGAATAAGCTGAGGGGAATTTTTACCAATAAATTAATCAGCAAGTACGGAGACATACCCTGGGTACCTCGGTCACCGGACCTTACACCGTGTAACTTTTTTTTGTGGAGATACTTTAAATCAAAAGTTTACAACAACAATCTTTGAACAATTCATGCCTTAGAAGAAAATATCCGCCGTAAAGTAGCTGCCATTGAACCAACGCTCTGCTCTCGCGTGTTCGCAAATTTAAGAGTCCGATTGCACGAGTATTTTGAGAGAAATGGACGGCATTTTGACAATATTATTTATAAAACGTGAAATCCGCATCGTAAAACTCTATTTTGTATAAATAAAATATAAGAATAACATTGTAGTTATATCAAAAATATAAATCAATGCATTAAACATACACAACTCAGCACTTTAGACATTTAACACCACAGTTTAATGGGTGAATAGCTAAGATGGTAGAGCGCTCGCTTAGAAATTGGGATCGGTTGGTATCAATTCCCTTTTTGGTAAATATAAAATAAAACACATGTTTTCGAAAAAGTGTTGTGAAATTTTCTAACACGCTATTTCTAAAGCGGTTTTCATAAACTTAATGAGAAATGCGTTGAATAAACATATTTCTTGTTAAAATTATGTAAGGTCACATTCATTACTCATGTCTTACATCCTATTGACTAGTCCATTAATAGACTAATTATTTTCCTTGCGAAAATGCGAATAGTATTCAGTACAATAGAGCGACAGATAGATCGTGCGGTTGGTAGGAATGAATTTTCCACAGCTGGGCAACGCCCGAGTATTATATTATTCATTTTATTCACAATTTTGTTTTAGAAACGGAATATTTATGACTGCACGCTGTCACGAGACAGAAAAAACGTCATCCCTGCCGATACTATAAAATTTTCCGAACCTCAAGGAATCTAAAATATGCTCAAGATATAAAATTCATGATTTGTTTCTCCGAACAACCGCCATTGTTTCGATACAGCAGTACATCTCTTCGCGAACCAGAAATACTAAAAGCAGTTTTGGAACTGTAAAAAGAGGAGAGGCTTGATATATTCCCGCCATTTACAAGACACATACCAAGGAGCGAAATTACATTAAATATTAAAATTCTGACGAAAGTATTTTAAGCCCTGTAGACCGTAAGGCGAATATTTGCTCTTTTCCGAGGCTTTTCTTATCTGTGCTCCCTGTAGCTGAAATGCAAGAATACTTTTTAAGTACATCAATTTGTATTGTTGCTGAAAGTTATTTTGACGCTGACATTGAAAACTTATACAAGCATCGATAAATTTTGTAATAGCAAGCATCTAAAACTTCTCCTTACCAAAATAGATCGGCCCCAAACTATGTTTAGCCTAGATATTATATATATCTAGGAAGTGACTGCACCCAATCAAAACTATTATAGATAATAATTGCTACGTTAATTAATGTTATTTCAGAAACCCATTTTAGAGCAATTTGTTTTACGTCAATAATCCCCAGGTCTAATAACATCAGGCATGGTGTTGAGCAAAAATAAGAACAAGAAACAAGAAGTTACAAGAAGCTATGGAAAGTTGAATATCAAGATATAAAACTCAACTAGTATATTAGTTCTGCCGCTTAAAAGCTCAGTGATTTTTGAGATGAGACTAGCTTAGACTGACACCAACGGTGGTAACAGAACCATCGGCAGATGTGGATGACGTCATACTTTCCGTGACGCATTTTAGCATCCATGAATAAAATTTCAATAGTCTAAATTTTAATTAAGGTAACTTCTATAGCCGTGTGAGAATTTCATGTGGATGCCGGCAAAGAATTTTCACTTAAAAGTATAGCAGAAATTTATTTTCAATTAGAAGAATTTTTTTGTACGTATAGCTTAAAGTAGATACATAATATTATGAAGGTAAAGATAATGAAATTAATTAGTAGTTTCAACACCGGATGCAGATCGGCAGAAAAAGATTTATAAATTAACACGTGCAATAGAATTTAATTGCACAGTAAAAAAACCTTTGTTGCTAAAAAATAATGAATAACGCAGAGTCTATATTAGTTTCTAATTTAAATGATGAAATGTTTTTTATAAAGCTAAATATGTTCAAAAAGTTCCCAAACTTTTACGTTTACGTTTAAAAAAAGGTTTTTAAGGATCTTTCAGCGTTAGAAATTAACGTTAATAACAATTAAAAATAAGACGCATGCTTCTAAAAAATACACTGGTATACAAATTTCAGTTCACATTACATACAAAGGTCACAATTATATAAATAAAATTTAAATCCAGAAACATATAAAAATTCCAAGTTAAAATAAATTGTTTTCTTTTTTATTTGAAAAATGTACCTTTTTATAAAAAGGTCACATCATATATACTTCAAGTAATAATAACACTTCAATCTAATGTATTGAATCAGTTTCCTTTCAAATTCTCGTACTTTACATTACATATGAATTAGACCACGCAGTTGAAGGCTAATTTAAATTTACCTCAATGCATATAATATATTATATCATAATAATAGAATCACTAAACCTAATTGCGCGTATATTTAAAATAGATTTTTAACTCGAGACAATATCTGAGATACGGATTTTGCTCCCATGAGATTCTTTGCAGACGACAGCTTTGATAGTCCCCATATAAACATCATGTACGTCACACATCAAATTCCATTGTCAGTTGGATATTTTAAATCTAGCCAGTAATAGTAAAAACAGAAAAAATATTTGTAATTGAACACTATATTTTCAAAATAGATAGATCTGTGATCACAGACCACCAAATACATGGACGTGAACTAACGCAAACTTATTATCCCAATATTTAAATTTTGGTGTCAGCCACATGATCACTTTGGTACCACATTCGCAATCAAATAGCTCCCCGATTTTTTTAAAAAATATGACATTATTGGAACGAAAATTTAAACGCTGATAATATAATGTATATCAATAGTAAAAAAAGTCTCGTTTACATAAAGATTTTTTTTTCGAAGAGTAAATACTCCTACTGTTACATTGATATGTTATAAAATGTCGTATTTATGTTTCCACCGAGAATGTGTGTAGAATGCCTCTCATCCCGCAACTAATGTTCCAAATCCCTCTCCTATATGTACACTTTATTTCATGTTTATTAATTTACTGGTCTGTGTCTGTGATGGTTTTAAATGTGTCAAATCTCGCTGTTAGATCGAACATTTTGTATATTTTACCAATCTCTAGAACAAAATCTCATCTCGTGTACACAGTATTGAGATATATGTCAATTGAATATATGCGATTTGTCTCATCGTGTTTCTTTCCGTGGCCTTAATATTTTGTTTCAAAAATACTTGTAAATGTACTCTATAGCAACTGACCTGACCCCTTTGGTAACAACCGGCCGAATTAGACCGGTGGAAGGTTCCAGAAAACCACGCGACTGCTAGAATCTCGTTCGACTATTTATAAACGGCCTGGCGTCGAATGGTGCGAGTGACAAACAGGCAATTGATTAATTATTTGTGTACAAACAAATTGTGTCGCACAGCACAACCCTTGCGCAGTACAAAGTGCTACATCTTTTGGAGTTATTTTTTTACAAACAATTTGTGTTGTCGCTTGCGTGAAAAGCTTACCGCTTTAATATTTAAAAAAATACACGAGTAGTTTAACCAAGTTAGTATTTAAACTATTTCTTTGAAATCGGATTGAATTACCCAGTTTAAAATAAAATTAAACTTAATAATATAATTTGGAATTTTACAACTTATAACATTGATAATATTTATAAACTAGAAATTACTCGTCAATAATGACAGGAAATTAATATTTTTATATCCTTAATACGGATATTAAGGAACATACCTTAGGCCTAGTTAAGTGACAATATCTAACAATAAAATATATTTATATTATTTCAGAACTTCCTCATAATCTATTAAAACTTTTTAGTAATGTAAATAATAAGAAAAAACACTGTTTAAAATCGCTATTTATTGATACATCTACATGATTTAAGACCCTTCTACATGATTCAAGGTCCCTTCTTTAGGTAACGACGTACACCAAAATTAAAAATGCACGCATAGACAAACAAAATTAAAACAATATCAGTGGTGGGTAACTAATTAGAAACTACTTTGGCTAGAACTACTACAAGGAAAAAGGATTTGGTTATTTATAATATTTAATTTGCTATTAACACTTTTTTTTATTTCTAAAATTTCAAATTTATCTAACTGTAAACCTCTAGTATTAGTATGTAAAATTCATAAATTCTTGTTAATGTCAAAAGAATAGTTTGTTTCCAAAAGTGATTGGAAAACTGTGAATAGTTGCTATAGAAGTAGCTCTTGAAACATATTGATATTTCAATAAATAGTGGTTTAAACAGAGTATTTTTTCTTATAATTCGTATAATATTACAAAGTAATTTTGCAAATATTTAAGAATTGAACTTTTAGTAATGATTTAGATATGCTATAAAGAAATATAAAATGTTGGTTCGTTGACTAATAAAATAGCATGATAACCGCACACTTTCACATGATAGAATTGACAGAAAATCTTGTTTTGTCATACGACACTGATAGCTGTCAAGATAGTTGATTTTATTCTGGTATATGACATGGACTGACGGACCTAAGAAAATTGTATGTATTTTTAATATTTAACGCAAACTTTACAATTCGGTTATTCATTTTAATTTTTAAATATTTATTAATTCGTTTTTAATCATTTTTATGAATAAATTTAATACACTAACCGGTTTCGGAAAATTCTTTTTCCTTTATTAGAGTATCAAATAAAATAAAACCACTTGTCCAATTATTCTAATATTTTCTAAATCTTTTCCTTTTAATATTACTGAAAACTTAAATGAATGATGATAGATGTAGAAATTGACTTAGGAAAAAATTTTAGGATAGGACTTGTGGTTAAATTTAGTTGGTTATTTATAATATTTTGTTTAATTTTACATGCTTTACGTATTTCTTAATGATGATAAATTATTAAATTTAAGACCAACATTGTTTATATGTAAAACAGACAATCTCAATCTTTTATCAAAAGTATGTTCATTTTTAAATAAATGATTAGCAAATTTTGAAAAACCATGATTTTTTAAACATCTAAAGTGCTCTTCCACTCGCAGTAAAATCTTATTACATTGGAAATATGAAATTTATCATGTTTATCTTTTGAATTTATGAGAAAAGTTTTCTAATATTATTACAAATAATTTCCGATTTTTTCTAGTAACTATTTCTTTTTCGTAGTTTGATAAAATTCCGTATATTTATATATTTTAAAATTCCTTTTCAATATTATAATACGATACCTCACGGGGTAGCATAACGATCTTTTCAATTAAAAATTGTTTTTTTTTCAATTTTATAGAATGTTTTTGAAAATTATTTTCTTATTTTTTAATACTATTTTTTCTCTTTATATTATGACTTTAAAATACCCCATTGGACCATACTCTCCCCTAAATTCAATTATATATCAATAGATTTCAAATATTCAATTGAAGCCAATTGCGATTTAATTTTTAACTAAACGTGGCTGCGTTGGTCAACCTTGCTGGACCGGCAACAGCAAGTGTTTAAATCATATTTATAAACCCCTATACCTCGGTAAGAATTGCCGTAATTTTGAGTGTCAGACGCTAGTAGGTAGTCTAGGTAAAAATTGTAATGGCTGTGAAATGAAATATGTCAAATTTTTAGTGCTTTTTCCCTGTAAATGAAGAAAAATTGCGAGATTTTCTTTCTGTGGTTGGCAAATCACTGGTGTGACAGCTGCCGTTAGAGGTTTTTTTTTGGGTAATTATTCCTTAAGCTATTTGGTAAGCTACCCAACTTATTTAATAATATTACGTTCGCAAGGTAAGAGAAAAAATAATTATGATTTATGTTTAACGATTAAACTAACTATAATTTTGTCTTAACCGTACCCCTGTGTGCTGTGGTTACGTTGTTAGAATTATTAAAAATGTCTAACCGCAAATTAACTGTTTCAAATATTAAACTGTTTATTAAGTAGGTATGGTTGTGGCAGGTTTTAAATATGTTGTAATGGAATTGATGAATAGTCCTTAGTTACCGGTGACTTGTAACTTCTTACACGTCTCATAGGGTTGCTTGTGTTATTCCTCCCACCTCACCGGGTTGTTGTAGCGTTTTAATAATGAATAATTTACTAAATTTTTATCTGCGGATTTTTATAATTAGTTTGATTAATTAATGAAATAAAACAAATGAATACATTCCGAGACTTTCAAACGAGCACCTGAGTGATTGATGAAATATTGGGGCATCCACTTCTCTTTCATTAATCATATAATCCATTACATAATGTTCAAAACACACAAACACTATTTCATACAAACGCTTGGACTACGTCACTTCATATTGACCAAGAACTCTATGAGCATCCCGTCACTGGCCATCCTCTTGACCAGGCTAGAAATGTATCCATCGAGCGCGTAGTGCTCTTTTACAAAGTCTTCTATCAGATAATCTACCAGATTATATTCATCAAAGGTCTGCACTCCTTGGCATTCCTCGTTGATATCTCTAATGCTTGTGGTTAGATTATGCGTCAGGGCCCACAGACGATGGCGCATACTCAACAATATGATGCATTAATACATGACCTGTATTAAAACGCCATTGTTTGTTAAAAATACTATTTCCACAAAGCAGAATCCAAATAAGCCGAACATAGAATACGATTCTTCTAACAGAATACAAAATGTTACCAATCTAGCTACAGTAAAACTGGGACGCGAAAAGACTCCACAGGTAGCAATGTCCTATCTCTGAAAACAAAGGAAACTTTATAAGACGTGGGAGACACGGGAAGACCATGGGAGAGACGTCCTGTAATTATTTTAAACAATACAATACTCCCAGACATTTTGAAATGTGATTATTTGATAACAATAACAATCTTAACTTACTCGTTTGAGACGCCACCCGCGCAACTGTCACACAGCAAATGAATGCGTCCTCGATATGAATGAAAAATTAAAAGAAAGATGGAAGCATCAACACTTTTAGAAGACGACTTCGCTCTTTCAGCACAATGCTGAATACAAATAATAACTTTGGTTTCCACGGTGCGTCATATTTTGGTTTCTATGATGATAAATTGAACGCGAAGTGCTAATGAATTACAAATTTTGCTCGGAATAATACGATATAAATGGAATACACACACTAGTAGAATAAATACATTAACATACAAACTTGCGAGAGTGCGAAATGTCAGAAAAACATTAATTAATTCAAGTTACATACGATAATGAGACCACCCCTGTGTACCGATTTTGGATACTTACCATCACGCACTGTGTATCGATTTTAGATACTTACTTACCATAACGCACTGTGTACCGATTTTGGATACTCACTTACCATCACGCTGTTTCTCTTCACTACTTACATACTTACTTAATTACTATCGCGCGGTTTCACTGCGGGAGTAGTCAGAGGGGATAGAGCGCCACACTCTTCTGTCCTGACACACAATTCTCGCCTCATCCGCTTTCATACATCTTCTCATACAAGCTCGCCGATTTTTGAGGCTTCTAAGAGAACCATCCTCCACTATCTGATTTAGCTGATTGTGCCAAGTTTTCCGCGGAAATCTTCTATTTATGATGCCATCAATACTTGCGTCATACATCTTTCTTCTCATTCTTGGGCATCGAATGATTTATTAAATAACCGTACAAAATAAATCAAAATGCTATTAAACACAATTTGTAAGCGATCTTCCCTGCACTAAGATTGTATATAATTCATTATAACCGACTTTTTGATATTATTGTATTTGACATATTGTAATGTCGTCAATTTTCTAGTGTTTCTAGTGTTGTATTTTGTTTTATTAATATTTCTTTATCAATGTTTTTTTTTAAATATTTTATAGAATTGTTGGGTTTAATTAAATAAATTATATTTTAAATAAGTAAAATATTTTTTTATTGTAAAACCAAATTATATTTTAAGCATACTAAAATATTAAAATATAAATGTAAGAACAGCACCTAAACCCCTCTATATGACTTAGTACACAAATAAACTAAGAAAGCGCTATTTAACAGAATTATTATGTTTAATTAAGTAAATTATCTTTTTAAGAAGTTAACCTTTTTTTTCGTAAAAACCATATTTTCATTTTTGAATAAAAAATATTATATGAATGTGAAAATAGCACCTAACCGTCTCCATCTAACTTTGTTCAAGCAGAGACCAGGACCACGCTATTTTCCCTTTTTCAAACCATAGATAAAATATTTTAAGCTTCGTATATATTTTTATACATATTATTTTTTTATTTGAACTTCTCGCAATAATCATAGATATTTTTTTTAAACCATAGATACAATGTTCTTAAGCTTCTCATCTATTGATGAAAATAAAAATTATTAAGAATGTGTAACAATAGTTTAACCAATTACATGTTTTCTCTGAAATTACAATTTATTTTGTACAGTGAAGACAACAAAAAAGAATTTGAAAAGGACTTATTAAATATATAAATAGCTTGCTAAGACTTTAATAAGAAACAAACTTTGTGCTGCAAAAAAAAGTTATGAACTTTCTCCTCTGTTGCAGAAATACAAAAAATTATGGTAAAGAGAATCGAGAGAGAAAATTGAAAATAAGAATATTGAAATATAGACAGAGGAGAGATAAAAGTTATAAAGAAGAAAATATTCCAGGGGAATGGAAAGGCGGGGGGAAAGGAAAATGGGATAGGGAATAAAATCTGTGTAATAAGAATAAAATGAACAATGTGAACTGCCCGCGTTAATCATAAATACTAGCGAAAAGAGTTGACTAATTGGGTACCTACTTGGTTCCGAGACAACTTAAATGTTGAATCACATGATACCCAAAAATATTTTATAGTAAATTATTATTTAAAAATATGTATATTTTTAAATAATTTAAAATATTTTGAAATAACACTGCGGACTTTATCCGTATGCACCTTAAAAATACCAAAGAGCATTTGGATCTTTTGATATTTATAACGGGCTTCTGCTTGTAAAGCCTGCAAATCAAATATTTAAGAGTACGTTGTATTTTAAGAGCTCGGCAGACCGTAAAAGAGTGTTATTTGTTTTGTCCGTACCTGCGCTCGTATTCTGCGCCCCTGGTAGCGCGGCGGGGATTGCGAGCGCCGATAGGACCAGGAAGTCAGAATACGCGCTCGGTTCATTTATCATTCACCTTTCGGAGATTTTTCTCACCACACGTGCATCCAGGGATGCAATCTGAAGCGCGAAGGGAATGGATCGGCTGATCTGAGTTTGCATTGTGGTTGCCGAGCACTGATATATTCTTATCCAGTTGGGCGAATAATTTGATAGACTCAAACGGATTTTTCTTTCGGTACTGGCTGCAAGAATCAAGTAGATTACATCTCTGTGTGAAAGAATATTTTTACTTTTGTTCCTATTATCATCATCAGGCGTTTTCTGTTCACTGCTGGATAAAGGCCTCCCCGAGTGTTTTTCGCTGTTACGCATTTCCGCATAATTTCATTATTACACGTCAGTCGAAATTCCCCTCAGACACCTCAACATTTGTCAAACGATTCCCAAGCTGTCGCTTACTGCCAAAGTTTGAGTTTATTTACTTTGTTTATAGGAAGCATCATTTCTATTTTTATTTATTTATTATCTTTGTTTTATTAACCACTTAATTGAGTTTAAATACATCTACCGGTTTCGAAAAGGATGAGTTATGACATCCTGAAGAAGAAAATTGTATTTTTCGAAACCGGTAGATGTATTTAAACTCAATTAAGTGGTTAATAAAACAAAGATAATAAATAAAAAAAATATGAATTTTAACCACAAAGTTAATATTGCTTATTTTAAAAGCATAATTATATCGCTGCTTGTTGTGCCACAAAAGTTTGGCAGAGGATCAAGTGTGCAGCTTTAGTAAAAAGATTAGAAACACTATTCTAGATAGTAAACATATAAGTTTACAAAAAAAAATATATTTAAGTAATTTAAAGTATTTTAATAAACAGACTATTATTTAAACAATTATACCTAATATCGGAATACTCCAATTCTGAAATTCACTGTAACTTTCTACATTATTTTATACCGGCTAAATCCTTAAATTAATGAGTTTTTGTGGTAACAATACCGTGGTCTTTATATTATAGCAATTTTCTTGAAAGTCAAAGGTCTCTGCAGTGATAGAAACTTTTCAGATTCAAGAGAAACTTTGAAGGTGAGGTACCTTCTAAGCCATATGTGCCCATTATTATGAAAATGATCCAAGTCACGTTCCTTTCATTTCGAGATATTTAAAGGTTTGCGTTTGAATTGATTCAAAACTATATTTATATTACACAACACAATATTTCAACAATTATTTAGTTTAATAGATGTATAATTTATAAATGTTGCATATAGCTTATAAGAAAATAAAAAAATTTAGGTTGAAATGACTTGCTCTATTATCAAAATATACACTATCGGAATACCGTGGAACGTCGTACACCATATTATATTCATTTAAAACAATGAGATGATCAACTCATTTTTAAAATTTTTTAACATAAACTACTTTCATAATTATGGAGACAAATATGAATAATATCTTGTTTATTGCTCACCAAATATTACTAAATAAGCTGAACATGAATTGCTAGAGAACCACTAATAAATATAAAAACCTCTTATTAACAATTCCTATACTTACGATTAAAGACTCTTCCAATTTCTCTACTGCAACTTTAAAAAAATTAAATCGAAACCTTTAGCGTAAATAATAAGAAAACAATAAAAGGAAAAAAAATCTTTGGTATCTACGATATATATAAAAAGTTCAATTTTCTGTTAGTTCATGTTTATAATTTTCCATTGTTCGGTGGTATTATGACAAAGGGATCTATTGATGTTTTTTGGTTAAAAACATGACGCTTAATCATTTATAACAACATATCATACATATTAAAATTAAAATAAATATTAGAAGCGAATTACGATCTACAAGATTTAGAGACCAAATTGATATTCCAAAACTAAAATACACCGCAACCCAAAATTACTTTATTTATCAATTCTTTAACAATCTCTCCATCACAATTAGAAAAATTACAGACTACTATAAATTTATATCTGAAGTAAAAAAATATTTACACATACTAACAGACATATAAATTATAGAGAAAAAATAAATGTAAAAAGAAATGTATATATATATATATATATATATATATCTTACTGATTTATTTTAAAAAAGGTATTATATTATCTCATTATATCTTCTAATAAAAAATATATTTTCTTATTCATGTGAAATGTGTTAAGATATAGGTTATTAATTACTATTTTTATTTCAATACCAATGCTGTTATTATAATTTACAATAAATAAATATATAAATACATTTATAAACATATGCAGAATACAAAACAATATTTTAATTGTTTTATTATAATCTTAATTTAACTACATTCATAAATATGGATACATGGTGGTTACTGCACGAGTTAACGGGTGCATATACATTTATTCTATTGTATCAGTCGTAACAATTAACATATTGTATTACGTAAGAGACGTTTGGAGTACTCACTAAAATATGTTATTGTTGAAAAATGTACTGAGGCGATGCTAAAAATGTGCATCTTTATATATATATGTGTGTGCATATATATATATAGCCGTGTTTTATATATATATATTTACGTTCATTTATGAAGTCACACTTTCCCGGTCGGTAATATGTGGGTCCTGTGAAACACATTTCAGCATAATAATACTATTTTAAAACAATTATTCATTTAACAATAATAATATAGCTGACATTAATTACTACTGTAGCAAAGTGAAATGGTGCTAAGTTTTTTTTATTTATGGCTTGCTAATTAAGTAATCTCGTTATTATCGATCCAATAGAAAACAGTTTCGTATAATTATGGTAGTATTTATTATATAAAATTAGAGTATTTGCGAAATAAACTTGGGTTTAATTATAAAATAATCCTTTTGACATTTTAATAAAATATTAGTTAAATGTTTTAAGATCTTTCGGGTAGGTAGCTCTGCAAAGTTTCAGAACTTTAAATATTAGGCCATATTGGCACAACTCCAATAGTAGTCAGTTAGTTCCTCGGTTATTTTGGAAAGAAAGGGTGGTGAATCAGAAATTAATTTCTGGAGTTTACTAAAAAAAATACTACCTCAATTGGATGATTCTAAACTAGATTGTAAAACTAATTAAATAAACTTTAGGACTTTAGGTTAATTTATTTTGCTTCAATATTGAAAAATGTATCTGTCTATTATAAATAAACATACGTGAAAAATATAATATATTATTATCATTTCTAGCATAACTAGTCCACAATATTTTATGGGTTACCTGACGAAATGTTCAAGAAATATGTGTAAAATCTGCACTGTTAAGGAAAATATTATTGTTTGAATTTTTTTTTAAATCGTGTTAAGCTACGTCTACGTACTTCGAAGTAAATATTTGCGAAATTGTTTTTTTATTAATTTATATCTCTGCGTCAGGCTCTAAATCACCTAACAATAAATAGTCAAGCCGCTCGAAATTCGATGATCTTTAATTTTTTGGATTCAATGTATAATTATAAATCAATAAAATATTTAATTTAATCAAAATATTTGCAAATTTCAATTTTTTTTTAAATAATTATATCTTTGACATGGTTGAGATTAGGCATAGATTGACAAAGTTGAGATTAGGATTATGATTTGGTAACATTTTTTAATACTTTGAATATTGAAATCGCCATCTAGCCGTAATAATGAATTGAATTATGACATATTAAATGTTTAGTTAAAGACAAATAAATTATAATTAATATTTGGTACATTGTCCTGTTATTTTATTTACCCAATTTTACCAATGTTCATTTATGATCCATAAAATTGTTGATACCTTACCTATTACAAACCAGAACCAAGAAAAAATATTTTCAAATATAGTTCATATAACTTGGTACTCACTATCGGAGATCATTCGTTAAAAATGCACGCAAACTAGTTTGCTACAATTTTTGCACAAGCCGTTTTACGCATTCTTTTGTTGATTTCCTGAGAGAATTCTGGACATAAAAAACCTTCGCAGGTTTACAATTTTTTTTTTTCATTAATAATTTTTCACCCTTAATTATTAAACTATCTACAAGGCAATAAATGACTACTGGTTTGAAAGATAATTAAAATTAATGGTCTGGTATATCAAATGTATAATATTTCGATGTAGTCTTTTAATATTTTTATTTATTATTAAAATATATGACGCGTGCAGAAATAGCAAACCATAATTAAATCTTAGATTACGGTCAGATGTGTATATTATTTTATGGAATAGAAGCGTGGACACTTACCGAAGAAGTGATAAGACGACTTGAAGCATTTGAGATGTGGATCTACAAAATAAAGTTCAAAATAAGCTGGATATATAGTTACAAATGAAGATGTTATTGTTCGGATGTATTCAAAACAATAAAAATCTGAAAATTTCAATATCTTGGACATGTGATGAGACATCCAGAGAAGTATTAGATCTTGCACCTCATAATGCAGGGAAAAATTGCTGGAAGTCGGGGCACTGAAAGAAGGAGAACATCATGACCAATGAGAAGACCCACCGCTAATCCAGAACCGTTTTATGAGCAAAAGCTTCCATATCCGCCCTACTCATTCACAGCCAGGTTGACAATTTTTTATGATAAATAATCGACCGTGACACAGCTTAGCGTAAGCGTCCAAGTAACGATATGGAAGGAACAGGCACTCGCCATAATCCAGATTCTGCAGACATCTCCAAAATATGGACTGTATTTTAATTCACTATTTCATCTTAGATTCATATAGACGACGACGAATTCCGACACCGTATAGACGCGAAATGTCAAATGAGTACAATGCTGTAATCGTTTAGGTAATCGTATAATAACCACATTGGCTCAAGGTCGCTAATCGACTGATCGGCGGCATGCCGGGAGGGGAAGGGAATGGAAGGAAAGGTATATTGCATTATTTTCGTTCAAAATAAATGTGCATTTATACAAATAAATATATGTCCCAAGCAATAATAATAGCAATCATTAACAAAGATACAGTAATAACACACAAAAGCCGGGCACAGAGAAAACTAGGGGAGTACATAAAATACTCCTACAAGACGGACACAAAAAAAAGACGTGAAGTTGATTATCTACCCGAGCGCCACTGCAAGCTGATATTATTCAGGAAGCATATGGCTGCATACATCATGGCTAAAGCACCTGAGGCAATGGTTTGGTAAGTCTACCGTAGAGCTTTTCCGGGCCACAGTAAACAAAGTGACGATAGATAGCTGGCGCCCGTTGAACGCATAGGGCACAAAAACAAGGAGAAGAATTAAAACTTAAACCGATATATATAAAAAATAATATTATGTAAATATATAACTATTGTACGTAATTAGAATATTTCCGTAGAAGAGGACTGACTGTACAATAAAAATATTAATTTTTAAAATCCAAGATATTTTGATTTCTACAACGGGTGTTTTACAATTTGATTCCGACAAGTTTCAAAGCAAACCGCTGCTTCTTGGTTCATTAATTTACTATAGTATATTTAGTCACGACTATATTCTATATTTAACAATACATCTCGAAATGCTCTTTACATTTCTCTAGTAATATAAGACCATCAAAAGTACTTCTGAAAAAAATAACTAATCATGGACTATCGTTGACAAGTATGTTGGTTCTATTGTGTAAAATACGGATTGCGAAATATGAAGTGGTGTTTACCAGTCATCTTCTTCTTCCACATTACCGAGAATTGTGATCTCTGGATTTTGATCCATTGATGTCCTTGACAATTTTCCTCCACCTTTCTTTGCAACCCTCATTTTGTCATATACATTACTGTTCTAGTAAATTCCTTCTACAGCTTGTTATTCCCGGGATTCCTATTAATAATTTGATCACCTATGCAGAATGAAAAATCGCCACTAACCTGGATTGATAGTAACTGTTTATCTGCCCATTGTGGGTTGGTCTGATGTATTTTTCTTCTTGTGCCTCGATCTCCGGGTATTATTCCGACCGATCGAAACAACGCACTCCCAAAGTTACTTATTAGGAGATGTTTATCTGACGAGCTATCAACCGCAATTATGCTCTGACTGTGGTTTGACAGCGATTCTTCGGTCGCCGAAAGCGACGAGATTCACACTACATAAATTAATCATGCCAATAACAAGGAAAACCAGGGGTACCAGTCGAAGGAATAAGAAAGTGCGTAAACAATTACATTACAATAGAATAACCAGTGGCGTTATTGATCTAATCGGTCCATCGAGTTGTAAATCATTCTCTTTTTCTCTGACCTTACACTTTGCCAGCCACCATTAGATTCTCCGGGATATCATCTTCTCTACGGGCAATGTATTCGAAAACTTGTAGGATATATTTTAAATCCTTAATTTTCAAGCTTAAAGATTTTTAATATTCAACTTCAGTACCATATTTCAAAAGGATCATGTTTATTTTCCTCACTAGCTCTTTATTTTCATATTTCCACTCCTTAAAGCTAATTGAAAAGAATGAGAGACTAAACTAAATGTATTTTTACGATTATGTTTATAGATCTGTTTACCAAATAGTATTCAACTTTAACCATACATTTTTTTCCCTTCTAGTGATTACAGATATCTGAGTTTTTGAATCATAATAACATCGTAACGTTTCATATTTCTGTGACAATCTTCTTCTTCTCCTGTCTTATCCATTCAACGAACATTAGCTATCAACATTTTATTTACTGCGACCCGAAAAAGATCTTTAATAGATTGGCCAAGCCATTGATTCGTCAGCCATGATATTCTTCTTTTTTCAGACTTCCGATTTCCATGATCTCATATTTAATACAATACAAGATCTCATAATGTACTAGTACTTTTCTGAATTTCTCTCCGAGATATTCAAGTTTTACGGTATGTATTCAGCGTGTATCGAGCATCCCTTTGCAGATCTACATCTTAAATGTTTCAAGTCGCTTTACCGTTTCTTCGCATTCGTAATCTGAGGTTTAGACCATGACTGCAGAAAACCTTTTTCATGCGGGCAAAGTACAAGCTTGCTCAATGTGGTATTCAGCATCACAGCAGGATTCCGTCTTTTATTTGTATTGCAACCCAGGTTTACAGTTTTCTCAAATTTCTTTCCTGAAATGTCTTTCATCGGCAACTATGTTATGTGTGCTGCTGAGCACATTTTGTTTTAGTTATATGAAGTTTTAACATGAAAGTCTCAAACGCCTTCACTACTCAGTTCAAAAGAAGTTGTAGATACTAAATATTACTCGCTAGAAGTACAATATCATCAGCATAATGCAGGTTGTTCAAAATCCTCTCATTTATAACAAACTCTTGAGAACTTCTTGAAGAGCTTCATTGAAAATATGTAATGAATATACTATGAAAAAGCATGAGGGAATACATCCCTAGCCATAGATGTAATAATATCATAATATTTCATAATTCTGTGACAATAAAGACATAAATATAAAGATATTAAAAGGGGGTGAGAAAATTGACGATTGTTCATACCATCAATAATTTCGTGTTTTAGCTATATTTTTATGATCACTAAAAGGCAAGTCTTACGACGGACTCGTAAAAGAAACGCCACCCTAATGCCTGCGATATATAAATAGAGAACACATATGCCGCAAGCGCCATCATCCCTCATAGGAATACATTATTTGTTCGATAATTTATTTTGTCAAGTTGTTATATCCGTGAAGTGAAATTGGTAAAGTTTGAAAATACGTGTGAAATCTTACGAAGATGTTAAAAAAAAAAAGTGTTTTTGTTGAGTATGATGTAATTCGCAATATAATTATATGGCTTCTCGCAAACCGATTTGAGGGAAATAAATCATTTCCACATATCTGCCAGTTAAAGATTCTGATTTATAGATATATTTTATTGTGTATCTACGTATGTAAAAGACTCAATGCGGTGTGGAATCATAGAACGTGAAGGCAAGGTAAAGAAGATGAATTAATGCTTTTGAGATGTGATGCGAGAGAGACAGTTGAGCATACCATAGACGGCAAGACATCCATTGTGCAAGAACTAAATATCAAGGACAGACTCTCAGCCATTTGCCTGAGACGAATTTTTAAATTTTTTGGGCATCTTGCTAGAAGAGAAGATAGCTAGACCACGTCGAAAGAATAAAAGAAAAAAGATGATCCCCGCTGGATCAATCAAAATGAAAAGTCAACAGGCTCTGGTGACAGCTCTAAGATCCGCAGAATGCCGAGAAAAGTACAAAGGGGTGAATCGTGAAGGACCAACGTGGAAGATGATTCACCGCGTACATTATATACAATTGTGTTATGTGCTTGCCATATATACTAAGCGATGAACTAGGATTTATTAGTGTACCGGAAATATGCTTAACCGGTAATAAACATTTTTCAGTTTTGGTACTGCATAGCGTATTTTGTAAAATAATAAGATTATTAATATGACGTCAGCCAATGCATTTATATATTTTTAATAGTAATACAAGATTACGTATGCATATATATATTTAATTATTTCTAAAATTTCAAATTTATCTAACTGTAAACCCCATGTATGTGTATGTTTAATTTCTAAACCCTCATTAATATTAAATTAATGGTTTGTTTCCAAAAGGTGATTGGAAAATTCTGAATAGTTATTATTATTTATGCATTTCACATGCTCCTTAATTCTAATATCAAAATTTCTGCAAGTTTTACCTATATAAAGATAATTACAATCATTGCAAATTAATTTAATATTATTAAGGGTTTAGAAATTATACATGCAAATGCTAATATTATATTATATTTAACCAAATCTTCTTTTCAAATTGTAACCTTTCAAATTTGTTTTCATATTTGTTCTAAATAATTCACCATTTTATATTTTTGTTTTTATCTATGCTTGTATTTTTTAATTTCAGTATTCATTGTTTCCCGAAGATGATACCATAGGTATCGAAACATGTAGAATAATTAATAAATAGTGGTTTAAACAAAGCATTTTGTATAATTATTAATATAAAATGAGGCCACAAAGTAATTTTGCAAAGATTGAAGAAACACTTATTTAACTTGTCATTTTAATTAATAACTAACCGATTCCGTTTGGAGTGTAGATATTATTTTAATGATTGTAACGATGTAAAACGATTGGCAACGTGTGACAGACAAGAGGAACAGAAGGAATAAACCGAATGTTGGATAACGGCCATGTTAAAACCTTAAACATCCGAAGAGTATGCACAGGAAGATGTATGAAAGCAGAAGAGGTAAGAATGGTATATGAAGACAGAAGAATATGGTATTCTATTTTTTCTGCTTACCCCTGCAATAAAAAAGGGCGTGATGACAAGTTAGTTTGTTTTTCCTTTTTCACTTTATTCTCACGGTTTTCTTCATTGTAATTTGACCACTAGTACCTCGTGATCTGGCGGGTTACACACATGATAATGCTCGTGAAAAATTTATAAAATATATTTCAACGTTATTTTGGATTGGATATCACTAGAAATTTTTATCGGTTTTTTTCAATTTTATAATAAATACTAAATTAATGTATTAATAATAAATATACACATATAAAATCAATTTTGTCGAAAAATATTGTTTTTGCGTTCTGAATAATTACAACTTCACAATTAGGATGTGTTTTCCTTAATAATATATGTTGTATCAATGTGTCCAAAATTTAATAAAAATGAATTGATAATTCTGGCGACTGCAGTCGGTTTACTCATTCTGTAAAAATAATGTAGATGGCTTTCAAATAATGGAACGACATGTATATTAATTTGAAAAAAATGTAACATATAGATTCGAAAATTTGTCATGAAAAATACTGGCGTTATAACACAATTAGTAGTGTACTTCCCCGGATATGAAATAGAGATCCAGGTTCGAATCCCGGTGACGCAAAAACAATATTTTTAGACAAAATTGATTTTATATGTATATACTTATAATTAATACATTAATTTAGTATTTAAAATATCACAGAGCTATGTTCTGAATAATTACAACTTCACAATAAGAATGTGTTTTCCTTAATAATTTTATAATATTTTAACCATACCTTAAATAGCATATAATTAAAACTCTTTTAAGGGGTTATACCACCCTAGAATTTACAAAAAAGGTTTTTTTTTTATTTCATTTTTCGAATGTTCTGTGTTTTTGCTTCAACGAAAGCATACTCGCTTGGAAAAATTCTAAAAATGTACTGAGATACGAAGGATCAAAGACGGCACGGTAGGTGTTCATGTGCGCGCCATCCGTACGTTATGTACTCGTGAGTCACTTTTTAATACTATCGCGTTTTTCTTGAAATTTTTTAAAACTGTCCTGTAATTTTTCAACAACAATTTACTTTACATTTTTTACAAATATTTTAAATAATATAATCTACATTTTAGCATACGTATTTTTTAAACCAATAAATAATTTGTTAATAATAATCGTTTAACAAAAAAATATAGTATATATAATTATAATACTATTTTTATAATATTTTTTTTAAATGTTTCCACTTTGCAAAAAATAGATTATATATATTTTATTTATAAATAAGTACGTAATACTTATTTTTTTAATGCACATTATAATTTCTTTTTTTTTAAATAATATAATAGTTTAATATGTACATAAATAATTACAAAAAAAAAAAAACAAACAATATTAATTCGTAAAAAATCACCCAATTTCTACCAAAATTACAGACTCCCAGGATGGTGTAACCCCATAAAATAAATAATTTAAAAGAGATTATTGAACATTATTTTTTCCTGAATGACAAACTTATTTTTCTGTAAAAGCTATGTATGCAGAAAACATGTCTAATCGATGGAGATGAAATTAGATGATTTCTGGAGTAGATTAGATTCAATTTGCGCAGATCAAATAATTTAATTAGAAACAGAGATTTAAGAAAGGGTGACTGGATGCTGGATAAGGATATAGACGTGAGTCACATAACAAATTTGAGAAAAACAACTAATTTAAACGCAAAACGAATCTGACTTCGATACGAATACCATGAATATTACATTGCGACAATGCAACAAAAATGCTTAAATATCAAAATGATTCGATTGTGTTATTTTTCACAAGTTAGCCGTGAACTTGGCTGCAACCCAGCGATAACTGCCAAATTCGTTAACGAGAGTATCTACTTGCGATTTGTACAGTCGGCAGTTAAGTATCATTAAAATACCTGGGGGCTGGGTACATTGTCCAGCTTTGCGGAACCTCCGGCCTGGCTCCATGGGACCACATGGAAATCGTTATTATAAAGGACATGGGAATAGTAAAGGATTTCAAAAGCGTACTTTAAAAAAATCGATACATTTTCATACCGACAAATGCTTTTACTTGCGCATAGACACGAAAAAATAAATAACATTAGTAAAAAAAATTGCAAGCAGATGTGCTATATTTGTATGAAATAAATATTTAAAACATGGATGTTTTATTAGTTATGTACGATATCTCAAAATTTATATTTGGTTTGTATTGATTTAATTTTGTTTTTAATCACTAAATTATTTTAAATACTAAATTAATGTATTAATTATAAATATATACATATAAAATCAATTTTGTCGAAAAATATTGTTTTAGCGTCACCGGGATACGAACCTGGATCTTCATTTCCAATCCGGGGAAGTGCACTACCTTTGTGCTATAACGCCAGTATTTTTCTTGACAAATTTTCGAAACTATGTTACATTTTTCAAATTAATACACCTGTCGTTCCATTATTTGAAAGCCATCTACATTATTTTTACAGAATCTCAAATACCTTTGAGTAAACCGATTTGCATCCCGGTGACGCTAAAACAATATTTTTCGACAAAATTGATTTTATATGTATATATTTATAATTAATACATTAATTTAGTATTTAAAATATCACAGACCGTCTGTTCTGAATAATTACAACTTCACAATAAGAATGTGTTTTCCTTAATACTAAATTATTTATTTTAATCCACTAACCGATTTCGGAAAATACAATTTCTTTCATCAGAACGTCAAATTAACTAACTAAAAAAACCTAATAATTTTATAACATTAACTCAATTTCCATACCTTTCATCAAAGTAATAATTTAAGTTAGGTACAAGAAATATTTTTGAATAATAACTATTTTTAATCAAAATAAAATATATTAATTAATTAGAAAGTTATACATACAAAATTAATTTATCGAAAAAATATTGTTCTGTAAAAAATTTCGAACCTGGATCTCTTTCTATACGGGAAAATACATTAACTGATTATGATACACTAACACAGTTAGTTGATAACAAATTTAAAATAATGGAACGACGGATGTATCAATTTAAAAGTACGATATATAAGTTCGAAAATTTATAGTTAAATTACTGTGTTGGTGTAGCATAATTGTTTAATGCATATTACAGGATAAGAAGAGATCTTTGTTTGAATCCCGGTAGCAACAATCATATTTTTTCAATAAATAGGTTTTATATGTATATCTATTTAATTAATACATTTAATTTGTATTTAAAATATCGCAGATGTTCTGTAAACAATTTCACAATTAGAGTGTGTTCTCCCTAAAAATCACTATTATAATTAATTTTTGTAATATTATATATATATATATACGGTTTTAGTTAGTTAATTTGACATCCTGACTAAGAAAATGATATTTTTCGAAACCGGTTGATGTATTAAAATATCTAATTAAGCGACTAAAAATAAAGTTAAAAATCTATATAAAAATTAACACAATCCACAAAATTCAATTTATAAATATTTATAATATTTTGCAATTTATAAATATTTTGCATTTAAATAGATTTGTCTATTATATTATTAAGAACTACAGTACACTAGCCGCATGTATAATGTTACAATATAAATATAGCAGGTACATATAATACTGCATTTTTTTTATACAGCATGTTCTTTTATAAATATAATTTATTTAAATTAATTAATGCACTTCAATTATTATTCCTATATTTAATTTTACTGTGTTGTATTTATATTTTTTTTATTTTGCACAAGTTGCATTTGTTTATATTAATTATTTGTAAAAGCTCGTGAGGGCGTATATATAAGTGAATTATATTATGGAAGTATAGTTATGCGACGCTAATGATATTCGTATTCGGATATTTCAATATTTACCTTGGCTACAGCACTGTATGACGACACAGCAGTGTACGACACACTGCCGAGTAGAAGATTGCACCTTCGCACTGGTACGTTCCGCGCGGCCCTTTTCACTATTTTTCGGCCGAGCTCCAGCCGAAAAATAGTTTTCACATTATCTCTTCACTTCGTTCGGAAATTGCATTCGAGTATATCATTAACGTATATTGTATCGTAATCTGCATTAAATAAATATAGTGATCTCAAATAAGTACTTTCTTTTTTCACGCCACTGTCTCAATTCATTTTTTTCCTCACTGTAGCCAAGGTGTATATCGAAATACCCGAACATGCATGATGGTCCGAAATATAGACTCGGACCATCATCATCGTCGCGTATTCTTCTGATCATAACCATGCCTCCATAAAAGTCAATGAAATTCAGGAACATGTTCTAACTCTGGTTTACCGACTATATCTTCACTAAAAATCTATGTATTTTAAGACTATAATGTACTTATTAATAAAATTAAAAAAAAAAAAAAAACTCACGTTGTATGCCGTAAAATAATAAAGTATACTTTTTAACTGCCTAAAAGTCTGTACAATTAACTAAAATAATTTTAAAACAACCTTCTAACTTGCACCAAATAAAAATACATACATTAATCGATCGCTTCTCTCAGTTAACAAAATGGTTCAGTACAAAATAGGTAATAATAAGGATTAAGTACATCGCTTTTTTCGGTGTTAAAATAAATCAACCAGTTTCCTGAAGGAACACCAGCGTGCGGTCCGGCGAGTACGGCAGGTGCCTACTTTGGCCGTACAACCTACCACCCCTTATTGCAGCCGGCAGGCTGTTTTAATTACTCGAACGCCCGTCGCCTTCCGTTACGCCAAAGTTTCAAATAAGGCCACGGGGATGAAAAAATACAGTCTTTATGGAGATTCTACAACGTAGCTTTTATAAGTGAAAAACTTTTTTCTAAAGATGCATTTCTTTCCGAGTATGAGAGTTTATGAAAATATTTTTTTAGAAAATTTCTCAAGTTACATAAACCGTGTCATTTGACTCAGGTATATGGAGCAATAGTATACAATGATATATTAAGGATAAGGGAGGAATCAAGTAAATCCCATTCTTGACTGTTTAAAAAGATTGTGGTATACTGGGGTATTTATTTATTTAATATATTTGTACGATACGATGTATTACTGACAAAAATATACAAAAAGTAATAATATATGTCTAAACACGAGGGTGGGGAAATAAAGGATGCAGTAAAGGTGAAAGGAACTCAGAATAGAAACAGGAATAGGAGACAAGGGGCGGCTTAAGGATCACTCAGAACCAGAAAACACAACCCATCTGTGAAATGGTCCTTTCGTTATCTGGATCTTCTTCCACTGGATCCACAGGTCTTCTGGCTGTAAGACACGTACTCCGCTGTTCAGCACGAAGCTCTTTTGAATATATACTTCGGTGATAGCGCGAACTGTCACCAAGCACCATACACAATAGCAAGATGAAAGCACTAATCGGTTCGCACGGTAGCGAGAAACCGATTATATACAAACAGTATCAGCCCCACAAGCAGCAGGATGATACTTCACAAGCCAACAATTCGTTTCCATCGAACCATCGATCTACGTATGTCATATTTACACGCGCACCCACGGTGACCGGAAATCCATCACTAAGTTATAAAGGTCGAACAATATCCTTATCCCAAAAATAAAATAGAAAGATAAGAAAAATTAAAATATAGTAAATGCCATACATTATAATAAAAGAATTATGAAAGAATGACAATGTGCGACCGTTTAATGATCTCAAATGATCTCTTCTGATCTGCCAATTATAAATAAATATGTTTTTGTATTTCAGTCATGTTATATACATCCTAAAAATCCACGTACTCTTTATCCAAGTTTTGAAGAATTTTGTGCAATTCTTGTTTTTCTCGCAGGTACACGAAACTTGATTAAAATAAATCGGGGCTATCAATTTTATGATGCAAAATTTTAAATAGATATACTAGATCAAAAATAATTATTCTTTCACTCGGCTTTAGCTCAAGTTCGTCAAACATAAGAGAATATCATAATTAAATAGCTCTCGTGGTGTGTGCAGTTTATAATTGACAAATCTCAGCAATATATTTTGTACGCTTAATTGTGTGAGAATACGAATTATATAAAGATGATCATACAGTTGAGATATACTCAATATGACTATTGATCCAAATACCATTGCCATATTATTACTTTATTTTGACAAGCACAAAGCGTGAAACTTTTTTGCTGTGTTATGGATGATTAAGCGTGTTATTTTTTACCATAAAATCAATAGATTCCTTTTTATAATACCACTGAATAATGGAAAATCTTAAACATTTTAGAGAATTAACATTTTATAAATGTCGTAGACACTAAAGATTTTCTTCTTCTTTTTTTACACTAAAGGTTATGGTTGATGTGACGAGGGAAGAGTGTTTAATCATAAGTATAGAAATTGTTAATAAGTAGTTTTTAAATTCATTCTTGGTTCTTTAGCAATTCACGTTCAACTTTTAGACTATTTAGTAATAATTGGTGAGCAATAAACAAGGTATTATTCATCAAGATATTATAGATGTCTCACAAAGTTGAAGCTATACGGCTTACAACCTGTCATCGGCTGGCTTAAGTGATCACTTTACGCAATGTAACGTTCACCAATTTTACCCGACTACCACACCTATCAAATTATTGGAAGTTGTATATATGTTATCATGTAGAAACCTTTCAATTATTTATTATCAACTACGCTGTCGCCATCTATGGTTTGTAATTTTATATTCTTTATCATGTAACAGTGTAGATGTCTCTGAAACTGAGATTCTTTTCGAGCGAAGTATGGGGCTATATTCTTTATGTGTATACATATATTAAATTCATCCGAATTATTAATATACGTACTAGAATACGTCTGAAAAGTTAGTAAATTTCAATTTTTTAAACTTTTTATTTAGACTAGTATATTTCACAATATTTTGAGCATGTTCAAAACTTTATAGGAACCAATTACTGAGATTTATCCCCTGAGGGATTGTTATCAAGATATTATAAATGTCTATAATATAGATATCTATAATATCTTGATGACAATTCCTCAGAGGATAAATTTCAGTGATTGGTTCCTACAAAGACTTGGACAAACTCAAAATAAGGTATTATTTATATTTGTGTCCATTATGAAAGTGGTCTAAGTCAACAAATTGAAAAAAATTAGTTGGTCAATTATTTCACTTCGCATTGTTTTAAATAAATATAATTTGAGGCTAATTGTAACAATTTTGAATATTTGTATTGTTGCGACGTTCAACGGTATTCTGATAAAAGAATAAGTTATTTCAACCTAAAATGTTCCATTTCTTTATAATCTACATGTAAATTTTGTAGACTAAATAAATTTTTAAATATATAGTGTTATGTAATATAAAAATATTTTTTAATCAATTCAAACGCAAACTTTTAAATCCCTCGAAACGAAAGAAACGTGACTTGAACAACTTTCATAATAATAAGCAAATTTGTTGAATATTCTAAAGTAAATTAATTAATTCTCGATAAATCTTAATAACAGTATAGAATTTTCACAAAAACTTTAACACTTTACATAATTTTGGCAGATATCTACCAATAACAAATTATGTACTAAATTTGTTACACGCTGTATAACATGGTTTATTAAAGTAAGTGGCTACCTAAATCTTGATTTATTCTAGTCTCTGTTACCAACGCGGTTACCTCAAACGAGTTATGGTTTGTTTTTAGTATACCGCAAGTAGTTTATCCTACAAATGTTTTCAGACTATAATGTCGCACTAAAATTTTGATTCGCTGATTCGGCGATTTGTAAATTGGTAAGGCTTTTAAAGCTATAACAAGTACAAATAATTTATTGTGGGTGCGATTTTTTCAGAGTTATTTTATCAACAGGATTCGAAGAAATCTACAATTCTGTTCCTTTTTCAACTGGGTAAAATAATTAATTCAAGTTATTACAAAATTTCTAAATTTAGAAATAACAAACGGTGATCTACTAGGATCTAAAAATTAAAATACTATATATGTACCATGACCTTAAATTAGATCCTTAAATTAACTTTTTATATGATTAATATGACACAGCATAGACATAATATAAGATAAGAGGTAACTTAATTACGCAATATGATTTTAACATTAAATCTGTTTATCATTATCACTATTAAACAAATGTTCTTCGATGAAAAATCATAGAATTTTAGATGAATTAATTATTTATTTAAGTATGTATACTGTATATATATATATATATATATATAGTAAAAGTTACTAAACAAATAAAATTAAACACTAGTAAAATACCTAAAACAAATAATCATAGTATATAATAAAATATTCACAAAGTTATATAATTTACATAATGTTAATATTAAAAAAATATAACCTACTAAAATAAATTCATTAAGAGGTGGTTAAAATTAAAAACAGAAAAAAATATTTAAAAACAAACGGAAAAAATTAACATAATTAATAAATAGCGTATTTATACCATGAAAAGCAAAAAAAAAATTACAGTAGAAATTTTTAATTCACATACATACGCTTTTAGTGTTGTACAAAGGGTCGAAAATGGAATGTGGTAACTATAGGGTTATTAGTCTTCTGAGCTCTGTTGGTAAACTGTATGGAAGAATTTTAATAGAAGTAGCAAGAATGGTGACGAAAGAAAAAGTATGGGACGGGCAAGGGGCATTTGTGGGTGGAAGAGGTTACATGGATCAGATCTTTTCTCTACAAGTGATAACCGAAAAGTTTTTGGCGAAAAACCAAAAACTTTTTTGTGCCTTCGTAGATATACAGAAGGCATATGATAGAGTTATCAGAAAAATTATGGAATGTACTCTCTGATTACGGGGTGAATAGTAAACTTATACACGCAATCGCATCCCTATACGAAGGAAGTTCTGCGTGTGTAAGAATCAATGAAGCACTCACACCATGGATTGACATTACAAATGGTAAAGCTGGGTTGTATAATGTCTCCATGGCTGTTCAACTTGTATATGGATAAATGTGTTAAAGAACTGGAATGTATGAATGTGGAGCAAAAATGAGCAATTTGATTGTATGCTGTTTATTGTACGTCGATGATGCAGTACTAATGGCGAATAATGAACAAGAACTACAGATCTGGTGAGTAGAATGTACGATGTATGCAAGGAAAGCGACCTCATGATGAATGTTAACAAGTCGAAAGTGATGGTATTCGAAAAGGAAGAAAGCAAGATACCGTCCTAAATACTTGTAGGTAATGAAGGTTTGGAACAGGTTTGTATATTTGGGAAGTATGTTTGATGGAAACGGAAAGGCTGAGAATGAAATCGAAAGGAGGGTAACTGCAGGAAAAAAAGTGAACGGCGCTTTGAATGGAATTATATCTAACGGGAATTTGTTAACCGAAGCAAGACTAGCGGTGCACAATGGAATCCTGGTACCGACACTGATGTATGGAAGTAAGGCCTGGAGATGGCAGAAAAGAAACGAAAGTAGACTGAATACAGTGGAAATGAGTTCACTTAGGCGTATTTGTGGCAAATCTATTTATGACAGAGTAAAGAATGAAGAAATTAGGGAAGAATGGAAAACTAATGTTAGTATAGTGAATAAGATTAAGAAAGGATTACTTAGGTGGTTTGGTCATATGGAACGGAGGAATGAGGAGAGAATGGTAAGAAAGATATATGACGCAAGTGTTGATGGCACCAGAAATACAGGACGTCCGCGGAAGACTTGGCATGTCCAGGTAAATTAGTTAATGGAGGATGGTTCTGTTAAAAGCCTCAACAATCGGCTAGCTTGTATGAGAGGATGTATAAATGTGGATGAGGCGAGAATTGTGTGTCAGGACAGAAGAGTGTGGCGCTCTATCCTATCTGCCTACCCCCACGGGGAAACGGCGTGATGGTAAGTAAGTATGTAAATAGTGTTTTTTGGGGGGAGGGTGGTGGATATGATACAAAATTAAGAATTGCAGGAATATTATTTGACTTTTCAGATGTATTTATAAAATATTGCTAAACTATATATTCTTTGCAGCAGGCGAGTACCGTAAATCTGGACAAAAGGCGCGTTCCTTGGCACACATCCAAATGCTTTTCGAGTATACTGCAGTACAGTACTATCTCTACTATTAAACTCTCAACTTTAGGTAGCAATTTCGAACTCACCAGGCAAATCAAACTAAAATAGAAATTATTGATGCTAATGTTATTTATTTATTTATTTATTAATCTGTTATAATTACGATGATACAATACAATGCAGAGAAGAGGATTATATATTAATAATGAACGCTAATAACTAGCTTATAATAAAATAAAATGCAATATTTTTATGACAACGATATAAAAATATTATGAATTTCGGGATATATGTTCATCTTTACAGTATCTTTTGATAGCATTCATTATTTATTTGTTATCATTAATATTATATAATAGTATTGTAGCTGAATTTTTCTTTCAAAATGTATCATATTTACAAATTACCGTTTTTCGTAAATAAAAGTTTTTAATATGTCATTTACATAATTTTCATATAGCTCCAATTAATGCAATAAAATATTATTTTATATTATTTACTTTGTTTTATTAACCGGTTTTGAAAAATATCATTTTCGTTTTCAAGATGTCAATAACTAATCAAAAACATACGTTATTGTTTCTTTAACAGTATCTATTTAAAAAAAAAACAATCATTATTTATAAAATTAATTTGGTATCTAACTTAAATTGTTACTTGATCACTAGAATAAGTTTGTATCATCAAGTAACAATTTAATTTAGTTACTTAATTTATCTTTTAAATAATTATTGTTTTTTTAAAAATAGATTCTGTTAAAGAAACAATAACATATGTTTTTGATTATACTAAATTACTACAAATTTTTAAGAAAAAATATAATAAGAATTTCTTAAAAATTATTCTACTAATTTTGTATCAAGTAACAATTTATGTTAGGTACTATAATACGAGTAGTAATGGATTTTAACAAGAAAGTTAATTTTGCCAATCTTAAAAAAAAAATTAATAAAATATAACCGAAATATTCGATATTTTCTATAGTTATGGTAAGAAAGATATATAACTCAAGTATTGATGTGCACCAGAAATCGAAAACATCCGCGGAAGACTTGGCATGATCAGGGTAACTAGATACTGGAGGATGGTTCTGTTAGAAGCCTCAACAATCGGCGAGCTTGTATGAGAAGATGTATTAATGTGGATGAGGCGAGAATGTGTATCAGGACAGAAGAGTGTGGCGCTCTATCCTCTCTGCCTGCCCCCGTGTAGAAACGGCGTGAAACAGTCGAGTGTCTGCATCTACCATGGCGACCAGCACAGTGCTCGTCATCTAGTAATATATTCCCCAGAGCTTGCTACTTGCTAGAACTTGCTAAAGCACATATGTACTCGTTAGAACTTTTATCATACACTTTCACCATACACTAAATAAATAGTTTTAGTCGCGGCAGTCGTGTTGCTTATCGCAAAATATAATATCGCAAATGAATTTTCTTTCAGATATTACAAGAACCTTTAAACAATTAGTAATTAAACCAAAATCCCTTCTCAGAATCATCTACAGAAAACCATATACGTTTCCCTCTGTCTCACTGATTGACGAATGTCAGCTTTCGATAATTCAGAAAAGGCAGATTTTTATTATTTGCATTTCAACAAAGAGCTTCATCAATATCCATCTCATAATTGTGCTACGTGAGTAAAAAAGAATAGATTCACCGTGAAGCCTAAAATGAAAACAAGCTTTGGTCAATCCTTCCATATGTTTCTGGCCCCCAAAGCCTGTAACATTTTACCGAGCAGTATGAAACAATCCTCGATGGACAAACTCAAATACCATCTCAGGAGCTGGTTATTGGGTGTTGGCAGAAAGAAAGCTGAGCAAAAATTTATGGAAATAATCACATGAACAGAACATCATTTCTTTATACTCATTTTTCTGTTTTGCATAGTGTTTCAATCATGGGATAGTGAGAGTATTTTACTTATTTATTATCTTATTAGAATTCTTTATAATCTTGTTTACTTCATTCCTAATATTTTTGGCTGGTTTTCATATTTGTATGATAGACAACGGATGAACTTGTCTCCTTTGGTACAGACTTCGGCCTAGTTAAGGAGACAGTGAACATCTCTTACATTATGAAGCTTGTTTGCCTTTTTTGTATATTTATAATGTATAATATGTACGTATATTAAGAACATGAACAGAATATTAGTTAATTTTTTTTTGGGGTTGTTATACGATTGAGGTTATAAGGAAACTTTATAAATCAGATGGGATTTGTCTTTTTCAAAAACAATAACAAAAAATAGGTTTCAAGATAAGGACAACAGATTGTGAAAATATCTCTAAATAATTATTAAAATATCAATAACTTAAAACATTATTATTGCGTTAGATTTGCTACAGAATTTGATATTTTCAAATAAACATACGTAAAATGTTCATGTCTAGTATAAACCGATATTCCAAATTAATACAGTGGAAAGCTTCCATCTAGGCAGGCATTGTTCCCCTGGAAATGGAAGAGCCATGAAAGCCTTTGGAGAAAGTAAAGGTCTGAACCCGCTTGAAATGAAATGATGAATCACTGTACAACACGCGCAGACCTGCCGAGAGGTAAACAATTCCCCGGTAACTCATTTATCATCGTTTACTTTTTATATTGAAGGTGTTTGATTGTGTTAATGACATTCTCTCTTCTTTTCTTAAGGGATTTATCTTTTTTGGCCCACATAACCTACAGAAATTACTATTTTTGTTAATATAATTACTTAAAACAAATTAAGATATATCACTCAGAGATACGCAAAAAATAAAATCGATCAATCTAAATATATATTCAACACTGAGATTCAACTACGAAAATTTGTATTGTCGTTAGAGGTTTTAGCATATTAAACTAATTTATAATGACCTATAAAGAAATCGCCAAATTTCATTTACATACGTTCTGATAAATGAGGCATCCATTTTTTACACATCAGAAGTGACAATATATATTTCTTAAAAACCCTTGAATATAACCTACTAGGTGGCGCCAAATTGTAACTTCAGAACCAATATGTGATTTCATTTAAAATTAATATAATTTTCAAAAAAATCTAATTTACATTTTACCATGAAGCTTTACACTATAAGAAATTAAAATAGGTTTTTGTGTTGTCATTGAAAATATACGAACCAACCTTTACTATTTCAATATACAGGTGTAACAGACCTAGTCCACAATATTTTATGGGTTGATACCTGAATAAATTACGACTCTATAATGTTCAAGGAATATGTGCAATTTCTGCACCGATACAGAAAATATGCATGTTTGAAATTTTTACAATATCGTGTTATGTTTTAAGTCTACGTAAATACTTCGAAATAAAAAATTTGTATAGTTTATCCATTATTAATCTATATCTTTGCTTCAAGCCCTAAATAATTTAACAACAAATAGTCTGGTCGCTCAAATTTCGGTGACTTTCAATTTTTTGTATTCAATATTTTGAGTAGCTTGTTGGTGTAGTGGTCAAAACGTTGGCCTAGTGATCTAGTGGTCGGGGGTTCGCGCCTCGTTCCAGGACACCAGCAAGTTAGTCCTATTTTCATAGCACAAGCATTTAGCTTAGTTTGAAAACAGTAAGAATATTGATGTGACATGTATTCCGTGTACGCATCTCTATTAAAAAAAAAAAAATATGTATATATATATATATATATATATATATATACATTTTTTTTTTTCAAAATATATATATATATAATTTGGAATTAATAAACTATTTCAATTAATTGAAATAGTTGCATAATTACGATTCTAAAAATTCTTTTATCTCTTACATGGTTGAGATTAGTCACATATTCTTTGAACATTTTAGTATTGGAATTTAGTCAAGTATAATATACAAATGATTTTAAAAACGAATATAAATAAAAACCATGTTACGATAAATAGTTTTGCACGTCATGGAAACATCACGGTTGATAGTATTAAATTGGTATGAATGTATACGCGAGGTTTTCTATAACATACGAATAGTCCAGTGGAGAAATCACTATTTAAAAAAGTAATGTAGAAGGAGAGTGGGAGACCCTGACTGCACTGGGAAGATGGCGTAAAGAATTATGATTAGGACGCAGTCGAACTGCTACAGATTTCAAACTGGGAAATAGTCGCAAAGAACCGGAACATATGATGGCGAAAGATTCAGGAGACTGAGGGTCAAAATAGGCTGCGGGCCATTAAACCTTTCCTCTCCGATGATGTAAACTGAATTGGCATTGCATCTACTTATGTGAACATCTCTGTAAATATATAAAATACAGAGTTCATATTTTAAGTATACCACTGTAATACATTTATGTATTGGATAAAATACTTACAATATGTGAGTATTTACCAAACGCAATAATAAAAAATGTTTTCTCAAAGAACCTGACGTGAGTCTGTCAATACGTATTTGTGTACGTGCAGATAGGTGTGGAAGGCGTAGTGCGTGGGGCGCGGGGTGCCGGTTACCGATCGTCACTTTAATGGCTGAGCGTGCGCTGGCCGAGTTAACGTGTCTCGTGGGTTTTTCGTGATAAATAATGTTTACAACTATCATTTAAATGATTAATATAAGTAATAAATGTAAAATATTAATATTTATCCTACTTAACAATCGCTAAAGTTTTCATGTACACCGAGTTTACAGCGCCAAAACGCGCGATCTTATTTTAACACCGTAAAGAAAAGGTTAAAGAAGAATAATATTGATTTATTAATAAATAAATAAATACCTATGATAAGTCACCTTTCTAAATGAAAAACTTAAGAGGAAATAAAAATGAGAGTCAAATAAAGTTGGAATGCGCATAGAGAATAAAATAAGGATTGTTGATGCCTGGAACGTTGGGGTCCCAATTTGGTGAATGCGGTAGTTATTTAAATTATGGTCACTGCTCGTTGATTGGCTTTGACACAGCTAAATTCATAATTTAGATTTAACAAAAATAACTCCAATTCACAGAAGGTATTCAATGAATACAAGCATCTTGGCTGTCAAATGAATAGAAAATCTTACCTCGGTTCTGCTTTGACATTCATTGTACTAAAATTGAATTAGCGAGTTTACAAATTTAGATTGATTTGTCACAATACCAAATCTATAATTAACAATACTTTATATAAGAGAGTTCTCAAAATAAGCAGCTGTAGTGGCCAGACGTACGAGAGAAAACGGCAGCCGTTATCGGATGCCAGTCGGCCTGAGCTATCTTCCCACTATGCGGCGTTCTTCCGTCCATCTGATCCGGACCACATGTTCACCGCTCGGCTCACAGGTGACGTTTCCTAACCGCCATAATGGTATTTAAAAACAACATGGCACTATTTTTTACATAATAATTCTTATTTTAGTGCATCATTTTAATCTTTATACATGCTACTTAGAGTCTGAACATCAAGAAGCTCTTAATAATATGGGAAAAGGAATTTCTGATACTAAAAAGAGACGAGTCATATAGAAAAATGCATAGATAATCAAAAAACAATGAATATTCTCAAACTGTATCCAGAAACTAGGCGATATGGGGAGGTTTCTATCCTGCAGTTGATTAACAATGACCAAGAATGGGGATGATTGATTTCCCATTATTTCGAATCTTTATTTATCAAAAATCTCAATTAACTTTAATATCTTATACCTTACTCGATATACATTTCGTACGCCTAATAAATATACATATATTACCACAGTCAATATTTGCATAGCGAGTGAGAAAACTGCAAAGTTGTTTCCGCTCGCTACGAAGTACTTGAAAGGGTGGTACGTATCGTTACACTACGATGCCTGCATCCTGAAATGTAGACGTAAATATTCTTTAATAGAATTTTTCAACATTTACAAAATTTTCTCTATTAATTTAACTGAGAGAATATTAGTTCTGCTACGCCTTTTGTAAATGGAACCTTATATATATTTTAAAATTAAAATAATATTTGGAAACTGAAACATATAACACACATACATATACATAATATTTAAATTTATTCATAATATTTAAATTTAACAATAAATTGTGTTCAAATTAAATTGTAATTTTGTTTTACTATATTTATAGTTACACTTTTATCGGAAACGGGACGTTTGGCCTAATTAACCAAAGCGAGCTTAAAATTAACCATCGAATATTTTTCTTTAAATATACATTACATATTAATAAGTAGGTAGGTACATACAATTTAATTCTGCAAGAATTCATCATGTGTACTATTTTTTGTTTTTGTAAGTCATCTGTCACTGTCATCAAAATTGCATCAGGAAAGTTTTTGCACTAATTATTTATATGTACATTATATATTTAAAAATACATATGATTTTTTTTCACTACATTTGAAAAAATAATTATTTTCGTATATGTAGTAGCTTTATTAATATCCTTAGTTGCACTGTTACTGTTTAAGAATTAAAGATAATTGATATATATATATTTATTTTAATGGTACTAGGTACGTATCCTATACACATTTTAATAAATGTTTCATGTTTTCTGAAAAATTAATCTTGTTAAATATCTCAGCTAAGTTATACAACCCTATCCGCCATATTTTTTTTAACACGGAGGCTGTTCAAAAACTTTAAAAATTCCCAACTCCGTTAATATTGAACTTGGAGAAAAAATAAAAAAACACAATTTCTCATAAATACAAAATGTACTTTATTTTTGTGTCCAGTTGTGGAAAGATTTTTTTTATGTAAAACCATTCGTATAGCAAAGATGTGGCCGGGCGCTCGATGAATTAACAAAAGTCGAACTCTCGAGAACGTCTCGAAAAACGTAAACCATTTTAGTTCTGAACCTTTCATTTTTCTTTGGAGATTACAAAGCTCTTCGCTAGAGCATTTTTCCCCGTTTGAATAAATAATAGGCCAGATAACCGTGCCGCTGTGGCAGTGTCACACGGAGACGTACATATTATATTATTTGACTAAAGGGCCCGTCCCTCCGTAATACTTGGGCTGGGAATTCGACTTGTTGAATTACCTTACACATGTGGCTAAATAAAACCCTGTTAGCAAAAGGTTTGTGCTATAAAAAAATGTAACGGATTTCGTATGTGCGCACTATGTAGCTAATGCGATGAATAATCTACACGTAGATTCTACATTTTTATTATTTTGTGTAGGAAAAAATTATTTCTATAAAAAATTTAAAAAAAACATCATATTTTTATTATTTATTATTATTTTAGTATGGAAGTCTTGGGCTTATGACCTGTCATCGGCTGGCTTAAGTGATCACTTTACACAATGTAACGTTCACCTATTTACCCATGCTACCACATCTATCAAATATTTGGAAGATGTATATAAGTTATCATGTTGAAATATTTATATTATTTATTACAAACTATGCTATCGTCATCTATGGATTTTTTGAAAAAAAAAATATAGAAATTTATTATAGTAAATCGTCAAGGGTCCAAATAACACTTTAACATAATCAAAAATAAGTGAAAATTAATTATTTATTCAAAGAGTAAAATTGTACATCTGTTTCTAACTCATCTCTTATGTGCTTACATTAATTACAAAATTTAAATAGTGAAAAAAATTTTTTTTAAAGAAAACAATTTTTTGTTGTGGTGTCGCAATATTAGTTATAAAATTATACAGCGGTACACAATAGAGTCCTGGTACCGACACTGATGTATGGAAGTGAGGCTTGAAGCTAGCAGAAGAGGAACGAAAATAGATTGAATGCGGTGGAAATTAGATCGCTTAGGCGTGTATGCAGCATATCCATTTATGACAGAGTAAAGAATGAAGAAATAAAGAAAGAATGTGAAACTGATCTCAGTATTAAGATTGAGAAAATTGAGTAGTAATTAAGATTGAAAAAAAATTACTTAGGCAGTTTGGTCACGTGGAACGGATGAATGCGGAGAGAATGGTAAGAAAAATATATGACGCAAGTGTTGATGGCACTAGAAATAGAAGACTTGACACGACCAGGTATTCCTAATACTGGAGGATGGTCCTATTTAAAGCCTCAATAATCAGCGAGCTTGTATGAGAAGATGTATGAATTTGGATGAGGCGAGAATTGTGTGTCAGGACAGAAGAGTGTGACGCTCTATCCCCTGTGCCTATGCCTACCCCCGCGGAGAAACGGCTTGATGGTAAGTTAGTTAGTTGAGTAAGTTCCAAATTTGTCGTGAATGTAATCAGTTGATGTAATGGTAACAAGTTTCCCCGGATATGAAAAGGTCCAGGTTCGAATTCCGGTAGTATCCAAATATTATTTTAATTATAGATTTTTTAATAATTTTAAATAATGTCTTAAATTATTATTTTACTATGTTCTATATATATATATATATATATATATATATATATATATATATATATATATATATTTGTATGTCTTTTCGTCTGTAAATATCATATATGAAAGTTATAAAAATATGTACACTTTCCTGTCATTTAATAAGTTTATATTGTTTAGAATGTTATTTTTAATTTAATCTATCGATAAATTCAATTGAAAAACGTCATATCAACTAGATAATACGAAAACAATTGTTTTCATTGATTGAAAATATTTTGAATTTCGCTATACATTTAACTCTTTAAAAAGGCCCAATGTTTAAGAGACATACAAAGTTTACGGTATGAATATCCTTGTATTGTAATAATCGATAATGACGTCGAGGGAAGCTCGCGATGTACCAGCTATGTTTCTATTTGTCCTCGCCTAAACGAAACATTTCGCGTTGGTGTAAATATTAAACGCCTCGCGTAGTCTGCCGAGAGACGCGAAACACACCACGTTAGCAAGTAAACATCTATTTTACTGAAAGGGTAGGCACTACAGAGGAAAATAAACTCAACGATAATGTGGAAAAATACACGGTATCAAAATAATACTGGTTTTTGAGTAAGATTTCAGTTATGTAAGTATTTTATTTTATTAATTTGAACGAGAGAAATGAACGAAAGGTATCGGTTACAAGTTTGAACGAGACAACTGATGATAAAAACCTTTTCCAGTGACCAAAACGTTCAAGGTTTAATTCTACGAATGCTTAAAATTATTTGAATATGGATGAATAAAGTTAGAAGTGATTTGATATTATTCTTTCCACGTTATTAAAAAAAATATATAATTTCGAATATATTATTAATTAATGAAAATATATTTTAAGTTCTTCTGGAAAAAATATAACGAAATAAATATATTTTTAAGGAGTACACATTAATATTGAACATAGGTCTGTGCTTTTTTATCCCGGTGGCAACTAAAATATATTTTCTGTAGACGTTTCTATACAGTTGATTAATTTAATTTGTAATAAATTGAAAATATTCAATTAGAGTATTTTAATCTGAAATAATTTTAGTCGACATTTTAAAGGCGTATTTATTTACGTTCCCTCTTTTCAAATGGATTCAATAAGGGGATAAGATTTTTAATAAAAATAATTACGTAAAATAGAAATGACATTACAGGTTCGTAAATATATTCACAAAAATATGGTTATATTATAATAACCAAGTGATCAAATATAAAAGCGATTTTTATTTTTGTGATGTATATTAATATAGAATCAGATAAATTTAAAACATTCCAAATATTAATATAATGTATTTCGCCAATAACTTTTCAACAAAATGAGTGAACTTTTCACTTTGATGAATACATATTATTCGCCGGAGAAGCGCCCCGCGTATAACCGCATTAGGCGTCAGTCACATTACAGAAGTGCCAATTCGTAATCGAGTGTATATAAAATCTTCTACATGGTAAATTTTGAGCTTTTAGTCAGCTCCAGGCCAGTTATAGCTTCTACAGACACTGAGTACTTCAGGCAGATGTACAGGTTGATGATGCCTTAAATAAAATGAAATGTACATTTAAAATATGTTTAGAAATATTTCAAAGAACATTTTTGCGAGGCTGATACTTTGTACTCATATTAAGTCACGTAAATCACACATATGAGGTGTGATAATTTAATTCTTATATTATACCATTATATACCTGAAAAATAAACGCGTTGAGCTATATATACACTAGTGGCTAAGTCAAGTGAGTAAGCTAAATCATGTATTTTTTTTAAATACAAATTAAATGTATTAATTAGAAAGATATACATATAAAATCATTTTATCGAAAAATATTGTTGTTGCTACCAAAATTCAAACCTGGATCTCTTTCTATCCAAAGAACGTGCATTATTCGATTATGCTGTACCAACACCGTTCATTGACGACAAATTTTCGAACCTATATGTTACACTTTTCAAATTGATACACTTATCGTTCCATTATTTGAAAGCCTTTATATTTATAGAAACTCAAATACCTTTGAGTAATCCGAGAGAAGACACGAGACTTAATAATTCATTTTTGTTTAATTTTGGACACATTGATTCAACTTATATATTATTAAGGAGAACACATTATTACTGTGAAGTTGTAATTATTCAGACCATAGGTCTATGAAATTTTTTCAATGCAATTTAAATGTATTAATTAGAAAGATATACATATAAAATCAATTTTATCGAAAAATATTATTATTACTGCAAATTCGAACCTGGATCTCCGCCTATCTGGAGAACGTGCATTAACTGATTGTTGTACCAACACCGTTCATTGACGACAAATTTTCTAACTTATTTGTTATGCTTTTTAAATTGATACATCTATCATTTCATTATTTGAAAGCCATATTTTTTATATTTTTTTTACGTTCCCCGGATAAGAAAAGATTCGGATTCGAATCCCGGTAACAACAACAATATTTTTCCATAAAATTTATTTTATATGTAGGTATATCTTTCTAATTAATACATTTAAATTGAATTTAAAAATTATAACTGACGTATTTTATGAATAATTACAACTTTACAATAATAATGTATTCTTTCTCCTTAATAAAAATTAATCTTATTCTCCATAGGTAATATTCTTTTTGATATTTTTACAATACTTAGCATAAAATCAAAGCAATTTAAATACCTTTAAAGTACTTAAATAATGTATTATAATTAATGAATACACATAATAGAACGAAAATAAGTTTTGAAACACATATACACAAAACAATATCAAAATTTTTCGTAAGCTATTCAATTACATTTTTACGTGAAAAATAGAGCACTCTGTAATATGGACTTGCTAACGTCATAATTGAATGTTCACTTAGAGTTCCCTCTAAAGGTGTTGGATTATAAAGGCGGGCGATGGAAATATTGAATGAGAGATGTAAAATGGAAAGAAATTACTCAATTTGAATTTAGAAAAATAATCTTTGAATATGAATGATGGATATTAAAAGAACATCGGTGGGATGGGAAAATAAACGTTATTATCTGAAATTCACCTTTTTTTGCTAAAATTCACGTGAAAAATATGGAAAAAAGAATTTTGCCAAATGAATTTTAGGTTATGTACGTTTTGTGTTTTTCGTAATAATTTTATTTTACGTTATGTATATATATTTATAAGAACTATAATAGTTATTTATTAAGTCATTCAATTTGCATTATTATAATCCTTTATAAATAGAAAAATGAAGAATAACGTTTGATGTTTTGATATTTTGATTTAATTAAATATTGATGTTCCGTTTATCTATTGGGTGAATTAGAATATCTTCTGAAGTAGTTAAAAAAATAAATGTTTGTAATTGAATGCCTTTCATTTGTCTGTTGTAGGTAACTGTGGTTCTAGGTGACATTTGTGTGCACGTGTTAAATCAAATCTCAATCAGTGATATTTGAGTTTATTTCCAGATTAAAACGTCTAAAAGGGTTCACGTTACTGAGGAAACTCAACTAAATCTCTGATATTGTTTACATGACACATTTGTGGACATGGGTTATAACTAAAAATCCGAAGAAACTTCAATGTCTACCACAAAAGATGGCAGATTCTTGCAAAATCTTCTTATTTTTCTTAAATGATTCAGATTCGTTACGAGGAAGGCTGTGGCTTATCGGTTATGAGTTCGCGCGTGGCTGAGGAGTTCAATCCTTAAATCGCATCCGCTGGGCAGGGGTATTCTGAGGGACGGATCTTCCTTATTTTACTTTCTCTATTTTTATTTATTTTTATTATTTGGTTATTGCGGCAGCCCTTTCTAGTTTGCATATTTTCTCGGCGCAGTGTATTTGTTGACATTATTGCACTCCATCATGGGCCGCGGTTTCCCAGTGATCAGGGTCTTTGCCATATCTGGTCAAATTAGCCATCAGAGTGTCTTTGAATCATTTTCTCGGCCCACCCTGTCTTCTTTTGCCATGAGTTAAGCCATGTATCATTTATACGCATTGACCTGCCTACCGTGGTTGGTGCTTCAGGATCATAGTTTCAACACTAATAATATTTGCCTCTCTCAGTACACTAGTTTACTATGTGATCTTCTCATTATATGCTCAAAATCTTCCTCAAGAATCTGTTGTATTTCTTTAGCGATTTTAGGTTGCGGCTATATATATACCCATGATTTTCACCCGTATAGTGGTATGAGCAATACTACGTGACGATAGACTTGCTAAACACACGTAATGGTAGTTTACCATATGCGCGGCTTGCATTTCATATTCTGTTCTCGGTTTTTACGTCTATGTTAGCCTTTTGAGATATTTAGGGGTAGTATTCTACTCTCTCGAAGGGGTAAATCATCAAAATAATACTTTTGTGAGTTTTTGCTAGATTGCACATGAATATCATCGCAAATAGGATTGCATATTCACAGCTCTTAGTAGGTTAGATTAATTATTCTCTTCCTGTTTATCAACCCATTTGCTCTAAAAATCAATTTCCTGATTAACATTATTACCATGTCCATAAATGAAATCGTTGAAATATGTAATCACGAAAATAACGTTCATATAGGTCACAATACTGCTGTTCAGCGAGTTCACAAGTTTGGAGAAAGCTTTCCGTTCATGAAAAGTATTACCTAGTAAAGAAAGTACTCGAACGGTCCAAGTTACAAGTTTACCTAGTTAAAGTTCGAAGCACAGCTAAAATCGGTGTTCTTCGTGTGCAGTTTTGCTATATAAGTGATTTAAATTGATGAACGGGGGGTATGGAAGTTCGTAGGGCAACACTATAGGTGCCTAACTTAGTTTTACCAATTTGTGTTTCTGGCATGTTAAGGGAAAGGGGTTGACGCAGGCCTTTCTGAGAATTATGTTATTAGACATTTTGACAGAGATGGAGTAATATTTTAGTTCTATTGTATTAATGTGTGGAGTAAATCAGAAGGTACCATAAAATTAAACTAATATATAAAATGATAATATTCTAAAGCATAATCTTTTATTATAATACATTACTTTGGAAACTGTGGTAACAGAAGTATATTATTAAGGAGAACACATTCTTATTGTGAAGTTATAATTATTCAGAACATAAATCTGTGATGTTTTAATGTGGCTTTTAAATAATGGAACGATAAATGTATTTATTAGAAAAAGTGTAACATATAGGTTCGAAAATTTGTCGTCAAAAAATACTGGCACTGTAGTATAGTTGGTAATGCACCTTTCCCAGATTGGAAAAGAAATCCAGGTTCTCGAATCCCGGTAGCGCAATTGCAATATTTTTCGATAAAATTGATTTTATATGTATATCTTTATAATTATTATATATTTAATTAGTATTTAGAAGTATATCAATTATCAAGGAAAACGTGTGAAGCTGCAAGAATATAAAAAATTATAATATGTATGCCTGACTTTCCTAAATGAATCCATACTCACAGGTACGATGTAAGTGAACAGCAACAAAGTGATTCAAATAGGTTTTTCTAATATTTTTGCATGCATAAGCTTTCTTAATTTTTCATATTTTTTTAAATATTAGTCATTAAGATATTTTCAAGGAGAACACATTATTATTATGAAGTTGCAGTTTTTCAGAACATATATTTTTCAGAACAGAACAAATACCGGTAATGACAAAAATATTTTTTCAATAAATTAATTTTAACTGTAACGAGTATTAGCCTGTTCCAGAAATATCTGAACGTATAAGAGAAATAACAAATTTTGTGGACATGATAACTCCAAGAGTTCTCATCAGAATTAATAGATTTCGATATAACTTGTATAAAAAATTAGACTTGTGTCAAAATGGTGGCACTTAAAAAAATATAAAATATAATGCTACTAAAAAAATAAATATATTAAATACACTTCTTACAGATTCGAAATCTATCTGTTTCTTGCAGCCAGTGCCAGAAAGGATTTCTATTTTCAAATTAAATTTGTTATATTTTCCTTTAAAGGACTAGTAATATATTACGTGATATGAGAAAAAAAGTGAACGGTAAAATTAGAATATCTACATTGTAAAGAAAGGTCAGATCACGTAACAGTTGTACAATTATCCTCGAATAATTCGACCTTAAGGGTAAATATACTATTGTCAAATACATTAATTATGTAGAACTTCATCGAAGAGCTTCATCACTTTATTTAACTTTATCGTAATTGGCTTGACCTTCTTCGGACAGTCCTTGAAAATTGTTAGTACTCTGAGGGTGCGTCCCATATCTTCTACTTAAAGGTTGTGGAAAGGGGTTTGGGAATGATATATTTGATTTGTAAGATAGAAAATTGTATTTCTTATTATACACATTATTATTACACTTTGTAACATAAGGAAATGTAATAAACTAATGACTACATAGTGGGTTTTTTTTTAATTTTCAGTTTTCGAAATATAATCAATTTTATTCATCACTATTAATGTATAACTTTTATCAGCTTTTGTTAAAATAAGATTTTCTTTATTTAAAACTTCTCAAAAGTGACCAGTTTAGTATTATGACAATGGATCGGACTCAAAAATATCAAATGAATATTAAAAGTGCTTTAAAAAATTCCACAAGTGATATATTTATTGATAATACCGTAATGAATCCTAAGCCTCCAAAACTGTATTCCGTATTAAAGATTCATAAGAGTGATATTCCAATTAGACCTGTGGTTTCATACTGTAGTGCTCCAACTTTTAAATTATGTTCTTTTATTACTAAAACTATAAATAGACTTAATATTTTTAAACCAAAATATACTATAAAAAATTCGTTGCAATTAGTGGATATGTTAAAGGACATGGATCTTCCCAACAATGTTTAACTTGTTTCTTTTGATATTGTTAATTTGTTTACTAATGTACCTATTAATGAAAGTAAAATTTTAATTTCTGATTTACTAAATTCATCTAATTTACCTAAAAATTTGGTAAAAGATCTATTCGTCATTATATCGTTTGTTAAACCTTTGTATGAATCAAAATTATTTTCAATTCAATAATATAATATATAATCAAACAGAGGGCCTTTTTATGAGAGCACCCACAAGTCCACTAGCAGATATTTTTGTAGACAATTTGGAGAGAAAAATTTTTGATTGCGATTCTTCTTTGTTAAAAATGTTTTGTTATGGAAAAGGTATTTGGATGGTGTATTGTGTATTTGGTCGGGTTCACAACGTCAACTAACTACATTTCTAAATTTCATTAATTCATTTAATAATAAAAATACAATTAACATTAAAAATGGAAAATAACTCTACCCTAAATTTTTTGGATCTAACATTGATTAAAAATAATAATGAAATTGAGTTCAAAATTTTTAGAAAACCAACTTTTACAGATACTATCATACACAATGAATCTAATCATCCATTATCACACAAACATTCAGGATTCCACTCCATGATACATCGTTTAGTCAATATTCCTATGTCAACATCCAATTTCAATATTGAATTGAATACAATTAAAAAAATAGCAGTTAATAACGGGTATAATACAGGTTTGATAGATACTATTTTAAAAAATAAATTAAAAGAATATAATAATCAGTTTTTATATTAATCACAGATAAAACATAATGATAATAATGATAATTGGCGAAGGATTTTATACATATATAACTTTTCGAAACAAATATCTAAACACCTACCACGAAACATTAGACCGGCACTTTATACAAATAATAGTATAGGAAATTTACTCATAAATTCTAAAGACAAAGATGATAAATTTAACAATTCTGGCGTCTATAAACTTAGTTGCAAGGATTGTGCAGCATTTTATATTGAAAAAACGGGCAAAAATTTTAATATAAGAGTAAGGGAGCATTTGAGATGTTTGAACAATAGTGAGTTTTCAGAATTTGCTAATCATTTGATAGAAAATAATCATGGTTTTGATAAAAAATTGGGATTGTCAATTTTGCATATAAACGGTGTTGGTCACAAATTAAATAATTTGGAATCATTGGAGATAAATAAAGCATGTAAAAGTAATCAGGAAATTCTAAACAGCCAACTAAATTTAACTACGAGTCCTATTCTAAAAATTTTTCCTAAAAATTATTCGACTAAATTTGTATTGAGCAGCAATTTGAGTTAGGTACTAAATTTATTTTTAAATAATTGTTTTTTTAAAAATAGATTCTGATGAAGAAACAATGCTATATATTTTTGGTTAGTTATGACATCCTGAAGAACAAAATGGTATTTTTCGAAACCGGTAGATGTATTTAAACTCAATTGAAGTGGTTAATAAAACAAAGATAATAAATAAAAAATATGAATTTTAACCACAAAGTTAATATTGCTTATTTTAAAAGTATACTTAAATATTTCGTCAAATTTTATCATTTTTAAATCATTATTTTATAATTCTAAAATTAAAATCATAAGTTGCGAAAGTAATTATGTATTTCAGATATAGCTAGGTGACAGTAATTATGATGTATCATACGTCAAACCAGAAGCCTCTGAAATTTTCGGCAAAATAACAAATGAAGAGTTGAATCGCAAATAAGGGTTGAAGTATCATGTTGGACTTAACTTACCTAGAGCTGTTATGATAAATTCATTGCATTAGATTATTCACATCTAATGGGATTAAAATATTATTTCATAACAGATGATAATGATGTTATATCTATTTGTAAAATTGTGAAAATTAGCAATTAATGTTAATAGTCCATTTTTGGAAGTAGTGCAAACCACCATGTATTTTATATATTTGAAAAAAAAATTATTCTTATAATCAATCCATTTTAGGAATTTATCCAGAAAATAATGCGAAAGATGAATGATCTGCTTTTCATTTTAAAGTTTGATGTACTAGCTATTCATTTAGTCTAGGTAGGTACTAATAATGAAAGGTATATTTTTGTTAATAATTCTATTTCCCTCCCATGTGCGTCACCTATAACAGTAGTGTAGTCGAGCAAAAATATGTTCATTTGATTTATATACCTATTATAAATTAATCGCTCTATGCAGTATAAAAAAGGATTAAAATATTATATACATGTACTATACATACTAGACAATGAAAATGTTTCTAATTTTTTTTTTTTAGCATAAATAGTACACACGAAAAAATAAAGGTAATTAGTTTACTAGACGTGGTCTGTTCTAAAGCAATTACCTGTATAGTTTTTAAAAGTTGTAATTGTTTAGAGGTGAGTAAGTATAATGTTAAGTAAGTTATGTAAAAAAAGTACAATCAGAAGTTATAAAATATTATTGAAAAAAAGTTATAAAAATATTATTGTCTGTAATATACAATAATTGGAGACAAAAATGTGTAGATAGTTAGATTAGCACAAATGACAAATTAGATTCATTTTGCTTTCTACCCATATCAAGCAACCACTTTGTTATTTTTAATCATTTTAGACCCTTTAAGTTCTAATGGAAATTTGTTAAATATTCGCTGAGCATAAAATAAAAAAAATTCGTTGGGCGAATTTGGTATTAAATTTTGGCAATGAAAAGTATCCTAAGGCTTTGCTCATCTTTGAAAAGTTATTGTCTCGTCTTTTTTTAAAAAAAAGCAAACATTATGTATTTCTAACATTTTGATAAGACATAATTATTAAATTAAGTTACATTTAGATCAACGGCTTTCGATACTACCGTATCTTCAAGTTAATTCACGTACGTTTGTCCAATCTAATAACGAAATAATTTTTACAGTCTATGAGTGGATCAAGAAAAAATATTATTCCAATATGGATTCTCTTTTCAAGTTCAACAATAAACAAATTTTTAGTTTCATAACTTTTTTTTCGATAAATTTGTATTATGTAAAAAATAATTATGAATCTGTAAATTTAATGTATAAATTAAATTTAATTCATTGTACACTCGCAAAATTTATCTGGAAAACAGATATAATACTCAGTAGCTTATTGGTCACTGGTTAAAATGCTGGCCTAGTGATCTAGTGGTCTGGGGTTCGCACCTCGTTCCATGACACTACCATTTTAGCCCTATTTTTATAGTACAAGCGTTTAGCTTAATTTGAAAATAGTAAGAATATTGATGTAACATATGAGATGTGTATACATTCCGTATACACATCTCTATTAAATATATATATATATATTACAACTTTGTTATAATCAATATTATTTCTTTAAACAAACTCCTGCAATGTCATTATGCTGTGAAACTATAAATAGTATGAATAATCGCTAGTGGGATTTGATAGCCCCATCGAGATGACGGACAAATAAATAGTAAATATTATATATAAATCTCTGTGTGCAGAGACTTCTTCGTTCAAAATTCATTGCCAACAATTCTTCCATTTCGGCTATAATTTTTTGCAACCACAATTCTTCTGTCACAATTCGTCGTCCGGAAAATTCTTCGCCGTATATATTTAATTAATAATAAGTATGTAAATGATGGTATACTGTAACAATCTACAAAATACTATCAAGAATATGTTTTAAGTAGGTTCAATTCCACGAGTTTATAAAATAACCCACAAAAAAAAAATTCCAATAATCACACCTTTAAAAAAATATTTTTAGATAAATGCAGCCAAGAATTTTCCTAGCGAAGTAATATGGGGTATAAATAATGGGCGAATAATGATTCTAGATTTATAAATTTCATGTAATTTATTATACAAACTTTGTGTACGTTGGTGCACCAATGTCAAATAAGTATATGAATGAAAACATGCATGTAGTATGAAAATATACCAAACTTTGATTCAACTATGTACATAAAATATTACACTATATCCTGTGAATAATGAAGATAAATACGTCATAAAATGTAATAGCTTCCTTCCGATAAAGACATCGTAGTTATTTTAATACGTTTATATCGTTATCAATTAATGTATAGCTAAATAACATCGTGCTAATATTTCAGAGGGAAAAGTGTGATGATGCAAGCGACTATTTCTTTTTTATCATACACTCAATACTGAGCGTCGTGATCCACTGAAATATTTGGAACTTGGTGCATTTGGAACTATTCCGTTCCTCCCGGTATTGAGCCATGTTGATCACAGCGTTTAACTCTTCCCTATCCACGCAGTAACCTAGGTCTACCGAGCCAATTAAATCGTTTTTCTATAAATACGCACAATGTAAAACTTATATTTTACCTAGTCCTAGAAAAATCATTTGCACATAAAAATAACTAGTAGAAAACCAATTATGTAAAGCAAATCATGATAAAAATAATATTTTTTTAATTCAACGCTATATATAATTGATGCGTTGCATGTTATCTGCGTTAAAAATACATGTACCACGTAAAAAAGAACACACATTAATTTAAATAAAGAGAGATAAAAATTAAGATCATGTTAGATGAGTCTTTTAACGAATAGGTCGTAAGAATAACGTTTGAGAATAAAGGGAACGTATTTAATTATTATATTTATTATTTCTTATTATATTTATAGTAACTATGATAATAACTATTTTAAAGTCATTTAAACTTGTAAAAGCATTTTTTTCCCCATTTAAAATGCTTACAAAACACAAATTTCTTGTAGTAACACAAGTTGACAGCATGGCTGCGTAGGATATTTTTAGCATGGTATGGTAAAGGTTAAAGAGGACCCTGTCAACTCTTATTTGGTCAATCCGTCTTGGAGAAGACCATCATTTTGTTCACTTTCTCTTCAATGATCAAAATGTACAATAATACAAATATACAAAAATGCAATGATGCAAACATGCAATGATGCAAACATACAATGAAAGATAGAAATTGAAAACAATTTCAGTACAATTTTAATGATAGATGGTATCCACATCACAAATCGGACACTGTTGTGATACAAGTGACTGTAATGTGATAAAATAAAGGACAAAAAAATAATAGTGATGGTTAAACCGTTAATGTGACTGTGATTGTGTTTGATTGATAACAGATTATTCGTAATTCTTCGATCATCACTTGTACCCTAGAATCTTATTACATACATTATAATTTTTAACATTTTTAACATTATAATTTTTATTATTTTTAAAATTATAATTTTAATTATTTGCCAAACTGCAGAACAGTTTTACGACAAGGATTGCTCTTCACATAGTAATTAAAAAGATTTTATTAACAACATTTTTTTTTTAAATTGAATTAAAACATAGGAAACAAATAATAAAATGAGAATGTGTTTTTTCACTTCATATTTTAGGGTGGTCACTGTGGGAGTTTCTTTATTTTTTATAATGTTTAATAAGTAATAAATAAGTTTAATTCACTTCATTAAATATTCTTGGCACACCATATTCTCTCGTTCTCATCGGCAATATTTGAATATGTCCAAGAGTACACAATTACAGAATTTTCAACTACAAAGGTACTGTTATTAAACAAATAATAGATAAAATACTAATTTAATGTATTAATTATAAATATATACATATAAAAACAATTTTGTCGAAAAATATTGTTTTTGCGCTACCGGGATTCGAACCTGGATATCTATTTCCAATCCGGAGAAGTATACTACCAATTGCGTTATAGCGTCAGTATTTTTCATGACAAATTTTTGAACCTATATGTTACACTTTTTCAATTTAATACATCTGTTGTTCCATTATTCAATTACATTTTATCTACATTTTCACAGACCTATGTTCTAAATAATTACAATTTCACAATAAGAATGTGTTCTCCTTAAAAATAATAGATATCTTATAGAGACGAAGCTATTTTTTAAATTATATTTAAATGAAATATATGGAAGTATGGGTAATTACAGGTCTTCGCCTGGCTTAAGTAATTACCCATACTTCCATATGTTTTCATTAAATATAATAAAAAATAGCTCCGTCTCTATGAGATATATATTATTTGTTTAATAACAATATCGGTTTACCATCACTATAAAAAAATATATAATATAATGACTGAAATGATGTGGTGTTATATTGTAACAATAATTGGTTGCGACGGTCGGCGAGCAATCACCGGTAACATTAAGTTCTAAGCCTCTAACTTTTAAATCACTGTTAGCAATCATCGTAACAATTAAATACCAATCACACAATCACTTTTATTGTGCCTTGTGTGGATGTCAGTCGTTAGGACAAAATGAACGGAAAGCGGGAGAGAAGCGGAAAAGGCGTAATGACAAAATAGGCGAAAGGCAGAAGATGACAAACATGTGACACTCGCCTTGTCCTAGTACCAAAATATCAAAACTTTTATAACTTTACAACGTTTTCTACGATGAACAGTGTAAAGATGATCGAATTCAATAATCGGCATAATATTAAAAGACGATTTGATGCGCTTGCGAAGACTGGTATTTTCACACTAGTAAATTTACCAAAGGTTGGTAGGTAATCAGTGCTGACAGATTACAAATCAGTGTGGCAGGATCAACATATATATTATTCACATTTGCATAAATTAAATTCAGAATTGCAAATTTATTCCAAATAAATCTGCAATCCTGAATTCCGTAACACAAATAAGTATTATTCCAAGAACTACGGGAAATTAAATAATCTAAAATGTATATCGTGACTTTAAAGTTAAAAATTAACACAATGACGCGTTACCTAACACCTTGAAGTATTTAACTTTTCTGTCTATTTAAAAAATAAAATGCTACTTATATATATATATATATTAAAAATTGGTTTTACTATTACTTTTAGTTAATTAAAAATCAATCCTCAATCTCGAATAGTACTTTAAAAAAAGTGAACTTAATTAGAATTGCAAAAAAAAATGAAATAATAATAAAACAAGACGTTCTTGTTGTCTAGTGGTTACGATACACGCCTAGTGATCTAAAGGTCGGGGATTCGAACTTCGTTCCAGAAGGCCATCAAGTTAGTCCTATGTTCATAGCAGAAACGTTAAGTTTAGTTTGAAAATAGTAATAATATTTATGTGACATGTACTATGTGCACGCATCTCTATTACGTACCTATCTCCTAATATTCCTATCACAATTATTATTTAGATTTTAATACATTGTTATATTCTGTTAGATAAATATTTAATTTCATTTTATTTCTTAAAATGTATAGTTACGTACAATTACTTTAATACATCTTAATGATTACATGCACCTGATTTTATTAGATAATATTTCAAATGTTTTTTTTTTCATTGAATGTCGACTATTTCATTTTGATCGTATATAGCCAAGATTTTACATTGAACTTTGTGGTAAAAATTCATTATTATTAAATTTGTTTAATTAACAACTTATTGAGTTTAAATACATTTACCGGTTTCAAAAAATACAATTTTCTTCGTCAGGATGTAATACGTATAGTACGTATGTAGGATACGAAATCGGTAGATGTATTTAAACTCAATAAGTGGTTAATAAAACAAAGTTACAAATAAAAATAACATATATAATTCATTAAAAACGATAGAGATATTGATCATAATATATCTACGTACTATAAAGGTTTTCTTAATTATTTTTTTATAATAATGAAAAGGATATGCTCGGAGATTAAGTTGAGATACATCTTAATATGTACACGTGTTGAGATTTTGGTCTGGATACAAACTCAAATATTAGCTTCGGATTTGTAGAAAGAGGCAAAAAGTCAAACCGTGTATACGACGTTCAATCTGACAGCGAGATTTGATATAAGTACACAAACATTACCTAATGATCACGACCATAAATCACCATCTACCACATCTACACATCTATTTATTCTAAAAAGTTAAAAACAATTCAATAAATAATAACATTTCTTAAATTTTTTCTGCTGCTGGGAAAATTCAATTTCATCTAATTGTAGAACGGCAATTTAACGTTTGATGTACAACGAGTTTGAAGTAATGTACAGTATGTCGAATCTCTGAGATATAATATACTGACACGAGAACTACGAAAACTGAAATGTATCTCCAATGAATCTCATGAGAGCAAAATCTCTTTTGCAGATAGTGTCTTGAAGTGAAAATCTCTTAAAAATCTAATTTGTGATTCTCAAATGTCGAAATTGAAGTGTTAAATAAAATATCGTCAAAGACTTGAAAAATATTGCGCGTGTTTTTTATAAAAAAATATTGCGTCTATTAAACGACAAATTCAACATTCGACAACAACCGGGCCTCGCTTAAGATTTTTGATTAAATGGAAATTTAACTAAACCCTTCTCATACATTTGGCGATAAATTACTGGGTATAATTGAAAGGATTTTTCAACTGCTACGAGGTTTTATGTGTAACATAATACTGGAGCCTACACTTAAGTGAGATGATGCTACGTTAATGTATTAAATTACACAAGAAAACTTATTAACATCGTGTTTCCTTTTTAATAAGCAGAAAGCACGGCATAAATTATGCTCCCATCACGTAGCACGTGCTCGGGGAAGCTTTCGCATAATTACGTATTACGCGGGTTGGAAAATTCCTCAAAAAAAGATTTAGGCAGTCTCTCTGTGTAGCGACTCACTTGCCCGGATGGAGGGCCACCACTCACGGGAGCATCCAGTAACGCGGGCCACCTCGCAAGCAAGCTGGATATTATAATAACTCGATATTGTTGGGTTCGTGCAAAAGTTCATAGCCTTTTTGTATGTAGTGTGATTTCGATGAATCACATTCATAATTATTGTAATATAAAGTCAAAAAAAGTATATACTATGCACTCTGCCAAACATAAATAGAATATGGCATAATTAGATGGAGAGGTGCAGCGTATACTTATATTTGGAACACAATAAACTAAAAAAAGTAATACTCAAAATACCAGTTCAAACGTGCTTAAAAGATTCGTTCCGTATTCGTAAATTATAATTTTTTATAGGCGAACACATATACTTCCATATTTGAACAAAAATGACTATTCTTAAATGTAGTATATTGTCACCAGTTTTTAGTTTGTTCCTACCCCTTAGCATATTTCCTATCAGTACACATTGTACCTTCGGCCGTATGGTTGTTTTTGAATTCGGAAGAGCATCGAAACGGCGTCATCAACCAGGTGAATCAAGCTGTAATTTGGTTCCGTGGGTCCATCTTGGTCCGCTAACGAAGGTTCCTTAATTCCCTATTTCCATTCCCTCATTCCGGTTCTCTATTTCCCTATCTACATATTCTTCCGATTCCATCACCCAACATTTGTGATCGGCGACTTGCGTCGGTCACAATACATTTTAAGTTTCGACAGTCTTACAAATATATGCGAAAAATACTTATTTACCAATACAAAATTTCCGAAAATTACCCAATCACACAGCGGATAAGGCCCAAGAAACACTGCAAAAATAAAAACTATAAAACACCGTCTGAAAAACCACATTTGGGTAGAAAAGTATTCAACATTGCTCCACAAAATTATACAACAAACTATCAATGAAAATAAAAGACGAAACATGAAAAAACACGAAAAAATGTAACATTATTTAAGAAACTAATTATAAAATGGAATAAAAATTAGACAAATAAATGTTAAAAAAGATACTAATTACAAGCACTACATATACAAAAAAATAAAATAAGTCGTTAATTATTTTTAGAAATATTAACAAACTTGTGTAACCTTTAAACAATACCTCACCTCGATACAGGCTCATCCCACAGTCACTATTTATAATATAAAATAAATATTATGAAAAGAAGAATAATGAAAAAATTTAAAATATTTATGAAGTTTGCTCTTGTTTAAAATGATTGATTGAAATATATAATATACGAAATACGTTCCAATTTTAAATATGTTTATTTAATAATTACTTAGTATTTTGCTCTTTTCATAGACAATGATGCCAAATGAACAGCTGTTGTTTAGTCGCTTTGTTATATAGATTAACGGGCGGACGGATAAATGGCATAAGAATATTAATGTAATTATACATTTTATTAAGGAAAACACATTCTTATTGTGAAGTTGTAATTATTCAGAACCTAGGTCTGTGATATTTTAAATACTAAATTAATGTATTAATTATAAATATATACATATAAAATCAATTTTGTCGAAAAATATTGTTTTTGCGTCACCGGAATTAGAACCTGGATCTCTATATCCAATCCGGGGAAGTACACATATTTTTCGACAAAATTGATTTTATATGTATATATTTATAATTGATACATTAATTTAGTATTTAAATTTACATTTTATTTCATTTTTTAAAGCAATCCACTTTATATTGCGAAAATATCATTATATTATTTTTTAAGTTGTATTAAAATGTTCCAAATTGTTTCTCTTATCAGGTTTTTCTCAAAAATATTTGAGATTCTCCGTAAGTCAACAGCTTTTTAAAAAATTAAATAATTGACACTTGAAATATTACAGAATATAAATTCAACAATTTGTTGATAATGTATTCGGTTACTATAGCGAAATCGGAGTATGCGCTTCCCCGAATAGGAAGAGGTCCAGAGGTTCAAAATCCGATAGTAACTAAATATTTATTCAATAAATAGATTTTTTTCTGTATATCTTTCTAATTGATTAAATTTTATTGATACTTAAATACCACAGGACTATGTTCTGAAAATGCAACACCACAGCAAAAAATGTATTCTCCTTAATAATATAATTATATAAGGATAGATTTGTATTATCTTTTATTTTTTAATAAATCTAAAACAATATGTTTTGATAATAAGAAAATGTTCATGTTGATCTGAATTTCGCGTATTTGTTTCAAACACGTGTTGATATTATTTTTCTATAAACTAAGAGATAATTGAGATTTTCTAATTGAATAGAACTTTTGATAGGTATATGGGAATTTAAATACATGGTTATATAGGACTGAAAAACGAATATTTTGTTAGATACCGGGTCTTTATCCGTCATTTGTAAAAACAATTAATCCTTTCGTTTGAAAAAAAAATTACTTTTATATCCTGACACAATTCTCAGTTCATCTACATTCATAAAAACTCGACAATTATTGAGGCTTCTAACAGGACCATCATACAGTATCTGGTTTACCTGGACGTGCCAAGTCTTCCGCGGAGGTCCTCTGCTTCTGGTGCCAACAATACTTGCGTCATATATCTTTCTTAACATTCTCTTCTCATTCATACGTTCCATATGACCAAACCACCTAAGTGGTCCTTTCTAAATCTCACTCACTATACTAAGATCAGCATTACATTTTTTCTTTATTTCTTCATTCTTTACTCTGTCATAAATGTATCTGCCATATATACGCCTAAGTGATCTCATTTCCACTGTATTCACTTCCATATATCAGTGTCGGTACTAGGACTCCATTGTATACCGCTGGTCTTGCCTCAGTTGACAAGTTTACAATTTTGACAAAAAATAATTAAATATTCGATAAAACTGCTTTATTTTCATAATTTTAAAGTAAAATTAATTGAGACTGTTGACAGAGGCCTAGTAAGATGGTGTGTGGTATATATTTTTTTATAGAAAATATTTAAAAAATGTGATATTAATAAAAATTGTGATGTGACACTATTATCACAGAAAATAGGTCAAATAATAAAATCTGTTTGTCTGCACTTTTTTTCCCAGGTATTTATATTACAAAAATAATTTTTATTATGTTTCGAATATGACAAAAATAAATGAAAAGTCCTTTTTAGAGAGTCAAAAAAACTTTCATACATTTTATTGAATTTGATCTTCTCGAGCATAGGATAGCCTCGTACTAAAGCGACAGATTTTATATGTCGAATTTTTTGTTCATTTCTTGTGAAACATCTGATCATTCTAAATTTACTTGTCAAAGATGATTGGTTGAAGAAACACAAAAGTAAAGTTGTGTCATTTATTTTATTACAGTTTTTATATTTATTATTCGGAAAAAAATGACACCTTTCACATTTTTAGACTTCGTGTTATTTTGTTTTATGAAAATCAAATTTATTTGTTTATATAAAATCATTTCACTGGTTAAAAACAGTGGCGGCTCCCTTAAGAGTGCTGAACAACCAAAAAGTATTAAATTCTTATGTGTACATATTTTAGCGAACTGTTGTATCATAATTTATAAAATTAGGAAAAGTTTTTGAAGATATTTTGGGCATGATAAACGTATGAATGAAGAGCGAATGATACAAAAAACGTATAAGGTGCGTGTGTTAGAAACAACGAGAAAAGAGGACAACCATATATTGTCCTGGTAGCTGCATCAAGAATCGACGAAGGTACATGAGAAAATGTATTAAAAGTGGACGAGATAAGAATTTTATATCAGAACGTAAGAGCGTGATGTTCTATCTTATGTGTCCAGTAAGAAATAACGCTAATCAATAACGTTATAAAATTATCGGTGATTTCAGGTTTTGGATTGAAAATAATTATATGTGCTGAATATACTATCTAGTTGTCGTAGAAAAATAAACCCTCCGTCTATGAGCACTGAAAGAGCTTATTCCATAAGAGCAAATAATCTTAAAACTGTTCAAAGGTTTTTGGTGAAACTTCGTGGAATTCCATGATTGTTTTGAAAATTGAGTAAAATACTGATTCAATAAAGCGGAGTCTACAAGTTGAGTTGCAAGGATTGTCACGTATTTTATATTGGACAAAACGGAAAAAGAATTGGTAAATGATTGTAAGAACATAAGAAAGCTATAAAAAACTTAAAAGTTAGACGTTTTAGAGAATTTAGAAATATTTAATAATAAGAATAATAATAAGAATATTTGAACTTTCAAATACCGCCCATTACATCCCCTCTCGTATCCATTGTAACTCCACCCCCACCTCCACCTCCGTTAACTCCAAACACACCCGTAATAACTGTCTGAAAATGTTTTTAATTTTAGTTGAATCATATTATTGATAATGAGAAGATGTTCCCGAAAACGTTCTAGCGTTTAAATACATATAGTGTAATAAAACAGTGTTTTAATTCAATTTACAAAATAATCTTAAAACCGTTCCAAGAATGAAAAATTTTAGTCAAAGATTATTAGCATTTCAAACGCCCAGAATACATAATAAAATTGTAATTAATATCAAAACTCTAAGTAATACTAGAGCTTTTAGAAGTAATATTTTTAATTGATTGTTAAAATTGGGTAGAGCTAACTATTGTAGACTATTGTCTTTTATGAAATAACTTTTGTAACTGCATTGTGTGGCTTTGGATGACAAATGAGTTCGATTGGTTTATGAAAGAACTTGTATGCGAGAATTTGTATTTGTACGTGTGTTAGAAATATAATATGAGAGAGTATAGTATTGTATAAGTATAGTATAGTGTAAAGTAGTATAGTATAGTATAGTATAATGTAGTATATAGTATAGTATAGTATAGTATAAAGTAGTATAGTATAAAGTAGTATAGTATAGTGTAAGTAAATGGCGCTTTGAATGGAATTATAGCTAATGGAAACTTGTCGACTGAGGCAAGACTAGCAGTTCACAATGGAGTTCTGGTACCGACACAGATGTATGAAAGTGAGGCCTAAATCTGGCAGAAGAGGATCGAAAATAGATTGAATACGGTAGAAATATAATAACTTAGCATCTATTTATTACAGAGTAAAGAATGAAGAAATAAAGAAAGAATATGAAACTGATCTTAGTATAGTAATTAAGGTTTGGTAACGTGGAACGGATGAATGCGGAGAGAATGGTAAGAAAGACACATGGCGCTAGTGTTGGTGGCACCAGAAATAGAGAACGTCCGCGGAAGACTTGGCACGACCAGGTAAACCAGACACTGGAGGATGGTCCTGTTAGAAGTCTCAATAATCGTCGAGCTAGTACGAATGTGGATGAGGCAAGAATTGTATATCGGGAGAAAAGAGTATGGCGCCTTATCCTCTCTGTCTACCCCCGCGGGAAAACGGCGTGATGGTAAGTGAGTAGTAGTGTTGTTGGGTATGCGTGTAAATAGCGACTTATCCTAAAACATTATTGCGCAGTTAGGCAATAAAAAAAAAGTTAAAAGCAAAATTCGTATATTAAGATTTCAATACCACCTGACTTTTAAATAATTATTAGAATTAGCTTGTCATAATATGCTTACATGTATTTAATTTAAGTTATACCATTTTCAGAATATATTATAATCATTTAATGTTAAATATACTTACTTATTTACCATCACGCCGTTTCCCCATGGGGGTAGGCCGAGAGGATAGAGCGCCACACTCTTCTGTCCTGACACACATTTTTCGCCTCATCCACATTCATACATCTTCTCATATAAACTCGACGATTATTGAGGTTTCTAACAGAACCATCCTCCATTATCTGGTTTACCTGGTCGTGCCAAGTCTTCCGTGGACGTGCTCTATTTCTGCTTCCATCAACACTTGCGTCATATATCATTCTTACCGTTCTCTCCTCATTCATCCGTTCCATATAACCAAACCACCTAAGTAATCCTTTCTTAATCTTAATCTTACTCACTACACTAACATCAGCTTTACATTCTTTCCTCATTTCTTCATTCTTTACTCTGTCATAAATAGATTTACCACAAAACGCCTAAGTGATCTCATTTCCACTGCATTCAGTCTACTTTCGTTCCTTTTCTGCCAGCTCCAGGCCTCACTTCCATACATCGGTGTCAGTACCAAGATAAATACAATATAAAATAATTAAATAAATTAGCCATATGCAATATTTCAAGAGTTTCAGAAAACGTAATGAATACTTTTGAATTTCTTGAATAAATAGCGCCCCAATCAATAACGCAGCGGTAAATCTCGATAAAGCAGTCATGCGACCGGAGAATGCAAATTTAGGTTGGTCTGGGATCCAAGTTGCAATTCTTCTTTATTTATTTCCATTGAGATAACAGCCGCTTGGTTCTTCTCGTTCCGCTATTCCGTTCGAAAACTTCACTTTATACAACGTGCCCGATTTTCCAGAGATAAAGATTTTGTCTTATTCAGTGGGTGTTCGAACGTCGGGATTTCATTTCTCGGTATAATCAGCGTACATTTTTCTTTTAAATATATGCATTTGTTATTTTTACATGCATACCTTATATTATATTATATCATATACTATATATATATACATAATGTCATTACTCGTGTGTTCCCTTTCTAAGCCAGAATCCGAGGGTAAATTTATTTTAAATGTAAATTAAATATATTAATTAGAAAATATACATATAAAATTAATTGTATCGAAAAACATTGTTGTGCGTCACCGGGATTCGAACCTGGATCTCTTTCTAAACTGAGGAAGGTGCATTATTATTATTGGCGCAACAAGAATATTTTTCGATAAAATTGATTTTATATGTATATCTTTCTAATTAATATATTTAATTCATATTTAAAATATTACAGACCTGTGTTCTGAATAATTACAACTTCACAATAAAAATGTGTTGTCCTAATAAATGTATTTATTTATTTTATGTTGTATTGTTGTTCTTCTGTATTATGACAGACAGTAAAAATTAAAATAAGGAATTTAATAATGTTAAGTTAAAGTTAAATTTGCCGATCACAAGTGGTAGGTGATGATAGAATTGGACAGGATAGGTGAACATGAAGTAGAGAATCGGAATGCGGGAATAATTAAGGGATTGGGAACCTTCAATAGCAGACCAGGATGGACTCACAGAATCAAAGGACAGCTCATCTGGTTGATGAAGCTGTATCGATAATCTTCCGGAAGTTCACCCAATGTTAGAACAGCCACCACACGCTGCTCACTGAATACACATACAAATACGCTATTACGTACATCCAAAATGATCGTCAATAAAACTTACTTACTTACTTACCATCACGCCGTTTCCCCGTGGGGGTAGGCAGAGAGGATAGAGCGCCACACTCTTCTGTCCTGACATACAATTCTCGCCTCATCCACATTCATACATCTTGTCATACAAGCTCGCCGATTATTGAGGCTTCTAACAGAACCATCCTCCATTATCTGGTTTACCTGGTCGTGCCAAGTCTTCCGCGGACGTCCTCTATTTCTGGTTCCATCAACACTTGCGTCATATATCTTTCTTACCATTCTCTCCTCATTCATCCTTTCCATATGACCAAACCACCTAAGTGATCCTTTCTTAATCTTACTCACTATACTAACATCAGCTTTACATTCTTTTCTTATTTCTTCATTCTTTACTCTAAAACTAAAACTAATTCGCGTATTTCCATAAAAAGAAACACCAAACCGAGTTGAGGACAAACATGTACTTTAGAAGTGATTCACATGACTGATCACAACGAGGATTATACTTCTCCTCCAAATCTCAACGAATTACAATTTCAAAACAACCAGTGAAGACAAAGGGATACTGTTTACTGATAGGAAATACGTTAAGGGGTAGGAACAAACTAAAAACTCGTAACAATATTCTATACTTAACAATAACCATGTCGGTTCAATTATGGAAGTACACGTGTTCAACTATATAAAAAAAATATATTACGAATACGGAACAATTAGTATGTGTAATAAACAACAAACATATAATATAAGACATTTTATTTCATAGCGAGGCTCGAAACTTGCGCACTAGAACCATAAATATCTATGAAGTTTTATTCTGGAAAGTACGAAAAAAATATTGAATAAATATCAGATATTTCATAGAGACGAAGATATTTTATTATATATATATATATTTTTTTTTTAAAGGAATGATATATAGAAATATGGGATAAAAATTTCTATATATCAATCCTTTAAAAATATATATAAGATATTTATTTCATAACAGTGCCTTTATAGGTAAAAATCCAGTCACTGTGTGTTCTTGAACATATTCAAATATTGCTAAAAAAATATTGATTTATAAACATTTATTGTATTTTTACTGCTACTGGTAAGATTTCAATTTAATTTACGATCGAAATAAAGATCAAAGCGCTGACATTAGACGTTTGGTGTATAATACGCTTGAAGTAAGACGCAATACAGTAAATCTCTTAGACACGTTGTATACTCAGAGACTATGAAAGCCAATAACGTTTACGAAGAATTTCTTGGGACTAAAATCTGCATCCAAAAGATTGTTTCGAATCAAAAATCTTAACAAGCGTGAAATGAGGCGCAAGCTGGCTAAACTCTGAGACTTGGTGAATACACCGTAACTGCGAAACCCGATAATTGTCTCCAATGAAGAGGAGGATATGGGAGCTTAATCTCTATCTCAAAAAATGTTTCGAATCGATAATACATGAACACTAGTCCATAAATATATAGTTTTAATCAAATTAACGTGTTTTAATCTTCCAATTTGCTATTTATTGAATGTTTATTCAACGAAACGTAAATATAATATTGAAAAAACGAACGAATAATAATGGGATCCCGGGATTCACCCTTATTTATTTCCGATAACCCAAGAAAAACAAATAGCTGGGAATTGAGATATATTAGGCACCAAATATTTATGCATGTGCCTATACCAGTGGCGTAGCTACTACTGGGACTGAATCACTGGACATGATCACAAAACAAAACTAAAGATAAAAAATATCCAACTTAAATAATTTTAACCATAATTATTAATCCTTATGTAATACCAACAAGAGATATACATATATATTTGTTAAATATAAAACGTTACGCCGATTATAACATTTGTTTCAATAAGTTTTGGAATGTATTATTATATACAATGTATCTAAAATTGATATTTAAAATAGAGATATAAAACGAATTAATGTTTTTTCCTTAACAATATGAAACACGTACAATATTTTATTTATGTTGAAAAAAATTGAATACTGAAAAAATTATGTTTGACCAGATAATAGCACACTTGCAGTTAAACATAAATACGCAGATATATTTTTAAATAAAATCAAATTAATTAAATCTGATACAACATAATAAAACCTAGAAAAAAATATGTTTATCGAAAAATATTTTTGTTGCTACCGGGATTAGAACCTGCGTTAACCAATTCTGTTAAACTAACCAATAATATTTACGATAAATTTTTGAACATATATTCTGTAGCTTTTTAAAATTGATATATTTTTTATTTTATTTTATGAATTTTCTATGAATCTCTAATATCTTTGTTAGGAGACTCCAGATATAATCAATATTTTGATTAAGTTTGGATAAACTTTGATACCAGGTTCTGGTTCAACTAAAATAATATTTTTTAGATAAATAGATTTTTTCTGTATATCTTACTAGTTGATTAATTTAATTTGTATTAAAAATGCTATAGAATTCTGTTCTGAAATTAACGTGTTCTTAAAAATAATTAAAATTTCATTGATTGAAATGGCAGTTATTTTGTGGTGTAATGTTTTAATTTAAAATATATATAACTTTTATATTGACTTAGTACTAGACACATACAATTTTTTTTAGTTAATATCACTTATAGCTTCGAGAAGAGAAATCCTTCTCATCTATAGGTAAATTGACAGCCTCGATACAAAATTATTCCACTCGGTACCATATAGGGGAATAAGAAAACCAGAAAAATTTGAATTCGAAAAAACCTCTGATGAACAATATCACCGCAAATCGATATTTCCAAGAAACAATAAAGCCTCTCCCACCCTTGTGGTCCCCATTGCCAACTACATTTAATTTTGTTCAATTTACACACACCCCACAAAATATATAGACGTGAACTAATGCAAATTTCTTATCCCAATATTTTCATTTTGGTGTCTCCGACGTGATCACTTTGGTACCACTTACACAATCAAATAGGTCCGCGACTTTTTTTTTTAATATTACACAATTTAAACGCTGACAATATAATAAGCATTAATGTAAAAAATACGTATTTTTTAAGCAAAGATTTAATTTTCGAAAATACTTTTACTGTTACATAAATGTGTCATAAATTAACGGATTTGTGTTTCCACAAAGAATGTGTGTAGAATTCCTCACGTCCCGTAACTAATGTTCCAAACCCCTCTCCTATATGTACACATTATTTTATATATATTCACTTACTAATCTGTAAACGGGAAGGACTGCTTTTCCCGAAACTTGTAGTGACAACTCAAAAATTGTGTGTGTGTAGTACAAAGTCAATATAAAAATGATATATTTTTTAAATGCATTAAATCTTAAAACCGAGCAAAAATAGTGATTATATTATTGAAGCTAAGTAATTATAATTAATATATTATGGAAGCCATTGTGAAATTGCGTTCTTGGGAGTACGTACCCGGTGTACATGCTTTCTCGGAGTCCGGAAATTTGTTTCTACGCCGCTGATATCTACCTCTACATATATACGAGTACATAATGTAAGAGTGGTATATTTATAAACGGAAGAGAAGCTTATCTTACGCTACGATGTGAAGGTTTCATTTGGACACAGCTCGTTTCATGCTTCTTAAAAGGACGACATTTATTTCCCATTTTAATATCAAATTTTAACGGCAAACCATCAAATTTTGGGCTCTTATTAACAGACCGTCAAAAGTAAAGGTTATTCCGGGGAGGCTACCAATAAATGGGGACAGAAGGTACTAGAATGTATTCCAATACTGCGTAAAACATTTTATCTGAAGTATGTGTCGTCATTTTGTGAGATGTTATTTTCAACCTTGTTTTTCAAAACATCGTATTATAAAGTCGTCAAAACAGTTCTATGATGAAATACATTCATTTTAAGTGCATATTTTAAAATTTTAAATAACCAATTAATATTAAAACACTTGCTACTGTTCCCGAAACAGGACAGTAAAAAAATGATAAACACTAGCAGAATTGCATAAAAAATGATGAACACTAGTAGAATTACATAAAAAATGTTGAACACTAGTGGAATTACATAAAAAAATGATGAACGCTAGTGAAATTATATAAAAAATGATGAACACTAGTAGAATTACATAAAAAATGATGAACACTAGTGGAATTACATAAAAAATGATGAACACTAGTGAAATTACATAAAAAATGATGAACACTAGTAAAATTACATAAAAAATTATGAATACTAGTGGAATTATATAAAAAATTACAGCGATAAGTTTTACTTGATTTTTACGAGAACTATATAATAATTATTAAGGAGAACACCTTCTTTATGTGAAGTTGTAATTATTCAGAACACAGATATGTGATGTTTTTAATACAAATTAAATGTATTAATTAGAAAGATATACACATAAAATAAAGAAGATGGTTTTCAAATAATGGAATGATAGATCTATTTATTTGAAAAGTGTAACATATATGTTCGAAAATTTGTCGTCAATGCACTGTGGTGCTACAGCATAATCAGTTAATGCACGTTCCCATTGAATTGAAATTGAAAGAGATCCATGTTCGTATCCCGGTAACAACAACAATATTTTTCGATAAAATTAATTTTATATGTATATCTTTCCAATTAATACATTTAATTTGAATTATATAATACTTATATTATTCTATTTATGTCTTGTGATCCTTACAAATCTGTGTTTTTATTTAAATTTTATAAATTTTATTTTTTTTACTACACTTTGTACTATACACAAGTTAGATCTCTACCATAGTTTCAAGAGATGCAGTCCCTCTCATCAACAGGTGATAACTAATCTAATTACAGTTTCGTGTCGACTTATACGTGTAGTCGGGCCGCGCGTGGAAGGGGGTAAGGATTCAGTCGTTAATAGAAATATAGACAGTAAGGGTCATAATTTTTTTTAAATAATCATGTTGCACCACAAAGTAACCGCTGTGTCAATTAAATTATGAATTTATTTATTAAAATTTTTTACGTACTATGTACATATATTAATGTTTAAAAATAGTCCCATAATGAGTACAAAAGTCTTACACAGAGAATAGGTTCTGCAATTTGAAAAGTGCAACAAAATTGTTAACTTATTTGTAAATAAATGTATTCGTGGACACATTATCATGGTGCTTCTATGGTATCGAAATTTTATAACTCTTCGTTGATATGAGTAACATATTTGAGCAGAAAGTTGAGTTTTTTGTCTGAAAAATATATCTCTTACTTCACCCGTAGTCTTGAAACATTAAGAAAACTAGTTAAAACTTTGACCGATTTACCGACTTGGACAATATTTGCATTAGAAGTATTACTGTTCTATTAAATACACTAGCACTAGTGTACCAATTGTCAAATTTCTGATGATAGACTTGTTTTTTGTAAACTTTAAATTAACAATGTTTATTATTTTGACTTAATTATTATTTTAATTTAATGTATTAATTATAAATATATACATGTAAAATCAATTTTGTCAAAAAATATTGTTTTTGCACTACCAGGATTCGAACCTGGATCTCTATTTCCAATCCGGGGAGGTACACTACCAATTGTGTTATAGCGCCAGTATTTTTCATGACAAATTTTCGAACCTATATGTTACACTTTTTTCAAATTAATACATCTGTCGTTCCATTATTTGAAAGCCATCTTCATTATTTTTAGAGAATCTCAAATACCTTTGAGTAAACCGACTGCAGACGCCAGAATTATCAATTCATTTTTTATTAAATCTATATCTTCACCGGGATAGACGTACACCAAAAATTCAACACGTTTAGTAAAAAGTATGTTATTTATTTGTTTATTATAATGTTAGTTTTATAAACAATAAATAAATAAACGTTTCAGTTTGAGACTATAGAACTCTTTTACTACTTACAGAAAATTTCCAAATAAATGTATACCATTAACATTTTAATTATTATATGAATTTAATATTCTAATATATTGTTTATTTATTATCTTTGTTTTATTAACCACTTACTTGAGTTTAAATACATCTACCGGTTTCGAAAAATACCATTTTCTTCTTCAGGATGTCATAACTAACCGATAACATATATTATTGTTTCTTTACCAGAATCTATCTTTAAAAAAACAACAATTATTTAAAAAATAAATTTAGTACTTTACTCAAATTGTTACTTAATACAAATTTATTCGAATAATTTTTAGAAAAAAATTTTAGAATAGGATTCGTAGTTAAATTTAGTTGGTTGTTTATAATTTTTTGATTAGTTTTACATGCTTTATTTATCTCCAACAGTTCCAAATTATTTAATTTGTGACCAACAATCTTTAAAAAAACAACAATTATTTAAAAAATAAATTTAGTACTTTACTCAAATTGTTACTTAATACAAATTTATTCGAATAATTTTTAGAAAAAAATTTTAGAATAGGATTCGAAGTTAAATTTAGTTGGTTGTTTATAATTTTTTGATTAGTTTTACATGCTTTATTTATCTCCAACAGTTCCAAATTATTTAATTTGTGACCAACACCGTTTGTATGACCATTTTCTATCAAATGATTAGAAAATTCTGAAAACCCACTATTGTTCAAACATTTCAAACGCTCCCTTACTCTTATATTAAAATTTCTACACGTTTTACCAATATAAAATGCAGCACAATCCTTGCAACTAAGTTTATAGACACCAAAATTGTTAAATTTATCGTCTTTGTCTTTAGAATTTATGAGTAAATTTCCTATACTATTATTTGTACAAAATGCCGGTCGAATGTTTCGTGGTAGGTGTTTAGATATTTGTGATAATAATTTAAAAAATATTAATATTAAGTATTATATTATTCAGAACATAATTAATGCAGGTACAATTAAGTCACTAAAGTGTTTAATTAGTTTGAAGTATTTTTAATATGTGAACATTTTAGCTCATATCCTATTCCCCCTCCCCCTAAATTTTGTTCTAGAGTATTCTTAGAAAAACATGTATCAAAATACGTCATATTCGTGACCACATATTTTATTCAGCACCTATAAACGTTAAACTTTCGTTTTGACACTTTTTAAAAATTCACACGTTCGAAAAGTCACAGCACTCCTTTCACGGCATCACGATAGGTATATAAATAACTTATTAGCATTTGAGTACATACTAAAAAAAAATTATGATTAAAATAATACATACCTATCAATACAAAATACAATTGTAAGAAACTTTTTTTTTAAATCAAAAATAAATGTTATGAAATTGTATTCCTTCGCATTGAATTGTACATATTATTATTATACACATAATTATTAGAGTATTAATTATTTTTAATTATAATAATATGTAAAAATAAATAAAAAATTCATCAAAAAAACATCATCAAAAGGTTATATACAAAGGAAACATTGAGAATTTCCCTGAGGGTTTAGCCTGGGAGTACTGGGCCTTGTCATGTATCTAAAGTAGAATAAATGTATTTCTCGCAATGATAATCACATTTTCTAAAGAACCTTTCTGCATTCGATTAATTATTTAACAGACTCCTTTTCACATTTTTCATTACGGAACACCTATTACCATTCTTTATCGCACTCCATACGGAACACAGGGTTGGATTAGTGGGTTTAAACATATTTTACCGCGCCGTAATTTTATTTCAAATATCAAAATTTATGATTTAACATAAAAGGTTATAGGTTATGTTTTGTGTATTACAAAAAATGAGAGCGCTTACATCAAAAAGGGCTTTACGAAAATGCAAACGGCGACACGTAATTTTTAAAAATTAATTGTATTCTCGATAAATATAAACATTTAAGTATATATGAAAAAAATACCTTCTGTCTTCGCCTTATCCCGTTCATCTGGGGTTGGTTCACTTTGATTATTTTTCAAATCTTTATGGCCTAATTTCAATTAGAATGATGAGATAAATCTCAATTCTATGTACACGTGTTGATGTTTTAGTTTCTAGATAAACTCAGATCAACTTAATATTTGTAGAAAGGGACACAAAATATAACCCATACGACGTTTAATTTGACAGTGAGACTCGACATGTAAGCACAAACGTCACCTAGAACCAAAGACGCCTGTTCGGTATTTATGACAGGACCAGATCCCCGGTCGCCGTGGCGTGCGCGTGCACATTCGGATGCTCCATTAGATTTACTATACTATATCTACCCTTTCCCCCCTCGCTTCATCCTTACTTCAAATTACGACTTTTTCTGTGTGTGATCTGTGACTTGTGAGCTGTTAAAAATAGTAAACGTTCTGCTCATGCTCATCACTGGTGGTGCTATTTTACAATGCGTGTCGAAACGGTTATTGTGTATCACAGTGTTCGTGCTATTTATCGAAGAAATATTCTGAAGTTTAGGAGAGTTGTGAATACAATAAGAAAATCTAGGTAAGTCGTGTTCTTCCTAGTTGGTCCTTCAGCCTTACCTATACCAAATTCCCATCCCTTTTTTTACAACCCGTTTCATCACCCCTTTATGTAATAACTATTTATTCTTAAAATTTATACAAAATTAAGGCATTAAGTTACAATTTTTATATTTTTACAACTGCTCGGATGATTCAAATTCATCCAACGGATGAACGGAAGTTCAACGGTCAATGAATTGACATTTGAAATTTCATGTATAACAAGATGGAAGTGTGATAGTGAATCTCTGAGATTTGACACAGTGGACTACGAAAGTCGAGAGTTGTCTCCATAGAATCACATGAAAGCACAATCGCTGTCCCAGAGATAGTCTTGAGCGAAAAATCTCGAAGTCTCATCCATGAACATGAACTAAAAAGATTTATACTGACTGAAGCTATCCACGTTTTTCACTATTGTCCTACTATTCTTCTTTTATACTAGTAGTTTAATGTATCAATTGTTTTTTTCAAATCACATGTCCATACCACCCGAATCGTGCTTCCTTTATATTTTTCAGAAATATTAATAAAAAATATATATTTTTTTATTTTTTAATACAGATTGAATGTATCAGTTGGAAATATATACATACAGATAAAATCGATTTCTTGAAAAAATATTTTGGCTACTACCGGGATTCAAACCAGAAACTTTTCATACCCGAATAAATGCGCTGACCGTTTGAAAAAAATTGTTGTTTTATTTACTATTTATTTACTAGGCTGACATGGTGCAATGGTCAGCGCGTTTTCTCGGATAGGAAAAGTTTTTGATTCGTATCCCGATGGCCGCCAAAATATTTTGTCGATAAATTGATTCTATCTGTATGTATATCTTTCTAATTGATACATTTATTTTTTAATAAAATACCACAGATCTATGTTCTGATAAAACTACAATTTCACAATAATAATGTGTTATCTTTATCGTTATGTTATCTTATCGCAGCATTTTAATCTCAAATGAGAAAATATTTTTATTAAGTAAATTAAAATACATATACGTTGTAATTTAAATGGCTGGGGCTGTTGTGGTTCGATAGTTTGATACTTGAGAAGGTGTGAGGTGGGAAGCTATACCGTGGGTATCTAAAAACACTTTAAATGGTATAAAGATAAAGGGTTATAAAAGATAAATAACTCAAATTATTATTTAAGAAAATATATTTTACATAAATTTATACATACCTAATTATTACGTAATACAGAAAGCATGAAACAATATTATAAAAGACTATGTAGCTATTTTCTAAAAAAAAGCTCTTATTAAATATAAAAATATTTATCACTGCGTATAGAAAATTAATAATTTATTAAACATTTAAGAAAATAAACAGTTTAAAATACTAATTTAATGTCATAATTATGATGTATCTTATAGGTTAGATCGTGAGTATACAAATAATAATTTTAAAATATTTCATAAGTCATGAATACTCTTATAAATCTTCACTATCATCTTAAAGTCAACTAGCCTGCTAATATATTTATAAAATCCATATAAATTATTAAATTTAATTTCATAACATGTATAATATGGGTTTGATCTGAAAAGTATAAATCACTATCTAAAACGAAGGACTTTACTTTTAAGAAAAAAGATAATTTATAGAGAATACAGAATTTAATAACCAGTAATAAGTCAAATAAAACTACAATTATCATTAATGTGTTTGTTATTTATTTACTATTTATTGACTGCTTATTTCCCTTATCTGCGCATATGTTTTTACGAATACCGTCACAAAGTCAAATAAATAAATATTATAAATAAAAAAAATAAAAAATAAAATATTTTTGGTACTACAACTAAGTAACCTTCTTACATTATTATATAAAACTCTGCCTACTATACAAAAAAATTATCTTAAATAATAAATCAAAAATATACCAAGAAGAAAAAAGCGGAGTCTACAAGCTGAGTTGGAAGGATTGTGACGTATTTTATAATAAGAAAAATATTGGAAGAACACAAGAAAGCTATAAAAAATTTCAGTCTAAACTACAAAATGGCTGAGCACGCGAGAACGGAGGACCATTCATTTGATAATAGTCATATGCAATTTATACATAGTTACGCCAAAGAACGAAAGTTAGACATTCTAGAAAATTTAGAAATATTTAATAATAAAAATAATAATAAAAACATAATAAATATTCAATACAGTCCATTACATCCCCTCTCTTATCCATTTTAGCTCCATCCCTACTCCCACCACCGTTAACTCCAAACACACCATATATTACTATCTGAAAGTGTTTTAATTTTAGTGAACTAATTGATAATGTAAAGTTGTTCCCGAAAACATTATATCGTTTAACACAATGGAAAGTGTAATGGAATAAAACAGTGCTTTGACACAATTTACAAAATAACAAATAATTAAAATTTTCTGATTCAATCTCAATTGATATTTGTCAATTTGAAATAAATTGGGTTCTAATTAAGCAGACGTACGCAATATCGCCAGTTAATTTTCAAATACGGATATCTCCAATCTGGGCCAGTCTGTCCCTGGGCCCATTCACCGGAGATAAATTATTTCGAGAATTTCTAGAGTTTTTCCGCGCATTGAAGCGGGCTGCTACATTAAATATTAAAATGGTGTGCTAGTGAGCAATCCAAAGATTGTATGGTCCGCGCATTCGGGGGGCAAAAGCGAAAGTGGACTCGGCCACAAAGTGATTTATCTTAATGAAGAAACAGATACTTAAAAAATAATTATATAAGATGCTGGCCTAAGTCAACCGAGTTCAAAATGAATAACAAAAAATAAATCAAGACAAGTTATAATGAGTATTTTATTGATTTATTTGCGTACAAAGACTTTTTACATATAAATTTTTAATACATACTATATTAAGATAAAATAAAATCAAATAAACATTACAAACAAATGAAAAAAAATAATGATGAGAAAATAAACATATAAACAAAAATAATGTACATAATATAATTAACAATCTTGTCTTCAATTTACATTTGATACAAATAAATGTATCGCAACTTTGCATTCTTTAAATATTTTTTTAAATTCCGTTTATACTATTTGAATCATTAAGTAGCAGGTTCGAAAATATAAATAAGAAAACATTTAAGTAATCTTAACCTAGAAATATTAATAACACGATAATTTGTGCCATGTTCGCGTCTCAAAGAGCTGGTCGATTTAGCAAGCACTTAACAACCATAATGACACCACTGAAGCCCGCATCAGAAAGTCACAGACGTAAATGGAATATTATTATGGATAATTTTAATAGTATTCGTGGAAATTAAGGATATCAATTTTATTATACAAAATTTTAAATAGACATACTAGATGAAAATAATTATTATTTCACTCAGCTTTTTTATTTATCATTTTTACAATTTTTTATAACATGAATTAAGTATTTTACATTTTTAAAATTACATGGTTTTTCTTTCGCTTACCTCTTCAAAAAAGAGATCAGCTCTTGTGCTTGGAGAGGGAGTTACACTACAATAATTTTACATATTCTACCTTACATATTCTATTCATTGTCCATTTGTGTGCTTCTGAAGTGTTCTGTAATATTGTGTATTTTACAATTATTTGTTTTTGAAGTGTTAATTTAGTTTCTTTTTAAACTCTTTTATATCTTTTATTTCTTTAATTTGTGTAGAGAGGCTCGTGAAATTTTTTATCCCTAAATATATAAAATTTTGCTAATAGTGTTTGGTGTTACATTTAGGGATTTTAAAGTTATTTTTAAACCTAAATGATGTGCTTGTTTAAAATTTTACAGTGTTATTTTCCTTAATCAATTGATTTATTGAGATTGTTTGTAAATGTTTTCTATTTTGGGTACTGGGAATTTTGCAAAAAGTGTTAGTGTTGAAAAATTAGATTTTTTTTAAAAATATTACTTTAATGATTGTTCTCTGTATTATTTTTACCGAGTTCATTATATGATTGTATGCTCTTCTCCACCCAATTATTCCATACTGGAGTAGTGAGTGAACAATAGCAAAATATACCTTTTTAAAATTATTTACGCTTAAAATATTCCTTAATCTTATGAATATATAAATATATTTTCTTATTCTTTTCACCAATTCGCTAACATGACTGCTATTTTAAATGTTGATCAATAATTACACCGAGATATTTGATTTCTTTTTTTGGGCTTAAGTTTGTACATGAGTCGTTACAGGTAATTTTGTTACAGTTATCATTATGGATAGTAATTTGTATATGGGACGGTGTTTTAAGACTTGATTGAAAAGGGAATATAATGGGTTTTTTCGGAGTTTAAAGAAAGTAAATTACTATCGAACCAGGATTTGAGTGTGTTCATGACGTTATTTGCATGTTCGTTTGTAGTGTTCCAGTCTTGTCCGTGAACAATGATAGCAGTGTCGTCGGTGTATGATATAATTTTCCCGAACAATTTTAGTTTGAAAATGTCATTGACATAAATTATAAAAAGAAGTGGGCCCAAAACTGTCCCTTGTGGTATACCAAATACACTGATTAGGGGTTGGCTTAGAGTTTCGTTAATTTTTGCGGTCTTTCGTGAAGATAACTTTGAATCTAGCTTAGTGCTTTGTCGTCTATACCGACGGATTTTAATTTTAATATTAGTTTGTTGTTGCTACTGGTGGATACTGTCGAAGGCTTTTCTCAACTTCACGAAAATTCCAATATATTTAAGAGATTTGACTAGAGATTCTTGGATAATATTAGATAGTCTACCTATTGAGTCTTGTGTACTTTTGTTTTCCATGAACTCAAACTGGTTTTCATCATTTACTTTGTTTATTTTAATGAATTGAGACAATCTTTTTTTAACATTTTTTCTAAGATTTTTCCAAAGTTTGACAAAAATGAGATTGGTCTGTAATTAGTTATTTCTTCCGGGCTATTTGCACTTTGCACTTCAGAATATTTGTTTATTTTTATTTTTCGTATTAAAATTAATAAGTCGTTATTAAGACCCTGACAGATAAAGATATGACATTAAGGTACAATATAGAAGCATTTAAGACAATTATGGATTAGAGGTTAAGAAAATTAAAAAATAATCTATAAAATAACATTAAAAATGAAGTAAAATAGAATTATAAAAACCGAAAATTTGAAACAACTGCACAATCGCATGGGTTACAAGATCAACGAAATCATGATATGCCTTTGCCGACAGTCTTTAGCGTTAATAGCATTGATTTATGGTAGACGCATATTACACGTTTGAACGGCTATCTCTCAGGAATGATATAATATTGTTTTTGAATTTAACTTGTGTTAAGGGAAATATATCCATGTTAGTACTAGGTAGTCTAAATTAATTTCATGGTAAAAACCCTGCTGTATTTGAGTAGAAAATGCTTGGTTAAGGGTAAGAGTCATATTTTGTTTTATGCGGAGGCGGGTTCAAGCCCTTCGGGGTGGGAGTTAAGGGGAGAGCACATATGTTAGCATTTCGGTTTGGGTATTACGTATTCGTAAAATATTAATGAATTTTCTACATAAAAATATGATAAATTTAAAGACAAGAGTCAAAAACCATTCGGGGTAATTAAATAATAATGGTTTCACAGAATTCTTTTATTCAATTTATTACTAACATTTTTGTCTTTTGTCTTAAATAAAACACATAAAAATATGTTACTAATCAACAGAATTAAACTACCAGTCCTATTCTAAAAATGTTCCCAACAAACATGACACTTTAGTCACATTTAGTTAATTAACGTCATTTTTACAAAACTTTTATGATATTTATGACTGGAATAACTTATTTTTAAACTGAATCTTTACATAAATAATGTAAACAAATACATGTGAGAATTTTATGTTAGGATTTAGTTTTTAATACTACCCTGATGAAGAAGCTGTTTTAATCTTCTAACTTATATTTATATTAATAATGAAAATAACTAACTACATTATTATTCTAAATATTAAAAAATAAAAAATTATTTATTATTTTTAATATTTGTTGCAAATTTTATATTGTGCTTTTTATTAATTTTAATATAGATTATTTAAAAAAAATTGAATCCGCCCTGATAAAGCTCGAGCTAAGCGAAACTAGTTGGCGTTTAATACAATTCGTGGATTTATACAAAGTAATTGTGTTTTATTTAATCTAATATGCCAAACAATAAAGTAATTGTTTTCTACGAAAATATTTAATAAGATGTATTAACCACTTTATAAGATATATTTAATACACCAACCGGTTTCATAAAATACAATTTCCTTTATCAAGATGTCAAATTAACAAACATAAAATATATGCTAAAAGTTGTAATGTTGTATTAAAAAAAATATCATGTCAATATGAATCTCAGGTGATTTATATTTCATATATTTTTAATTAAACCTGAAAATTGGAAGCGGTAAAATATGCAAATATGGTATTGAATTAATTTTTTTTACCTACTTAATTTGTATTATACGTCATTTAATATAAATTATTTGGAATAATGTATTTTTTGGATTTTTAATTATGGAATCGAGACTGCTACGCGTTTTATGTTCTCTTTATTGTACGGTGAAAAAGAAATCCGATTTCAGTATCAAGAGCAAACTGACTGTTTCAAAAACTGTGTGCGACTCACTTTAATATATGATCACTAAATATAGATCCTCACGGAGAGGGTGAGACAAACTGCCAAAATTATTTTTTTTTGCGGTAGGAAGTAGCTTCTTTAATGTACCAAGTGAGAAGGAACCCGATAAATGAATAGTATGTTTCAGGCCGATTTTGTTTAACCGCCATTTTAATTTTAAAGGTATGTGTCAGTTTTCATTTAGTAATCATAGAGAATAGTTAATTACAATTTATTATGGAGCATTTAATGCCTCAACAACGTGTTGAAATTATTAAAACATTTTATCTAAACAATAATGCCAACGATGTAACCATTAATGGTGATCGCTATCGTCACATATTGGAAAACGTGGCCGAATTGGGTCGATTGGGCCTGCAACACATGTAATTTCAACAGAACAGTGTCACCTCATACACAGTATGAGCTATGCTTGAAATTTTGCTAGAAATTTTTCCCGGCCGCATAATGTAAAAAGGTAGTGATATCGACTGACTTCCTCGATCACCTGATTGACGACTTCCGACTATTTTCTGTAGGAGTACTTGAAAGGAAAGTTCTTCGTCAATAAGCCAACAACAATTCCGATGCTAGAGAATAATATTCCAAATGAAATTGCTGAAATAACGCGCGAAATGTGCGAGAATATTGAGTATTAAGTATTAATCTTTCTTTTTTTTTTTTTTTTAACTAAATTTAACTACGAGTCCTATTCTAAAATTTTTTCCTAAAAATTATTCGACTACATTTGTATTGAGCAGCAATTTGAGTTAGGTACTAAATTCACTTTTTAAATAATTGTTGTTTTTTTTTAAAAAATTTTTTAAAAAATTTAAAAATAGGTTCTGGATAAATAGAAAAACAATGCTATATTTTTAGTTAGTTTTGACATATCCTGAAGAAGGAAAAGGTGTTTTTCGAAACCGGTAGATGTTTTTTAAACTCAATTGTGGTTATTAAACTAAGATAATAAATAAATAAAAAAAATATGAATCTTAACCACCAAGTTAATATTGCTAATTTTAAAAGTATTATTAATCTTTCATTTCTTGTTTCATTGAACTTCTTTACCAGACCTCGGTAGGTAAAGTTAAAACCTGAGATTCATCTGTAAAGCTGTGGGGAGCCGATACCTAGTATGAGCGCTTTACTTAATCCATAAATTTCCACAGAACGAATAGAACAGTACTACAGAAGCGGTCCTCAAATCTGTTAAAAGCGCGATTAATCTAGCGCTTAATGTATATTATGTGATGTTCATCCATAGAGTACTTAGTTTCCTCAATTTATTTTCAATCTTTAGAGATAGAGTCGAATTAAATCATTATTAAGACAAACCACTACCTTTAAGCCTCCCTGCGATCCAGCGGGATTATATTATAGATTGTGGATAATGTACGACCTTCAACCAGCATCGTTAGTAACGCTCGAATTTCACAAGATCACATGCAAACGACGTAGAATTCTACACGACACCGCGATAGTCAGATCTCGCGTCAGACAACTGTCGTGAAATATACGACTTCGCCAAGATGTTGTCGAAAAGTTTTTGATCTGACTAAGCCCGTCTGGGAGGATGAGACCGCTTCCCTAGACACGGCGCTGTTCTCTGCCAAAAATAGCTGAGAAAAGGAATTTTGTGTGAAATACAAATAATAATCACGGATTTCAAACAACGATACGTGATACAAATATTAGAATTGAATAAATGTGATTTTATCAAAATAAAAAAATAACAAAAATATTCTAGGAAACGTTAGAAATATCGAAAATCGCTTAAGGTACCGTTTTTTATCAAATAAATATAAGACGTTTCTTTTTAACGACTTACATTTTACTTTTTTTTGTCAAGTTGATAAAAATGAATAAGTGTAAAATGAAGAGATAAGATTATTTAATAAGAAATTTCGCGGAAAAATATACGTTATAATAATAGGTTTAATATAATCTGTATAAATAAATAAATTATATTTAGGTGGAAAAAATTAATAACTAAATATATATCATCCTAGGGTGCATTCCTGCAAAATGTTGTGGGTGAAATTTAATTATGAAGTCACTTACAATAAACTTAATATTTTGATTCACTGGCATCTTAGAAAAACCTGTGTGTTAAGAAAATTAAAATTTGTATTAAGATTCAAATTCAAATTAACTTTGGGTCATATTGTTGTAAAAACATCATTTTTGGTTTCTAAACTATATGTATCAGTAAAGTTTATTACATGTTTTTATCACATCTAGGAAATACTGATAAAGTAATTAAACATTGAGCTCTCTATATGTACTGATTGTACTTTTTGAACTAGAGCGATGCAGAATCATCTCAGATATTTCGTTTAATATAACTTCTGAGTGGGTATTTAATGAATAGGAATCTAATCACAGGATTGAACACTAATCCCGATATGACTCCTCAGTAATTCTGCTTAACTGGGAATTTAAAGAATGGGAATGATTTTTATGAAATTTTGCTCTTCTTCAGATATAATTTATTAACAATAATGTTTAAACTGAAATTGAAAAACTTTAGTTGCCAATTCCAATATCAAATACCTTATATGTACATAATTTCATTAAAATAGAATTATTAAAACTATTTTATGTATGTACAATACACACAAAACAATACTCAAAGTAATAATTGGTCTTCCCTTTAGATATCCATCAGATCTTATATTTAAAGAGTACAATGTCCTAGATATAAAACAAATCTTTATGTTGAAACTCGTTCAATATTTCCATGCTAACAACAACTCTTCTCAAGCAATAAATCATGGACACAACACAAGACAAACAACAAACATCTACACACAAGTTCCGAGAGCAACAACGACATTTTATCAAAGATTCTACATGTTCTTAGCTCCGAAACTGTACAACACACTCAGTACCAACTGGAAATCGTTTAATTCTAATAAGATTACACAAATATGGACCCAATATATGATTCAATCAGGTAAAGATGAATCAGAAGCATGGCTATCCAACATTCTAATATAATTTATACAATATCTTCAGTAATAACTCACTAGTCCTACAACATTCCCACTACATATATTTTTATTTTATTTTAACTTTTTTATATATATTTGTAATTCTCTTTTTCTGTCTGTCGATAAATAACACCACAACAGCACGAAAAAAAAACTGGCTTCTTTAACACAGTCTTCAGGCTAGCAAAGTAGCCAGGACAACGCTGTTTATATCAGAGGTGAAGTCTACTCCATCCCACACAATAAACTATGTATTATGTATTCACCTCTATTAAAACAAAAATATGTATGTCAATATATATACAAATAAATAAATAAATTGTATCTGGTACAGTTATTTCATGTAAAAAATATACCAATTGTTACAGAATTCAGAAGTTAAGTTATTTACTTAAATTGTGTTGTTTTGTAAAAATGTAGAAACTGAAAGAACGGAAGATTTAACATGTGGTTGTTAAAAAATCATTTTTTTCCTTACACTTCGCGGATATTTCATTACATATGAAGCTGGAAGATTTTGATGACGTTCTACTTTCTGAGCAAATCCATCTGCTATACATCTTCGTGTGCTCGTAGTTAGCAAATGATAACTGGACGATTTACTATCGATTAAATAAAAGCGTAATTTTTGATATTATAGAATTAATTTTGTCTACATGTCATTTGACTGCACGTTCAGCTAGACATCAAATCAAAAATATTATATTATAATAATTGTAAAAAAAATCTCAAAGCTAGCGTAATATATTTTGATAGAATATATATATTATATAATATATTTAAAATACAACACAGTGATATTCAGTTCAAATCGATATTATATTAGATACTTTTAAACATGTTGATTTATTATAAGAAGTTGTTAAAATAATTATTAATAAATACAAATTAAATATATTAAATGAAGAGATATACATATAAAATCAATTTTATCGAAAAATATTGTTGTTGCTACCGGGATTCGAACCTAGATCTCTTCTTATCCGGGAAACATGCATTAACCGATTATGCTACACATCTCAAATACTTTTGAGTAAACCGATAGCAGACAACTTCACAATAAGAATGTGTTATCTTTAATAATATATAATGTGTCAAAAATTTAAAACAATGAATTGTTAATTCTGACGTCTGCTATCGGTTTACTCAAAGGTATTTGAGATTCCGTAAATATAAAGAAGATAGCTTTCAAATAATGGAACGATAGGTGTATAAATATTAAAAGTGTAACATACAAGTACGAAAATTTGTCGTCAATGCACTGTGTTGGTGTAGCATAATCAATTAATGTATGTTCCCCGAATAGGAAGAGATCCAGATCTTTCTAATTAATACATTTAATTTATATTTTTTTTTAAATATCACAGAATTATATTTTGAATAATTACAACTTTGCAATAATAATGTGTTCTCATTTATAATAATTATTAACTATTTATTCTTATAACATCCATTCGAGTGTAATGAATTTTTATATATTTTTTCGCTTTACTGAAAATATACAATATGTCAAAGATGACAAATTGTGCAGTTATTCCAATGCACACAAAATAACAATAATCGTATTTATTTTCAATTGAAAATACCAATGTAATATATATTCAATTAGTCTAGGAACATTGCTTGGCCACAATTGTTCGATAATAATTATTCCAGGCCACAATTTTAATCCTACAAATCTGTACTGAAAAATTGTTCGCCACGTATATTGAAAAAAATATTTTGGTTTTAGTAAATGTATGCCTTTTAAAAATATTATTATTAGGAGAACACATTCTTATTGTGAAGTTGTAATTATTCAGAACAAACGGTCTGTGATATTTTAAATATGAATTAAATATATTAATTAGAAAGATATACATATAAAATCAATTTTATCGATAAATATTGTTGTTGCGCCACCGGGATTCGATCCTGGATCTCTTTCCTAACCGGGGAAGGTGCATTATTACAGCGACAATACTTTTTGCGACAATTTTCGAACCTATATGTTACCTTTTTGATATTAATACATTTAATAGTTCCATTATTTGAAAGGGTCATCTACCTTATTTTTATGGCGCAACAACAATATTTTTGGATAAAATTGATTATATACGTATATCTTTCTTATTAATATATTTAATTCATATTTAATTTATTTATTATATTACTTCTTTATCTGTGTATATATGAATTTATAAAAAAATATTTAGAACAACAATAGGGTATAAAGGAAATAAAATAAAGTTGATAAAATACCCAAACCTAACCATTTTGACTGCTCGTTTGTCTAGTGGGTAAGGTACTTACCGAGTAATTCAGTGGTCAGGGGTTCGAGGTTCGAGCAGGTCTCATTCCAGGAGACCAGCTATATAATACAATATTGCCGTAAACTAAAACTATTATATTTATTAAAATGATGTATGTATTTTAAATATATTCGGTGAACAAATTTCCAAGCAAAGAATTGCGGAATAATATTTGCGACCGCGAATAATTGTGATCATGATTTTTTAATCTGTTGAGTTGCAGTATAAGATAAATAGTTATTGTGATTGAAAAAAACTAAAACCGATGAATGATAACCATATAAACATACAAAAATCACCGGGTAATTTATTATATATCAATTCTTGAAAAACAAAATATATAAAAACGTCAAAAGTTTGTCAACATTTGAATCTAATCGTATTTTTAATGGTTTTAGGAAATCCGAGGGTAAATTTAACTTAAGTTTTGATATTAACTTAAGGAAGTTCTGAACTCATTTTCTGAAACCCGAGCAACGGAAGCTTTTAGCGGCCTAATTGCTTTTATCGTACATCGTAAAATTTCCGAGCGCTCACTACGACGCTACGAGAAAATATATCAAACTACTGCGAGCATGTGCTATCACTTCTCAAATACATATATATATATACATACATCAAAATTCGTACATTAGTTATTCAATGATTTTTTCATCAAAAGATATAATAACAATATTCGTTAGTCATATCGAAACCCACGAATAATGCAGTACTTCAAACTTTCTATAACCATGGACCACGCAGAGGGTGAAGAGTGAACATAGTATTTTATAAATAAATAATTATGTAAATTACTAACAATGAGTGACCAAGAGACAGATGTTTAAATGAAGCCTTAGTTAGGAAACGTCACTAATAACCATTAAGCGTTAAACAGGGTTATCCGAAATCCAACTTTTTGAGTCTCGAAAAATGTGCAACATGTCTTTACAAAAATCAGCGCTGTGCTATAAATACTCAAACTATTGTAATAAAATTATATATATTTTATGATACTACAATAATATTGCTTTCATGTTTTTGTTTACGGCTATTAAAAATATATTTTTCAATTTTATTTTCTGAAAATCTAGGGGACATCTCTAGCAATATGTCATTAGTGATGTCTTAACTGTACGCTTATTTGAGCACCGTATAATTACAATTCATGTTATTTGATATTTTAAAATTGATTTATTCTGCGTAAAATATGTATCTATAATTTAAAAAATATAACACAATTTAGATTTAATATATTTATGGTATTAAGGGTTTAGCGGTATTGTAGGGAAGGATGACAACCAGGGTGTGTTAATGAAAGATTACTATACCTTGGGCTTTGTTGCCGATTTATTTTTGTACCGGTATGGGAACACACTATTATATACAGGTAGATGATAAAATTCAAAAGCACAAGATAAGTTACACTAAAATATAAGACTTGTTGAAGTCGCCAGATGGTTTTGTCTAGCGCCGCCTCCCTGGTAGGTGTCCGACGCACTACGCGTCAGTAAATGAGCTTGGTGATCGTGTCGTCAGATGATCTACACGCGATGATTCGCCACAAGGGCAATATAAAATATTATTAATATCAAAATAATTGTTACTGTATGTAACACGTATATATATATTTTTTATCATTTTGAAATGGTGTGTGTTGTACATTCGCTAAACTATCCCTAGGACATATTTTATAGTATCAGCATATGCATTCTAGTAGTATTACGCTAGTAATGCAATACTAATCGAACATTTTTAATTTATTTTTTTTTAAATGTAATATAGTACATTCTCGTATAACTTCTATGATGTAGTATTTTGAGTCTATCAACATCTCTTTGCAATGTACATGTTAGTGAAGCATATTATTGTCACTACTACTAGAGAGCATAAGTGGGTGAACCCACAGATAATAAATAAATATTCTTGTGTAGTACCTACGTACGAAACGTATAAAAAGAAGTCTCATTGGGTAGATAAAACTATCATATCAGAGGGAATGACATGAGGAAAATTGGCGGAGCACTTCATGGGTGGAAGTCTATTGAGACCTTACTTACTTACTTACCATCACGCCGTTTTCCCGCGGGGGTAGGCAAAAAGGATAGAACGCCACACTCTTCTGTCCTGACACACAATTCTCGCCTTATCCACATTCATACATCTTCTCATACAAGCTCGCCGATTGTTGAGGCTTCTAACAGAACCAATCTCTATTATCTGGTTTACCTTGTCGTGCCAAGTCTTCCGCGGACATCCTCTGTTTCTTGTTCCATCAACACTTGCGTCATATATCTTCCTAACCATTCTCTCCTCATTCATCCGTTCCATATTATCAAACCACCTAAGTGATCCTATCTTAATCTTACTCACTATACTAACATCAGCTTTGCATTCTTTCCTTATTTCTTCATTCTTTACTCTGTCATAAATAGATTTGCCAAAAATTGGGAGACCTTCATAATTATAATTACATTATCAAGTCTTATTCATAGATAATATGTACTACGTAATATGAAAGCAAACTTTATTATAGGTGGGTACGCGGTACCGCCCTGTTACTGTGTGCGGGGCGCTATCGAACAGCCGTCTTTGTAGCATTAAAAAAATGTCAACCAGACGGCCTAAAAATAGAACCGAAATAGAAGCCTTGGAATGTGGTGGGTCCTCTCTCATTGGACTACGTAATATAGTACCTATTGCGACAAAATAACTTTATTATAGGTGGCAAGGCAGGCAAGTGTTGACTATTTGAAAACCTAAAGACATATATTAATTATTTGGAGTTGTCCGACGACTTTTTAAGAGTTGTAAAATATTTTCTTTATACCCGGCACCCATGTTAAAATGAACTTTCGTTCGAAAATTATATGAAACTCATACATTAAATATCAATTAAAAAGTGTCACCATTTGCTTCAAGCATAAAGATTTTAAGTTTATAAACTTCGAGTCTCTATTTCTGCAAACAAGAGTACGGGCTTGTAGTACCGAAGTGTAATAAATTATTTCATTTTTTCACTCATTATTCAATCATTTCAAAGAAATAAATCCTTAATTAGTAAAATGTATTAGATACTTGTAATCAAATTAAATGCACCAATTTGAAATATAAAATCAATTTGTCGAAAAAATATTTATCCGCCATCCGGGGAAGCGCGCTGATCAATTACACCACGTCAGCTTAGTAAACTGACGACAAATTTTTAAACTTATATGTTGCAGCTATTTCAAATTGATACATCTATTATTCAATTTTTAAAAAGCAATCACCTTTTATTGCGAATACCTTTAGTAATATACGCTTAATTTTTGGGAAAATTTTAATACAACTTGTATATATTTTAAAGCGAAAACATTATTATTGTGAAGTTGTATTTTTTTCAGAACGTATTGTGGTTTTGTGATATATTATAATACAAATTAAATGCATTAATTAGAGAGATATTACTCCCACCGGGATTTGAACCAGGAACTCTTCCCATCCGGGGAAGCGCGCTGACCAATTACACCATGTCAGCCTAGTAAATTGAGGACAATTTTTTCATTTAATTTGTATTAAAATATCACAGAACCATGTTCTTAAAAAATTACAACTTCACGATAATAATGTGTTCTCTTTAAAATGTATTAATTGTTAAGGAAAACACATTCTTATTGTGAAGTTGTAATTATTCAGAACATAGTCTGTGATATTTTAAATACTAAATTAATGTATTAATTATAAATATATACATATAAAATCAATTTTGCTGAAAAATATTGTTTTTGCGTCACCGGGATTCGAACCTGGATCTCTATTTCCAATCCGGGGAAGTGCACTACCATTGTGCTATAACGCCAGTATTTTTCTTGACAAATTTTCGAACCTATATGTATTAATTGTGTTTAAAATCTCATATATTTTAAATATTTCTATCAGAAGTGGTACAGATGCAATCGAATAAAATATTGAGTTCTGTTTCTTTGACTTTAAGAATATTCTAGAGGCCAACATAATTATTACGAAAACAAAATGTGTTCTTTATTTCATTGCCCTAGGTGTCAGGTTTATAGACTGCCCGTGACGCACCCTCCCATCATTCCATCCCTTGTCAGACAATCTTGGAGGCGCCTTCGTGCTAATGGATTGAAGTGGTCAGTGTATACCTATTACAATATGATAGACATACCAACGGTTGGCTTCCGTGCGATGTGTGCTAGCTACACAGTATGTGTGGTGATTTATCTCGACGGTATGGCAATGCATTAGCACTAAGTGCTGTGGTATTGCTTTCAAGTTTACACAGTACTATATTTACCATGTGTACCACGATTTAAATATAATAAATAATATTGAATTCACCTTTTTGATTAATTAACACAAATTAAATTAGTCAATTAGGATACATCTATACAGAATCATGTATCAATACAGAAAATATCAACCTATTGAAAATATATTTTGTTGCTATCGGGATTCCTCTTGCTATACGAGAAAATTTGTTAGCAATTTTGCTATATTAACCGAACACATTTTCTGAAACTTCACCAACAATGCTGTAATTGTGCAAGCGTTCGTGGGCTAGTCTGTAGGTTTGTATATTTGATAATAGATATAAACTTATTATCCAGTATCTCTATACAAGTCACCGACCGCCACTGGTGTGCACGGATATTATTATTTTCATGACAAATCGGTGGAAAAAATGACGGAATTTATTAGAAATTTTGTCGCTAGTCAATTGTCATCGACGGCCTGTAGGGATTAGAAATAATAAGCCGATGCTATCTGCTAGTGATAAATTAAAATGATAAACCAAGATTAACGTATTGCCAAACTTAAGTTACCTTAGTAAAATATTCCTTACCATTCCAACAACCACTTAGTTACTTCCCTTTTAAATAATACAGCTCTTGTGACTTATCAGATTAACGATTGCCCCTTCACTAAAACGTTATACGTTTTCGGGTTCAGGTAAGAATAACTATCTAATACATATGTGGTATTCTAGTCAGGTACCATTAAAGTTTGGTCTCGTCGATTTGTGTCGATTAATTATAAAGTTCTTTATAAATATATATGCAGGCATTGAACTCTGCAAGATAATTAAACAGTAATGTTCTAATTAAATTTTAAGTTAAAGCTTCTAAAATTCAAATCGTGATTTAGGATCAGTTGTGTGATATTTTTTTGTGATATAATAACTGTAGCATATTGTAATACAAAATTTAGTTTATTGAAAAAATAAATAAATAGTGATGATACGTTATTAAATAAATATTATATTTTTCATTAAAAAATGGGGTAATTACAAGGCTCACGACCTATTTCGGTTGGCTTAAGTGATCACTTTATATAAATATAATATTCACCATTCTCATTCTATCAATCTCCACATCTATCAAATTTTTAAAAGTTGTATATATGTTAATATATGGACTCGCTTCGAATACCACTACACCGTCGCCATCTACTACATTTTTCCTTGAAACAGCATATATGTCAATTTGATGAGAGTCCGATTTGTTGAAAATTATTTAAAGCAATATTAAATACTAATTTAATGTATTAATTATGAACATATACATATAAAATCACAGCCTTATGTTCTGAATAATTACAACTTTACAGTAATAATGTGTTCTCCTTAATAAAGCAATATTCTTTATCTGTAAAATGTTTTTAACACATTATATATACTAGAATACGCCTGAAAAGTCAATACTATTCAATTTTTATATATTTTTCTTATTTTGAACAGTATATTATTTTAGCAGTTTTTAAATATGTTCAAAAACACAGAATTACTGGATTTTTACCTGCAAAGGCACTGATAGGTCGTGAACTCTGTAATTACTCCATACTTCTATATATTTTCCATTAAAATATAATAAATAGCTTCGTCTCTATGAGATATCTGATATTTATTTAATAGCAGTGCCTTTGTTGGTAAAAATCCAGTAATTGTGTATCCTTGGACATATTCAAATATTGCTAAATGAGATGATACGGTTCACGGGTACGTGTTTCCATCTTCTCTCGCAATTTTAAGAGATGAAATAAAATAAAATGATGTTCTATGTCTAGTAATTTTTAATAAAAATTCTTATCTACAAAACAGTTTAAAATCTCGGCCAAAACTAGGTATCACCTCTGAAAATTTCGTTTGGCCCACAAAATTTTACAGCTCTCCAAGAAATCCGCAAAAAATATCACTTCTGATAAGAAAATATACTTGGGGAGGAAATGTTTTGAGATAAATTTTACAAAATATCTTTGCACAAGCATCCATACTCCGACACGGTATTCCTTAACTTCCTGCGCACGTAAAAATTTAACATGTACTATTCGAGATTAGTTCGCATATGGGAAAGTGTACAATCAAAATGTTTATCGCGTAAAAATTTGAATTCAAGTCACTCATAGACGTAAGCCATGCATGTTAACGACGATATTTTTTTTTAGTTACACCGTCCCACAGACAGTTATTTGTTGAAAACATCGTGTTCTTTTTAACGTCGAGCGCAATTTGTTGGATATTACCTTTTTATATTTATTGTGTGGCTGCTTCAAATCTTCATTTAATTTCGAGCGAGGTACATTTTATTAACATAAACCTTTCATTGGCTGAACAGCTTTAGCTTTAGAAAAAATTAGCTTAATGTAATCACTACTGCACGTGTAAAAGGCAACATCTGTATATTCTATTAAAATTCGATAATATATTTTTTACATATATCATCATGGTACAACATTAACAGATAGAACAAATCATATTAAGAAAATCTGAAAAATTTTTACGACTAAACTACGACAAAAACAAAATAATATTTAGTTAATGTTAAAGGATTTATGCATTTTAAAAACGGTTGGGAGGTTATGTAGGTTATGTATAATTGTCTACAGCCGGATTTTCTGCTATATTCAAAATAAAATCACAAGAATCAGAAAGGTTTTGTATGCGTGTTAAAGTATATTTTTCCTCTAGGTCTAATATTAACGAAAATGTTTAAGCAACCGCCATTTTGAAACAAGATAACGGAAAAGGATAGCTAACGACTTATTCATGAAATTAATAGTTCAATCGAAATGTGAAGACAACTGCGGGAGTTATTGTCAAAACAAAATTCGTTGTATTTATATAAACTTTATAACAAGATAATGGTTTTGAGGTCTCCTAGTCATGTTTAAAGAAAGTTCATTAGAATTTTCCGGAAGTTGCATCATAAAACCCTCTACAATAGGTATGTATTTATATCCAGAGCTGCCAACATGCATCAGATGGCTTGATTAAAATAATGTAAGTTACCTTACTAAAATCATTAAACAAGTATCCGAAAAATAAATTGTAAAATAGCTCTAATAATAGACGCATCAGTAAACCAGTCATGAAATACATCGAAGGCTTTGGTAACCTGTCAATCATATTATAAAATTGCCAGTCAGTTACAAGAACATTCACCTATTTTTTCAGTAAACCATCCAAGAAAATAATCTTCGAGATTTTGGTATGTCAGTGTAAAATTATTTCTTCCCGGGATTTTGATTTTTTTCAGTGAAATATTTTTTTTTTGACTTGACAGTGATGTTTCGTCTGTAATTCGTAAATAATATAGTGACACTGAGTGACAAATTTCAATTTCAATCAATTGTTCCGTGTGACTTACTTACATTATGTTTTCCTGTAGGGGTTAGGTTAGGTTCCTTTTTCCTTATCCACGTAACTTTTAATGTTTTTTTGAAATTCATGATTTTCTCTAAGGCAATTTAACTTTTCACTTCTTACTTTACCGTCTTGTTATCTATTAAAAATTATACACTTCTTTCCATTCTACAGCATTTTTCACGCCAATTTAATATAATATATATTTTCAAGTATTGGGTTGATGCATAAGATTCTGGCATTTTTTTAAATATTAACAAATAAAATACATAATAAACTCATCAATAATATATTTAATACAAATTAAATGCATCAATTGGAAAGATATACAAATAGATAATTATTATCCTTATTAATAAAGCTATAATAATTATTGTCACAAATTTACCAAAATTTATAATTGCTTTTTATAAACATATCTTATGTAATAAGAGGTAAATATTAATTTTGGTCAGATACTTGTAAACTAATTTATTGTACAATTACTAGTAAACTATACCCGTATTAACACAGATTTTTCTAATTAGACGGGGATAGTCCAAACATATTAAATATATACATATGTATTATATTGTTTATAATAAATAAATAAATAAACTCAGAACCGGGCGTCTCAGATGTCGCAACAACTATACACACGTTGTTCTCGAAGGAACAACAGTACATTGAATTGACAAAGCTGAGAGTTATCTCCAAATAATTTCAAAGGAGCACAGATTGTCTCGAAATAAAAATCTCATCCTTGGACTGGGCCATAAGAATTTTAGAAATTTCTCAAATTTATCACCTGGGATTACACTTTGATGTTAATCGCTTCTATTGTATCTCGTAGAAACAATATACGTATATATTATATTAAACAGCAAACGTATGAAAACCATTCAAATCATATTGAAAACAATTCAATTCTCTAATTTGTGTATTGTTCAATACGAGTAGGTATCGTGTATTGTACTGCAATGTTAAGAAAATGTATAAAATATATATAATTCATAGCCGTGGTTTTCTCATTACAATGTTGACAGAAAACATCATAAATTGCTTAATAGATTCGTTAATTTCAAATTCGTCTTTGGCCTAATTGTTGTAATTTTCTTTTAATATCGATGAATATGCCAACTCAAAATGAATTATTTTTTCAAATTCTACATGCGGCCATCCTTCATAATAAAATACTTCTTCAAATTCATCATTGATATCCACGTTAACACTTCTTCCAATCAGTTATAATTTATAAACATCTTATATATATTTAATATTATTTCATGGATTAGAATAAATTCGAATTGGCTGAAATGAGTGACTTTTTTTATTCTTAAAATAAAAAAATTATATAGAAAAATCACCCAATTACATTATTTCTACTGTTGAAATTTTTAATATCTATATTGATTTTTAAAAAATCCGAATAAAAAATGTTTGCGATTCTTTGTAAATATAAAATAGATTACTTTCAAATAATGGAATAGCAGATGCATCAATTTGAAAATGCAACATTTAAGTTAGAAAATTTGGCGTTAACTTATTATGTTGACGTAGTGCAATATAATTGATAGTAAGGGTTCCTGGTTCGAGTCCGGGTGGCAACAAAAATATTTTTTCAAAAAATTAATTTTATTTGCATATGTTTCTTAATTTGTATTATAATAATTATATGTCTGGTTCTTAAGAATTATGTTTTATAAATGTGATCCATTATTTTGCTGGAAAAATTTCTGATAACTGCTCGGCACGTACTCTCCGTGATCGCTGCCATTTTTTCTCGGGTATTTTCTTTTAATTGGTCCAAAGAGGGAGGATTGTTACTGTGTACCTTTGATTTAAGTTAGCCCCATAAGAAAAAGTCAATTGGTGTCAAGTCTACTTGGGAACCAGTATATGTCACCTCGTCGGGATATCAATTTTCCATAGAAAATTTCACGAACAACTGGTAAGGACCAGTGTTCTGCAACCTTTTCTCACCAACGACACACCAAAATTCTTCCTAGAACTCCGCGGCACACCAAAACTAAAATATATAGGTATTAAATTGATATATAATGAGAAATTGTAAAATGTCAAATACATTGAATTTGACCGCGGCACACCTGTATCCGACTCACGGCACACCGGTTTCGAAGCACTGCTCTATAGCGACGGCATACCCCCAGCCGCTCAGCTCGTTGCGTTGGTACGGCGAATGAACCAAAATGTAAAATACTTTTGATTCACACTGTATTTGATTTCATTTACCTCTTCAACATATTTCAATGCAGCCAGGAGAATATGGAGGGTAGGGTAGAATTTCACATCCAAACGTACAACTTTTCACAATTAATAATACTTTCTTCCGATTAACTACTTTTTCTCAGCTTCCATGATTTTCTCAATTGATATACACGAATCGCATATTCAAGGAATATTCATCACCACAGAAAATCTTTTACAATCACTTCTGTGCAGTTCGTTATTTTACGCATGTCTTGCGAGCACGCTTCTGTTCATAAATAAACAATACTAAATTAATGTATTAATTATAAATATATACATATAAAATCAATTTTGTCGAAAAATATTGTTTTAGCGTCACCGGGATTCGAACCTGGATCTTCATTTCCAATCCGGGGAAGTGCACTACCTTTGTGCTATAACGCCAGTATTTTTCTTGACAAATTTTCGAAACTATATGTTACATTTTTCAAATTAATACAAAATTGATTTTATATGTATATATTTATAATACATTAATTTAGTATTTAAAATATCACAGACTTATGTTCTGAATAATTACAACTTCACAATAAGAATGTGTTCTCAATAAATAAACAATACTCGATTTAATGGACATTTTCATATAACTTATGTAAGGGCATATAAGAGTCAAGTAAATTAAACGGCTAGATAAAAAAAAAACAAGTGTTTTATTTTCACATACATATGTAGTAAATTTGCTTCAATAAATTCAGTGCCATCGGTAAGTGGTTTCTATCCATAGTACTTGCCAGCTGTTGTACCTATATATCTATGTATACATTCCAAATATTCAATACGCCCCGCGATATATTGAGCACAGAGGTAGCGGTATTTCTTGGGGAAAATGTACCTCACACCTAAACTTTCCCTATGCAGCCTTTAAGTGGCGTTCATCGCACTCACTCCATAAGAGCAAACACACACACAACACTCCGTTGAGGTGGATTTTTTTTTACGAAAATGAGGCTATATAATTGATCCAATGTATCCAACGTACCCCTAAAATACAATTTTACGCACAACTGTGCTATACGATACACATAAACACATCGGCCCGACAAGTCTCAGTAAGATTTGACAAGTTCACGCGATCGAGCACTAACGAAAGCCGCATGAATTTTTTTTGTCACCTGATATACATATTTAGATTTGAATACTTAAACGTGTTACTCATATATTTTTTAGTGTGATCATCACGACGTGAAATGAATTCAGGATGAAATTTAGACTTAACCAAAAGCGTCACAGATATTAAACTCCTACGGCGTTTGGAGTCTTCAGATAATTGCATACTAAAGTTTACAGCCCGAGTAAGCTGTTCGTTTCACGTCCAACTGGTAACAAGGCAATAAAAAATACTTTACGAGACCACCACACAATATATAATTTCTTACCTACTCTTTTCAAATCGATAAAATTATAATTAATGTTTTCTTTGGGCTATGAAAGCGTAAGTCTTACAAATTTAATTTATTTATGTCCGTCCGTCCATCCGTTCGTGTTATGTAGCAATATAAAATAAATAATGCAAATCAAATGTATTAAAACGAAAAACTATTGTTGTTGCTATCGGGATTCAAACCTGGATCTCTTCCTATCCGGGGAAATGCATTAACCGATTATACTACGCCAATACGACAAATTCGCGATCTTATATCTTGCACTTTCAAATTGATATATCTGTCATTCCATCATTATCGTTTTTGAAAGTGCAACATATAATTTCGAAAATTTGTCGTCAACTCACTATGTTGGCGTAGCATAATCGATTAATGCATTTCTTTGTATAAGATCACGGGTCCGAATCCCGGTAGCAACAACAATATATTTTGGAAAAATTGATTTCATAAGCATATCTTTCTTATTAATATATTTCATTTGTATTCAAATTATCACAAACCTATGTTCTGTAAAATAGCAACTTCACAATAAGATTCTCCCTAAAAATAAATTAAGTAACTATATAACGAGTCACACGGCAACATGAAATAAACAAGATGTTTTGTAAGTTTTGTCACTTAAAAATGTGCGGTTATCGCGTTAAGTAAATATGTTATTTAGCTTACTTTTAAAGCTAATTGGGAAAACAAAAAATTTCGACAGAAAGTTTATCTAATGAAGAAATATTCAAAAAATTTACTTTTTTCAAAGGTTGCGGATTGTTTGGACTAAAATTTTGTCAAAAATTGATTTTATACGAATACACAAAAAATATTAAAAAAAAAAAATAATCCTAGTCTTGACTAAAGTGAAACATTATGGGGATGTCCGTTTGCCTCCCATGTACGTATGCCACAAGTTTACCCTATTATTATCACCGTTTCAAAAAAAAAATCAACTAATATATTTGTGTAACTTTAAATATTTATAATAAAACACAGAATAAATCTATCAAATTCTTGCTGTTGGGCTGGAGGTGATTTTCAAAATTTTATTTAAAATATTTTTTCATAACGGTATATATTATCGATGACATTTTTATGTAATATTGTGTATCCAATATTTAGTTTATCCAATCATACTCTTTCAAGTCTTTCATGCACGTTATTTAATTTTATGTCTTCCCACAAAACTTTTTATATTTTTTTTACTATCATTTGCTCATTCTTATTTTCACTATGTCTATACTATTTAAACGTTAAGTTTTCAATAATACATTTATTTTATCGATAATTTTACAGATTTGATCGTAATATATTCGGATGTCATCTATTACACTGTTATTTTATTTGTCATGTACATATTATCATCAAATCATTTAAAGAGTTAATTAATAGTATTAATAGTCATACTACTGTTACGATATAAAAATACTTAAGACAGTTAGGAAAATAATATGTTACAATATACGTTTTTTTTTAATTATTTGTATTATATTTAATTATATTATATATTTGTCACTATCTCGTGCCAAAATTAAACAAAACTTTTGCACAAAGATTTCATTTGTTTCTAGCACCAAAAATACACAAAAGTCTAAATGTGGAAGTGAAAAATTGCAATCATAGTCTTACATATTTTTCAAGAAAAGTGCATTTTTGGCTCCACGAAATGGGGAGAAATTACGCCCAAGAATTTTTAAAAGTCCCATAACGCGCATTTTAAATAACTATTTAACCGTTAGAAATTAACCTAATATATATATTGTATATTTACGATTCAACAAGCAATAATTTAAAAAAGTATTTACTAAAATTTTGATGTTACTGTCTCGAGTATTTGAGGCATTCAAATAATCAGAATCCACAAAATGTTGTATAAGTTATTTTACGTAATAGATATTTTGTTTTATAAAAATAATATTATTTTTAGTGCATTTATTGACATAATAAAATAAACTAATCTCATTTCATTCCATGTACAATGCGCTCACAGTGAATATGTCAAATCCGTGTTGAAGTTAATATTTTAAAGCTTCCTGACATCTGTTGACGGCAGCCTCAACGATTCGTATTTACCTCACTTTTCGTGATTTTCCGCTTTTCCGTAAGATGTCGGTATTATGCTTTATATCGTGTGAACATTTTCACGCTGAAAAATTCCGGAAACTCTGTAAGAAAATTCAACTGAAGATGTTTATTTTTTTTATTCCAGAGACTCCGACAATGAACGTGGTGAAAAATGGAACTGAAGAGCTGAACTCTTTTGATTAAATCCAAGGAAATCTATTTCGTTCATCAAATAATTCTATTTGATTGTTAGCCCTTGCGAATTTACTAAAGGGATACGAAAAAGAAATGAGAATTAATAAAATTATTATATTATGAAACATTAAACAGAGGAAATAATTGTGTTCATTGATCATACATTGCACAGTTCACTTGTCACGATAGTTAAGCAGATTACAAAAAGAATTTGTATGGCAAAAAATACAACTTCGAAGAACAGTAACAAGAGTCGAATATGCCTGCTGTTTAGGCATAGTTACGATATAGTACCTATTGGCAAAAATAACAGAGAGAATTGTTTCAAATTATTTGCAAAACTTACATACAGTAATATGAAGAAGACTTCACTTATGTCATTCACGACTTTTAGCGCTCAAGAAAGATATTAATTTAAATCAAAAATATTTTTATACTCTACTGTGACTATCATCTGAGAAGTGTACTTCTTTTATAAGACACACGTAATAGTAAAAATGATTTTTTCATATGAAAACGATATTAAATAAAGGTGGTAGATCGTTTTGGATATAAGATAAAAAGAGAGAGAGAGAGAGAGAGAGAATGAGACTGCAACTTCTGATCAGTGTATGGTGAAAATCCATCTCAATTACGTAAGTGTGAAGAAATATATCGCAAGTAAATAATAATTATTCTGTTAAAAGAATACGACAGTGGGTGATAAACGTCAGAAGGACAGAGAGCGGGTCAGAGAGCAGGCCGCGGAGCAGGCAGCGGAGCAGGCAGCGGAGCAGGCAGTGGAGCAGCCCGCGGATAGACCCGCGGAACAGCCCGCGGACCAGCCCGCCGCTAGCCGGCCAGCACGGCTGGCGTGGCGCGCGCTGGCCTGGCAAGCTGACGCCTGGCAGCGGGGCGGGAGGAGGCGGGGAGCGGGTGCGGCTGCTGACCTCGGCGGGCGGGCCGGCCGGGGCGCAGAGGAGGGGGGTGCGGCTGCTGGCGGCGGCCATGCTGCCGGAGCGGGAGCCGCTCGCCTGGTGACGTCACGGGATGGGGCTGCTCGTGGCCGCAGTCGTGATGCTAGCGTTCGTCCTCATTGTAGGTGAGTTAAAGTCCAAAGTAAATGTCGAAACAAAAAGTAAATGTCGAATACAAGTAAATGTCGAAACAACCTGCTTGTCACGACAATACATAAAATAAATCATCATTATTTTAGTTATTTTATGTCTACTGCTGGATGAAAGCCTCCCCAAGTGTCTCCCATTTTCATATGACAATTGTTATTTGCTGCAAAATTTTATGACTTCCTCAATTCAGCGGATTTTAGGGCGGCCTTGATTTCCTTTGGCTACCACTGGATAACTGCATTCATCCAACGATTGTCCGCCTTCTGAGCGATGCCTGACCATTGCAATTTCATTTTTTTAGATATATCACAACTAATTTTGGTAAAAATCAGTTACATCGGTCAAATTCATTCACGTGACATTCTTTTATAAATTTCGGTATCATGGGCTGGGGTGGAGCATATAAATCTCAAAATTAGAGTTGAAATATTTTAAAATTGTACTTAATATTTTATTTATAAAAATATATTATGAGTATTTTCCATACTCGCCAGAGTTGCCCAGCATTTCTCACAAGCCAATATATTTACATACATATATACATACAAAATTTTTAACACCTTTAGATCTAGTTCTATTTTGTCTAAAATTAAATTATAATCTTATTTTAAATTAAGGTTTATCCCAGTCAAAGGTTTATTGGTCTTGTATGAATTTAGTTACCGGTAAAGATGAATATAAAGCACAAGATAAAATTAACAGTTTGTTACAGTTAACAACTATTGGCCGCGAAGGAGCCATAATAGCTGACCGCAGGGCCCAACAGCTAGTCAAATAATTATTTTAAAAACAAATAATATTATAATATTTAATTCTAGTAGCTAAATGTATTTACTTCACTAAGACGGCTATGAAAAGTTTTGGTGAATAACTATGATAGATTTTGTAATAATAAATCTTCAAATCGGCTTAAGCATTAAAATTACTGTTATTTAACTCTTTCACACCTCATGCACATTACAATTTACACAATATTGAAATACAACATTCTTGTTTTCAGTCATTTTCTTATAAAAAAATTGTTCAATTTTAATACTTATATTTGCCTTTTGTGAGATTACATATGCCATCTATGGTGTGAAATGTGATATGATAATTTCTGTAAATAAGATCAGTAATAATAAGGTAAAAGATAATTTCTGTAAATAAGATTTTACCAATATAAGATCTCACCAATAAAAACATTTCATACTTCTTATTCAATATTTCCTGACAAATGTGATTAAATTTTTTTTTATTTAAAAAATAATAATTCATAAAATTTTAATTAATTCAGGTGTTAAAGAGGTTGAAATAAAACACGTAGAAAACACTTGGAGCCAATATGTTTCCTGTTTCGGCGGGCAACCATTATATTACCAAGAAACTAGGAAGATTGTTCTTCTGTTATTTATCTGCCCATTTATTGTTATCTCCCCGCCACTGTCTACTGACTCTGTTTACACTGTTATCATTTGTTCTCATTCTAATACGGATGATTCATTGTTTAAACACTCACATGAGTTCACTAGTCAATTTGGTTTAGTTAGGTTAATATATATCTTTTACAAATGTAATAAAAAGGAATTTGCTATGTAAAGTGTAATTTTACATACCAATCAGAATCCAGCAAACAGTGGTGGGCAGACAATTAACTTTTTGTTTTTAATAACTCAGTTTTCACTGTTATCTTTTGTTCTCGTTCTATTACGGAAGATTCATTGTACGGGGCATGTTTTTTATGTAAGTATCCGATTTTTTTAAAAGAATTACGTCATTTTTACGATACTTTAAACTACTTCTCAACATTGTCGCAACAATTATTATGGCACTTGTCATAACGGGACACTAATTTTTGTATACCTTAGTCATAGAACAACGCCGCCTGAGATGAAAACCATGTCTTTACTTCGTCTTTGAGTTGAACATTGTCATCAAAATGCTTGTCACCGAGGGACCGCTTTAGATGAAGGAATAGATGGAAAATACTCGGCGGCAAATCAGGATAGAACAGGACACACTTCAAAAAATGAATCACGGATTATATCTCACTGTCAGCGGGCTGATCTATTGTCTTGAACATTTCAACACAAGATGGCCACACTACGTGAATATCTCTAACGTTGCACGTGGTGAGTCAAGAGATGAAGAAACCATTGCGCATGCTTGCGCATACAGAAGGAATTAAACTACGTCTTAAATAATATAGCAATATGGCTGAAGAAAAACAAACTAAAACTGAATATAAATTCATGAACATTGGAAATAAAAGAATACCAATCACACCAAAAATTATCATAGATCGTGAAAGTCTGAAGGAAGTGACTGAAATAAAATAATTGGGAATCATAATAGATTAAAAATTGAATTTATCGCTTAATGCAAGATACGGGACAAAAAAAAATTGCTAAAAAAATCTCACTTGGAAGGATCAGAAGATTTATTAGTACTGAGTCTTGTAAAATAGTAGACAACTCTGTTTCATTCCTCACATCAACTACTGCAGCAGCATTTTGTTTTTGGCTAACGAAGAAGAAATAGAACAATTGTCAGTGTTGCAAAATAAAGCTTTGAGAATAATACTCAGAAAAAATAGATATTCTTGGATCAGTGGAATGTTGAAAGATCTGAATATAATGATCTATAAGCAGAAAATATATTTTAATATAATGGTATTTATTTACAAAATCCTCAAAATAAACATCAGCGGAATTTACACGAAAAATTGATGCAAATCAACATGAGTACGAGCATCGTACAAGAGGAAGGGATAGACTGAGACTGCCATTCAGGAAGATGGCCGTATCTCAGAAATCGATGACGTATAGTGCGATGAAATTTTTTAATGAAATGCTAGAAAACATAAAAAAATAAGAGAAATTTAATAGATTAAAAATGAAACTGACTAAATATGTAAAAGATATGTTTTAGTAAAAGTAAATACTTGAATCTTGTTTACATCAGACCATATATATAAATGCTTATGTATGCACTATGATAAGAATTAAGAAATTTTAAAAAAACATCGCAACCGCAGCGCTACACCGGAAATATCCGGCAACGGTACTTACTTAAAAAACGCCCCTCTCATATACACTCACTTGAGCTCAATTATCAATCTGGTTAAGTTGGGTTACGTTTACGGGAAAGAGTCAATAATTATTTTTTATCTCCCCACTCCTACTGACATTTGTTCATCTCCCCACTCCTTTTTTGTTTTTTATCTCCGCACTCCTGCTGACATTTGTTTTGTAACCTGTTTGTGGTCACGTGATTTCCCAATAATTGTCACCATCACGCGTCAGTTACAGGGCTACCGTCGTCGGCGCCGGGCGGGGTGGCCGTGAGCGCGGAGGCCGCGGGCCCCAGCGCAGCCCCCGCGCCGCCCGGCGTGCCCGGCCTCCCCGGGCCGCAGCCGGGCGGCGGGGTGGGGGGCGTGCGCAGGTATGTGTGTCACCGCTGCTTCTACACCAACGCACACACACACACATATGCATACACTGCATCAGTGTTCGGAAAGAAACGCACCGCAAATAAATTGTCTGAATGATTTCTGACATGGAGTGAATAATGTGCATTTAATTTTATTCTTATTATTTTTTTAAAATATATATGTACAGGATGTAACAGACCTAGTCCACAATATTTTATGGGTGGATATCTGACTAAATTACGAGTCAAAAATGTTCAAGGAATATGTGAATATTCTGAACTGTTACGAAAAATATTATTATATAAAATTTTTACAAAATCGTGTTAAACTACTTTTACGAATTCTACGTACTTCGAAATAAATGTTTGTGAAATTGTTTCATTATTAATCTATATCTTTGCTTCAGGCTCTAAATCATGTAACAAAAAATAGTTTAGCTGCTCAAATTTAGTGATCTTTATTTTTTGTATTTATTATATAATTTAGAATCAATAAAATATTTCAATTAATCGAAATAATCGCACAACTACAATTTTTTTAATGCTTATATCTCTGATATGGTTGAGATTAGACACTTATCTCTTGGATATTTTCGACTCGTAATTTAGTGAGTATTGTGGACTAAGTCTGTTACACCCTGTTTATGTTTAATTTAAGGTTTCCGCGAGCACTAGTGTACGGAACTGGAGTCTCTTCTAAATTAGATCGCGTATTTTTGTAGATGGCATTCAGGCCGACAGTCGAGTGTGGGAGATTTAAATCTCCTGCGAAAAATCCGGTTATACAGTAATTATTTAAGGCAACATCTTGACAGTGGCACGTATTACCGTGTCGAAACGTCGGCTAAGAAACCATGCACAAAAACGCAATATAACCCAGAAGAGACGCCAGTTCAATATATATATAAATATATAATCAAATGGGCATTTAACTTAAATGGGCATGTCTTTGACAAGTTCATGAATTTCAAGTGAAAATGAGAGTTCATTCACAACTGATAGCCCTAATACAAAATGTATACGTACACAATATCATGACCATAAGGATAAATAACTCATGATCCTAACCCTTCAAAAAGTGTACAAAAGGGACCCAACAAGGAAATGTGCTATCATGCCATATGACACTAAATGTATAATAAGTAGAGCACTAGCCGTATGGGAAGGAAGTGTATTTACTGTTTCTGAAGTAAGTTTATAGAAATCCATGATCATATATTTGAAAATGTAATACTTGTTTGTTGTATTTAATTTACTTGAGACACGTTTCGCCTTGTAAGGTTATTATCGATCTATGAATTTAACTCGACAATTTGTATTTATAACTATAATAGGGGACAGCTATATTATTTTGAAAGGAACTTAACAGTAAGTGTGAGGAAGAGAGCTCGAATTACACAGAAGTTAGACAAAAATACTCAGAGATGATCACTTTGACCAAATACCGAGAACTATTTCTAACTAGAATTATTTCTAACTAGAACTAGTTCTCGGGATTTGGTCAATGCGATCATCTCTGAGTATTTTTGTCTTACTTCTGTGTAATTCGAGCTCTCTTCCTCACACTTATTGTTAAGCTCCTTTCAAAATTATATAGCTGTCCCCTATTATAGTTATAAATACAAATTGTTGAGTTAAATTCATAGATTGATATTGCCGTTACAAGGCGAAACGTGTCTCAAGTAAATTAAATACTTCTTGACGACTACGAAGAAATCAGTTAATTTATTTGCCTAAGATCTCTCGTCTCAAGAAATGAAGAGTGCGAGGTCGAGGTTCGTAAGAGAATTGGTATGGCCAAGTCTGCCGTGTCGAAATTAAAATTTGGATGAACCGCTCCGCACGGAGAACACCAATCGTAGAAATAGTGCTTCGAAGGTATTCTCCGTAGCATACCATAGTATGGTACGGATACCATAGTATGGTATAGAACCATATATGATAGTATGGTACGTAGCATACCATAGTATGGTATAGAACAAAATAGAGAACCGCGATGCTGTCATGAGCATATCGACCGAGAGAGAGAAAGAGAGAGTATGAGTACATCAATTTAAATATTTAATATTTTTCTGTTGATTTGTTAAATAAATTAATTTTATGTCTATATTTTTAATAATCAATAGATTAATTTCCTTAAATTCCGTTTAGTTATGATTGGTGAAAAGGTAACACGGTCGCCCTGATGAGAAGAAATTTTAGAACACCTGTTATATATATTAAATCGTATTAAACAACACAACGTCCGGGTACGTTTTTCAATGAACTAAAAAGCAATCATAATATCAAATATCACACCAAGAGTTCGTAAAAGTTTACTATTGTTATCTTTGTATTGTTATCTTCTATAACACAAACCTTTCTCATATCGTGAAGGGTGATACAATTACCCCGTAAATGATATATTATATAATAAAATATCATTTTCATCGTCTTTGTTATACGTACTTGTATACAGTGAAAAACCCCGTTACTACCTTGAAACTGTTCCAGGAGCTAATGCTAACATATCAATTTCTCTCTGCAAACCATCTCGTATGTTGCGGCTCTATATTCAATATGTTCACTATTTAGTTAGATTGGAAATACCCTTTATTTATTTTTTACAATTGTCAGACATACATTCGAGTTGTGTAATATGATAAAACATAATAAAGAATAAATACTAAGAATAGATACATAGGTAATATACCTACAGCACCCGATGTGAGAACTGTGTGGCATATAACGATAAGAATACTCTCTTAATAATAATAGTACAAAATTTCAATGGCGATTCGTAGTTATATACAAGAAATCCTAAACGAAAGGCGATTTTTTTTAATACGAATGTAAAGCATTTTTTATATACTAATTAGAAATATATAAATATAAAATCAATTTCATCAAAAAATACTGTTGTTGAGCCACCGGGATTCGAACCTGGATCTCTTTCCAAACCGGGGAAGGTGCATTATCCAACTATGTTTGTTTGAATTTTTGAATTTATATGTTACACCTTTTTCAAATGAATACATTTATCGTTCCATCTATTTTGTTTTTACGGAATGTCAAATACGTTTGAGTAAACCGATAGCAGATGCCGGAATTAACAATATCACAGACCTATGTTCTGAATAATTACAAATTAACAATAATAAAGTGTTCTCCCAATAATATATAAGTTGTATCAATGTGTCCAAAATTTAATAAAAATTATTTCGAAAATTTGTCGATAAAAAAAAATTATGTCGCTGTAGCATAGTTGGATAATGCACCTTCCCCGGTTTAGAAATAGATCCAGGTTCGAATCCCGGTGGCGCAACAACAATATTTTTCAACAAAATTGATTTTATATTTATATCTTTCTAATTAATACATTTAAAATATCACAGACCGCCTGTTCTGAATAATTACAACTTCACAATAAGAATGTGTTCTCTTAATAACAAAACATTTTTCATGTAGAATTTCCGATTATTCAATCAAAACAATAACATTCTTCATTGGTTTTGAGCTTCTTTCTTAGATTGCTTTAACAGCCCATTAATCGCGTCATAAAAAGGAACGTAAGTGCTTGCGTGGGCAGCTACTCTATTTTTTGTCAGTAATATATTAGTGTACGTGGAAGTAATGTTAGCAATGAAAAATAAATTATGCTTATAACTTTATTCAGAAAATAATAATCCATAAATTATCTTTACAATTCAATAATATCGATTGCACTTCGATAAAAAAAAATGTATTGATTGTGATAAAAAATTGTTCACATCATCGAATCAATTCTACTAAAAAAAATAGTGTAATATTTCAGTTTTTTAATTACTTATTTTTACAGATTCGTTTTTAAAATTAGTAAAGCATTGGAGTGAGTTTGTCCGGTTAGCGGTGATCAATTGTTATTGGTAGAATTACGGAACATTATAGAGACAGTGATGAAAGAAGGAATGAAAGGAGGAACCCGGATAATGAAAGATTAAGCCCGGATAGCGTCGGGTACTCTAGTATTTTACAAGAAAAAATATAACATTACGTTTCTTTTCGAACACTATACATAAAATACAAATACATTATAAAACAAAAGTTTTTACAGTAGTTCGATGATTTATGAAATAGTTTAATCCTTTAATTTCATTCAATTGCCATGGAATTTCAATGTTATATTTTTATAATTTTTCCCAGACCAACAATTGAATAAATATTAAAATTAATATAATTATAAAAATGCATTTGAATATAAACACATTTTGATAAAATAATCTCTAATCGAAGATCTGAAATACAAATTAAATAAATATTTCATAAATCTATTATATAAATTATGCAATGCATTCCTCACTTGAGAAGGATTATTATTAAAAATAATTTCCTAGAAGTGTTTTCACCGATAAAGGAAGAAATGAAGATACAAAACCATTTTCTGTCTAGGTATAGTACAAGGTTTTTATTCAAAATTATTTTTTCATGTTATGCTTTAGAGAATAACAATTCCACTAAATTGAAGTAGAGCATACAAAAATTATATTATTTATTTATTTTTTACTGTACAAATTGGCAAAACAATTATTTTTATTTTATGGACGAGGTAAAATTGGCGAGCAAAATTTCTCTAGCACGTGTAGAAGTAATATCAATGTAGAATTTTATAATTTTAATTCAATTTTAAAGATATCTGTAGATAAGGTAGAGAGTAAATAAGGTAGCCTAAGATTTTATATGAGTTATCGTTATATTAGAATTTTATCAAATTATAAAAGATTTCTTTTAGCACCGTAGCACTCTTGAAAAATACAAAAAAGTGATTTACGCTCAATGATTCGAAATAACTTAATCTATCTAGTCATTTCCCTCAAAAAATTATCAACCGGTTTGTTAAACTAATTTATATAACATCTCATTAAATTCCCGCTTTTATTTGGTACATTTTAGTTATTATTCTCAACCATGTTAAAAATATTTTATTAATTCTTTTTTGACGGTCTCGAAATGGATTTCAAAATAACGTTGGGCTGTTCTTAAACTCTTAAAAGAAGCAAATTTTAAACTATTTGATAATTATTTAATGCCAAATTAAATAATAATTATCAAATTTGTGAAACATATCCGCTATCACGATACTTGATTTAATTATAAATATTCAGAAATAAGTGGTTCAAAGCACAGACTGCAAATATAACAACATGAACTAATGTAAATTATTTCAATATTTTCAATTTGGTGTCACTAACATGATCATTTTGGTACCACTTACGCAATCGAATAGTTCCGTGACTTTTTCTAAATATATGACTCGATTGGAACGAAAATTTAAACACGGACAATATAATATGCATTAATGTAAAAAATACGTCATGTTTATACAAAAATGTAATTTTCGAAGAGTGAATTCTTTACTGTTGCATAAATGTGTATGTGGTTCGGAGAAATGTTTTCATTTTTAACAACCGGTTCGCATGAATCATTATAAATTATATTATTGAAAAAAATATATTGTTGTGAGAAACAGATTTTATAAAAGATTTATAAATCATTTATATTAATAACATCATCGTTTAAAGCGTTTAAAACAATTCGCCATTTTTAATTTAAAACATTAGATAAAATTGTATATAATTATATATAGGTATTTAGATTTGAATAGGGTTCAAATAGGTGTTCGATTTTTGATCGTCGATTCTAAATGGTTACTCAGCAGTCGATCAAAACATAATTTTAGTCTAATTACATGAGGATCTAAAAAAAATAATTAAATGAGAATGATTAAATAAACACCATTTAAATTACAGTACAAATATTTATCTTAAACGAGATTTATATGTAATTAAGATATTTTTTTTAGAAATTTATTTTTCATAATATTTAAGCTGTTTTTAAATAAAACTATTATAGTATGTTTACAAAGGTACCGATTTATTAACTTGTTCTACTTATTATTTTATGTATATACAGTTTAGTAGGCAAATAATAAAAAAAAAACGGTTTATTACACTATACGATTAAAAAAAGTTCCTACGCGAGTTTCTATTTTACCTTGTGGGACTTAAGTATAATGTACATTCTCAAAATTTCAAAGAAAACAATTATAAAATATACTTTTATATTATTTTTAACTAGTTGACTTGGTACTAAAAATAAGTGTAGCGCAAAAAAATATAATTATCGAAAAAATTTAAATTTAGAGGATACTAACTTATATTACAAAATTAACCTAAGTCGTGCTACCTTACGTGAATTTTTTATCTAAGCATTTCACAACGTGCATGGCTTATTTTAAAACCTCAATTCATTTCATTGAATAGATACATTTTTACAATTTTATTGTAAATACAATTTTTTTGCGCTCCACTCTACATTCAAAAGATTGTCGTATTTATTAATATATAATATTATGTATTTATTATATTATTTTAATTAATTTTGGTCTTACTTAACAGTGACGTAATATTAAGTGTATGAAATTTTAACTTGTATAAATATAAAGTACTAAATTTAAATTTATTTAATTACATACCTGTATAATTCATAATAATTATTTAACGTTTAAGAAATCAAAATGTTTTTAATTACAACGCGCATTTTTTTCATTTTAAAGATTATTTGTGTACTTATACTATTTAAATGCACTATAAATATGTGATTTTTAATGAATAGTTGTTAATATATCTTACATTAAAATAATGCATTATTAATTCAATTCGCAAGGAACAATTGTTAAATTTAAATATGGTACACTATTAAAAATGCTTTTATTGCTCGATTTAGATTTTTTTTACTATTTTGCTTATCGAATGGCTTCGATCATCTGTAAGGTCCATAGAAAAATAATCTCTCGTATGAAAAATAGATTCAGTCACTATTCCAGAGGGCGGGGCTACCGCGACTGGCGGACCAGGGGAGACCCCACCCTCATCAACTCTCTGTGGAGGAGCAGACAACCTTTGGGGATCAGGAAGCAACTTGGTAAGAACCTCGATTTTTTTTTTAACAATATAGCATCAGTTATTCTATCATACCGTAATAAATTAATGACAAGTATATTAAGTATATTAAGATTGCCGAACAATATTACCCTAACACACATTTTCTTTGGGGTTGTATATACTCAGCGACGTGCACTAGGCATGGACTTAGGTTATGCTGCTAATATCGATGGTGTTAAAGCGATGGGTATTATCATTAGAAGTTGTATTCAACATTTTCTCTTTCAGAAGCATGTTTTTGTGTCAATATACCCGTGTAAGTGTGTATTATTACTGTTATTCTTTTAAGGAGCTAAAATATTTTTTATTATAAAATAATACCACGTTTAAAGTGCATTAGAGTATATACAGTCAAGTTTGCATCAAATATACGCTTGTGGCGTTTTGCGACACGTCTATTAAAGCGAAGATGTGTATTCAAATTACCGCATGGTACAAGACCTGCGTTTAGTTCGTATATGTCTGGGACAGATTTTGCGAAAAAACACATGCGCAGCTTTATTTGTCAGTTTTAAATTCTTCCACTGGTTAAACGGTTTTAGTTAACACGTTAATATCGGAACTGAATTATTTTCGTGCAGATTTACATACAGAATATATAATATATCAAATAAATATTTAATTTACATTTATATTTTTTATTTATTATCTTAGTTTTATTAATCACAATTGAGTTTAAAAAACATCTACCGGTTTCGGAAAACACTTTTCCTTTAAACTTTAAATTTTAAAAATTTTAAACTCAATTGTGGTTAATAAAACTAAGATAATAAATAAAAAATACGAATCTTAACCACCAAGTTAATATTGCTAATTTTAAAAGTAATTTACATTTATTTTGTAACGATTATAGTTATGCACAGCTTTTTTGACTGTATAGAGTGCACGCCCCTGTATATACGCACTTTTTATTGTTTACTTGTCAAATACTAATAATAGCAATCGGCAAGTGCAAAAATATGTATGTTACTTGTACAATAACCTCAATTTTTTTTAACGACTGTGAACTAGTGTGAAAACAAATTTCAAAGGCAACTATTTGCAAAAATGATTTAGTTATTTGTAATATTTATTTTTCCATTAACACAGTAATTCCTAATTAGTTACCCAGCATAGTTTTGTTTTTATCTATGCTTGTAATTTTAATTTTAGCATACATTGTTTCATGAAGAAAATACAAGTAAAAAAACACGTTGATGCATTAATAAATAGTGGTTTTAAACACTTTTGAATTGGAAATTTAGCAATTATTATATATAAGTGAAAAAATATATTTATTTTATTAAATGAACAAATATATTTTATGATTTACGATGATATTGATAGTTTAAAAAAAAAAATTATCTCGTTTAAGTAACATCAGTATTGAACATTCTTTAAGGATCCGATAAAATAAACTGTCGTTATACCTATGGCTTAATTTAGAATAAAACAAACTAAAACATTATAAATTTCTTTTACTCAAAATTAAATTTTTTAACTATTCAAGTTCACGTTGCAAGTGGTAGATAACAAAAAAATTGTTACTGTTGTGAACAAAATAATAATTTGTATAATAACTATACATTTTAAAATAATAAATGGCAGTGAGTACATGTCATTATTTCAATGCAAATACTCGCTCACATATAAATATAACAAAAGTATAAAAATAGTATCTGTAAAATATAATGTTATCGAATTTATGTATGGGGTTTTTCCTTTTAAAATTATATTTATTCGTTCAACGAGTTTTTTGAAATTTTCAGGGAACGCCGAGGTGTACATCGTCCTGGCGCTTCTCATCGGATTCGTGACTGTCGTGATCGGATGCTGGCTATCGGACAACTGCTGGTCCCCAGAGCCTGAGCACGTCGTCACGCTCGCATGATGGCGTGGCATGCAGGGTTGCACACACATCTAAACACGTAATGGTGGACGGGCGCGGCGGAAAACTCGTTTTTTCGCCGCCATGTTCGCGCATGCGCATAGCTCACATGAAGCGACTGCGGCGACATCGCGCGGCCGCTTTTGCAATTACAATCGGTTTTACAGATTACTGTTTAGACGCTTTTTTCTATAAATATTGCCTAGTAATTTGATAAATATTTTAATTCTAAAATTTGACACGCAATCATTTTCGCTATTCATGAACTTAAATTAAATTGTCACATCGGTATGAAAGCATTATTTATAAAGTATTTAAGAGAAATTCAATTTGTCACAATAATTTGTCCGGTACTGAAAATACATTTATTAGATTTTTGTCAATAATTATTAGTCGAAAAGCAGTGTTAATATTTTCCTCATATTTTTTTTCAATAATACTTTTAACTAAAAAATATTTATGAAATTTGTTTAGTTCTCTAAGAGTGTAAAATCTAGAGACAATTTATTATTATATACATTTATATATGTACATAAAAAATGTTCAAAACTCATTTGATTAATAAATCGATAAATAATAATTCAAACAATGAAAAATAATATACACTATCCGATTAAAAATATACCGTGACATAAAATACATTTTCATAACGAATTGTATTTTAAAATTTAATGCAAAATGGCCTCTTTAATATAATATTTCCCAGTATGCGTACAAAACTAATCAGAGATTTATTAATTTTATTGTTTGTCTTACGGAGATCTTAAAATCCTAATTTGTAATTGTGTTCACGAAATACAGAAAATAATTGAGATATTCAAATATTTACTATATTTATGTGAAATATATGTGAAGCGTGTTTAGCAACCCTGCTTATGCCATGGCCTATATAAAAACAAACTAAATAAATTTATAAATATTACAATAACAATGTATAAATGTGTAACCTCATTAAACAATTATGTATTCGATAATTATTACACGGAAGTTCATGTTTTGTCAAAGTGCACATGTCTGTATATGTCATATAATATGTATTATGTATACATGTTTATATATGTCGTGTTAATTATATTAATTGAAAATGCATTGAAAACTATTTATAGATTTTTTTAAAATTAATTTATGTGATTTGCAATACGTGCTTAAAAACGTATATGATTTTTATACTAGTGTCTATGTAAAAGAATTTATATTAATTACTGAAGGAGAATGGGTAATTTGGTATGAGATCTATCCCAAGTGTGTAACAACGTGCATATGTCCTTAGTGTTCTATTGTCCTTAATATCTTGACACCTATAAAATTGAATTAAGTCCCCTTACATGGGGAGTTAGTTATCTGTTTCCATATTTATTTGAATTTGATTCTCATAAAATAAAATATTTCAATGACACCTTTCACTTAAGGTATCATTCAGTTACAACACTTGGGACAAAACTCCCATTCTTCTATATTTTTTTTACTATATGTAGTTACGACCGAGCATTTTTCATTATTAAGTTTAAGTAGTAAAACAAAAAAAAAAATGTGACCATTGATACCAGTGCTTTCAAAAAGTCGAAACAACGATAAATAATATACCTACCAGTTTTTTTGTAGGAAATTCTACATTAAGTTGATGAAGAAAGTTAACGATTGTCACGAAAAGATCATTCGGAATTTAAAGATTTTTTAATTATTGGTAATCAAAATTTATATGTTTAAGTGTGAGTGTATATTAATTTTAAATAAATAACAAATTAATATGTCAACATTGACGGAATTATATAAATTTTAATATAATTTCGAAAACATATTTTTTAAATATAAAAAAAATCCTAATAATTTGCATGAAAAATACAATTATTTGATTTAGTTTTTAAAAAATATTTGCACTTTTAAAGTAATTTCATTAAAATTGGCTATAATATTTATAATATAACTGTGTAAGAAGAAATATCCCACGATTATTTTTCCTTGCATATTTAGAAAATAAACAATAATAAAATTATTTTATCCTAATTATAAAACATACTGTAAAATTGTATTGAATTGTAATGATAATTATGGTATTTTCATTTTTAGTTAGTGGATTGTCGTAAATCAATTTTTGTACTATGAAAACATGCATTTTAAAAAAAATATGAAAGAGAATTATTAAATTTACTGTTCATACAAAATTCATTGATAAAGATAATTGCGCATAGAATAGTAGATAATAATGAGTATTATAGATTTTAAATAGGAAAAAATATTATGCAATGTGAATATAAATACTACAACCTATGGAATTGCTTAGTTAGGACAAAATTATTTATGATTTTCGGAAGAACAAGTGTTTTTTTTTTTTTTGATGTATATATATATATATATATATATATATATATATATATATCTTATATATACGTATATATATATATATATATATATATATATATATATATATATATATATTCATTTTTAATCACATGGGTACCATATTCACTTATATATTTGTACCTAACAAGTAATTGTATGAGTACACTTTTCGAATTTGTCAATTATCGGTATTGAAATAAGACTTAAGATGTATTCAGCTTAATGTATAAAATGCATAATATGAAAAAAAATAAGGAATTGCATTTTTGCTATGTGTGTATGTATTGGTTTTAGGGAAACGTGAATTTTGAATATAGATGGAATGAATATATATAATATAAAGTACGATCATATATGATGTAAACTTTGTAATAAGTCACAAACATATAGACATGAGCAAACGCAAATTTCTTGTCCCAATATTTTCATTTAGGGTGTCACGCACGTGATCACTTTGGTATTACTTACGCAATCAAATAGCTCCGCGACTTTTTCTAAATATATGACTCGATTGGAATGAAAATTTCAACGCTGACAATATACTATGCATTAATATAAAAAATACATCTTGTTTATACAAAAATTTAATTTTCGAAGAGTGAATACTTTTATTGTTACATAAATGTGTCATAATCTATCCGATTTATGTTTTCACCAAGAATGTGTGTAGTATGCCCCTCGTTCCGCAACTGATGTTCCAAACCCCTCTCCTATGTGTACACTATATTTAGGTCTATTCATTTACTGGTCTGTGGTAATAAGTAATACAAAACCAGATATAATGGACGATCCAATTTTAACCAATTAGTTAGTAAAAATATCACCTAAGAACATTTTATAATGACGAAGAATTATAAAGAAGTAATCAAATTATCTCACAGTTTACAAATCGTTCTATAAAATGCTTTAACCCATAATAAATTCAAATAGTTTATCATATTTCACTTTGAATACTAGAATACCATTAAGATAATAATTAACGATCGTTATTTATTTTAATTCTAAATTTATTCGATAATAAAACAATAAAATACACACCAAATATATTAAAATGGTTATTCTGAAGCGAAATCTACTTCAGTAATTGTTTTCCCATTCGTTTATCACATGATCTTTTCCACGGGAAAAATGTCAAATTTCCTCGATGCGAGCCATACTTTGATATTGGCAACAAGTTTATCCATTTTTGCACAATTAACATGGTAATTTAAATGCCTGATCATCAAAATTAGAATGAAGGCCTCTTTTTTCCTCATCTTTTAAACTTGTATTACCAGATTTGTAACGATTGAACTATTTTCTAACTTCGAATCGTTCCTTCACCAAAGAGTTCGTTGATATCACGAACTCTTTGGTGAACACTTTACTACCTAAAAACAAAGAAATATGTCAATAAAATATTGAAACACTGAAAAATTTGAAAGGCTCGGAAGGCTCCGGTAAAACGATCGTTAATTATGTACCGACCTAATATTTTTTTAAAATAATTATTAAAAAAACACGAAGAAATGAATCAGTATTTTGACTGTTTTCAAATAAAGTCAAAACTCTTGTGCTTTGAAAATGGTACTAACTTTGATAGTCGCTAGCAGGAACAAAACCTCTAACCTTAGTTTCCGAAAGCGACCCTATCTAACTGCTCAACCACTTGTATTTTAAACTATAAATAATATAGTCGATAGAGAATGCAGTTTAACTTACATGCACTGCATCGGATGTCCTCAAAATCATCAAACAATGGCAAATTATATATTTTGTATTTTCAAATTAAATAGATTCTCTTATATGGTGCTGTATTTCACCGCTACCAAATGTAGGTATATTATTTTATTTAGATAAATAGGCTTTTATTTCCATTTAAAATTATTAAATATACTGTTGTATTCAGCTATCGCATTGTGATTATTCATTACTTATTAAATTAACAAAGATTCCCTTTGTTTAACACCACTATATTTTTGGTATCACCAACCGGTTTCGAAACCACCGTTCCTTCTTCAGGGTAAACTAGTTACTAACGTAACATTACATTAACATTGGTGGTGGGTGTGTGATGGTGAAAAGAGGTCAATAAATGGTGGGGGGAGGGAAAGAGACAGATGATATGATGAATAGGAATATATTTAAGATATAACACCCATTTTAACACCTGACACTAATGTATGATTGCCCATATTTTGTAATGTTAAATTATTATCTAGTTTACCCTGAAAAAGGAACGATGAATCAGAAACCGATTAGTGATAACAAAAATAAAGTGGTGTTAAACAAAATGAATTTTTATTAATTTAATCCATCAATTTTTCTTCAATCGGCTAGTTTTAATTTCCCCTTACCTACTAAAACAGTAATGTGTTAAAAAACTCAATTATAAATATCAAACAAGAACATATTTCAATTTTTAATTGTATAGACATTTTATGAATTATGTTGTTTGATTAGTTAAAATTTTTATCTACGTTTATTGTAAATTTATTTTTTTTTAAATTAAATGCAATATTCGATTGAATATTTTCTCGATAATGTACAGGTGGGTCAACGTGGACTGACTGATGTAGAATATACGTAACTATAGTAATTTTAATATTTTATCAAAAGATATTCTAGAGATGCCCAAGTGAGTAGCACGCCGACGAGTAGACACAGATGGACCGTCATTCATTGCGAACAGGTCCATGAACATTCGGTCGTGGCTGATCGAATACTGCACCCCGCTCCTCAAAACGGGTGATTAAGTTTCGAATCAAGTTTGCACTGGGAGCTGTTGCAGTGCTAAAATGCTCACGGTATTTTATTTAAATATAATAAATTTCAACAATTTTAACCAAAAAAATAATAAAAACAAACAAATAAAAACAAATTTTTAAAAACATTCATTCCAAGTTGACCCACGCTAATGCCTCATTGAATTTGAAATTAACATTTTTTTTTAAATAAATTATTAAAATATTTTTTGAAACTAGTCGGCACATCTGTGTGAAATATTGTGATGCCATAATATTATTACGTTTTTCGGATATCTTTTAAAAATATACGTATTTTCTAAAACAAAAAATCTTGTAGATTTTTCATGCTTCGCTGTGTGTAGCTTCTAACCATATTCTAAATTGTATTGAACCAAAAGTTTTATGAAAATAAACTGATAGAATAGATTTGACTTCTGGAAAACTAAAAATAATTCTAGATCCTTGCCTTGTGCCTACCTACGTCTTTAGTCTAAAATATTTAGAACCATTTACTCTGTACCAACCTTTTGTAAAATATTTATATTTAGATACTTAACAATATTCTTAGTCTGTGTGTTGTCATTTAAAAGATTTTAAGAATGTCTTAATTTGATTTACCGCAGAAAATCTCTGAAAGTATTGAACATTTGTATTATATTATTTATTAACTGTCGAGAAAATAATTTCTCTCGTTTGTAATGAACAAATTACGAAGTGATCAAAAAATTGACTCAGGGTCAAAACGAGTTCTACGTACTATCAATGTTTTCTGTAGGGGGTTCTAGTTAGATATATCTATTATAGTAATGATAAAAGCTAAATGTAATTATTTTAATAAATCATTAATGGCTATTACAAGTGATATCTTTTACAATTCAATATAGGCGCTATAAAATTTTTAAGAGCTCCAACAAACCGCGTTCCACACAGTTTGGCGATCTAATAAATGTAATTATTAAATGCAAAACCCTCGCTTAAAATAACCATAAAATATATAAGTAAACTTTTGGACAAGGAAATAATGGTTCAAAATTATTTTGAAAGGAAATAAAATATTACAGTTGAAAATAACCTTTCTACTATTTTTCGTGACAAAAATAATTATCGGATATCTATTTTCAGTTTTATTATCGTTCCCTTTAGTTATAAAATTAATTTTACCGTGCTAATATTTTCATATTTTTTTGATATTCTATCAGTACTATTATTATTTTAAATTAATTCCTTTGTGTTAAACATGTTTCTTCTTCAATATTACTTTGTGGCCACATATTATATAAATAATAAGATAAAAACACTTCGTTTAAACCACTGTAAATCAACATATGCAATGCCTACGGTATCTTCTTCAAGAAATAATGCATACTAAAATTACAAATGCAAACGTAGATAAAAACAATACTAAATAGTATAACTAATGGGTAACTAATTAGTAACTAATTAGAAACTAATTAGAAACTAATGAGAAAACAAATTTAGAAGGTGACTATTTGTAAAAAGGATTTGGTTATTTTATTTTGGTTTATTAGTTACTTTTTATTATTTATAATATTTAAATTTATTTATTTGTATGCATTATTTTGTGTTTTACACGAAGTATTTTATTATTTATTTAACATGTTGATTACTTTTACGTCGATCGATTTCATTCCTACCATTCGTACTACTGTATTCAGTACAAATGTACTTAAAATAATCCGTAAAGTAAATAAATTAGCTTTCGGGGAAGATACCTATGGAGAATACATGAGTACCATATTGGAATGGGGAATATATAAAATGTAGGATTATTTGTTAGGTTTAATTGTTTATTAATTATACACATATATTTACTTCAGGAAAACTGGACACAACATAAATTCATAAATCGCAATCTTTACTATTTTATAAACTACACACACAATCATACTCCTAGACCCTAAAAAAGCCATTAAATTGGCAAAAGCCGATTGCTTTCTGAAAGATTTGAAAATATATATTTTAAATACTAAATTAATGTATTAATTATAAATATATACATATAAAATCAATTTTGTCGAAAAATATTGTTTTTGCGTCACCGGGATTCAAACCTGGATCTCTATTTCCAATCCGGGGAAGTGCTCTACCATTGTGCTTAACGCCAGTATTTTTCTTGACAAATTTTCGAACCTATATGTTCCACCTGTCGTTCCATTATTTGAAAGCCATCAACATTATTTTTACAGAATCTCAAATACCTCTGAGTAAACCGACTGCAGACGCCAGAATTAACAATTCATTTTTATTAAATTTTGGACACATTGATACAACATATATTATTAAGGAAAACACATGCAGTCGGTTTACTCAGAGGTATTTGAGATTCTGTAAAAATAATGTAGATGGCTTTCAAATAATGGAACGACAGGTGTATTAATTTGAAAAATGTAACATATAGGTTCGAAAATTTGTCAAGAAAAATACTGGCATTATAGCACAATGGTAGTGCACTTCCCCGGATTGTAAATAGAGATCCAGGTTCGAATCCCGGTGACGCAAAAACAATATTTTTCGACAAAATTGATTTTATATGTATATATTTATAATTAATACATTAATTTAGTATTTAAAATATCACAGACCTATGTTCTGAATAATTACAACTTCATAATAAGAATGTGTTTTCCTTAATAAAATATATATTTGAATCAACAATATTGTTTAAATAATTTAAAAAGACCGTGTGTAGATTATATGCGGCTAGTCGCATGATACATGTACCTTATGCGAGTCACACCTCCATCATCAAACCACATTAACAAAAAAATGTTATGTATAAGTAAATATAAAACTAATGTCAGGTGCCATAATAACATTTTGAAACCGTGTAAACATAAATTATTTGTTGACTACGATGGAACATTTGTTGGGTTTTGAGATAATAAATAAATGATGATGATGAAAAAATGATTAAATTTGTGAATGCCTTTATAAGCATTCAACCAAAGGTAGATAAGTGATTTTTATATCTGATCTTTAAATTGAATATGTAATTCAATACATTTAAAGATTTTGTATCCTGTAGGATACCACATATAAAACGTCAAAATTTTAAAGAAATTTAATTGGAGACTTTCCAAAACGATATCTATTAATTGATTGATGAGTACTAAATTTATCGACAATGGTAAGGGTGGGTATCTTGAAGAAAATTAAAAATATTTTTTAAACGTAAAACTCATTATAATAATAAATACACTACTGCAATACATTGCTACGTAGACATACACCACTAAAGTTATTTTTATCAACTGTATATGCATAATTCCTCTTAACTCTTCCATAGTCATGCAGTAGCACAGATTTACCTGTAATATTTCCGTATTGCTCAATATAAAATTCATAATTTAGCTAAAGAAACATTTTCTCACAAATAATAAATAAAAACAAGTCGAATATGAATTACGTTATCCGAATCTTACTAATAACTTCTTTTTTTTTGTTTCAATACGAAATAAAAAGTCATACAATAATATCAAAGATGACAGAAAGATCACGCTAATGATTATAATTGCGTCTCTCTCCATCTGAGTAACTCTGAAAGTAAACCGTACGATATTAAAAAAATTATTACTAATTTAGAACGCTTAAATTATATATTCCCCACGGTAATACCAATTGAAATCATGTCTGCTTGCGGATATTTTCTCTCGTAGTTTGCTAAGGGTTAAAGAAAGCATTTTTTATAGTAAATTTTGTCTGTCCTTTAAACACATACGTATTTATTTATTTGTTTTATTTTGTTAAAATTAGGATGATCTCGTTTTGACTTTATAACTTTTGACTACCTACCTACGACATTTTTTAAATATTGTAATAATTTAATACACATAGGCATAAATAAATTTTAATTTTAAATAAATTTAAGGTGGTTCGGGTAGAAATCATTATTTATAAAAACGTGATTATGCAATATCTCGGAAGTCTGGAGGTAAAGAACAAACCGTGAGTTCATTTCTCTTAATAACAATATATATTTTGTGTCGTATATTTTAAATTGTTTAAAACTGTCATTAAAACCTTTATTATTTTAGAATGTAATTTATTTTAATTTGAATCCTCATAACATAGGACTAATAAAAAATAATAATTTTAATATGTATCAATACCGAATACGCTTTGTAAGTTTTGCCCCTTCAAAGAATATATTTGTGTATCTCTGATAACATATCCAACTCAAAACATGCATTTTTGCATTTTCTGATTTCTGCATATGCGGAAACGATTTATCGGCACAATACATTCAAATGATACAAATTAATTTTGCAATAGTAATTTTCTTTACTTTTCTGTTAAAAAATTATTCATGTTTGTCAAGTAAAAGTGAATTATATTATTACAGTTCGATTAATTATATGAAATTTTAATGATTTTTTTAGTTCATAATCGATTTATTGTATCATGAATATTGCTTAAAAAAATTTTACTTCATACATTTCTTGAGTCATTAAATAAGAAAATATGTTAAATTTTGTAGGGTCATCATCGATCGAATTAAAAATTATTTCAATTTAATTTGTTTGTATGTAAATGGTACCCTAAAATGATTTAGATTATATCACAATATCGAATATTTTTTCACATACTAAATTGCCATTAATTAAAACTACATTTTTTTAAATTACATTTTTACCACATAATTGTACTTAAAAAAATATTACAATTGTACAAATTAAATGTATCAATTAGAAAGATATACAGGAAAATTCAATTTATCGAAAATATAGTTTTGTTACTACTACCTGGATTCGAACATGGATCCTTATCTATTCGGGGAAATATTTTAACCGATTACACTATACCAACATAATAAGTTGACGACAAATTTTCGAACTCACATACTCATACGTTCCTATTATTAGTTATAAATTATAAATTTGAAATAATAGATGTATCATTTTGAAAGAAATACAGCAATATAGGTGTAGTGTAATCGGTTAACGCATTTCCCCGTATTGGAAAGGATCCAAGTTCGAATCCCGGTAGCAACAAAAATATTTTTTCGATAAATTGAATTTTTTTATATATCTTTCTAATTGATACATTAAATTAGTATTAAAATTGAAAAACTGCAACTTCACAATAATAATGTGTTCTCTTTAATAATATTAGTGTATTGAAATGATTCCTTATCTGTATTTTAGCATTTTTTCAATAATGTAATATCAGTGTATTATTTATTTTAAATAAAACCCCGGGTATGAATAAAAAGTTGATAGTGATTATAAATGATTATAGTCGCTGTAATATTTATATGGTGTATTGATTAAATAAGGGCTCAAATATCATACTACCCCCTAGATTCGGTGCCAATGTAATAGTATTATATTAAAGTATATTAACCCGTTTGTACTTGTACCGTATGTAAAGAAATTTGTGTATATTAATAAAATAAAACGAAACGATATCCCAAATAAATTGAGATTTATTATTTATCTGGAAAGAAAATGCATATCCATTTCCATTATTAAGTATTTTATGGAATACTTCGATTATTTATATGCGCTATTCGCCAATGCTTTCTGGTCTCGTATGTATATATACATATATATATATATATATATATATATATATATATATAATTACATATGTACATAGATCGTCATATACTCGCCGATGCCTTTCTACTGAGAAATAAAAGTTTTATGTTTCAACGATTTTCATAACAGTTGCAACGACAGTTTTATTTTTATGAGAATCATTAAACTGCAGCCATAAAGGGTGGAATTTTCAAATGGTTCAATCATAAAACCTCCGGAGATTAGAGATTTTACCGTATTTTGTGTCGCACAATCGCGTATGGTGTCAGAGACTCAATTTCAACGACATGGCTATAAAAAATATTGCTGGCAAGAGAAATATATATCGCATTATATAAGCTTAAACCAGAGTAAAAAACAATCAATAAAATATTCTCAAATATATTGGATGTGATATGACCCGGTGTGAATTAAAATGATCAGGTCTATCTACTAAGTTGAAGATTATCAAAAAATAGTATTTTCGATAGTTTTGTATGGTTCTGAAACTTCATACATGGTTGAGGGATCCCATCTCGCAGAAGATCGCCGACAGATGAAAGGATAGCTTATTCGAGGAAACCGTCAGGAATGCTAAAATTGAATGATGATAGTTATGGGCTGTAGTATTATTGTTGTCATAGCGACCAAGGAGAATTAGAAGAGACATATGTATTACACAAACATATATGTTGTGGTTGTAGACACGAATCTACCACTTACAGATCCATTATAACATCATTATTAATGTAATAGAAGAGCAATATTTTCAGATTCTAGATTCGCATCCCGTAGAAAAGTTTCGTAAGTGATCGTGAGTCAAATATGAGAAATTTTACAGCAGAACGAAAACAAAAAAATAATCAAAGTCAAGTAACTTTGTTTACTTCACTTTATTAAATGTATAATCTCCATGTTTCCAGAACAATGTTCTTTTCCTTAGGATAAGTTGTACACTCAAGTTGAAAGATTGATTGAGAGAGCTATGAAGAAGGAAGAGGGGGGTGGGGGTGGTAAACCAAAATCGGAGTAGAAGTTAATTAGAGAATTACACGATCATTAGAAGAAAAATGGTTAAGGGCGAAAATATTCAATAGTTTACAATTTTTATCTGATTATTTATATTTATATTTGACATAATCTGACTTAAACATTAATCTGCTAGACTTTATAACCTGTATATAATATATATATATATATATACATATATTTTTAATTATGACAATAAAAAGTAAAAATCTACCTTCAGAAGAACTATTCTTTGAAACAAAATAATCATTTTTAAAGTTTATTAACGGAACTATTATTTGTAGTAGAAGATTATTATTTTTTAATATTAATTTCTTGTTAAATAAATAATACACATATGAACGGAATCGTCTCGTGTTACAAATAAGGTATTGAAAATTCTACTCTTTATAATAAGGAAGATGAACAAGCAGCGCTGTTGAGAGAAATGGTTAACTAACATTAATTCAAGGGGCATAAATAAACATGTTTTAAAGAGGCTTTGGAAATCTGCGTACTTTGGAACGTCGATAAGGCTGTTATATTCTCTGACTATCTCTCTGCTATTATGAAAATTTGTCTAGATAATGATATAATATGTTCCATTATAAGATGTCTATTTAATTTGTACAGCAACAAAAAACAGCTTTCATTCGTTTGGATTCCTGCACATAAGGGAATTCATGGAAATGAATGTGCTATTAAACTGACCAAGGAGGCCACTCTTTCCGGAGTTTTCCCTCATCATCCCGATGTACGACAGACTTAATATAGTAAAAAAATATACAAATTCTATCTGAACTGCACAATTAATGGATCCAAATAATCACAAAGGTAAATAGGCTTAAAATAATTCAAAGATTTATTCCCCGCACTCCATGATTCTCCAAAAGAACAATACCAAATATCTCTAGAATGTGAATTGGGCATTGCCAGGTAGCCTCATATTTATTCAGATTAAACTTATTAGATTCCCCAATGTGTGACTGTGGTGCCGAGGAGGAAACCCTTGACCATATATTTTTTACCTGTCCATTGCGATCACAGGTTTATTTTTACAATAATCTCGTCAACGGTATTTTTCAACTCCTTTATTCCTAAGGAGTTGAAAATTATCTCAACTACTTTATATACATAAGGAATATGTATAGAAAGCGATTACAAAATGGACTTTCAATATACTATTTTGATGAAATTTTATATGTTTAATTAATAATGAGCGTACCAAGTTTTTATTTACAGTTTCATGTTCTTACATTAATTAATTTGAGATAAAGTTAAAGTTAGGTCCAAAATATTTGGCCGAAATTATTAAAAATATAATAGTTTTCTGAGGCGCTATTATTGAATTAATTGCAATCATAATCGCTCCTCTCTACGTAATTGGTGATTGACAAATTGCGTAGTACGCCATTTTTAGAAATTTTGTGTTAAGGAGATTTCTAATATTTTTAAAATAGTATTTGGCTTTTTTAAATTTTATTTATAATGAGTTGTGTACGATGACACCACTTTAGATAAACAAATTATAATTGATTTAGTCAGTACATTATATATAATTGCATTAACGTGTATTATCGTATGAGTTGAAACAGTGGTAAACATTTATTTTGTAATCATACGTGGGTTGCCTATTTACTTTTATACTCGAAGTTAGATATTTAGTTTTATTAGTAGAATGTTTGGAAATGTCTGCTTTGACGTGTAAGAGAACTTGATTGAACGATATTTCTAATTTGATGTGAATATCTACTTAATATTCATAAATCATTTTTAATATTATTGTTTCCTTTTCTTTCAGTATCATCTCGTCATATAATATCATCATCATCTTCATCATTGTCAGCGGTGTTCTGTTACTGTTGGAAGAAGGACTTTCCAAGTGTCTCCAACACTTTTTCCATTATTATTCGCTGCCAGCATTTCCGCAGAATATGATTCCGTAAATTCAGCAGGTTTTAGAGCGGTTTGTTGGCCTCTTGGTTACTCTTCGATAGCAATGGATGACTGTATTCGTTTAACTATTATCCGATGAGGCTAGCCCATTGGCATATAATTCTTCTATCCACATATTTATTTTCCTGTCTCTTCTTTAGATGACCAACATTTTCAATGCCTTTTTGTGATTCTTACTGTTATATATGCTCAATTATGCTAATGATGATATTCCTTGTTGTGTGCGGGATTGGATCGACGGAATAATACTCGAATGTGTGACAATAATATGCCTCTATACAATGCAGTACACGTCAATACCATACGTTATCCGTACAACGGTTCAGAGGCGTGAGAGACAACGCCGACCGCGGCGCGATCCTTTATCTTTTTCACGCGCGTCATCTTGCCAACCTTGCGCGCATTCGTTCCATTAATATATCGAACTTACTAAGTTTTTGGATCACTCAGAGTTCATGCTCCGCACTCATACATAAACACTGAAAGTTTTGAAGACCGTTTGGTTCATTTGAGAAAATCATAATATCATCTGCGAAACGTAGATGGCTTAAATACTCGTCATTTATGCAAGTGCCTTTCTTTTCTCAGTGTAGTTATCTGAATAATTTAGATAAGATTATATCACCTTGCTAGACACCTTTCTCGATAGGGAATCTAAGAGATGGCTTGTGGAGATTAATGGATTCTGTGACAATACTGATTATGTTTCCGTATCGTTTAGCAATGCCTTGTTTGCTAAAAGCATATATAATAGAGATTTTTTTATAGAATCGAATGAAGAAAATACTATATAATTTGTCTGCATTATATAACATTTTTGGTTCATTTTCTACACTACACATGTTTTAAATGTAACAATTTACTTTATAAAGTCCTCGAATACTGAAATGGTAAGATTTCTATACAACACTTATTGCTAAATCAAAAGAAGATACGACCCAACTTCTCTTGAGGATTGAGGAAGATAGCAGGGGTATGGGACTTGAGATAAATTTAACCAAAATTTGAGTTAAGATTTTAGATTTAGCTGAAGCACTACCAACAAAAAGAATATTATGAATGACTTAATATTTCTCGGGTCCTATGTGGATAATTGTAGTAGAATTCATTTCAATGCGTCCCAGAGAAAGCAATCTAGAGAAGTCAGGTCTGTTGAACAAGCAGGTCAGCTTCCTCGCAAAATTATGCAAATATATCTTCTAATTAGTTCAGTGATGCGTTATAATTTCATGGTGAAGTGACCTTTTTACGGTGATCATGGTTTTCGAAGAACCATCACAATAGAGCGGCACACTCTTCTGTCCTAACATACAATTCTCGCCTCCTCCACATTCATATTTTTCAATACTTCAATTATCACAATTAAATATATTAAATACAAAATAAATGTATTAATTATAAATATATACATATAAAATCAATTTTGTCGAAAGATATTGTTTTTGCGTCACCGGGATTCGAACCTGGATCTCTATTTCCAATCCGGGGAAGCGCACTACCATTGTGTTATAACGCCAGTATTTTTCTTGACAAATTTTCGAACCTATATTAAACCTATGTTTTCCTTAATAATATTCAATATATATTCATTATACAATATTAACCTTAATAGCTTTCATTTTATTTTTATTATACAGATTTTATTCCTACCCTCGTAAATTTTCTTTTTTATAACTTTTATCTCTCCTCTATTTATATTTGTATATTTATATTTTATTCTTTTTCTCGTACTTCTCTTATTTTTCCTTTTTTTATGTATTACTGCAATACAAGAGAAAGTTCAATCTTTTTTTTTTTGCCGCGTAAATCTAGTTTCTCAATAATGTCTTAATTTACTATTATTTAATAATTTAAAAGTCCTTTTCAAATTGTCTTCGCTGTATAAAATATACTGTTATTTCAGAGAAAACATGTAATTGGTTCAATTTTTATTACACTTTCATTATGAATCTTATCTATATCGATTAACTGTATGATATCCTAATAAAATAAAATGCACCTTCTCATGTTCTTCGAAGAAAATAATGCGCACACGACTTATGGCACACCAAGAGTACATCTCGATACGTCACGATGCACGTAGGATATATTGGGGAAAAACTAAAAATGTTTCACTCCAAAGTAACTGTTTATGCGCCTTGTTACTTCGATTGGTACCACCGGGTTTCCTAGTTTATAATAATATACATGTGTGTGTGTGTGTGTGTGATTATTACCGCCCTTTTTTCGGAAACCTAAAAAGACGGTAACCGACAGGCGTTATTCAATTACATCCCGTGCTTCGACCAGTCCAGCGGTTCAAATAAGCCACCAGTGCGCGCTTCGGTCGGTCGAAATTTAAATAAGACAATCCAGTTAAAAGAACAACAACATCGTACAAGAACAGCAAAAATAAAAGGTTAATGCAGTTCATATATCATATGTGTGTTTATTGTTAATCGAAAACCTGGGAACCAGCTATCGAAGGCATTTACATAACCAGTTACATTTGGGACACTCTGTATTTCCACCCGTGTATGAAATTATAATAATGTTTAAAAATACCCCTAGATTCGAGGTGTTCCGTGGCGTGTCTGAGATTATTCCACTTCTACGCATGCTATGTCCGTTCAGTGATGAAAAGGCGGAGAGTTTATCATCATTTATAAACATGAGTTTTTCTTTACGAGGAAGCCAAGCGTGAGACTTTACACGGTCCATTTATCCCAATGAGATTTCTACGGCCTTTAACGTGCGACTGTGTGATTTCGCAGTCCACTTCGTCGAAACTTAAATAAGTTAATTCTAAATCTGTTGCGAAAATATGTTCAAAATAAATCGAGCACTTTCGAAAAAATGATTTTGTTTTAGAATGAACCGAGAAAGTTCGTTCGTGAAACGGCTTAACCACATTACTGATTTCTTTCATAAATTTTCCTGATTTTGTCGGCTTTATGGACGTGCTCATTTTTGAAGAGAACTTATTTTATTTTATTTATTTTTAGAGAAACAAATAGTGTAACATTAATAACTAATAATAATATAATATATAAAAAATAACACCAGTAAAGTTTCTTCGGAATTAAATCACTAATACATAATAAAATAGTCAATAATCAAACGAACTGATAAACAAAAGACTTTTATATTAAAATAAACATAATGAACTAAAAAATAGTAAGACATATTAAAAATAAAAAAAAACTGAAAAAAGAAACAAGAGTGTTTTTAAACTGAACATACAAAGTGGAAAGAGTAAGGAGGGGAGGAAAATGGGATGCAATATATACAATTTATATTAATAGTTATTGAAAAGTTGGCGTAGTTTAATTTTAAAGGAAAGCAATATATCGTTGAAAATGTCTAAGTTATTAGAAGAATTTACGGCATTATATTTTGACGTAGAGCGGATCACAAAGCAATTTTTTTATGCAATTAGTTCTGCCAAAATTTGATCGTGTTGGGTATGTGGGACAGTTTAAAGTTTTTTGTTCTAATAAATAGGGAGAGTCAACTAAGTTATTTAAAATTTTATAAAAAAAAAGGTAGGATAAATCTTGTGCGTTTCTTCTATTTAAGATGGAGAGGATTTTATGGAAACACTCACTTTCTGAATGAGATTTAATATCTAAGCGGGCATGTGAATTTAATAATGTATGTTGAACATGTTCAAGTCGGCCGCTGTAGGTGGAATAATGTGTGTTCAAAACTACCGATCCGAATTCAAGTTGACTGCGTACAAATGAGAAATATAAGATGATAAGTGTAAAAGATGATTGGAATGGGTTAGACGTTCTAGCAATGAATCCCAGGAGTCTATAGGCTTTAGCAATTACCGACTCTAAAGCAACTGTATCCATCCTTAGACGTTGCTTCTACCATTCTATATTTACGATCTTATACCATAATATCACTGCTAGATAAAGGTAACTCATGACATGACTCTTCCTCTCTCTTCGGTCCTCTTTGAATTTTTTTCCCATGTGACAATACAAAAACATATATAATATTATAGATCATATTATTATGAACTTTGTATACAATTTTAAAGTAAAATTTCAGGCTCTCACCATTTAAAAAAATATTTTTCTTTAAAAATTGATTGTAAATAAATAAAATATTCAACAATTTTAACACTTAGTGAAAATGTAATGTTTTTCTCTGAGGTTCAAAGTATGAGAAAAAATCAACGTATAACCCATAAATGGTAAATTATACCTAATATTCCCTTTAAAATTTCAGAAACAAAAGGTTACATATCATTTTAATACTTATTTATAGGAAATTAAAAGAGTGAAATAGTCTTAATTAGTATCATTAAACATTGGTAAAATAAGGTTGGATATCTCAGTGATTTGTCAGAAATACTAAAGTATATTTGTGAAAGAACTGAGAGGGTATCCAATCATTTTTTTAAATACTATCAGAGAGGGTATACATTTTATCAAAAAATATTGTTGTTGCGCTACTGGGATTCGAACCTAAATCTCTTTCCAAACTGGAGAAGGTGCATTATCCAACTAAGCTACAATTTATCGTCAAAAGTACTGTCGCTGTAGCACAGTTAGATAATGCACCTTCCCCGGTTCGGAAAGAGATCCAGGTTCGAGTCTCTGTAGCGCAACAACAGTATTTTTCGATAAGATTGATTTTATATGTATATCTTTCTAATTAATACATTTAATTTGTATTTAAAATATCACAGACCTATGTTCTATATAATTAGAATTTCACAATAAGAATGTGTTCTTAATAATAATTTATTTATATATATTACCATGTGGCAAAATCCAACGGTGTGAAAACCGCTTTACAATTGTAAATTTGGAGCGCACACGGAGGTCGTGCAAATGCTGCACAATAATGCTTTGGACTAATCATAGCGCGAGAACTGGCCTTATATTTAGCATGAGGATGGAGGAGGATACACTTCCCAGCGGGCTGGCGGCGTGCAACGCTGGGCGTTTTTGGTCGCGGTGATCGGGAGATTTCTGGGCCCCGATTCAACCACGCCATGAATGGATCATCTGGTAGGCATTTGGGTGGAGATTTCTAGCTAGCATCCATGTTAACCAGTCGAGATCTTCCAACTTGGTCTCATACAAGACGGAGTGTCTTGGATGTCGATCGGAGGCGAGATCAAATTTTAATCCGGACGGATGAGTAAAGTATTTGTGAAATCGAAAACCCTGTAAGGTGTCTCCCTGTCATTTTAAGAAATGGCTAACGTTATCCGGAAGTGCTTTTGGGTAAAACAAGACTGGAACTCTTTTCATTGATTTCGTTGTCAGCCACTTCATTCCTACCTATCTAATGTAGTATCCGGCACCACATTTGGACTGAGTTAACCGGTGACAGTGATTTCTGGAGGTCTATCCCCCGAGGCTTAAAACAACCATAATAATATCAACGCCCTTTAAATGCATACATACACAAAAATAGACTAAATACAATAAAATACGAGGAGCGATTTTTAATTAAGTACCGTTACCGGATACTCCCATTGTAGCGGTGCGGTTGCAACGTTGCACGTGCGCAATGATTTCCTTAATCTGTTGACTCATCACATGCAACGTTAGAAACATTCACATAGTGTGGCCGTCTTGTAGTGAGTGGTTGAAATCTTCAAGACAATAGATCAAACCCGCCGACTGTGAGCTACGGTCCGTTATTCGTTTCTTGAATGCACGAAACAAAAAATCAGCTAACATTCATCACGAAGTATGTCCTGTTTTGCCCTTATTTGGCGCCAAGTGATTTCCATATTTTCTTTCATTTGAAGCGGTTCCTTAGTGGCAAGCGTTTTGATGACGTTGATGAACTCAAAAACCGAGTATATACATGGTTTTCATGACGAAGGTATACAAAAATTGGTGCCCCGTTATGAGAAGTGCCATCGAGAAGTAGTTTATGGTGTGTAGCGTCCGAAGAAAGTAATGTTGTGAATGTTTCTTTAAAAAAAAAAAAAAAAGTAAAAATTATTTAAGTAAAATAAAACTTGACAATATTAAATAAGAAAATATTTGTTTAAAGTAAAAATAATGTTTTAAATAAGAATCAATCATAGCATCTCGATACAGCATCAAACATAATACACGTATATTTAAGTATTAAATATTGGAAGATATTGACAAGAGTAAATTTGTTCCTGAGTTTGTGTATAAATTTATATATTATATATATATATATATAGAATGCTATTACATCCGTAATTTTAACAAAGTAAACAATGTACCTAACTTAATAATACGCACTTAATGGGGATGTTTAACCATACTACAACCGAGAACTGTTGCATGAATATTATAAAGGATATTTTCCTTTGTCCGAAATATGCGGTAAGCACTACCTTTGTCATTTTCCGCCATACAATTACTAATATAATGAAGTTATTTTCCGTACAAAATGATGTTCTCGTCGCAAGGGTGGAAATTGATATGATGTCTACCCTAAACTAATTATGCTTTAAATGCAGAGCATACAAAGTTCTTGGGATTAAAAAATACTATTTTCACCCTAATTACTATTATACTTATCTGCGTGCGGTCTGTTTTCGAAGTCGTCTGCCTATGCAATTAAGCAATGCTTTAAAAAAATTTATTTATTTTCACAGATGTTTTTCTATATTCAGATTTCAAAACAAAATATTCGAATTTTATCAAATTTGATAAAATAAGTGACAAACATACTAAGGCGTGCACATTCGTGATAAACTCAAGAAATGATAAATATATTTATTAATTTTAAACTGTATTATTAATATGAATTAAATATATTAAATAGAAAGATATACATATAAAATCAATTTTATCAAAAAATATTGTTGTTGCGCACCGGAATTCGAACCTGGATCTCTTTTCTAACCGGGGAAGGTGCATTATCTAACTATGCTACAGAGACAATATTTTTAGCGACAAATTTTTGGACCTACATGTTACCTTTTTGATATTAATATATTTAATCGTTTCATTATTTGAAAGAGCCATCTACCATATTTTTACAAAATCTCAAATACCTTTGAGTAATCTGATAGCAATCACAATACCAAATTAAAGTTCAATTAAATTAAATCTATTAAAACATCACAGACCGTCTGTTCTGAATAATTACAACTTCACAATAAGAATGTGTTCTCCTAATAATGTATTATTAATATTATTCAGTTTAGGTATCTTTTATTTTTTACAACCATCTTTAGAAAGTAGGTATAAAATTTTTTGTACATATCACTTTCGTTTTCTGCAGTATATATGAATATATAACACTATCTACAATACTAATATAATGTATATAATGTAGCACCATCTACAATACCAAAATAGGACTGTCTCTAAAAGCTATAATACAATAAAATATCAGTATAGCAGGCAGGACACAAAATTAATTTTTCACTTTGTGCCTTCAGCCCTAATGCGCTTTAAATTAAGTATTCAGTAAAATACTTTTAGTCAAAAAATAAGTATCTACAAATGAATTATAATCTACTTTCAATAATGTTTAACTATCAGTGTTTGATTCTGGCTATTTTAATTGCGGGCTATTATTATAATCTAAGATTCGTTCGCTACACAGAAAATAAAACATTGGTAAAAAAATATTCCCAGCTACACTAGACAGAATACTAAATATTCTCAAATTTTTCAGAAACATATACGACAATTGATAAAAAATAAACGATTTATTTCCAAAAAAATTTACATACGAGTATCTAGGCAATAATATATTTTACCTACATATCATACGGCATTCATGTATTTGAGACTAGGTTATAAAATACATAAGGGATTCAGTACCTAATAAAGTATATTATTTATTTTATTGGTAGGCTGCAAACCATCCCCAAAATATTCGGTACAATTTAGATATAACCAAAAAAACGGTTAAAATTTGGCCAAGTGAAAATTGTTAATTTCGTGCGGTAACTAACTAACCATTGCACCGTTTCTCCGCTTGTGTTGACAGAAAGGATAGAGCGCCACACTCTTCTACCCTGACCCACATTTCTCGCCTCATCCATATTCATTCATCTTCTCATACAAACTCGTCGATTATTTAAAATTAATCATTCGAATTGGCCGTAAAACCATGTTTTATGTTGAGTACACGGTACGTTAACTAGGTAGGCACTAAATATTTCATCTTATCTGGTTACATGTATAATTCATGACTTCCGCATTGAAACAAGCCTCTTGATTATAAAGCAAATATTAGTTTTGTGAAATAATAATATTAATTTAAACCGAAACGGAATACCTACATTTTGAGGCATGATATTCATATCTACTAATTTACAAATATTTGGGAAGAATAATGAATTTTCTCGAATTTTGGCAAATTTAAACTCTTGTCAGGGACTCGAATCTAAGCAAAACAGGAACCAAAACCAGAACCAATTGGTATGTTTATTTGATAAATGTTAAGTGGTAAAGTTTATGCTAAGAGAGCTTTTAAACGCAAAACCGAACTAGCTTGAACCAATTTTATGCTGTTTATTTTTTGTTTTACCAACTCATTTTTGGTAGTACTATTGTTATAAAGGAAGAGATAATGCTTAACTAGACACATGACACAAGTATTGATAGTACCTGTAATAGATCACGTCCATTTATTAGACTTTACTGACATACATGTTTTTGTTGTAACAGAGGTCAACATAAAATATTATAATATAACATGATAAACATAAGATTCAATTATATTGCTATTAAGTATAATACTCGTAGTTTATTGTGTGGGATGGAGTAAACTCCACCTCTGATATTTACAGCATTTTCCTGGCTCCTTTGCTGGAATGCCGTCTGTGTTAAAGTAGCCAGTTTTCTTAATGCTGTTGTGATGTTATTTAATTTAAGAAAGATAAAGATTCGACAGGAATAAAAATAAAAATAGAGAAAAAAATATAGTGAGATTGTTGTAGAACTAGTGAATTATTAGTATAGACACTGTATAATGATTATGTTAGAATATTGGATAGCGATACATCTGATTTATCTCTACCTAATTAGATCATATATGGGGTCCATATTTGTGTAATCTTGTTGGAAGTAAATGATTTCCAGTTAGCGCTGATTGTGTTGTACAGCATGGAAGGTATCCGTTGTCAGATAATTTAGATTCTGGAAGATGGTTCTGTTAGAAGCCTCACTTACTTGAGATGACCTTACTTGAGATATTTTATGAATGTTGATGATTGAATTTTGTATTAGGACCAGAATTTAAGACTCAATTCTCTCTACAAGGAAATTCAATCTACTATTTGCTTGTTAAGGGCGAACTTTCATTTTTCTAGTTTGAAATTCGAGATTTTTTACGCGAATCAGATATGCTTTCGAGATGATACTAATAGTTAAATTATTATCAGTATTAGATAAATAATTAATTACGTAGATTATGCGAGAGAGAAAGGTTTAAAAAAAAGAGACGACAGTAAAATTGTTGATTTTCTCGCATTCAAACAACTTATCTATGACTTATTCAAGGTTTTCATACTAATATTATGGAATAAATGTCAATTAAATTAATCTATCGAAAATTAAACAATTTTTCGAAGTACTTAATTCGTATATATGAATATTTTTTCAAATCAGACAAAGTACCTAAATATATTTAGATGATCGTTTAATTCAATGTTCTAAATTTAAAATTATTATGACAGCTTCAATTTATTATTTTGTTTAATATTATTGATTTTAAACGCCACGTTGGCATTTTGGTGATATGTTTGTTTCATAATTACATATTATTTATGAAACAGACAGCTTTAAAATGCAACAATGCTATATATGTAAATAAAATATTTAATTGCGACATATATTAAAATAACTTACATAAAATGTTTACTTTGATCAAGAAAACTTTGTTTTCCCTTAAAATCAGTAAAAAAATATATTATTTATGAAATTAGCTACTAATGTTATGAATAAGTTTAACATTAATTCATACCAAGTGAAAAGAAAACGTAGAACCCGCGCCGAATAGGAAATACCGAACGAATTGCGCGATCTTCAAGTCGCGCGTCTCACGGATTGGATTACGACGATTTCGGTCGTAAATCGAAATCGCTGAAGGGAGGGCGGTTAAAGAAAGGAAGGAAATAAGGGGATCGGATTAACGGATAAGGCTCGATGATGGGATAGGGAATCCAGTCTAAGGACCAGTGGATCTCGGGGAATCGGGAATCTGAAGGACTGCTCGCCCTATCTCGTGTATGACGCCTCTGTTACTCCCGCAGTCGCAGCCGAGATCACACAAACAACACGCGGGCGGGCAGATCTCTGATTCCAAATGAAGATGGCGATATCACTCACTTCACCCGCGGCTCACAATAATCACTATGCACAAATCACAGGATCACAATGCAGTACTGTTGCACGGGAGTTGAACAAATCCACACCACTAATGCAATCACGGTATCGCAACCGAACTAGTATCGCATCGCGTTAACCTCTACTGATATCAAGGTCACTATTCATACTAAATACAAGCAGTTGGGAAAAAGGATGGGTGGGAATTTTAACTTGGAAAGGTATCAATAATATAGGTCGCGACCAATTTTCAAGAAGTGCCAAAAAATGTGTTCTATGAATACGGAACACCAAGGTGTAAAATAAGCGTAAAAATGAAAATATATATTTTCGGCATATTTTTAATCGAAAATAATAACAGCGCGGATTCCACGATCATCGTGACCGAATCGAGCGACGTATTAAAAGTTAGATGGACAATTAAAATTATCGTATTCCGTAATACTGAAAATATATTATTAAAAATACTGATTATTATATTTTTTATATAAAACTTAGTTTTAAAAAGTAACTGAAGCCTCAAAGCATGTGAGTAAATAGAATATATTATTTAAAAATGTATTTTAACAAGTATTTTTAAAATGTCGAAAATTGGTCGTCCTGCTAATTAAATGGTTTATAACACTAGTAATTTTTAACTTTTTGTTAATTTGTCTCCATTGAGATTCGTCTTCCTAATCTTGGCTTTCAGATTATAAGAAAATATATTTAATTTATGCAATAATTTACCATACTAACACAACATTGTAGCACGCGGAAAATTCATCTATTGGTCTTTCGCGGGCTTTTTTATAATGCTTGTATTATCTTAATTATGGAAAATAATATTCAGTTTAATTGTTTTAAATGAGTACAAAGGTCCTATCTAAGTAATATTTTAAAAGAACACAAATCTAGTGTATAACTTATGGTATAATAAAATATCGTATGTATGTAGTAAAATATGATGAATAATAAAAACTCATATTTATGTAAAAAACACGAAAATTTTATTTATTATTGAAGGTGCCGCCTTAAACATTACGTCTGATTAAAAAATAAGTGTAATTGTATGAAAACAAAGGCTCGGGTAGTCGTTACCTGGAGCTGGTATTACAAATATTCTTCAACAAACCATTATGAAGGTTTAGCAGCATGTAACTTAGATACCAAAATTAGACCAATACTAAATGACGGGCTTGATATCAGGCTGCTAATGCTCCAGACATATTATTTACAATAACAAAATAAATAATATGAATAATTCACATTCTATTTTTAATTTGTGAATCTTGCATTTTATTTACCTTATTCTCTGTTCAGATTCCTTAACTACCTTAAATATAAATATTAAAAAAAACTTTGTTTAAAACCACTATTTATTGATACATCAATATGTTCCAATACTTATGGCATCTTCGTCAGGAAATAATGTTTACTAAAATTAAAAATGCAAGCATAAATAAAAACAAAATAATAAATTTATAAGTGGTGGGTAACTTATTAGAAATCACTGAAAACAAATTTAAAAGGTGACTATTTGCAATAAATAGTGACTTTAAACAAAGTATTTTTCTTATTATTTATTTATTTTGTTTTTAAATTGGCCTATTTGGCATTTTTATATATTTAAGTAATATAATATTAATGAGCAAGTAATTATTTTTTAAACTCAGGACTTATCCCGGGATCATAAAAATCCAGTCCTGATATTCCGGGATTGAATTTTGTCTTGAGATTAGATGCACTACTCTATATCTACACTTGCAATGAAACGGCGTGATAATAGGTCAGTTTATAAATGTAATAATAACCCGAGACATCCATGTTTTTTTTAATGTCTCAACTCCAGGGACTCGAAAAAAAAATAACCCGAGACTCAAGATTCTTAATTTTTCTTGATATTATTAATTTTAAACACGATGGGTTAATTCTATTGTTCATTCACCCACCGACGAGCGGTGAATGTTTAAATATTATTTTTTTTTTTTAAAAATGGAAAATTTTCTTAGTTTATATGGTCAGCTAGTAAGGAGAAATTAATCCAAGGATATTTACTACTAAAATAAAATATTCTGAAGTAAATGGTTTTATCGGTTTGTTTATACAGATGATTATATTTTATTGTAAAATGTGATTTTTTATCTTTAGTTTAAATTCATGTCATCTTTTGAAACAAAATTTACTTGGGATGAAATTATTTGAAAAACTTTATTACAGCAATTCAGTTGAGTTAAATCAAATTCGTACATATTCCGGTATGTTTCTTTATTATTTGTTATTTTTATAAATCTGTATGCATTTTGTAATTTTTATAAATGTACGTATTTATGTATTCAATACATGAGTAAATTTAATTTAATTAATAATAAACTGCTAAGTACCACGTCATGAAGTAATAAGTATTTCATCAAACAGTTTTTATTTATTTATGAAAATAAAATAAACATATGTTTTTTTTAAACGGGTAATATCCTTAATAGCTACTGTACAAAATACGTATGAATATTAAATGCATATGAATATATAATTTATGATCTCGATTCCCGGGAATTCCCGGGACTTTTGACACTTTAGTCCCGAGAATTGAAATAAGTTGAGAATACATATTCCCACGCGCATTGTTACAGATTTTTATTATAACGTTAAACCGTTATATGACTATTTTGTCATAAAACGGTGCTTAAGGATAGGCGAACAAAAAATATATGTTTTTAATTTGTATTAAAAAAAATATTCTTAAAAATGAAAACACAAAGTTCTTTCCGACACATGAGCTGACAGCGAAATGTCAAAACTATGAATATTATTATACTAATCTTGTTATCCAACATAACATCACATAACAAGTGTTTAATTATTTTATTACATTTCATTAACTCATGTAAAAATAATATGATATCTGATATTATCATAAATTTTAACAATCTTGTTTATTATCGATGATAACGCGCTATTGTGGCGACATCTGTTTTTAGATTTTTGAAACTTTGTAATACAATTTTCATTTCGGACAAAGTTCAGAGCGCTTGTTAAAATAAAAGTAATTTAATTACAAGTTATTATTAACTTACAATATTGATGTGGTGTAATAGGTCACCGCACTTTCACGGAAGGGAGGGTTCCTGACTCGAGTATGGGTGGTAACAAAAATACATTTAATTTGCATTAAAATATCACGGAACGATGTTCTGAAAAACTGTAACTTCACAATAATAATGTGTTCTCCTTAATAATATATAAGTTGTATTAATGTTTCCAAAATTTAATAAAAATAAATAAATTAATTTAGTTCTGGCGTCTTCTATCGGATTTTACTGAAAAGTGTTTGAGATTTTTTTTTTTTTTTTTTCTCTTTATTATGGCCTTCGCCAATTAGGCGTAATTAGCCATTACAAGTATATACAAATGAAATAATACAATTTTTTAAATATATAAATAATTAACATAAATAAATAACCATTGTAATATTATTAATAAATATTAGTAACAGTATTTGATTTTTGAAAAATAATTAACACATTCATTAACATACATTACATAGTATAGTAAGAAGAAGAACATTTATATTGTAAAATAAAAATATTCCAATTATAACTGAAGTATAAGTGAAGGATTGATTAAAAAAAAATTATATAACTAAAATAAAAAAACAATGTAATATTTCAATTCATATAAAGTATTAATTGAATTTATTAAGAAAATTGCGTAAATATATATTATACTTTCACATTTCTCTTAATTTGAACAATATAACATAACCAAACATGATAGACCAAAACCGAAAAAAACAACTAAAATTATTTTAACAAAACTTTACATTACTATTTTCAAAGATAAAAGTACAAAAACAGTTCTCTTAATTGTAATATAATAATATTTTTAACATCGAGACAATTTTGTGAATGTATGAAAGTATACATTCACAATATTAATAAACATAAAGTATATTTGTAATATATTAACAAATTATAAAAATCACCAAAGGAAGTAATAAATAAAAACTTAAACAAAATAATCATCATTGCAATTGAGATTCCCTTATATTAAGATAATCAAGAAAACTGTGAGGGTATATAAATTATACGTTCACATTTCTCTCATTGTGAAACAACCAAAACATTACATCAAATTTATTGATATTTACATTATTTTAAATATAGTTAAAAATACACTTAAATTTATTAAAGATTCATAAAATTAAGTTTTAAATATTTACATAAAGATAATATGACATGATTTGTTGGTGAATAAAGGACAGATTGTATGTTTAATGGCAAAGTTGCAAATTGTTTGATTAGATTTGTTATTAAATTTTCCCTATCGACCATTATTGGGCATTCAAAAAATATGTGGTTGAGAACTCCAACACCTATACCACACTCGCATATCGGTGAATTATTACAATTAATTTTAAAGAGATGAGCTGTAGAACAACAGTGATTAGATCTTAGGCGACATATAGTTACAATCTTATCCCTACTTAAAAGTGAACCTACATACCACGGCTTAGGGAGAATACTTGGATGAATATGGCCAAAAAATGTACCTTTAACTAATTTTGATTCATTCCACTGAGAACTCCAAGTTTCCCGACTTTTTCTTTTTAGAACTGTAATCATATCTGACGCAATTAGACGATCATGTTTAAGATTCCCTACTTTACATGCTTCCTTTGCCAGAGAATCAGTGGTTTCATTACCAATTATACCAACATGACTGGGAATCCACGCTAAAATAATATTCGAATTTTTGAAAAACAAGCTATAAAGCAGAAATTTTATTTTGACGAAAATATGTGACAGGTTTGATTTAAAGGGAGAAGATATTAATAATTTAAGACAACTGAGTGAATCTGTAAAAATGGTTACTTTATCAAGCCCATGTAAGTCAACAAACTGAAGGGCTTCAAGAATTGCTATCGATTCAGCAGCAAAACTAGACGTATCATCTGGAAGTTTAAAGACTTCGGTTGAATATGGGTTAACACAAAGGAATGCTGCTCCAGCTGAAACAGGAGACTGAGTTTTAGAACCATCTGTATAAATATAAGAAAATCCAGGCCATCTTTCGTTAGTTATCCGATTAAATTCTTTGCGAACAATTGAAGCATTTTGTGATGAACAAAATTGTTTTGTTAAACCCAAATCAAGGCAGATATTATTTTCTAAAATAATGCTTTCATATGGGATCAGGTACAGTGGAATTGAATGACTTCGATAAATTTTTAGGGCGTAGTAAGATAACGAATGGTAACTCATCACAAGTAAGGGATGTTTTTTGTTTCGCCAAAAGGGTTTGTTGTGACAGTAACTATGCAAAAGTTGTAACTTTGGTGTTAATGGATGAGAAAGCATACTAAGACGGTTGACAAAAAATTTGTCAGACTGAAGTTGGCGTCTTATTTCTAAAGGTGGTTCGACATTTTCTACCTGAAGAACGTTAATTGGTGTCGATTTCATGCATCCAGATATCAGCCTAAGACATTTATATTGGATTTGATTAAGCTTTTTTGCTAAGTACTTTGGCAATGGATCCAAAAGAAAAGAGGCGTAATCAAGATGAGATCTGACAAGTGCATTGTACATTAATCTTAGAACTGTAGGATGAGAACCACACCAAATTCCCGCTGTTGCTTTGATAACATTGAAGTTTTTATTACATTTCGTTAAAATTTCAGAAATATGGTTAAACCAAGATAAAGACGATTGGAAATTTAATCCAAGAAATTTTACCGACGAGCTTATTTCAAGGGGTTGGTTTTCGAAATGTACAATGAAATTTGGGGTTATCTTTTTTTTAGAAAAAACAACAATTTTGCTCTTTTCTGGGCACAAGCGCAAACCGTTATATGCAAGCCATAAGCTTAAGTCATTCATGGCTTTCTCAATTTGAATTAAAGCCAAAGAAATTGTTTTTTCTGAAATATAAATAGTTATATCATCGGCAAACGAAATAATTCTAGAGTGTTTAGTAATAACAGCTTCTAAATCTGATATATATAAATTAAAAAGTATTGGACTTAAAACTGATCCTTGTCCGAGACCTTTCCATACAACTCTAGTACCAACTACACATCCCTGCACGAATACATGGATGGTTCTACAACAAAGAAGATTTTTTATAAAAATAATAATCTTTTCAGGAATGTTCATCTTGCGGAGTTTATCCACAAGTATTGGAATATGAATATTGTCGTATGCGCCGATGATATCTAAAAAAACAGCCATTAAATATTCTTTTCTAGAAAATGACAAATTAATATCCGTAGTAAAAATAGACAAATTATCCAGAGTGCTTTTGCCTTTCCGAAAACCGAATTGTGATTTTGAAAGTAGATGATTATGTTCTACAAACCAGTCTAACCTATTTTTAATTAGATGCTCCATTATTTTACAAAGACACGATGATAAAGCAATAGGACGATATGAGGATCCATTTGATAGATCTTTATTTGGTTTGAGAATTGGAATAATATATTGAGATTTCCAACTGTCAGGGATCAAACCCGTGGAAAAGATTTCATTGAAAATATTAAGGATTATTGTATGGAATTTTAAATTAGCTAGTTTTATTAAAGAATACGGAATGTCATCTGGTCCAGGAGAAGAATCATTTAAATTTTGAAGAACAAATTTTAATTCAGAAATAACAAAGGGGCCTTCAAGAGGATGAGAATTAGTGAGATTAGATGGCTGAGGGAGTTCTTGATCTGATGGACAAAAAGAGGGAGCTAATTTGTCCATGAAATTATTCAACCAAGAAGAAGTGGGAGCAAGTTGGATAGGAGGATTGTATGAAGATCTATATCTTCGAATCATTTTCCAAACAGTGGTTAAAGTAGTATCTGGAGATAAGGCCTCACAAAATGAAGTCCATCCTGCCCTTTTTTTATTTCTTAGAAGCTGTCTGGTTTGAGCAGAGATTTTTTTGAATTCAAGATAATTTTGTAAAGTCATATTTTTACAGTAAATTTTAGTGGCTTTTTTCCTTTTTCCTACAGCGAGAGTACAATCGAGATCCCACCAAGGTGCAGGATGAGGTTTATGTAAATTGGAAATAGTAAAAGGGATATGTTTTTGAGATATGTTTTTAAGAATGTCTACCATTTTATTGTAAGACTGAATGCAATTATCTGACGGATGAAAGGAAGAAGACATAGCACTGTCAAGTTCTATCGCGTAGCTAAGTAAGTCAGCTTTTTTAGATTGCAGTCGATATTTAGGTCTCGGAGTAGTTCTACTGACTTGAGGGGTTTGAAAAGATAAAATTATTGGAAAGTGATCACTACCACAACAATCGGGGACAATGTCCCATGAAAGCAACGATGCTAAATTACTAGAACAGATGGAGAGGTCAACTGCACTAGGATTTTGGGAGGGGAGTGGTACTCTTGTGGGAGAACCATCATTAAGTAAACATAAATTTGCAGAATCTAATAAATCTATTATTCTTTTACCAGATTTATCATCAGAACCCCAAACGGTAGAATGTGCATTGAAGTCGCCCATTATAATGATCGGTGAAGGTAAAGAAGATATAAAGTTATTCCACCAATTAAGATTAAAAACAGAAGATGGATTACAGTATGTGGAAACTATTGTAATATTGTCATAACGTATCGCACATATTTGTACATTATGATCCGGAGGAGAAACGGGAATTGATTGAAATGGGATACCATTTTTGATTAGAATGGCAGAACCTCCTCCTCCATCTGACCGATCACACCTAACACATGAATATCCTTTCACATGTGTTAGGAGAGACGGCTTAAACCATGTCTCTGAGATGGAAGCAATAGAAATTGAGTAGTTTTGTAATAAATAAAGAAGATTAATTCGATTAGAAACAGCGCTTCTCGTGTTCCACTGAAGAAGAACTGCCATTATTTGGGAGAGAGTTTGATATATTTGAAATTATTTCGGCAGCGTTGGACGGTATTTTATTTTGAGATATAATATTAATTAAAAGAGTTAATAAAGTTTTAATAATATCAGAAGAATTATTATTATTAAAAGAAAGAGAATCATTATTTGACAGGAAAGCAACTCCATTGGAGTTATCATTAGATTGGGAATTACCATTGGGAGAAATATATATAGAATTTAATGTGGATTGGTCATTTGATAGATAAGAAGGCTGATATGTTTTTGGGGTACGGAAAGTGAAACTAGTTTTCTTTTGTGAAGATGGTTTCATAGAGATATGGTTATTTTTTTCCGCAAGTACTTGCGAGAAGAGAGGAGATGCAGAAAATTTAGTCGGAGATGACGTAGAAGTTTTTTCCGCAAAGGAAGATTTTGCAGGAGAAAAGGATTTTGATGCCTCAAAATAGGAAAGGTTTTCAGACGCCATAATATGCTTAATATTTTTTTGTCTGGTAAATTCAGGACAGATGATGTTAGTGGCGTTGTGCTGACCAGAACAATTGAGGCAAGAAGGCATTATGTTTATTTTGGGACATTCTTCGCCCAGGTGTGCATCGCCGCACTTAAAACAGCGGGGATTGGATCTGCATGCAGTTTTCGTATGACCAAATCTACAGCATCGGAAACATTGTATTGTTGGAAAAACATACTGTTCTACGGGAAGAGAATTATAATGTAAATATACATACTTTGGAAGATTTTGCCCTTCAAATGTTATCACGACTGATTGAGATGGAAGCCACTGAACAGTACCAGATTTTGTATCTTTGTAATTTAATCGTCGGACTTTAGATGGTTTTCCGAAATGATCCGGAACATTGATTTGTTCGATGATGTCATTATCTGACATATCGACTGGGATACCCTTAACCAGACCCATGCGAGTAACCTGGTAAGCCGGAATTACTGCTGAGTACTGATTAATGGTCAGAGAGGAGTAGCAAAATTCATTTGCTGATTTATAGTCTTTAAATTGAACAGACACTTTAAATTTTCCAAGAGATTTGACTCCCCCGGGAGAAATATTTTTAATTTTGTTTCGAAACAAAAAATTTCCGAAATGTATGGGATGGATGGGTGAGGATTTGTCATCTCCGCTAATCTTCTGTACATGAACTGTATATGGACCACAGTCAGTTGATTTGTAAGAATTCATTACAGACTCTCTGGGTTTTTTTGATGATGTCGTATCACCCGGATACGCATCTCTCCGTTTTCTTGGATCGGATATGTCAGATGGGGCTGGGGACAACTTTTCAGTTGCCCCCATTCCGTTGTTGGTGGTTGCCAAGGTAAACAACAAAAATAAATTTCTAGTGAAAAAAAAGAAAAACTACGAAAATCGTTTAAAACAGATTAAAAAGACAATAAATTTAAAAAATAATTACCACAAATGGTACAAATAATTAAAGCAAGAAAAAAAACTATGTTTTTATAATTATAAAAACAGAAAAAACGAAATAAATCAATTTAAACGAACCCCAAGCCAATGAAGCCGATGACGCTAAAACGGTTGCCAAGCAACTCCTCAAGTGTTTGAGATTGTCCGTAAATATAAAGTAGATTGATTGCTTTAAAATAATGGAACAACAGATGTATCAATTTGAAAGTGCTACATATTCGTATAAGTTCGAAAATTTGTCGTTAACATACAATGTTGACCTGATGTTAACATACAATGTTGACCTGGTCAGCGCATTTCTCCAAATAGGAACGGTTCTTGGTTCGAGCCCGGTGGCAACAAAAATACTTTTTCGATTAATTTATTTTACCTTTCTTATTGATACATTTAATTTGTAATAATAACACAATATTTATTTACTTACGACAATTTAAAAATGTACCTATATTATTAATCTTAACATTATTAATAGATTTTAAGTAAACCTTTGTTTTAGGTAATTACACAACCGTTATAAATGTAATTTGATATGGGTTTGATATTGTTTAAAGTGCTAAACATTAACCCAAAGAACGTGGCAAGACAAGATAATGGAATAATACATTGGTACCCTCAAATTAATAGTCATGAATTATTGTAGTTCGTGATAGTAGATGTTGATATCTCGTGTATGTAAAAATATTATCTATTATCAAAACATGCCTTGATCAAGGTATTATTATTAAATGTTTTTCGTACATGGTGAGAAGATCCCGTGGACTGTATCGATTACAATAATGATTAATTGTCGCAACCCGAATTGGATTCAGGAAGGAAAATAATGGCAGATGGATCTGGCCTACCTTGCTCTAAATTCCTTGGTTTATCGCCATTTTCACCTCTAAAACTCGCACCTTTTTTGTGAAGAACCGATATATTACTCCACTTTCGGAGCTTTTTAGAACACTCCCTCTCCGTGGTCTTAGCGTTACGCACGGCGCTGCTTTCTGGCGGTAAAAAAAAAACACATGTCTTGACAGTTCGGTGTCGGAAAGCGATCTGGTCTCACGTCAGCGGGATAGGTATATATATTGAAAATTCACAGGGAGTAGATTTTTATTTTTGGAGTCCTATAGACAGATAAATTTTGTGTTATTAAAAATCAAATATAAAATATTTGTACATAATGTAAGCGAAAACATTCCCACGCTCAAATATTTTTTATAACTTTAATTTAATTATGTTTATAAAATACGGGAATCATTATATTGTTATCATTTTATCTAAAGTAAATAATAATTATTTACCGAACATTACGCAACTTCCGTAAAATTTCAATGCATTTTTCTGATCGTAGCCAGGAGATTTAGAGATCACCCTTCGTATCTTAAAAAATTTTACGTACACTTTTTTTGATCAAACTTGTTTAAACACAGATATGTATATTATATATGATGTGATGTTACATTTCAAAATGTGCGGCATACCAAGCGCTGCATTACCAACCGGAGCAAGCGCAGTCAAAGAAAGAATAGGAGAAAATGGAAGGGAGGACTTTTAAACAGGTGGCGGAGGAAGTAGGGCGTGCGAGCCTGGGACACAGGAGAAAACAATGTCGGTGGACGAAGATTGCGAAGCCTGGAAACCCGTGGTAAATTTGGGAGAGGTTGGTCTCCGAGTTTATCCACGTAGAGGAACTCGCGTCGGGATGGTACGGACGAAATCAAGACGAGAGAGCGAGAGGGAGAGCTCTCGTGGCTAGGTGAGACAACAGTAACACCCAATTGTAACTCCGCAGATATGGCGCAGATATTTTTGCACCTGACGTAGAACGAATGCTACTAAGTCCGTTGCCACTACCGGAGAAAATTGTTTTAAATAAATAACGGTGATTCAGTCGTGTGGCGCCGAGTCTTGAGATGTCACGGCACAGTAATGTGTCCCTAGAACAATTTTATGCTACTTATGTAACTTCGGTGTGTAAATATAATGTAATTAATGTGTGAATCAGTGTTGTTATTGTTAAAAACTATTTCCATGCTTCTGAGACAGGCATAACCACACCACAAACACCTTACCCACAAACTGAGTCTAGCCGGTGGCGTGGTACGCTGGCGTTCGATCCACCAGTGCCTGCGCACAACGTAACAATATATATATATGTACATATTTAGAAAAGTTTGATCAAAAAAAGTGTCTGTAAAATATATATATGAAACAGGAGTATATCTCTTTTAGATTACATCACGAAGAACCTGTGATTATCCACATATAATAAACTGATAAAAAAATATGAATTCCGCGAAATTTCTAGGGCGGTCGGCCGGGATGAGAGGACGGCGGGTTAAGGGATAAAACGAAAGGAAGAGGGTTATGAACGGTTCTCTAGGCAGTCAGATTCGGGAGGGTAAAGGGGTCGTTCGTGTGATAGTCGCTTTTGAACCGGGAAAAGAGACGTATACATAACGTTGTTCGGGGTATGAAATCTGATTTTCCTTTTCGAAATTTACGCCACGAATATTTAGGGATTGTCGAAAGAGTTCGCGGAGATCGTATTCAAATTCCAAATCGCGAATGTTGTAACTCTAGGTTTTGGAGGGCAAACCAGGTTCGGTGCAGACGCTGAGGACCAGATCCGCCAAAATACTAAGTTTACTTTGCATGCATATATACATAATTAAAACCACTAACGAATACTGCAGTGTGATTAGGATCATCATGTAATTACTCATTCATGAAAAGGGGGTGACGTAATCGCTGGACTACTTGATATTTGACTTTATTTAATTACTGTCCTGTTTTATTAATTTAGAACACCCACCTTTAAGTTTTAGTTACATTTATCTCATCGTTTAGAACTTATTATTAACTACATACTGGCCATGTAATAATCATGTACCTATGTTCGTAATTATTTATGTATTTGCTTATCCGCGGAAATCTAGCAAAATCTCATAAATCCCATCATAGGCCTCGGGCACACACTGCCGGCACCATTGTGAAAGACAGGGCACATTTTATAAATTACATTTTCGATCCAAAGTAATGGCTTGCAGGTCGAAATGATAGTTATCCGAGAACGGTTGTGTGTTCATTTACTTTGAAATCGCACGATTGCAGGTGTATGGAAATCATACTGCCTTTTATTATTGACATGGTACTAACAACCACTCCAAACTGAAATTATTCGAGAGTCTTGCTCTCCTGTGATCAAAGTAATAACAATGTCGTGAGTGATAGAGTATGATGCAGAGGAATTGTATCTCAAGATAGTCTTTCGTCGAGTTCGGAGTAGCCTATAGTTGCTAAGGAGGGACTCTATTTTGGGAATTACTTGCGAGAATAATGCTGGTCATGATCGTATACTTCAGTTGCAAGGACTGAACCGCATACATTAGCTAGCCATCCAAGAGGCGTTATCGGCACTAAAGACAAAAAAGTCTGCCGATTGAATGCTGTTGCTTCACGCCTTGGCCAAGACGTGAGTGGACGGAACGGATCCCAGAGGAAGGACGCCTCAGCGTACTGTAGGTATCTCTTCGGACTTCTCGAGAGATGAGTTTCTACTCCGGGAGACTGTCATTTCTCACCACATAGTGTGGGTATCTTAATGAAAGAACGAGAGGGAGACTTATATCAAAAGGCGTCATTTTATAAGGACTTACGCATTATTAACACATGTAACTGAATTGTTCCTGGCTCTATTCGAGATGTATTATTCGAGACACCGAGGATCATCTTGCAGATAAACTAAACTATCTTTCGGACACCGCTATCACATGACGTATGTTCTCAGACGCACCCAGAGAAATAAGGTATTTTTCCTGAGAATCGTACTGTTATGGTGTACGAACAATCACAATTAATTACCTTCAGCGGTGGACGTGGCCACGGATTGGCCATTTTCCTACCAATACTGAACAGCAGCATATTGGAGATATAAGGACCTCGGCCATGCATATTGAATGAGTCATAACAAATTATATTGTTCACTAAGATATTGGCCGAATCAAAATTTTGGATCATCATCATTATTAAATAACTTTTGAACGCTTGGGTGAGAGGGCTCGGAGTTAAGCATCCGTCGACTAACTCGAATATACACCAGGCCAACAAGTTTCTTAATCTAGGGTATTTAGGGGAGCTGATCGAGCGCCACAGTCTGATGTCTAGAGAACTTATCATAATCATGGAACATATTTGCCTAGTGAGGCAGACACTTAGCATGTCACATGTCGTTTCCCACGTCCATATAATCTTTGAATATCTAGGCGACGCCACGAGGCGGTCACAGTCACGCGGACAAGCCTACGACAAGGTTAGTGATCTATGTATAATTTCTTCCACACTCATACATTCCAGCTCTGAATAATACATACCCAACTTTATGATAATTGGCTTGCGCCGAGATTCATTTGTTTACATACGCGCAAAAGACGTTTCGGTATTGAAGGTAATAAATTAAAGATTAGTATAATTAATGTTATAACGAGTGCGCTCGGGTATCGTACCGCATGATCAGAGGTTTTCCGTTATTTAATCGCGTACTATAAGATAGTCGAAATACTTATTTTAACAATTGCTCTATAGGTATTTGAACGACTATAATATTTAAATATTTGTAAACTTTAGATATTTGATAATTGAAAACGCGGGTTAAAAGAACCAGGATTGCTACGGACATAACATGGAGAATATTCTTAACTACTATCGGTCACGTTGGCCAAATTTAGATATTAGGCGTATAAACTAGTATTAAGCGTATAAATTTTCATATAACTTTTATTCATAAAATAAGTTGTAATTCACGAAGCAAGATCTCTGAGCTCACGCGATACAAGCGGGCGAATATACGTATATGAGTTTAGTTAAATAACACATGAAATTTTAGACTTAGAAATAGCGGGTACCCATTACACTGGTGCCTTGCGACCAGGAGCATCGCACATGGGAAAGCGGAGATTCTGCATTGCAATCGATAAATTAACAATAATAATGATAACGATACTTTACAGTGGTGCCTTGCGACCAGGAGTATTTAAAATAATATTAGACTTGTAAAAATATAAGATCTTTTCACTGGCGACGAAGACCAGGAGGATATAAATTAATATTACTAAAACTATAAGTTGAGTAGGAGAATTAACGGATACTTTATTAATCCTAGACCCACCCTATATTGTATACATAAACAGTAGGCTAGAAGTCACTTTAAAGTTTAAAAACTAAATACTCTTTCTGTTTTAGTTATTTTTCTTTATCTTTTTATTTATTTTTTATCTATATGATAGCATGAAGATTTTTTTACTTATACATAAAAGTTATGTTTTTGAATTGCTCTCGTTTTCATCTTCAGATATTAAAACTAACTTAAAATAATCATATAAAAGATACATAAAAAGCTATTTATTTTTGTAGAGGTAAATTTTGGCCCATCTGTACTTATATATATAGATGTATAGATTCATACATATATCAGTTTTAATATTGAAATAATTTAGCTATTTTATTTTCATTGATTTTTTAAATAAATTTACAGTATTTTCATATTAATTTCCCATCAATATTGACAGTTTATTTCTTCTTTAAATATAACTAGTAAATTTTGTATGTGAAAATACAGACATATTATCCAATTCCGCTCAGATCTCAAGTTAAGAATAAACATTCTTGGGATAAGTTTATATCACAGCGATCTACTAACCGCACCACACCCTCGCCACGTAATACAAAGGTCTTTTCGTACTATCGATACCTTGATGTTCCTTTGAAGTATTAATATTTATTTTTTACAAATTGACACCACTTCTCGCACCCGAGGCGTTTAAGTTTAAGGTTTGTCGATATAGCTCGCTTTATGGAAACCGCTAAGTAAACTTGGCGGTGTTTCGTACACCGTGAAGTTGTTACATAGTTAAAGTTCTTGATAGAATGTGGATCACATGAGAAGCCTCACTGAAAACAGGCAACACTTAATGTAGTAGATTGTTCTAGAATCATAGCGCTTTTGTGAAAATTATACGATTGGTTGTTAACCGTAAAATAAATTAATTAATAGGAAAACATAAAGTTAATCAACGATGGATAACAATAGTAACAAAATTAATTGTAAATTCAACCAACACAATACGGTGTGGGCTTGGTAACAATATTAATTTTAAGCAGTGTAGAAGACAGTGAAAAGCTTGATGAAATTTTGCACACTTAATCTTCAAAATAAGAGGAAGATCACCCCTTACATGAGATGTAGAAAAATCACCCCCGTCTCCCTTTCCCAACCCTTCAAGTAGAATTTTGGCACTTCTTGATGAAATTTTGGGCACTTGACGTTCAGAATAAGAGGAAAATTACTATAGATTAAATTACTGTCTACGTGTGATTTAAGAAAAAAAAACTACCCTCATCCCTCAAAATGAAGCCTCTTCACTCTGCGTAAATCCCGAGCAACGCTGGGTATTTAAGTTAGTTTTAAATATAAATAAAGAGCGTCAATAAAGGACGGACAGAAAAATATCATCTAACTAATAAAATAAAATTGTCTGCATATCATATTACGCGAAATGTATTTGTTGACATGTTTAAACAATGCATCCTTCAAGGTATTCACAGACAGCGCTGCATTAAAAACCAACAAGGGATAAGGAAGACCTTGAATAAGATAGGAATGACAACAAGAAGCTTGGTTTTTCACGACTAGAACATTATTTATCTGTGAAGATAGAAGACAATGAAGAAAACTGGGATGACGATGGTGAATGTGTGGCATTATAATATTGGGGTATCATGGATATTTGTGAGATGGTATGTATTTTATTAGAAAATTATTATTAAGGAAAACACATTAATAATTAAATAATTAAAGCAATCTAGCAGAAGAACTTTATATGTTATTAAGGAAAACACATTCTTATTGTGAAGTTGTAATTATTCAGAACATAGGTCTGTGATATTTTAAATACTAAATTATTATAATTAATGTATTAATATTTACATTAATTTAGTATTTGAAAATTATTATATAACATTAATTCATTAATGTTAAATTTGAAAGTCTTTACTGATTTTCCTTTATTTTTTATTTAAAAACATGTTAAAGAGGCACAAAAAAAAAGTTTTTTGATATAATATCACCATTTTTATCAAATTTTGTGGAATTCAATCAATATATAGTAATTTTATTTATGAAAATATGAAGCGAGATATGTTCTTTTAGCCTTACCGCACGTATTTATCAAACGACTCCCCAAGTTTTCCCAAAATAACATCATGTTATTAGATTTTAAGGCGAAATTGGGTTTGATATATTTACTTTGCTTTTGAAATAGTGCTTCGATAAATTATCAGTGATTTACTAAATAAATTGTTTCATCAAATTCTTATCGCTAACCCTTCGCTTGCTCGCATCGCACATTGCCCAATAACGCTCCAGTGCACGTGCGAGTATTTATGGGAAAAAACCGGACGAAAGTCCAAATCACAAACTTGGTTCAACTCCTCTCCAAACCAATTTTTTTTATAGCTTAATAACCAGTCCACCAAACGGCAGATATAAAAATGCTCCTTGCGTTTGTCCCATTCCGTATAGTCAGTCGGAATTCAGTCATTGTTTGAATCGTACGTCTTTGTTTTTAGCTCTTTTATGATACACATTTCTTACGGTGTTGTGTTTTCATGTGATAAAGTTTAGAAAAAACATCTTTTGGACATGATAGAATAAGGTAGGTACTTTATTTTGAAAGAGTATTTTATTTTTTTGCATCTTAAATAATGTGTTTAAGAGTAATGTTTACAAGTCCTTCAAATATTGAGATAATTGTATTTTTAAATGTGTGTATGGCATTATCGAGTGCATTGGTTCTTAGTCCCATAAAAATTGAACCTTTTTTAAATAAATACTATAATAAATCCGACATGAAATCAAATGGAATTAAGCTAAATTATTACAGATTCACATTTTTTTCCAGATTGTTCAAAAATTGTCAAGGAATTTATCAGAAAAGGATTGAATGATCTCATTTAAGAATTAAAAGAGAAGAAAAGCGATGAAAAATGTTCGTTATTGTAAGAAAAATAACTAAATGTCCAGATATACTCATAGTGTATGGTAACAGTAATATTTTATACAATGAATTAATTATAAAAATATGCACACATCTGAATTAACTCTGTGAAAAGCACAAAGTGACGTCGATCGATGACTTCAATGAAGCCGGTAGTTGCTTAGATTGGAATGTCTTAGCTCAATGCAATCTTACCTTTAGAGTCGTCCTGTTACGAATAATCACAATTATTATTATTTCCATTATTTGAAAGAGCCATCTACTTTATTTTTACAGAATCTGAATTACCTTTGAGTGGAACGATTAAATGTATTAATATCAGAAAGGTAACGTATGGGTTCGAAAATTTGTCGCTAAAAATATTATCGCTGTAGCATAGTTGGATAATGCACCTTCCCCGGTTAGGAAAGAGATCCAGGTTCGAATCCCGGTGGCGCAACAACAATATTTTTCGATAAAATTGATTTTGAACTTTATTTTGATTTTAACAGAAATATATCATATTTACATCTTTACACACATTTAAATACATTGCCCAACTAGGCAAGCCTGTTTTTGGGCAAATTATATATATATGATATTTTATAAAATCACAACTCATCGAAGGCAAAACACAGTAAGATCGAATACATACATAGCATATAATGTGAAAATATTTAAGGAGAGAGAAAAAAAAAAAAAATGTTTATATATATAAAATATAAAAAAGTGAATAAAAAAGAGAGAAGAGAAAAAAAAAATAATAACAATAATGTAAGCAGATATAAGGTAGATATAATATACAAGACCAAATTGCACAAAAGTGGTTATACAAATTATTTTATTATATAAAAGAGTTTACTCTCTGTATCTGCTCTTCCTAATTGCAACAACCAATTTGAAATATCCCTTTTAAAAGGCTTAATGTCAGTTAAATTTCTAATTTTATTTTCAATTTGATTATATATTCTGGAATATTTTATATGCATATCTTTCAAATTAATATTTTTTTTTTCTTCTTTTTATTTATCTTTAACTTTCAATCAATTTTCCTATTAAAACATACATTTCATGTAGGTATTATATTGACTAGTGATCTACTAGCTATTGAATAGTGACAGAATTCCTTTTTAATGCCGCAATATTTCATACAATTTATTTTTAGTACTCTTGTATTTTTTCTCAATTTTTTGTAAATAATAACATTAACGTATAATTTTGAATCAGAAAAAATCTATGGAAATTTTACAAGAAATGTATTTTTCTGTGATGTCGATGACGCTTACGGATATAATTACTTCGCAGGTACTCAGTGGAAGGGACGATGCTATCAAGTATTCTCAAAGAAAAAATGGGACATTTTTCCTTTGAACATTAAGTTAATTTTCTGTACGCAAAAGTGTTCCTAGTTACATTTCACACCTTAGTCACGAGGTATTCATATTTTAAAATTAACCAAAACATGATTTTAATTTTAAAATTTTAGGTTAAAATTCTTCTATTTACTTATTTCAAGTATTAAAAACAAAAACCAAAAAATATAAATTTGCATAATATCCGCATTTAAATTATCATCATCATTATCAGCCGATGTCTTTCCACCGTTAAATGAAGGTCTCCCCATTTGCATTTTATTTTTCTTAATCCATTGTTGTTAGCTGCCAGGTATTTCTACATAATTTAAGGATTCCATTAATCCAGTTGGTTTTTGGGCAGCCTTTTGGTCTCTTGACTTCTCTTGGATACCACTCTTTGAAGGCGTTAGCTCAACTATTGCCCGTCCTCCTAATATTCTTGGCGTATACCACTACCTCCATTACACTTATCTAGTAATTAAATAACTTAAATTTCTATTTGAAAATAAATCAGTACCTATGCCTTTTATTTTTAAGGTTATAAAGGATAAAAAATTAATGATAATTTAAAATTGTTTTTTTTTTAAATAATAATATATTGTTTGGGTTGAAAAATTATAAGCGACTACTCCTTTGTAAATAAGTAAATATAACGAATAAATTAATCACAAAATTAATCCACAATTTGCCTTTTGTTTCTGAAACACTAAATTAATATACGCATATAATTTAAACATGTTATAGGATCTCCGGTTTATGGTGTAGAATTTAGATGTACAATTTGAGACGATTACTGAAATAAAGATCTAATCTATTTATAAAATTATCAACATTAAAAATAATGACTATTGAAATAGTTAAGATAATTTATCTCATTATGTCTCTTGAGTGCTTTTAATATACATCTTCCGTCTATTTCGTGCCGTGGAAATTAAATTTCTTAAATTTCACGAAAAAGAATCTTCAAAAGTATTTTAAATTTTAAGCTTTCTTTTGTTTGCATTATGAAATGATCTTTAACAAAGACAAGGAGACATTGAATTTCATGCTTTGAAAATAAGCCATTTTAGAAATTTACCTTCACAAATACAAATTTGGTAGTGTTCGTTAGTTCTGCGTATTGTTGGAAAGTATAAATAAAATCAAATATCTACTTGATTATTTGATGAGCTTTACCAAAAAATGTCGCAATATTTCAATAATATAATAAGTTTAAAGATACTATACTATTAAAGATAGTATTAAGTAAAACAGTGAGATTTTTTTATACCTTTTTAATAAGATGTACCTAAATAAATATTTTATATATACATGTAGCGTATAAATTCTAGACTGAACGTAATCTGTCCGCAGTGCATATACAAATATTTTGAGTCGTCAAATGTTCAATCAATATTGCACATTCTGTACCGTTACGAAAAATATTGTTGTTTGTAATTTTTATATAATTATTTTATGCTTATGTCTACGCACTTCTAAATAAATATTTACAAAATGTATTCATTATTTATTTGTATCTTTGCTTTAGCCCCTAAATCATCTTATAAAAATAGTCTGACTGCTCAAAATTTGAAGACTTTAATTTTTTGTATTATATAATATATAATTTAGAATCAACAAAATGTTTCATTTAATCGAAATAATCGCATAATTTTTATTTTTTTGAAGTGCTTATATCTCTGACATGATTGAGAAGAGGCACACAAAACATTGCCAAAAATGCTTTAGAAATGTGGTTCTGAATAGAAGAACATTTGTTGAAGATCCCGTAGAGCACGTGATGGACAAATATTGCTTTTGTCTTAGAAGAGCTACGTATTTAAAAAATATATATATTTGATCATTACTCTATAACTCAATACAGATTAATCTCAATTAACTATTATTTATATATTGCAACATTAACGTGTAAATAAATAAATTATTGTATAGTGAATAATAAATTAAAATATAAATTTAATAGCCATGCAGTACTACCAAAAACGATTATTTTTGAAAGATTATATAATAATGATCTCATTTCTATTAGGTTGATGCATATGTTTTTTTCTCAATGTTTAACGGACATTTGTCATAATATAATTATTTAATATGGTTAAGATAGGAAATTAAAACACCCATCAAAATGCATCGACATATATACCACATTATGCTGTACCGCCACTTGGAGAAAGGGTGGAAAGATGCCGGGTCATTTCGGGATCTCAACAATCTTTTCGGCAAATGAACGATTAACGAAAGGGCATGCCGAGAGTGGTTTGTTCGTTGCAAAGCTGGTGATACCAGCTTAGACGAACAATCAGGAAGGGGATGATCGTCGGATTTTGATAACCAGGCCCTTCGAGGACGAAATTTGCACCACTAGGACACTGGCAGACATTTATCAGTCCGCGATGACGGTGACACTCCCCTGTATGATAATTATAGATAATATGTTATGAGTTTGTTTTTGTTTTTTGTAATGTTACAATATAATTTATAATGTAATAAAATAATATAATTTATTAGCAATATTTGGTTATGTCCAATACATTTTTGTAAGAACACACAATTACTGGATTTCTACCTCCAAAGGCATTGTTATAAAACAAATTATAGATATTTCATAGAGATGAAGCTATTATATTATATGGTAAGTATAGAAATATGGGTATTACAGGGCTTACGACTTGTCTTCAGCGGGCTTAAGTAAGATAAAAATAGTAGACATATACAAAAAAATTCAATAATTTAAATTTTCAAAATTAAAAAATCAATTAAATTTTAGAAGCGAATTCCGATCTACAAGATGTAGAGATCAAATTGATATCACAAAACTAAAATATACCGCAACTCAATATATTATTTATCAAGGCATCAAATTTTTTAACAATCTCCCCATCACAATTAAAAAAATTACGGACTATCATAAATTTGTAACTGAAGTAAAAAAAAATATGTACACAGACTAACTGAAACATAAATGAACTCGTATACTCCTTCTCTATATACGAGTCTTAGTCTCATAGAAAAGAAACAAAATATATATATATATATATATATATATATATATATATATATCCACTAATTATTCCAATTATATTATATTTTTAATATTAATAAAAAAAAGAAAAAAAAAATGGTGTGTTCTTACAAAAAATTTTTCGATATACTCAAATATTGTTAATATGATATACTGGTCTACATAAAATTGAAAATTGACTTTTCATGCGTGTTCTAGTATAATGTGTCAATTATTTGTCATATACACAGATAAAGAATTAAGCTTTCGTATTTCTAAAAAAAAAATCTCATTAATTATATCTATGCTGTTTCAGAGAAGTTAATATCAAATTTCAGACCATAGATGGCGACAGCAAAGTTGCAGTTAAATACTTGAAGTGTTTCCATACGGTAACATGTGTATAACTTCCAAAAAATTGATAGATATGGAGGTTGATTGTTGGTGGAATGGTGCATGTTACATTGAGTAAAGTGATCACTTAAGCCAGCCGAAGACAGGTCGTAAGTCCTTAATACCCATACTTAACATATAATATAATATAAATTGCTTCGTCTTTATGAGATATCTATAATTCGTTTATTATAATTTAGGTTTCAATATATTTTTTTAAATAATTATGCATCAACCTAATAAGACAACTAATCTTTGATAAAATGCCATGATATTATTTTGAATGAAAAAGTTCGTTTCAACAATTTTATTTGAATGATTCATATTAAATGAATAAAGATATTTTAATTAATGTTAAATAATAATATAATAAATGTATTAACTCAGAGCAGTAATACAATAACGAAGGACACAAAGACTTTAAGTCTCAAAGGAAATTTAATGAAAACTGAACGCAATGCGGAAATATTCTTTGAGTATGATCGGTAATGATGTAAACGCGAAACGTATTTTATTAATTAAACTTGCTTTCTAAAATATATGACTCTAAAATTACGCTTAGAAATGCAAAATTTCAAATAATCAATAAAGTATTCGCACTTTTGATAATTATTATTTGAAATGTATGACAGGTTGGAAAATTAATTTTATTCATAACATCACGATACAACAAGGAATAAATGTACCGACATCTTCAATAAATCGTAAATAAATAAATAAATAAAACTGTAAAATCTGAACATTGGCTGCAAGAAAGTGCCTATTATACATGTAATATTACAGCATATGTTTATCAAAATGAATCAAGACCTCGAAAACTTAATTGAGCAAGAAACTATCGTAAAATTCTGAAGGTTCCAAAATCAGTCAAAGTCAAAGCTAGTCATTTTGAAAGAATGCCAGATGACAAGGTACCGAAAATCGAGATGAAGTGGATACCCCAGTGGAAGCGACCTTGAGGTCGATCAAAGAAAAAGTGGGCTGACTGTGTGAAAAAAGATCTGCGAACTGGAAAAGAATGGCTAAGGATAGGAATTGATAGAGAGCGCTTACTTGCAGAGAGAGCAACGAATTTTTTTTGTGCTAAATATAATATTTTAATATTATGCTTCGCACTTTACCCTTGCAAATATAAATATTAAAATAATGTTCCTAAAAACACAACATTTTACTCACAGCACACCGTCTATGGAGATGAGTACAGTCTACATTAATGTATACTCGCGACTTTAGTATGTAAATATATCCGAACTTCTTTCAACGGATGTTGGCAATCATCATTTTGTTTACTGTGGCCCAGAAAAGCTCTACAGTAGACTGGCCAAACCATTATTTTATATTATGATATTCTCCTTCTTCCAGAATACGATCAAAAAATGTAATTATTTTATAAATTTTGTTAATTAATGAAAATTAAATATTTTAGGTATTATAAATAAACTTGTGTTCGTATTATACTCAAGCGTGTGCAAGAGACGTTTAATTTTAAATCTAAATCATATTTGAATATATTTAACATAATGCTCGAAATTATTAAGAATTGAATTACTTAGTGCATCTCCGAGAAAATTAAGGCGTGTACCATTTAGACTTAACTTCATAATTTCCATTCCGTTAACGCTAAAAGCCTTAAAGGCAGTCAGTAGCGATTTTCACTCCAGGGGTGGTCGTTATGTTTTATTTTAACGTGAGAGCGAAATGCATTTGGAAAATAATGTGTTATTTTGAGCTCTAGGATCTCATAGTATACATCGTAAAACTATATAAGTACTTTAGGCTCTAGATTTTATAGTATTTATGGATACCGCGCTACGGAGAAGATTTATTCAAATATAACATACACGTAGACATACAAAATATCATGATAAAATATCAAGTCACCAATGTAAGGAATGATAATCTAACATTGTTTTTAAATTGTAAATATTTAGAATTATTGAATTATTTTAATCGGACAAGTAATGGATAAGTAAAACGTTAATTTTAAATATGATAAAATAAAAATAAATAAATAAATAATAGTTTATTTGAAAAATAACTTTTGAGTCTAGATGATTCCTATAAAGAAAGCCATTTTGACATTTGATCTTTATATTCACCCCTGCTATAGAAGAACAACTAAATTAAATTTACTACTGTAGTAAGAAATGGGAAGAATCGATATATTTTTTTAAATACTAATTAAATGTATTAATTAGAAAGATATTAATATGAAATCAATTTAATTGAAAAATATTGTTGTCGCTAGAGGGATTCGAGCCTGGATCTCTTTCCAAGCCGAGGAAACAGTACCGACTATGCTACAGTACATAGTACTTTTGCACCTTAATGCACCTAACCCGGATTGGAAAGAGATCCAAGTTCGAATCCCGGTAGCAACAACAATATTTTTCGATAAAATTAATTTTATATGTATATCTTTTTAATCAATACATTTAATTAGTATTTAAAATATCACAGACCTATGTTCTGAATAATTACAACTTCACAATAAGAATATGTTTTTGATAATATATTTTTTTACAAAAAAGTATTAATCAAATACATTTTGTAATAATTTTAGTTACATATAAAATCAATTCGTTTGAATTTCATTATATGTTAAACGTTTATTTAATTCGTTGTTTTGACAGATAATACAACGAATTAATATATATTTATTTTGTAACAGATTCTGTCAAATAACAAACCTCCTCTCGGAAAAAGAAGTTAAGACGGAAGAACAGGTTATTGCTTATTGAACTCTGTTAAATGCAGACACTAGAAAAAGAAGACTTCATAGAACCACGCAAATGAAACTAATCTTCGAGAAAATGGTGAATCTATAATATGATATTTTAGAAAGCTGTATGTAATATTCAATTAATTACATATATTAATGTTAACAGTAAAATTTATTTATTATTATAATTACACGAAATAATTATTTTTCTTCCTGATGGAAAGCTCTAAATGAATTCTGCGAAAGTGAATGTAAATGAAGAAATGTTGCGCCAAATAATAATGTGATTACATTACAACGACCCGAGGGGTGCGCAGTGCGCAGTAACAAATGGCCAACATTTAAATATGTATGACAGATGATAAAACAAAAAATCACTCGGTAATATTTGTGAAGTATTTCAATTAACAATGGTAACCAACTAAAATTTCCAGGGACAGTTAATAAGTTGTCAGAGTTAAAAACTGAATACGTAATTTTAATTATCTTGTAAGTTAAATATAAATACTATATTTATAAGTCAAAAAACACTACTATGAGAATGAAAAAAATATAGTATACGCAGGGTTTTCAACAGTTGCTATGCAAAACTTGGAGAGTATGGCATTTTATATCAGGATAAGGGTGCCAATCTTTTGCATAGGATCCTAACGATTAACTATGCAAAATTTAACTCAGATCGATCAAAGGTTATTTGATCGTTATCGATAGAATTGCACAAAGAGCAGGCGGAGATTCATTTTAATATATTTATATATAAAATGTGTAAAATATATTAAAACTACATATTAGGCTTATAAAAAATATTTATTTACTTATATGCAGTACCGATGAATTGGAAGTATGAAAATAAATTAACCAATATTTTTAAAAAACACGTGGTATCCAAATTCGCATTCATTTAACGCTGCGAACCTTTGCAATATTACCCTTTGAAGGCTTTGTTAAGAAAAATGTGGTATTTATATACTATTCTTTTAAGGTAACAAAAATCTAAATTCGTATAACTTAAGGTAATTAAATAATCGGAACATTTGCTTTCAACAATACGCTCATTTCAGATTCTTTCAAAAACTTTATATATTTTTAAAATACAGGATCCGGCGGAAATAACTCCCTGATTTCCCACCGCTGCTGGTGGAGCACTGGTAGTACGTGGTTTCGGTACGCTATTTTGTAGCCAATGTCTTGCCATTTTAGTTGCCACCATGGCTTGGAATGATGAACATCGCGCGTTCGCTATTGAAATTTATTATTATAAAAATGGTAAATAAAAAATATGCATACTTACAAATCCTTACAATAATTAAGGAAAACATATTACTATTGTGAAGTTGCATTTTTAGAACAATAGTTCTGTGGTATTTTAATACAAATTAAATTAATTGACTAGAAAGATTTACAGAAAAAATCTAGCTATCGAAAAAATATTTAAAGCGCTTCTCCGTATAGGAAGTGATCCAAGTTCGAATCCCGGTAGCATTTAAATATTTATTCCATAGATAGATTTTTTTGTATATCTTCCTGGTTGACTCATTTAATTTGTATTTTCAATTAATTAATATTTTATTACATCATGAAGGTCGCTTGAAAGTGATCCCAATTTTAAATCGCGAAATTCTTAACATAAATAATAAATTATTTTGAATTCATTGAACAAAGGCCTTGATCTTTAGCTACTTGTATCTTTTCCTATCAAATTACTGACAATTTAATCATGTTAAATTATAAATGTGATCAATCTTGAATTACCACAGATTCCCTTGGGGTTCTTTTTTCTGATTACTCTCTAGTTTATTGGATCCCGATTCCTTGTAAGTGAAACTCAGTCTTTTCCAGGTAACAACATATAGTTAATTAAAACACGTTATTACAGTCAATAATAATTATACACTTTAGAGATAAACTTGTTATTCAGGAGAAGCTGTAATGGAAGAGAGCTCTTCTTCCAGAGACAGCCCCTTGTAAAGCTTGCCTCCCACCACTCTACTCACTTTTATGACACACACACACACACACATTTACATACTGACAGTTCTCATTATAAATATTTTTAATGTTTCTTAAACATTTTATGAAAGTCAATACGGTATTAATGGTATTTGAAAGATCTGAAATATACTATGACTAAATTTATTTTGATTTACATCGAATTCAGAGGTATTAAGGTTTCAATTCATCTTTATTTTTATATCATTTTACAAGTTCAATAAGTTTTATTTCATAATGTTAACAAAATATTTTTAAAAAATGATAAACGTTACGAAATCTATCACTTTAAAATAGTACTTACTTACATCGATATTCAACACATTTAAATAATGTTCTTTGATAGGCATTTATTTTTATTTATCATTTGAACCTATTTGAATTGTCATATAGAAAATATAGTATCTTAATTTAGTTCGTTACGCTTCATATCATTTTAACGCCATAATAACCAAAATGAATCCATCTTATTCGGCTGAGAAGAGTCGAGACTTCTCTTCGAATAGAGACCTGGATCCATTCTTGTCTTGGATTTCAATTTTTCCGTGTGTCCTGGTCTCCACTAAAAATGCCAAAGCACAGAGGATTCTCAAGAGTACAGAGGCAATTCGATTGGAGAAGAAACGACAGGTGGAAGGCAAATATCATACTATTCACCCATTTAGCAATTTCAGGTACAGTTAATGATGTATACATGTAAAACTTAGTGGATGGTGCTAGCATAATTTCTCTAAAGCATCGGAATTGAATAATAACATCGTAGTTTGTCAGGAAAAAGAGGAACGATGGAATATGAAAATTCTCAAGCCACCATTTTATGTATTCTTTTACATACCTGAACTTTGTAATACACACATGTTGGGCTTTGCTATCAGCACTATAGATTAGAGAGATGCAGTGTATTTCATCATCAGATGATAAATAAACTAACAGTGTGTTAATATATTCGGGTAGATAATTGAAATAAACCATTATTTATTTAGTATCACAAACTAGAATTTCTCCACTCGGTAGCTTATAAAAGAATTAACAATGTAGAAACCGTGGAAATAAAAAATAATTGAAATTCAAAGAAAACACTAATTAACAACATCACATTATATAACACTTCATATTTCCATATTCTCGTTAACGATTAAAACCTCCCCCTCCCATTCCCAAGCACCGCCCTATATAAGCATCCGAATAGATTACTACACTGTATTCAGTCATCACCTGATAATACACCTCTCAAAACTATAATAGTGACTGCATAACCCAACATGTGTGCATTACAAAGTTTAGATTAATAAAAATATAAATAATCAAGTCACACCACAAACTAATCGGCATGTCAATTAATGATATATATTAAGCCATCAGTCTATCTGACATTTTATTAGGCCTTGTTTTCTTCTTTCTTCCTTCCTGTCAGTATTGACACACAATGTTCTCAATCAGATCAACATTCGTGCATCGTGCTGTCCAAGGGATGCGTGACACCCTTCTCCAGCAATACATTTCGATGGCATCTATTTTTTACACTTGTCGCTATTGCGAATTGCCCAAGAGTCCGTTGCATAGATGAATATTGAAAAGATAAGAGTGTAAACCAACAAAATTTTAGTTACTTGATTTATGACACTGTCTTTGCATATTATTAATGGTTTGAAAAGTAATACCAAAGATGAGAAAGAGATCTGCAACTATCTACTTTTATCTATTTGCTAAATGCGTTTTTTATTCCATAGAGGTTTTCAACTATTCAGGTTGTATGTACCACAGATATATAGTACTTAAAAAGTCTAAAAAAAACTGTAATATTTGATTATTCTGTAACTTAATGTATATATCCTTCTATATTATATATATTAATGATAAATTCAGTTTTGTTTTCTAACAAATTAAACAAATGTGCAAAAAATTCCAAGGATGAAAATTTTTGGTTTCTACACATTTATTTTCAACTACTACTATTTTTTATATATTTTATAAATAAATTTGATTTTTTGTATATTTTTTTTTACCTAAAACACAAATTTTAAATAAATTGTTGACTAAAAGTGCAAAATAGAAAAACTTAAAATGTTACATCACAGACCACCAAATATATAGACATGAACTAATACAAATTCCTTGTCCAAATATTTTCATTTTTTTCACACACGTGATCACTTTGGTACCACTTACGCAATCAAATAACTCTGCAACATTTTTTAAAATCATTACTAGATTGGAACCAAAATATAAACGCTGACAATATAATATGCATTAATGTAAAAAATATGTAATGTTTACAATATACAAAGATTAAATTTTTGAAAAGTAAATACTTTTACTGTTGCACAATTGTATCATAATATATCGGATTTGTGTTTCCACCAAGAATGTGTGTAGAATGATTCTCGTCCCGCTACTAATGTTCCGAACCCCTCTCCTGTATGTACACTTTATTTCATGTCTATTCATTTACTGGTGTGTGGTTTACATTATATTTTAAAGATTTACTTATGTTAATTATTTAAATTCTCTTAATATTAAATTCTCTTAATACTAAATTCTTTGAATATTGAAATATTGACACTGCACATTTTTAAAGATAATAATAAAAATTCAAGATAAATTATTCAAAGGTTTTAGTTAAATTGATGATAGTGATTAAGGTATCTGACCACTTTTAGGCAATATTTTAGGGTTTGGAATGTTATATAGGAAATACTATAATCTTAACTGTATTTCATCAATGTAAAAAAAAAGATGATTTTTGTATTTCAGATCTGTATGGGAAATATTAATGATAATATCCATCTACACCATTACTATTTTAGAATCTTTGATTTTGACATTTGAACAAAAAGCTATATCGAAAATACCCATTGAAATGATAAACGCCAAATGGATAATATATTTGTTGAACTTCGTGCTGTTTATCGATATAATTTTAAACTTCTACACTGGATATTACGACAGGGAAACCAAGAGTGTTAAATTATCGTTTAATGATATCGCCAAGAAATATTTGAAAAAAAACTTTTGGATTCATGTGGTGTTTTCCGTACCTTGGTACTTGATAGCTAAAACTTACGAATACCACACAGGATACACTCAACAGATTCACGGCGATTATGATTTGAGAGATTTTTTTTCAATCTTGTCGATTACGCGAGTCCTGCGATTCCAGGAAATTGAAGAATTCTTGGCAATATATGAACAGTCCTCCATCAAAAATAAACCGTTTTGGAAAATTCTCGTATTGGTTGTGTACGTTACCGCTCTATATCATTTTAGCGCGTGTCTACTCCTCAATGTTTTTAGTTTAACCGAGGTGAACATTTATCGCGCTAACTCCAATAAAACAGTAGAGTCCTGGATAATTCGTCACGAATTTTTTGGAAAATTCAAAGGCAGCGTAATCAAGAAGTACATTAGATGTCTTTTTAGAGCGACCACTTCTCTCTTACTATATGGAGACGGTATGGACGTCAACAAGAGCGACATAGACAGAAACTTGACAATCGTGTATCGCATCATCGGAGTGGCGCACTTACTGTATCTTTTAGGAAACATGACCCTGATAGTTCGCTTGATGTATACCGATGTCAGGAAACATCAAACGATGACCCAATACGTCACCGAAATGGCGAGGCACAAAAGACTCCCTCAGAGAACGATAAAGAAGATGCTGCAATATTTTAAGTTCAAATGCGACACTAAATTTTTTAACGAGACAAAGTTGGTAGGAATGCTGTCCACCCAACTTCAAAAAGAGGTTCGATTTCATTGCAACAAAGGTTCGGTCGAAGAAGTTCCGATGCTCAAATCTTTGCCCAAGCAAATCCTCAAGCAGATCATCTTTTGTCTCAACACCGATGTCTTCTTACCGGGTGATGTCCTCATCAAATCTGGGCTTACCGGGGATGCAATGTATTTCTTGGTCTTCGGTACTGTCGTAGTCAAACAGGAGGGAGAACTTGACATGGAAATCAAAGATAGCGCATACTTCGGAGGGATGAACCTTCTCTCGGATGACTTTATTAGAGAAGAAGAGGTTGTCGCGATAGAACCCTGCGAAGTGCAGGTACTGAAAAAGGAAGATTTTATCCGAATCATGAAGCCACATCCACAGCTGTTGAATGAAATGATTGAAAACGGAGTACAAAATGATAATTCTATGAATATTTTTAATAAAAATTAATAAGAATTATTTTATTTGGTTTTTGTCATTATGCACTTAAAATAAACAAATATTCAGATTTATTTTCCTCCTTTATTACTTTTCATTCTTATACAAAGCTCAATATTTATTTTACAATGGACTTTATGGTGAAACTTTACAAATTAAATAACTATTAATAGAGGTTACTTCGAGTTTCCAAAGTTATCTATTTGAACATCTCCCAATAATGCAGCGCTCGTTAATTACCGAGCAGAAATGTTTTAATTAGTCTGTCATGTAACTATGTTTGTTTAAAAAAAAACATAGCAAAGTGTAAAAAGGGAACAGCGATTCTAAAACCGTCAGTGTTAATAAAAATAAAATTGTGTTTAAACAAAGTGAATTGTTTTTTATTAGATTAAGAATGGATTTCCACAAAGTTATAGCGGAATAAAACAATATAGATTATTATCTATTCTATAAAATGCTCAACCTTAATGTATCTTAATAATGCTTTATTTATTCTTAATATGATGCATGCAAATGTATTTTTATATACGCTCTAATATAAACAAGTTCAAAATCGATCCATTTTATTCCATATTTGCTTAGTTTCATTTTGAATCTATGTAGTTTCTCCTTAATAATAATGGATAATTTGTATAGCGTCATTTTCGTAAAAACTTTCACCTCAAGGACGCTTTACACATGAACTGTTTGAATAGTTCTACGATTATCTTTGCTTTTCAAAATTTTTACTTTTTATTTAAAATAGATAAGATTTAATAAAGTATTTACATTTATGAAATCTTATCTTTTACACATTTTGTCAGTTTCATTTTTAATCTATTAAATTTCTCTTCCTTTCTCATGTTCTCTGGAATTTCATTAAAAATCATCATCGCACTGTATATCGTCGATTTATGAGATTTAGCCTTCTTCCTGAATGGCAGTCTCAGTCTGTCTTTATTAAGTCATTGGTGAAAAGGTATGATTTACCTAAACGTGATAGAGAGATTCCCAATTCATAAATGTAAATAGAACCTATTGACACATTAATGTTATTTATATTATATTTAGAAGACTTATATAACTTTCCATTACTACTGTTATAACTACAATAATTATTATTATGTTTTTACGAATTATAAGGTACATAACGTTTCAAGCGATTTACCTCAAACGTTAGTTTTATGTGAACTCGAACATACATTATAATCATTTTCAGTAGTAACTGAGAACTTATATAGAAAATCCACCCTTATGAATATGATAGTAAAATAAATTGAATATTTATGTCGGCTAAAAAAAACAATTGGTTTTCTTATGTATACCTACTAATATATATGGGACAATTAAATCTGTATTGTCAACTGATCGACACTGATATCTAGGATACGGGAATATTCCGGTTATTCCATTCTTAATTATTGCTCATTTACACGTCGATAATTTGCAGCAAGCATTCTGTTATTTATTTATTCTTTATATAGAACATACATAAATATATTTATTTATGTTCTAATATAAACACGATCAAAGTCTTCCGTTTTACTACAACATATTTTAGATATATTTGCTTAGTTTTATTTTGAATTTATATGGTTTCTTTTTCTTTCTTACATTTTCTGACATTTCATTAAATATCTTCATCGCACTGTACATCATTGATTTCTGAGATTAAGCCTTCTTCTTGAATGGCAGTCTTAGTCTATCATTTTCTCTTGTATGATGTTCGTCCTTAAATAGATTTGCATAAACTTTTCTTATAAATTATCTCGATATTTTCTTAGTGAGGATTTTATAAATAATTTTCATAACATTGAAATATATATTCTACTTGAAAGTCATCATATTCATATCTTTCAACATTGCACTGATCCGAGTATCATATCCGGGGAAATAAAAAAACTGCAACTTCTTAATAATAATTAGCGTCTTTTAGAGTATATTACTGAAAGGTATTTGAGATTTGTCGCAATAAAAAGTGATGGCTTATTAAAAATGGAATAATAATTGTATCAATTTGAAAGAGCTGCAGCATATAAGTTCATTTCCCCGGATAGGAAGAGATACTGGTTCGAATCCCGGTGTAGCAACCAAAATATGTTTTCTATAAATTGATCACACTTGTATATCTTTCTAATTGATACATTTAATAAGTGTAAAAATACCACAGAACTGTTCTGAAAATACTGCAACTTCGCATACATAACGTGTTCGCAATAATAAATCTGTCTCTTTAAAAAAAATTTGAATGAAGAAAAACTTACTGTAATTTGATATAGTTTCATAATTCATGCAGTTTGAGAGACTTGGGACGCTAAACCAATTAAAGCGCAATAACAAAATAATAATACTGAAGAAGATAGAAGAGAATAGAGTGACCCAAAATGAGCTGACAAGACTAAGAGCCGGTTGTTTGATCAGTGCTAAATTTTTACTATAGTATAAAAAAATACTTTTAAAAAAAATGTATGAACGGGTCGTCTCGGTCGATCTTTGGGTAAGAAATATTTACTCATCGAATGTACATTCAATTGTTAACTAATTTTACTCTCCAATACCACATTTTCAGTTCACAACTTCACACCTTTTCTTATTAGTCATCTTGTCATCTATCACATTACTACTTTGAAAGTTGCAGTATATAACAATAAATCATTCAATACCCGATGTCCTTCTCGTTGTTCAATTTATATTAGCACATAAATTTAATATTTTTCGTCATCAAAGTGACAGATATCAAACTCTGGAGTAAATAAAGTCATAGATAAACCATAAAATTGTACGAATTGCCGATGGTTAATATTTAAAATAAATCAACTTTGGGACAATTCTCAGGTATTTGATGATTATCGCCTTGCCACACATGTGAGGCTGAATTAACTTTGACCTACAAACGTGTTTTACTACGGGCGATGATAAAAAGTTACTATAGTAAAAATTTACCACTGATCAAACAGCCAACCCTAACAATGAGATGTATCCATTCTTGAGACAGCAATTGGTGGAATACAGCCCAATGTAGAAAGAAACAAGTTGAGATGTATTAGAGCCATGAATAAAGATCCTGATGTAATTTAATAAAAATAATACTTTGTTGAACGAGTCAATGAAACAATCATCTTACTTAATAAGTTTTACAAATTCCAGTAGTATCTAATATAAAAACAAAATTATAATGTTCTACCAGACTTTCCGAATAGAGCTCCTCTCTGGTATTTCTCTTTCAGCGGTTTTCATTATTTTACAACATCGCCGAACTTTTCGCCGTCTCGTTTGAAGTTCACGGAAAGCTGTCTATATCCTGTTAGCCCAGGGGTGGGATGTCAGGGTAAGTAGGCGTGACTGAACGAAGGCAGAGTTGCATACTAAAATCAACCCTTAAATGTGAATGCAAAATATTGGGAAACTCGTAAATTCAATTAAGATTAATTTAACAATTCCGGTGTATGAAAACCAGTCAAAAATATTTATTTTAATATATTTTATTTGTATCGCACAGGATTACTCGCCGAGGAGGCGCCATACTAATTGATACTTTAGGACACGTGTTAATAATTTATAGGTGTAACCATTGACGTGGCGCCAAAAAACTAGTGGGATAGATCTTTTGTGTTTCATTTCTTTCGACCTCATTATCATCATCATCATTATCATCATCGCCGGTTGAGAGAAGCTGAGATCGGCGAACCACCCTTGTTTACATACATTCTGGTTTCATATATTATTAGAGTCAACGATTGCGGTTTATCAGAATTTTTAAATTGTATATTGGAAAATGTATTAGTGTAGAAGGAAGCCATTCCTTAGTTTTGCCTCTTCATTTATTCTTTAGTAGGTGAATTAAAAAAATATAGTAAATTTATTTATAATAATAATAATAATAATAACTAATTTTTTTCGGACTTTAGGGCAAAAATCTCACGAAGGAATGTATTGACTTGCTCTGTTGAACAAAACTTCCCATTTCAGGTCAATTAGTTTTCTTTGGATAATTGATGCAACATGTGGTGTGATGAAAAATGACATCTTTACTGTTTATCAAATGTGGTCGTTTTTTAATTAATTCCTATTTTAAACTATCAAATTTTTGACAGTACTTATCAGTATTAATTGTCTCGTGCATCCCCTATACTCCCCGGACTTGGCACCGAGTTATTACGATTTATTCCGATCCCTGCAAATTTTTCTGAATGGTAAAAACATTTGTTCAACTGAGCATGTTGAAACATCCCTTGATAAGTTTTTTGCCCTAAATTTCGAAAAAATTTATAGAGATGGAATAAATAAATTGACCAATAAGTAGGAGACAGTCATATCTAACAATAAACATTATATATTGGATTGAATAAACATTGTTTCTTAAAAAAAAATTGTTAAAAAATGCAAGAAATTACGCATCAATATGCAAAATAGTAAAATAATGAAAACGGATCTTTTTCTTTACTTATACGATACCAACTTAGTTACTAAACGTAAAGTAAATACAATCTGATATACAATAGACCACATAAAGAACGTTAATAAAACAAACGAAATAAATTGGCAACCCACCAGTATTGCCAACTAAAACAACCCAAAGACACTCAAGCTTATAAGGTGGAGTGTTTCCGTTTAAAACAAAACCTGATAAATTCTGTAAAATATTTGTCATGTACTTACAGATATTTATCAAAATATATAAAATATAGTTCGATTCCGGGAATAAAAATTTTATTGGAAATCTTTACTTTCAAAAACAGATCCAAAAAATAATATTTGAATAAATACCGTTGTGGTTCGTTTTATTAAGTTGTTAGATAAATAAGATGATACAGAATTTTTTTTTTAACTCTTAATATTTATACCGATTAATATTATAATATAGTTAAAATTTCAGTTTATTTTGACATTTTAAAGGCATCATAAGTTTTAATAATACTAATAGAATACACCGTCTTTTTCAGTCTTTACGTATTATAAAAAAGAATTTAATAAGCGTTAATGGCGAGCAACGGGTTTCATCAATAATTTCCAGGGAGAGATAAAAAATGTACTTTATCTTTTGAAAACTTTGTGATATAAAATTTCACAAAGGAGTACGTTAACAAGTACCTACGAGCTTTACATAATATTTATAATGATGATATCTTTTTTCAGTGGCGTGCACTAGATACGAACTTAGGTTGTGCTACTAATATCGATGTTTTAATAGCGAAGAGTATTTTCATTTAAAGGTTCTGAAAAAAGTTCACGCTTTCGGATGCATATTTTTGTGGAATTATTAATACCTGTATGAATTTATTTTCGTTCTTGAAAAATATTAACGTTAAGAAGGGAAGAACTTTAAATATTTTATAATATAAATTATACAACATTTTAAGTGTACTATCAGAAAAGTAAACAGTTATCGCTGATTGCTTGCTGCTAGGCCCTGAGGGCGACCATTTTGGCCGATTCTCGGCCTGAGTTTCCATGTAATTAATACGAAAATCCTTTATTTCATTGCTTTAACAATGCACTATGTAGTGTGCATTGTCTTTATTGCATTTATTTATTCAGAAAAGTAAAATGTACATTTAAGCATATAATCATAAAAAATCATTGTACATTAAAAATTCCAAAATACAAAGAACATTTAAATAAGTGAATAAAAATTTCAAAACCACAACAGGGAGACAATATGGTAAATGGAGCTGTAGTCGGGAGTCGAGGGAAAAAAAAGAAAAATCACGCCCCCGAAAAAGGGAAAAAGACAAAACAAAATAATTATGATCTGACTTGCCATCGGAGCATCAACGCTGGCTTTTCACCCCCAATGCAGGAGAAACAGACAAAGAAAGCACTAATATTGATATTACTAGTTACCTCTAAGTAATTCCCACCTAGAAACCCAAACTCTCACAAAGGTCCTAACCAATTCCAGATTCCTTTTGCAGCTGAGAAGATCGGAGTTCCGGATGGACAGCCGATCCACTCCCACCAAACCTTCAATCATATCCTCTCTTGCATCCATCCATACACTCAGCACCAACTGGAAATCGTTCACTTCCAATGAGATTACACAAACATGGACCCAATATATGATCCAATTAGGTAGAGATCAATCAGAAGCATCGCTATGCAACATTCTAACCATCATTATACAGTGCCTACACTAATAATTCACTAGTTCTACAGCACACTTCCACTACATATTATATTTTCTTTTCTTTTTTTTTCTCTATTTTTAATTTTATTCTTGTTGAATCTTTATCTTTCTTGAATTAAATAACACCACCACAGCACGAAAAAACTGGCTACTTTAACACTAACTTCATAATCCTGACAATCCGAAAATATGTTAAATATCTGCAAAATTTTTCTCCATTTATTCCTGTCTAAGGTGGCTACTCGTACGTCAATTACCTCTATAAGTAGAGTGTTAACTAACTAACGTACCACCATGCCGTTTCCCCGCCGGGGTAGGCAGAGAGGATAGAACGCCACACTCCTCTATCCTAATTCAATTCTCACTTCACACATGCATACAATCAGGACGATTATTAAGGCTACCAACAACACCGTCCTCCAGTATCTGGTTTACCTGGTTGTGCCAAATCCTCTACTTCTGGTGCCATCAACACTTGCGTCATATATCTTTTTTACCATTCTCTTCTCATTCATCCATCCCACATGACCAAAGCACCTAAGTATTTCCAGGTCCTTGATAGTAAACACACTTAGCAAAAATATTAGAATTACCGATACTTGGAAATCGATAGATACGATAGAAACCGATACTTAGCTTAAACCGATACTTAAAAGATGTACAGAAAAAAATTGTTTATCGATAAATAATTTTTTTCTGTATATCTTTCAAGTTGATTAATTTAATTTGTATAAACACACCATAGACTTATGCTTTGAAAATCTTTAACTTCACAGCAGCAGTGCGTTTTTCGTGGAAATACACATGTATAATTTATTATTTTTGTAAAAATAATAATATTGTAAATGTATAAATAATATCTATATGTATTTATTATTTTTTTCGTAAAAATATTCAAGAACATGTTTTTACACATGAATATATTTATTTTTTTCGGGAAGTTCAACTTTCACGAATATGACTTTCGGGAAGTTAGCTTTCAGGAAGTTGTCCGGTACACAAAGTTCAGGGTCCTTCGTTACTGTCGCGGAAAAGCCCAGCGATAAAACAAACCGTGGTTATCAAAATAATCACACAATAAAGGACTCGACTTGTATTCTGACCATAATATTAATATTGTAACTCGCAGTTATTTATCATTTAGTTAACAATTAAACTTATAACAAGGTCGCTGTCGAAGTCCCAAAACTACTCACTGCTTAATCGAAATAATTAAACTGAGAAGTTCTTTACAATAATAATATTTTCAGACTCTTGACTAATGAGAGACAAGATCAAAATTGCTTTCAAATGACAACAAATGACTGCCTGAGAGCATTTCATCTCTTTATCTGTAGTGATATAATTAGAATTATGTATATCAACATGCATAAGATTCTAGACGTATATTTATTGAGTCACACACAAATCATAAATTTCTAAGAATTATCATTTTCTGATCATTCCATGCAAATATTTTATGATAGAATTATACAAATAGTTGACAAGAATACAAATTTATATTTATTATTATATATCGTTATTATCTATCATGTCTCCCATTTACTCGGTCCGTTGTTAACTGGAACATATTTCTGCAAATGTCTTTAATTTTGTCAATAATCAAATGGTCGGGGGTTTGATACTCGATACTAAAGAAAGATCCATATATTAAAAGAAAAAGATAAATGTATATTTATTACTGAAAATCATACTTGATTTAAATTAGTATTTTTATGCTTTAAAATCAGTACATTATTTGCACAACACCACTATACGCACCTAGAAAAAAAATTAATAGCTTACCAGAAGACATTAGTAAAATTAGTGATACTGAAGAACTATCAGGTGCTATTAAAAAACACTTTAAAGTGAGCTTAAAAAGAAACATGTACCCCAAAACATAAAATATCACTTATGCTATTCACGCTAATACACTTCTTGTAAACAATATTTTTTATTGATATACAGTCCACTTCTATCTATACACAAGGAGAAACTTCGTACAAAAAAATCATAAAATTTTATCTGAATCAGCTGGCAGACACTCTTCCGGCAATAGAATGGTCTCAGATTCGAGTCCCGGTGGTAGCTCTGTTTTTGGAAATTAAGATTAGTCCGATGCATTTTTTCAGTGACATGTTTACTTTGGTTTTTTACACATGTAATCGTATTATCAGAATTTACTTATTAAACGTTAAAAAAAAGTTATATATTTGTCTTAATATTTACAAAATTGGCTTTGTGGTTGAAATCTATTGTATTAACCAGTTAATGAATTAAATACATCTACCGGTTTCAAAAAATATAGTAATATACTTTACGTTTATGGATATAAAACTATCGCTCGCATACCTGCTAAATATTAATTATGATATACGCAGTAATTAAATTGGTGGCTCCGCGTATTTGCAAGCATAACGTGCGACAAAGCTGCATATAAATTAATAAATCAGATGGTTCGAATGGATAATATTTACTTTGTATCGCCATGATACACGATCGCTTTCAGTAGCAAACATTTGAAATGGGTTTGTTATTTATACTCGTACTTTATATCTACTAGCGGTCCCTATCCGGTGTTATACAAGATTCATATTTAATTATAATTTAAAATAGGGGTTTTGGAGGTCATTGTTTTGGGAAGGTCTTAAATAATAATGATGTTTGTAAAATTTGATCCAGGTAAGGGTGAGGGTCAGATATCCGAGGGAGTGGGATGTGATGACTGTATCGTCACCTAAGCAGCAACACCGCATATCACAATTTTTTATCAAATTAAGATATTTATGATGTAATTGAATTTGAATTTTTGCAAGGAATCGTTCTATATCACTAGTTTCATGATATCATTCGCTAGGGACGTGCAAATCAAATAAATGCAATCACTATATATATATATATATATCTGTAACATCCCTGCTAACTGCGCACATGTCAAAAGAATCGTATCTACGTTTAGTTCAGTTTCAGTTTAAAAAGAATCTGCTACTCTTTACAACTCTAGAAAGGTAAGTAATAATTCAGTAATTCTACAAAAATCAACTAAAAATATCATTTAAAACTAGTTATATCTCTCTCCTATAAAGTACACAATTTTTAGATATGTGGTGTTGCTGCTGAGGGTGACGATGATTACTGGTGCTTATATGTGACGTGTGAAACTTGGATAGCATTCAAAATAATACACATTTATATCGCGTGAAGGGAGTGGAGTTATCAGGAGGAAGGTATGTCTATTTTTTGCAGCATCCTAAAGAGTAACTTTGCAAAATCTGGTTTAGATCAGTAGCTTTATATAAAGGACAGGCAGCGGTTTAGTATACAGTATACATACAAGATTAATGGAATAAAAAGCTACAAATTATCATCATATAGTAAAATATTATAATATAAATATGTTTTTGAAGAGAAAAATAAACTACGATAATAAATTAATATAACACAACACCCTGATGTATCCGGAATGCTCTGAACTTAGTCTGAATTGAAAATAAATATTGAAAATCTCTAAAATACAACACACTTCTCTAACGCAATATTGTAAATAATAATTTTAATACTTCTGATCTCTAATAATAATGGATATCGTATTATAGCGAGTTTCCATGAAATCCCCACCCCACCTCACTTTTAAATAGAAGAAACGCATGCTTGATTATCTTTTTATTAGTATGTACTATTTTTATTTATTAATTTGTATGATATTTTCACTTTATCTAGCTAAGAAGAAATTTCACTAGTCTTATTTTTACATTTTGTATTATATCATATGTATTATAAATTATTAAACATATGTACCGTTTGTTTCTCATAAATAAATAAAATTAAAATAATTTTAGCTGTAATAATTTTAATTTTATAATGAAATCACATATAATTTTACGTACCTAAATGTTGATGTAATATTGAATATAATAGTTGCTAGTAAAAATTTTATGGTGTGGAATTGAGTTAATTGAAGTTGATGTCAAAGAGGTAAGGGGTTTTTTTAATGAAAAATTAATATTTTTATAACATTCCCTTAAAGCTTGCATCAATATAAAAATCTTTATAGTTACCAATACATCAGAAAGTACAAGAATTAATATGACATTCTACTTACATGCAAGCCTGTTGGACGCTTCCTACCTCGTTAGGTACATATAAAGTACCAGTTCTGAGGTAGGTAGCCATTAGGTTCCATAATCTAGATTATAAGTTGGAAGTATCGTGACAAATTAAATTTAATGATAAAATACAGAAAAATTAAAAGTCAAAAAAGAGACAAGTAAAATTAACAAAGTGAAAATTTTGATACAGACTATAGATGTAAGAAGTAAAAGAAAAGAACAGAAGCAAACAGAGATGTAAGGACAAAAATAATTACATAAAATGAGTAGCTTTGATCATTTAAAGAAATCTTCCAGCTGACTTCTTCCAATTTTGAAAGGCCATTTCTTTATAAGCACGTAGAATTTAGGATACGACACCGTTGCCAACTCTTGTGGTAGCTTACTGTATCATTCATCACCTTATTGTAATCATCTAGTTAGTATATGAATATCGAGTTGAAAACATTATATATTATATACAATTAATAGCTAAGTATTATTTGTATATAATATGTAATGCCATTTTCACGTTAGTGCAGTTATCCAATATCTGTTTTTCAAGAGCATCTGTCTATTTGTAATAATTCTTAAAATATTTTTTTTGATCGGGAGACCATGTGTAATATAAATTTATCCTCTAGCATATTATTGGTGAACAAAGAAAAGCCATTTTTGAACGATACATCGAATTTTTATTACATCAAGACAAATGACTGGTTAAAAAATTTCAATATTTATATTCTTCGGTTTCAGTAGACTAGTAATAAAATGGATTACTTAATTTAGCAGCAGTAGGAGTAGATACATAAGTGAATTATCATACATAACTCAGTACATTTATATTCTCATTTTCTGTATTTTTTAGTCTGATATCGAATGTTCAGTGTTTTATCTATTTATAATAAGTATAAAAAATTAATAAATCGTTTATATGGTATAATTTTATTTTTTTAATAATTCGCCAATGAATTTATACTAAATATATAAATTTACAGATTTATTGTGTATACCTATATTTGATTCTTAAAATAAAAATATATCTTATGATTATGTATTTAACTTTAATTCTCAACTTGTAGTTTATTATTTACAATTACAGCGAACTGGCACTTAGCAGTCAATATAAGAAATTACATAACCAAATCGGTTCATCTTGTATGTATGTATGTAAGTAGGAAGTAGTTCATAATCTTTTTTCCATGACGTATAATATTTTCGATATAGTTTGGATCTTATTAAAAATCAACTTTTATATAAGAACTGATAATATTTCAAAAGTGGTAACCTTATCACATAAATCAAAAAAAAAATTGAGTTGGTTATATTCTCTTATACATTATTTAAATACAAAAAGCTTTTATATTACATTTTGTTCGTGAAACTATAAATATAAGTTTTCTGCGCATTCTGCGCATTTATTTAAATTATCGAACTTTTACGGTATCATTTCATTTTACGTGTATTTATGTCCATGATTAATTTGTGCCCACTGAAGGGGAGGTATGTTGATGCTGTTATTAAAATGTTACTTGACAAAAAAATATAAATTGTTGAATAAAAATATAAATGTTTACAATTGTAAACGATCTCTCTCTCTCTAAGCCCGAAATGTATCTTCTATAGATAGGTAGCACATCTTGTAACAAAATTAATCAATGAATATAAATATTTACACATTATGCACAATGTAATTACACAATGTAATATTTCTAAAAAAAAAATTTTAAAAGATTACAAAAATTATAGTTCTGATTATTTTTGTCCTGGGTTATCGGTTCTTGTGATCATTATTTATCAACATTATCTCCATACTTAACCATATTTATATTCAATGTACCACGTTTGTTACGTTATTTCTTCATTCTGCTTCGGTTTCATGTTCAGGGGGGAGGCATATAGCCTAACTGGTTCTTTTTTAAATTATCCTCAAGTCAAATGGTTATTAAATGAAATCACAAAGTGCCAATGTTTACAATAAAGTTTATTATTTGTGACTTGCATGTATTAAAATTATTAATAATACAATTCAAAATCATGTATTAAACTTATTATATATCACTTGCATTATATCACTTGCATGTATTAAAATTATTAATAATACAATTCAAAATGATAACAATCAATTTAACATTATTTATGTGCCCACCATGCCAACATGAAGTTAACTATCAAATTTTCTGTATCGATTCTTGTGTGATGTTAACTATGCAGGTCCCTCACGTAAGGGATTACCTTTCAGGAGACGCCTTCCACGTGTAGATGATGGTCCGGGCAGTGAAGTATCGCCAATAGTTGTGGTGCCAGGGTAGAGTGACGGAGTTCAGGATTGACCACCAGACGATGTCCAATTATCAAGTCAAACCGGGACTCTGGACGCGATGTTCTTAATTACAATTTGCGCGTACAGTTTTTGATGTTGTCTCTTTTGATATAGATTCACCGGGACCCTTTTTATATTTTAATGTCAACGATTAAACACAGAGAACATCACAGTCTAAGTTTTATACTCGAGGTGCACAATTTAAATTTACCCCGGAATTATAGATTACAAACGCTCACTTGATGCTAGAGACGATACTAATTTTGTTTTCTAATTGAAAACTATATCGTATTTACGGAGCGATCTCTCCCGGCTGAGATTAATAGGAAGACTGACGCATGCGGGTGATGCATCCTTTATGGTACATTTGCCTACGTGACTAAAATCACGTTCGTTGGATTTTTTATTGGCGTTCCCACGCCGCACCGTCCATCTAACAATATCCATGTTTATTGCAAGCTCGTCTCTTATTCCGACTAAGTGCTTTTGTACCCTTGAACAAAATATTGTTTTGGGTAATTTTGCATTTTAACACGTTTTACAAACGCAAGTGTCTTATTTTAGTTTCGTGAATTCATCATTTTAATTGCAATTTTCATATCAATTATTGCGAAGTCTACAACACGAGAACGGTTATAATTATACCACAGTGAGCTTTCATTGTAATATCTCGTTAATATTCTGTGCATAATTCCACTGTTAACCCGTACAAATTGAGGAATTCCCTCGGGGAATTTAATTAGATCAGCAGAATGGTATCCGCCCAAGGAATATAATGAATCAGGAAGAGATTTCTAAGGGAAGATTTCATTTATTTATTTAGTGAATACTCGTTTCACAACAGGGAAGGTTTTAGTATATAATATAATTAAGTAGCTATTAGTCATGTACCAATCTCCCTAAAGGGTTGACAACCTTACCTTTTTTGATTAACGCAGTTTACGGATCCAAAGTTATTTTGCTTAAGACGGTGCGTTAATATCAGAATAATTTTACCTTAAAAAAATTGCAAATTGTTCCTCGGCTACCACACGGAATAAGTAGGTTCATTAATGTAATTTTTTTGTAAAAGTGAATTTGCCACACATGTACCTAAAATTCTGTCAAACGATTAATGTAACAACATAAAAGTATATTATCATGAATATTATTAAATGTGAGTGTTCGTTTGTGTTTACGTCAGCATCAGTTGAATTATCGATATATTGCTGTATAAAATAAGTATTTCTAAACTTTAGTTAATATTTTAATATTATATTTAAAATAAAAACACTGTTTACTTTCACTAATTTGTTTTACTATAACGTTTTCGTAGTCCTTTAGTTTAGTATTAGTAACATTACTGAAGATGACACGTCAGTTTTGAAAACGTTATAATAAATAACAAAATAATGAAAGTAAACGGTGTTATTATTTTTAATATAATTTAAAATGGACTTTCACAAAGTTTCACAAGAAAATTTCGAAAAATTAGTCTTTTTATTTGCTTGGGCTAGTTCACTTCGATAGCGTGAAAAAAATTTATCCATAAAGGGCCGTGTCAACGAATCATGTGAATTAGACATGATGGTATATTTAGTTCAGATAAATTTCAATACCGCGTACACATGTTAAAATTTTGAGCGAAACTCGACTCATATGCATAAACTACACGTAGAAACATAGACATCTATAATCATTTATTTTAAAAAACGTGTCAAACAGAAGGTATTCAATTACAAACTATTATTCCGTTTTAACTGCTGCTAGGGAGATTCAAATTGACCTAACTGACGAACGAAACATAAACGACATGTACTTAGTACAAAAGTTGCGAGTTGTCTCTAAAGAATTTCATAAAAAATTCATTCATTGACACTGGCCATAATACAAATAATCTCAGCAAACAAAAATAGAGTTGTATATTATAAAATAATAGATACATATTTATTTAACTCTAATATCTCAGAATTTAATGACTTTAAATGTTGCGATAATACATATTTTTTTGTATTCTCTCAATGATAAAATAATGGATCGCCTTATATTCGGGGTCACCTTTTATGTGATCCTTTGCGGCTGAACGCTTGCGCTGCGAACAAAAAGATTTTCTGTTCTCCTGGTAGGTAATATATCCTGCAACGTCTTTGTCTCTAGGGGAGCGTTTTACCGCTAGACTGTATAGCCTAGTTGGTCCTTTAAAGTATTAAACATGCACCGAAAATTAATGAAAATATAACTTAATCGAAAACAATTTTTAAAATATCACCTTTCCATATATTTTTTAAATACTTAAACGTTGTACCTAAGCGATTTAAAAATGTAATACAATTAAATATTGTAAATAAATTATATATATATATATATATATATATATATATAATTTATTTATATATATATATGAAATTATTTTCCCCTTCAATATATTTAATATAGTATTAATATTTCAGATACCAAATGATGTATATAATATTAATGAATCTATTGTATTACATATTTATTTTTGAGAAAAATTACATGATCACTTTCATAAAACAAACAATGGCTTTGTTGAAAAATTGGTGTCATGGAGCTTTTACACGTAGATACAAAATTCATCGTTATTTACGATTTAAATAGAAGCTTTGAACGTGAATTTCTTTTGTATTTTCGTAGCACGATTTTAATTATTTTTATAGTACGTGCGTAAAAATATAAGCTGTGAAACACTAGGAATAAATTTTTTTCAATTTGTTTATCTAATCAATTAAAGAATTATATCAGCATTACCGGAAACAAATATTACACGAAAAATCCATTTAGTATATTTTATTTACGTCTACATTACTTTAATATAATGTATTGTACAGTGGATACAATGGAGTGAATTATGACATGATCAAATCATTTAAAAAATGTCGGAAGGTTTGTCCATTTTGGACTCCATCATACTAACTACTAAATTACTCTGCGTTAGTACTTGATGTTCGGTTATAACCTAACTAATTAAACTAGGGTCATACGACATTCCTACGGCTAATGGGTTTTTCTTTCAAGTTTTCTAAAACCATTCATTCATCATGACAAACTCACCATAATTGAGCTATCTTCATAACTTGGGATAGTGCAAGGTTCATCGAATTTCGTGTACAATTCATAATTCATCACGTATCCATCATACTGCATTTTCTCTCTCGTAGCTCTAAATGACAGAGATGCACTCATTAGATTTTGTTAACATACACTGTATTAAAGATGTATTAAAGATCGCTATTAAGGTGGGGTTTGGACACGTGTTTTGAAGGACAGAAGAATGGCAACCGACATGTATTAATACAAATTAAATTAATCAATTACACGAAAAAATATAAAAAACAGAGAATACGTAATCGGTTAATATGGCAAAATGGTAACGCTTTTAACAATAAGAAAACTTCCGAGTTTTTATCCCAGTAGCCATAAAAATATTTTTTAGATTTTTTTTTTTTTGTATATCTTTCTAATTAATTCATTCAATTAGTAATAAAAACACATAACTACATTCTGAAAATGCAACTCACAAGAAAAATATGTATTCATTACAAATATTTAACTTGCCGATATTACACACCACAAAATGAGGAGCTACATTTATTTATTTATTTATTCACTTCCTTCGGCCAGCAAGCTGAACTGAATATTCTGATATGTAAGCCTGCCTGAAGGATTTCGAACGTGAGCGAAAGGGTTTAGGCTGACCTTCAGAACGTTTGGTACCGATGGTGAAGTATAGTTTAGCACTGATATGTGGGCGAGTCGCGTTGATTTCGGGACCAATCGCTGAGAAAATTTAGATCCGCCACTATGCCTTGTCGTCTCCTACAAGAGGCTACAGGCTAAGGTGACTATTCCGCAGCGGTATCGGTTCTCTCAACATACGTCATGTGCGTCACAAACTGTTTGTAGCTTACGAGCGTATCAGGTGGGTTCCCGTAGGATTTTCCGAACACTGTACCTCAGTATAGTTGAAGAGGATGATAGTAGGATCTCTAGCGGTTAATACCCAGAGACAGTATTACCGAAATGACCTGCAATTACGCCGACACGTCGGCACCCCACAAACACACGTACACGCACCAGCATGCAGTGATAACAATCTTAACCATTTGTTCCTACTATAGAAATTTACCAGATAAACAAAACTATTCTTCAGTAAGGAAATAACGGTATCCATTACATACTGAAATCCCAAAAACGCGGCTAGCGACCGCCATACCCACCGCCCCTCTACGGCTCGTTGAATTGATGCAGCGAATGAACCAAAATGAAAAAGACTTTTGGGACACGCTGTATTATAATGATTTTAGTAACTAGTATTTGAATTCTCGAGTTCGAAATATTTCCAAGATTTTATCTTTATATATTAATAAATATTTATATACGTCTGTTAAATGATGAAATGATAAATTATTTTTAATTTAATCCTGATATCAAATTTTCAGCGATTTTTTTTTTTTGAGAATAACTCCGAGAGTGACAGTTGTGTTTGTGCAGGCTCCCTTGGATTAATTGGATATTTACAAAAAAATCAGATATTTATAAACTTCTTTTACTTTAATATTCTTAGCTCACGTGTTTTTATAATTTAAACTATTTATCTTTAATATATTTCTTACAGTTTAGACATTTGCGTTTTTTTTCAGTAGGGTCTATTTATTGTTACATTTTTATTTTTATTTTGACATTTGTCAGAAATCTTTGTCAATTTAATTTAATTTAATTTTCGGTGACAATGGAGGAATTAAGACCTCCGGATCCTCCAGACCCTTTTCCTCCTCCATCACATCTTTCTCGTCCCTCAATACCCGCCTCAGAAGACGCAGAATCTTCAGACTATTCCACTTTTTTAACATTCAAGAAAAGAAAAATTGAAAAGAAGTCGGAAAAAACAAAGAACAATGCTAAAATAACCAGCATCATCTCATCTCCTCCTATCTCTCCCACTCTAATCCCAACCGTGACCTCTGACCTACCCTCTGCTTCTCCTATTAATATAACCCGTCTCCAACTATTATACCCAAATTCGGCTGTCTCTCATTTCCTTGTTTGTGTCCAAAAAACAGAACAAGGACCTATACATCCAATTGATTTTGGTAAATACATTACCCAGCAGAACACTCCTGGTATCTGCCCAGGCGGTATAAAAGCAGAAGGCAGATACAAAATTTCTGTGGAGTTTAAATCTGCAGTAATGGCGAATAATTTTGTTAAATCTCTTGAAAACTCCCAAAATAACAAATTCAAAGCCTACATTCCGACCTACAATTTTACCCGCATGGGTCTTGTGCGTGGTATCTCCACTGACCTCTCTGAGAGCGACATCATCCTGTCTATCTCTACTCCCCAAAATATAGGCAAAGTTATAAAGGCTAGACGGTTGAATTATAAAGACACTTCCACGGGAACCGTTATCTGGAAACCCTCCCAAACAGTTGTGCTCACTTTCGAAGGACAAACCCTCCCATCACATGTATATCTCTTTTACAATTCGTTGCCGGTAGAGCTTTATGCTTTCCCGACAATGCAGTGTTTTAATTGTTGTCGGTTTGGACACTCCAAACCAACTTGCATATCCCCTCCTCGCTGCTTCAAATGTGGTAACAACCACCCTGCTGACCAATGCCCAAACTCTTCCGAACCTCCCACCTGTTTGAATTGTACTGGCAATCATACAGCAATTAGTCTCACGTGTCCAGAATTAACAAGGCAAAAAAACATTAAGCAATACATGGCAGCTAATAATACGTCATATTTTCAAGCATCTAAAATGTTTGCCCACTCTAAGAAAACTTTCGCGGAGACTACCGCACAACCAGCCAGCATCACTCCAGTTTCAGCTAACGTAGCTCCTGCAGTATCATCTTACAAAAAATTCGTGTATAAAACACCAAAATCCAAGCCCTTCACTTTACCTGGCTATGACCAGCAACTTCACAATTCTCATCAAATCTATCCTAATGGAAATAATCCATCAGGATCCCCTAATGGCCATTGCTTAAACTCCACTAATGTACCTACTCCCTCGAGTTCCGCTAACCCATCATTAAATAATCTTTCAAAATCATTACTCTCTGACAACTCTTCTTTCATCCAAACCCTTGTTATGCTCCTCATATCCATTATTTCAAATAATAACTCATTACCGTCCAACGCTGCTACTCTTATTTCATTATTGTACTCCCTTCTTCCTAATGGCTCCATCTGTGGAGAGAATTCTTCAGTGGAATAGCCGTAGTATCAAATCAAATAGCCATGATATTGTCGCTCTTCTAAATTCAAATTCCAATCAAATATCAGTGGCGGCAATTTCGGAGACATGGCTGAGTCCGGGTTCCCATTTTAAGGTCCGGGGTTACCACTGCCTCCGAGATGACCGACAAGATGGGAAAGGCGGTTCCGCCCTTCTCATCAAAAATTCCATCCCCTTTACACCAGTGAACGTTAAACCCTCCGGTTGCCCATTCGAAGTGGTTGCCGCTAGGGTTGATGGTATCACAATCCTTTCCTTGTACATTTCTCCATCTAATCGTCCCTCAAAATCATTACTTCGAACAATGTTTTCCCGCCTCCAAAATCCGTTACTCATTTTGGGCGATTTCAACTCCCACCATAGTATTTGGGGTTCTGACTCCAACGATAGATCTGGCAGAGATATTGTTGATTTGCTTGATGAATTCAGTCTCTGCATTCTGAATGACGGATCTCCTACTCGTCTCCACATCCCAAACCGCCGTCCCAGTGCGGTAGATCTTTCACTGTGTAACGCAGCATTGGCGCCCAGCTTAGTCTGGACGACAATAGATGACCCCCATGGTAGCGACCATTATCCCATTCACATTCGATTTTCTCCCAGACCCCAAATCACCTTACCACAAAATCAGAAATTCACAAACTACCAAAAATCGTTTACCCGTTTAAAATATCAGACATCCAATGCAAAATGGGAAAAATTCTCCGAAACTATTTATGGTAAAATTACTCGTTTACCATCCCCAACCCATGAAAATATAAATTCTTGTTATGATTTATTTATTTCCTGCATTGAAAAGTCAGCAAAATTATATATTCCTGTGAAAAAAATAAATAAAACGAAACCCCCTCCTGCCCCCTGGTGGGACAGAGAATGTGCTGACGCTGTCAAAGAAAGAAAAACCTTCGCAAAAGCGTACTCTAAAAACATGACGCTTGAAAATTATCTGAAATTCAAAAATGCTCAGGCGGTAACCAAACGCATCCTTAAAAAAAAGAAACGGGATGGTTGGAAAATTTTCTGTGCATCCCTTTCTCCAGAAGTCCCTGTAGCAAAAGTATGGGAAACAATAAGAAAATTTAGAAACTCACACATCCCCCCAAAAATTCCACCATCTTCGTCAGAATGGATTAACGAATTTATGAACAAATTGGCACCACCATATGTGCCCAACTTTAATGAAACATCCCACAAATATCTATTTAGTGAGACTAGCTGGATAGATTCACATTTCTCCATGGATGAGTTAAAATCAGTTCTAAATCAAGTAGCAGACTCAGCCCCGGGAATCGACGGCATTCCCTACTCTTTCATAAAAAACCTTTGTAATGAAACTCTCTCATACTTCCTTCAAATGATAAATATTATATATGAAACTGGCAACATCCCTCAATCTTGGAAATCTCAAATAATCGCCCCCATTTTAAAACCAAAAAAAGATCCTAATTCGGGACTCTCGTACAGACCGATTGCCTTATCATCTACTTTACTTAAAATTACTGAACACATGATAAAAAGAAGACTTGACTGGTATGTAGAAAACAAAAAAATCCTCCCAAACACACAATTCGGGTTCAGGAAGAAGAAAAGCACAGTCGAGAGCATATCAATATTGACTACAGATATCCAGATCGCTCATTCCAGAGGGGAATATCTCATTGGAGCGTGCATCGATATCAGTGGAGCATATGATAACGTCAACATCAGTATCCTGGAACAAAAACTTCTAGGTATAGGAATTCCCCCTAAATTAACTTGTTTTATCGTCAATCTCTTTCTCCAAAGGTTAATAGTGATAGAAGTGAAAGGATCATCTCCTGTATTCAGAACTGTCACCAGAGGCCTACCACAAGGGTCTGTGTTATCTCCTATCCTATTTAACATATATACCCTTGACATAGCTTACCGTATTCATCCTCTTTCTCAAATCCTGCAGTACGCTGATGACTTTTTTATCTATGTTTCGGGTCCAGTTTTAAAGCAGTTAGAAAAAATTCTCAAAGATAGCGTGAACAATCTGGCTGATTGGCTTATGGGACATGGATTGGAACTGTCTGTGACAAAAAGTAGTGTAATCATCTTTACCAGAAAACGAAAAGTCCCCGCTGTACATATAACTTGCCTTGATCAAACCCTCCCCGTCAAATCCCAAATCAGATTCTTGGGAGTTATTTTAGACTCCAAACTTAACTGGAACGCCCATATAAACCAAATTGTTAATAGATGCCAAGCAAGTCTCAATACTATGAGAGCAGTATCTCGCGTGTGGTGGGGCTGCCATCCATACACCCAAAAGTTATTTTATCACGCATATGTTCGTAGTCATCTAGATTATCCATCTTTCATTATGGAACCGACTTCAAAAAAAAATCTGCAAAGGCTAGATCGTATCCAGTCGCAAAGTCTTAGGTTAATAATTGGAGCAATGCAGTCTTCCCCAATCAATGCTTTATAGGTAGAAACAGTAGATCCTCCACTGCAATTGAGAAGACAGTTTATGTCTGACAAATTTCTTTTCAAATGTATGCGTCAAAAAGATCATCCTCTAATACCAAAAATTAAAACTCTTACAGATCAACTTAGAATTAGTTCATATTGGAAAAATAAAAGTCCCCCACTGTTGACCAATAGTTTTAAGACTTTTCAGACGTATTCTGACAAAATTTTAAGACAAAACCTTCTTCCCCTATATGCCACTCATTTCCAAATCCATACATTCACCCCCAAAATACTACTATCATTTGGAATCCAGAATAACCCCCAAGCCAAAAGAAACTTCATCAATATTACCAGATCAAAGTGGCCGGGCTGGAAACTTTTCTTTACGGATGGCTCCAAAATAGATTTAACTAGTCACACCGGGGCAGCAACATTTTGTGATTCAGAAAACCTGGCACAGAAATATCGATTACCAAAAGAAACCTCAATATTTACTGCTGAGGCCATCGCAATCCTCGAGACATTAAAATATATTATGAAAAATCTACCCATTTGTAATAAAAGCCTGATCCTGTCAGATTCTCTTAGCGTCCTACAAAAATTAAAATCGTGTCCCTTTTCATACGCCGAAGATGAGCATTGTATCCAAATACGAGAATTAATGCTTAGTATGAAACAAAAAGACATGGATATTGCTTTAGCTTGGATTCCCAGTCACTGTGGAATTCCGGGAAACGAAAAAGCCGATGCCTTAGCAAAGGAAGCCTCTACTTCTGGCGTCCCTTTACATAATCATGTGGCAATATCTGATATATTTCCTATTCTCAAAGAAAAAATGATCTGCATTTGGAGAGATCAATGGGAGACTTCTAAACTTGTAAAAGGTAAATGGTTTGCAGAAATTCAGCCAGAGATTCCTACTAGGCCCTGGTTTTCCAAAACGAAATTAAATAAGTTTGAAACTTCCTCGATCTGCCGTATGAGGATCGGCCATTGTTGTATAAATTCTCACTTATTTAAAATCCGCATTCGAGACTCTCCTATGTGTGAATGTCAACTAGAAGAGGAAAACTTAAATCATGTTTTTTTAGGATGCCCTATCAATGACCAGTATCCAAACTTAATCCAAGATCTTTCTAACAACAAAATTCCATTCCCCATCAACATCCCAACTTTGTTATCATCTAACAATCAAACCATTTTTAAAATATTAACGAGGTTCCTAAACGCCAATGAAATAAACCTGTAAAAATTAAATGTATCCAAAAGAAACTTCACATTAAATAAAATTACTCGGTAATGGCAAGAACACTCCATAAGGGTGAAACGCCAATTTAAAAAAAAAAAAAAAAATTTCAACATGTACACATATAAACCATTTTCTACATACATAAACAATATATATACAAAAGCGTACGTTTCCAAAAACACAAACGTTGTATAGTTGAACACAGATGAATATTAAAATCATCCCCAAGAGTGGTTGAAAAATCTACCCTGTACCATGTACAAGTTTCATTAGAGTTAATCACCCTTCGGAGTTTAAAAAAACTTTATTTATTCACTTAATTTAAAAGGCACGCGCAAAATGTTATTTAACCCTTCTGCTTTACTTTGTTTAGTTAACTTAGTTTGTTCGTAAACATAATTAATCTACATCATTTTATTTCATGATATTTGTATATGATTTATTATATTCGTGACTTGTGACAAGATTAATCCAAAAATAAACATTTTTTTTTAAACTACTGAACTAAAAAAGTTGCACAAAATAAAAATATGCCATTATCACTGACCAGTAAATGAATAGACATTGAATAAATTTTACAGGAGTTTGTAACATTCTAGGAGCATTCTACACACATTCTTGATGGAAACATAAATCCGATAGTTTATGACACATTTATGCAACAGTAAAAGTACTTTCTCTTCGAAAATTAAATCTTTGTGTAAACAAGGCGTATTTTTACATTAATGCATATTATATTAAATCAAATCATATTTTTTAAAAAAATACATAAACGATGACGTGGTTGACACCAAAATCAAAATACTGGGAAAGAAATTTGCTTTAGTTCATGTCAAACTTATGCCCTATTGATTGATACAAATATTAATTGTACTATATAGAACATTTTAAAATTAAAATATAATTTTTATTTTTTTTTATTTGGCTATGAATGAACATTGTCTTTTTACACTAGTTATACAAAAAAAAAAAATTGGTATATCTTTCAAATATCATAACTTAATTTGTTACATTAAAAATATGCAGCTGCAGAATGCGCCATGTATCAGTTTAGAATGGCTCCAGAATAATGACTTAAGTTCTTGTAAGGAGAGTTATTGTTCCGATACGACGTTTCAAAGCTTCATTGAAATCCGTGGACAAATGCGAAATCTTTCATACACACAGTCGAACGTTGGAGACAAGCGAGAAATATTCCATGGCCTATATTCATGAATGAGATTTTCGACTCGAGATAGAGATTCTTTGAAGACAACACTCAGTTTTCATATTTCTCAAAATATTTCCGTCTTGCGAATTACGTCAAGCTTATTATAAGTCAAACGTCAAATATCAGGCTGTTTTCAATTGATGATCTGTTCGTCAACTAGATGCATTAGAATAAGTGTTTATAATTTAATGCCACCCGTTTGTCTTGCTTTTGAGTTTTAGATGTTGTTTGTGCATACTAAACAATGTCTAGAATAAGAGTAAATAATTTTAGATGCATATGGTCTTAGGTGACTGTGACTTTTATACATACGTAGCGATGTCAAATCGAATGTTACATACACGTATTTGAGTTATTATCTCTATCTACCATTCTCAAGCTGATCTTTGAGTTTATCTCTAGTTCAAACTCTTAAGACATGGTACAGTGATTTATTTCAAGTAGATCTCTGAGATTTATCTCATCGCGTCTTATTCCGTGGACACGGACCATTGAATACCTAAGTATATGAAAATATACGAATGACAGGTGACAGAGGTAGGAGCTGGATGTGTTCGTGATACTGACAAAAACGATTACGAATATCGTATTATGGTGTGATGATCCTGTACGCGCCCCACAGACATGGCCGTGTAAGAGATCACCCGACAGCCATATATGTCCGAAACGAACTGATCAATAAGCAGATGCCAATAGATGCCTCTAGGAGCTAGCCGACCACTTCTCGCAGACCGTTCTTTCGTCAACATCTCAATCGAGCCACTCCAATCTTTAACTTCACAAGCGCAAATAACTTTACACTCGTCGTACCTGCCATTGTAAATCATCCAGCAATAAACGCCAACTTTTCTAAGTTCTCTTTTATTTAAATATCTTGCTCTAGACACAGCACAAATAATCACACATGCACATTCATATACACCGCGACATACATCAACACACCTGAGACTAGAAGAGAGTTAGGGGCATCAGTCCCACCATGCACAAAACCTTTCGGTACGATCAAGCAATTCAGATCCTCACGAGTCAATCATAGTCTACAAACACAGTAAACAAGCAAGAATTTATGGCGAAATAACGTGAACTACCGAGAGAAATTTGTGAAAGAGAGTTTAAATCACCTATTTCAAAGACCTCAAACGCCGAGCAGATTCAATCACCCTTTGAAATGTTAATGAATCTAATACATATTAATATTTCCGAGCAAACAGTTTTGAGGTCCCACTGTTCATTGATCTTTCAAACCGTGTCTTAATGTTTAGTGAATCAAACATTATATTGACCCAACTGAACTAATAGTGTGAGTAATAAGTACTTATTTTCCTCATTTCCTTTATCTCTAATCGGATCGGAGGCCTGATGCTTGGACGGCACTCTTCCATCGCTATATATTCTATGTTAATATAGATGGATATAAATTAAACAATGTTATAACTCTACTTGAGTTTATATTGTTTCATTTATATCCATCAATAATGATGAAACTCCACAAATTTAACGCCAATTCTATCAATAATATCTATGTTAATTTATTTTTTTGCGTACAGTGGATAACGTTACATTATATTTTCGTATACAACAGGTCTTTAAAAACCCAAAACCCTTAATAAATAATCCAAGGAATGATATTAAAGTACAGCGTAGAACTATTTAAGACAATTGGGTATATTACACAAAAAAAATACCTTTTTATGGTGAGGAAAATTAAGAATACTATAAACAATGAGAATAAAAGTTACGTGAAATATAAATACAAAAACAATATATTTAAAACTACCGCACATGAGTACTAAAGCGCGTGGGTTCCAAGGTCAACCCTGAAATCAATCCCCTTTATATACCTATGCCGACAGTTCTTGACGTTAAATGTGTTGGTTTATGGTAGGCGCATATTATACCTCATTTCGTTTTTGAATTGATCCTGTGTCATGAAGAATGTATCTATGTTTGTGATAATCGATGAGATCTCATTGTAGTAATTTAGCATTCTAGGCAGAGGAAAAAAATAGGATAGATTTGTATTACGTAATTGGTAAAATAGAGTTGGAGATCTCAGTGATTGGACAGGGATATTTAGGTCAATTTGCGAAAGTATTGAAGGAGTTTAGTGTATTATTGATTATGTTATAGAATATCATTAGATTTGTAATTTTTCGTCATTTTCCCAAGGAGATTATGTGAAAACTTACAAGTCTCCTATCGTATATATCAAAGATTTAAGGAACTTTGTTTTTCTACTCTATAATTAGATAATGGATTCCAGAATTCTTCTGATGAAGGTTTTATAAATGGTAACTGTTGTTGATGTACCTACCGTGAAATTATTTCATTGTTCTGAGGACAAAGTCCAGAATTTTGGAGGCTCGCCTTAAGATATCTTCTACATGACGATTAAATTTGAGAGTGCGGTCGAAGATAATTTCCAAGTCTTTAATGATCAATAAGGATTTTAGTGGAAATTGAAGGCTTTAGTATATATAGATGATAATCAACCATATCTTTTAGTATATATATATATATATATATATATATATATATATATATATATATATTATATATAATAATCTAGTATCGATTGTTTTACTTTTTTTTTTATCTACAACTTACATCACTGAGATTTACAATCAACGTGGCTTTTGGCAGAGTTTATAAATGCAACGCCAAAAGTGCATAATGGTAATTCAGAACTACAATTCAAGGATGGTATAAAATATGATTATATATATTTAAATATATTATAGCAATTGATTAAGAAGTATTAAACATTAAAATAATCGTTTTCACTTTACCATTGATGGTATCCTAAGGAGTGTCATTATAACTTCCTAAATTTAGATGTTTTTCTATATTTTGGTAGTTCATAACTATAACAATTGTATATTACGCTTCCCCATTTATTTCTATGACTGTTTGGATGTACTAGACGTAGTGTCATTATGGCTGCACAATGCTTGGTTAACGGCCAGGTCTGTGGGACGTGAGGTCGACAAAAACGAACGTGTTTTTAATATCTCCAGGATAAGATAACTTAAATTTTTTCTCCTTTATAAATTCAATTTGAAATTAAGTGTGCATTGTTTTTATTACAAGTAAGAAAACAAAACATACGTACCGAATGACTGGCAAGTATATTGACATCTGTCATTTTTTCTTATATATGCTGTCTATGATAAGGAAGAAATCTTACTTACCATAGAAATTCGTGATACTTATACATCTAAATGTCATTTTTGATCGTTTTGACAGCTAACTTACAAAGGTGGAATAATTTTAATTACATCGACTTTTTATTTAATTTGCGGTTTGTTTTGAGGAAAGCTCTAGCACTGAAATATATTTATTTACACCCTATCTCGAATCGTTTTGAAATTGCTTACTCTCGTTTCGATTCGTCATCATTACATATATTTTTATTTTATTACATTTCAACACTTTGTCCATGGTCCTTTTATTATTATTATAGTGATTAATAGAATTATAACATTTCAATTGACTGTTATTAATAAGATAGTTTAAATTTAGATAGCTAAGAGAAAAAAATGTTTTGTATTACCTACATATATTGTTTAATATTACTCTTTTTGCGTGATTAAAAATTAGAAAATACGTTAATAATAATAATAAATGTAACAATTCGACTATTAAGGAGAATTAACAAAATATTGGTGTTTAAGTTGGAATACAGGCACGATCGTAATGTAAAACGTTTGGTTTTTTAAATTAAAGTATTAATACTGTTGGATTGTTTAGTTTTACGGTACGGTGAACAAGAAATGATAATAATATTTACACCCGAGGGCAACTTGTGACTAAAGCGACACGCTGCGGCGAGAATTGCGCCGTCCATGTTCATACTAATTACGCCGTCTATGTTCATACAAATTCAGTACACGGTCCGGCCCGCGGCTTCGTGTCGCTGTGTATTCTCTATTGGGCGTTGCCGAAGCGCAAATTCAAAACATCCACCGTATAAATTTGAGAAAAACTAGAAGAAAACAATCGGCGAAGTGGTAAGGAGTGTAGTAGCCGCTTCGCGGTCAATGTTGACCGCTGCGCAGCCACGGTCCGATTTTTACTTAATTTCATACTTATTTACCATCACGCCGTTTCCCCGAGGGGGTAGGCAGAGAGGATAGAATGCCAAACTCTTCTGTCCTGGCACACAATTCTCGACTTATCCATATTCATACATCTTCTCATACATGCTCGACGATTATTAAGGCTTCTAACAGGACCATCCTACAGTGTCTGGTTTATTTGGTCGCGATTGTATCAAATCCTCTTCGAACGTCCTCTACTTCTGGTGCCATCAACACTTGCGTCATACATATTTCTTATCATTCTCTCCTCATTCATCCATAGTATCAAACTGCCTAAGTGATCCTATCTTAATCTTACTCACTATACTAAAAACACTTTTACATTATTTCCTTATTTCTTCATTCTTTACTCTGTCATAAATCGATCTACTACATGAACGCCTAAATGATCTCGTTTCCACTCCATTCAGTCTCCTTTCGTTCCTTTTCTGCCAGCTCCAGACCTCACTTCCATACATCAGTGTCGGTACCAGGACTCCATTGTAAACCATTAGTCTTGCCTCAGTTGACAAGTTTCCATTAGCTATAAGTCAATTCAAAGCACCGTTCACTTTACTCCCTGCAATCACCCTCATTTCGATATCATTCTCTGTCTTTCTGTTTCTATCAAGCATACTTCCCAAATACACAAACTCATCTACTTATTCCAAACATTCATTACTTACAAATATTTTTCACGTTGTCTTGCGTTCCTCCTTCTCGGATACCATCACTTTCGAAAAACCACCCCATTCCTCTTACCCACCCCTTAAAGCATAATATTGGTACTTCTTGATGAAATTTTGTATACTTGACATTTAAAATAAGAGTAAAATTACTGTCGACATCTGATTTCGAAATAAAAACTACCTTATATCCCCCTTTTAATTAAAGGCTCTTAAAATTTCCTACTAAATACATGTTGATTTGAAGTTTTCGCGCAGTGAAACGTTTTAAGTGTGGACTCTATGACTTTTTACTAAAACCGCCAGATAGCGCCGTGTTCGTTTACTCTTTAAATCAGTATAGAACTTTCCAGAACAGTGTTAACGAAATAACCGATAACAAAGCAAAATTCAACTCTTCAAACCAACAAATAATCGATCGACGAACCTCTGCAAAGCCCGGCCACGCCGGGTACTTTAGCTAGTATTTAATAAAACATAATATTAAATTATTTATTTACTTTATTTTTAAACCACTTTTAATTCTCACCGATTCTCACCTATACTCACCGATTTCGGAAAAAAACATTTTTCTTAATTAGGATGTCAAAACCACTAATTCAAACCATATGTCAAATTGCTCAATATTCAAATTTATTCAAATTTTTTAGTTTTTCGAAAAATACCTTTTTCTTCATCAATAATTGTTAAAAAATATTGATAAAGAACAAGGTAGTTTTTGAAACTGGTTAGTGTACAATTAACTCATAAAAGTGTTTTAAAAACAAATAATTCAAAGTTCAAATGAATAAATATTAAAAATAAATTATAGTTAAAAAATGACAAAATAATTTTTTTGTCACTCTATAGTCAAATTATAAACTTATAAAATGCCTCCCAGTAAAAAGTGCACTAAGTACGATACATAATATTTGCCTGCAGATACAATGATATATTCAATAGGCGGTATGTTTGAATTCGATCTATTCAGTTAGCCACTAAGCCACAAATACGTTTTAATTAAAATTCTATTATACGTTAACATTCGTAAAATATAATCTTAATTAGACGGTAAGAACTGGTTATTTCACTAACTCTGCAATCTCTTACTTTTACCACTGAATAGGTCCTTTGAAAATCTCTCACTTATACCACTGAATAGGTCCTTTGAAAACCACTTACTTATACCACTGAATAGGTCCTTTGAAAAGCGATCGATTGCGGTTTCAATGTACCTACACACGTAACTATGCCGATTAATGAAAATTCCAAATATTTTCACTTAAAACCTGTAAACAACTTTAATTAATTAACTTTGTAAGTAAATAAATTTTCATGTGAATCTAAGGTATTTTATTCGTTACAGTGTTGTACTGAGAAATTGGCCTTTAAGTAGTCAAAAATGTGTTTCTGCTCATTGTAAGCTACGTAGGTTCTTTTGCTCAATATTGTTATTCTATGACTATCAGAATCATTAACGATGTATCGATAATTTGTATATTAAAAATAAAAAAAATACAATGAAATAACAGTCAAAAACTTAAACTCGCTCCGCTCTCTAACAACTTTATATACATCTATTGTAAAAAATACATTGGAATTTAACTCCACCTTGTGTTCTCCCATATTATAAAAATCTAAAGAGTATAACTTTTCTAAGATTTTTAATTTCTAATTGCAAATTCCGATTGAAAATATAAGTTATAATTAATGAGTTTACTTCATTTAAAAAAATTAACCTCTGGAAGAGATATGAGCGATATAGTGTTTCTATATAAAATGATCAATAGTATGTTGGACTGCCCCGAGTTAACACAAATGGTTTCGTACAAAGTACCAACTTAAACGAGAAACATGAAGTGCTCTTTTTAGGTACTCGTAGAAATAATTATACTGTTAACAAGTTGAATTTCGTTGACATTTTTCGTTGCGGGAGCATACCTGAATTAAAGAAATACTTGTACTTGAATTATACTTTAAACTGTTATATTTAAATGTTATTTTCAATCTGTACGGTTGTATTTAAATTAAATAAATTATTATTTTTAAAGAGCGTTGATGGAAATAAATAAATAAATATGAAAAACATATGAATGAAAATCGTACTTACATATTTAATCAACAGATATATGAAGGCTAACAACTTTAAATGATATTTTTCGATAAGTGATGTGGAACCTTTGGTCTATGGTGTCAGTTCGAACTCCAGAACTGAGCAAAGAGCTGAAAGGCAACAACTTGACCACGCCCCCGTTCGTGCCTGCAACCCCTTACCTCTTAGCGCGAATAGCGCGCACATTTTTCATCGTGAAATGCCTTTTATGTACTACCGTGATTCAACTAATTTTGTATTTGGAGCATCGTGTACCCGGAATTCTGTAAAGCTGGCGCGTTCTACGTGACCCCCCGCTGATCTAAATAATTAAGAAGTGTCAAAGGTTTTCTCAAATCCTTATTTGACATTTATTAAAACCCGCCAGTTAATGTGTAACTGTTCAACACCATCACAAAATCCGTCATATCATAAATAAGCGAATAAGCGAAGCTAAACGTAACTAACTAACGCTGTTAAATAAACTTATCATTTGAACAACGAGTAAGTGGCAAAATTTATTATATAAATCGTGACCATGTTTAGTATTGTGAAATTACATTACATACTATAAAATAAATAAAAAGTATCAGCTGTAGGATAGATTAATATGTTTTATTAACTTAAAATAATTAACACTTTAATTAAATCATAAATTTAATTATAATAAACTTGAATACACAGGGTTCAAATGGTAAAATTAATAATCAGAAACGTTAAAAAATATAACAGCATATTATTATACATAAAAAGTGTACATTTTTAAATAAACTTCGAGAAAGTCAGTTCTGGAAATCAGAATCGATGACCTATTTACAGATTGGCAAATATTTCTGGCTCAATATGCTAATTTTCACTAGCCTCCATAAATTTTCTTTGTTTTTGTATCAATATTGACAATAAACATTTTCGAGATAAAATTCAATTTATTGAATAAAGATTGCTGAAAATTCAATTTGAAAAACCAAAAAATTTACATAAACCTTTTCAGAAATCAATTACTTTTCTCTTAAATCTGTTACGAGTGGCAATGCCCACCAGCCTAATCTGAGATAAACTGGATAGTAAAATAATATCAGGCTATATCTGTAAATATTGTGACATTAATAATAAAATATTATATTTCGATAAACACATTTATTTTTAATATTTTATTACGTTTTATAAGATCTAAAAAATGTGTTTTTGTAATATGTACTTATCGTACGGCTTACAGCTCTCAAATGAGAACAAAAGGTTCCCAGCTCACTACAGAGATGCACACAATTATCAGGGTTGGTCTACGCCATTCTCCGTAATCATAGCTCCCAGCATCAGCTAACAATAAACCATTTACATTTTTAACATAGAATGTATTTATCCACCAGGTATCCTAGTAAAAATTATTACAAAAACAGCATTAGAAATAAATTCCTAATCTACATTATTTCTACAAAATTTATGCAAACATTTTAATTACTCACTTTTACCTGGTGTTTTATTTTTAACTTTATCTATACCAAAATCGATTCCATGCGCTTCTAAAACTATTTTGAAATCAAACATATTTTGGAGGTACCTGCTATCCATCCTGGTACCTCTTGTATGTTAAGCGAGCATTTTATCATTTTAGCTACGCCCCTCAATTGGCCTCCGTGTCAAACTTTCATATAAAAATATAATGATAACGGCATGTTAATTTCGAATGAAAATTTAATGATTATTAAATGAATTAGTTTTTAATAATATCACAAAGTTGATTTTTACACTTTTTTAAAATTAAAACGAAATAGTGAGAATTAAACACAGTTTAGAAAATTTGAAAAATTAAAATTGATATTAAAGGAAAAATCGGAACATTTTAAAAGAGATTCGCAGATGGACTGTAGTATCTTGTTACGGATATTGTAGATACAAACGAGGATACTTTCTGTACAAAGTATTGTGCATAGACGGAAGGGCTGCAAAATAACGAAGAGCTCCAGAAGTCTCGGACCACCCTTGCCATTGGACCAAGCTCTATATTACTCCAAGAGTGCGCGTGGGTGGTACTGTACAATACCACCTACACCTTAAACAATCCCACGCACAGACATCTGCCGTGACCAAACCAAAAAACTATAGTAGAAGTGATTCTCGAGGGACCGCCGAAGGCAGACAAACGACATGTAACCTGTTTTTTGTCTCGTGTATACCAATGAATTCTATACTAGGATATGTCTGTCGAGTATCTCTACGTCATGATATATAGCGTCAGGCAATAGTCATTGACAGATTTAACCATGTAATAATGACCTTAAAAATTGAAACAGAGATTAAAACGTAACATATTTATTTTTTACATAATAGAGTTTACAAATATGCTTATTTAAAAAAAATTACATTACATTAATGTGCTCCTTCTTCTCTTTCGCATTCTTAAAGCCGGCACTATCGCTAATATTTTCTGGCGTACGCACATTTTCCGGTTCCTCGGCAAACGTTGTTCAAATTTCCACTTTCATTAACCATCGATGCCATTAAAATATTGTGTTTCGTGTAGAGATCCTACCACACCTATAGACATCTTCGGCGGTTCCTCGTTACGAGCATAACATCTGCTGCCGGAGTGTGACTGAGGAGTCCTTTTCTCGAACCGCATACCCGTTCACATGTAGTGGACATGCATCCGCTGGCCAAGGCGGATCTGAGCATAAGATCTGTGATGATCCACATATAACCAACTGATAAAAAAATATGAATTCCGAGAAATTCCTAGAGCATATGCGACGGGAGCGAGGGGTGGCCAGAGGGGGTGGGGCTCGAAAGGGCGAGGGGGTCGCGTGGAAGACAGTCGGGACCGAGAGGGCGAGGAGTCGGGTTCGAGCTTTCGGGATCGGCAGATGGGGGTCGGACGGAGTTTTACGCGGCCGCGAGGGTTGTTAGAATTAATCTAATGTGTTAAAGTGATAATCGATTACCTTACGATAGTCGGCTTCGGGTGGGCCAAGGGTCACTTTCGGGACCCGCTCGCGAAAAGACTTTTGAACCGGGAAGAGAGACGGATACGTATACATTTGTTTGTTTGTTGTTAAAATTAGATTTTCCTTTCGAGATTTACGCCGCAGGTGTTCTAGGGGTGATCGTGTCGGTTCTCGGGTCCGCGAAGGTCGTGTTGAAATTCCGAAATCGCGAGTGTGGTGACAGAAGGCAGACCGGGGTTGGCGCTGACGCTGAGGACCATAGCAGAGGACCCAAAATACTAAGTTTACCTTTTAGCATGCTTGTATACATAATTAAAACCGCTAACAAATACTGTAGTGTGATTCGGATCATCATGTAATTACTCATTCATAGAAAGGGACTGGCGTAACCGCAAGGCCACTTGATATTTCATTTTATTTAATTACTGTCCGTTTTATAAATTGGGAACACCCATCTACACGTTTAGTTACATGTATCTCATCATTTAAGACTAATTATATACTACTATTGGCCGTGTAAATAATCATGTAACTATGTACGTAATTATTTGTATATTTACTTATCCGCGGAAATCTAGAACTAAAAATCTCATAAATCCTGACGGGGCGCATTTTATAGATTACATTTTCGATCCGAAGTAATGGCTAGTAGGTAGAAATGATAGAATTTATCCGAGAACTTTGTGTGTGTTTTTACTTTGGGAATACACAATCGCATGCGTATGCGAATTGTACTGACCTTTATAATTGACATTGTGCTAACAACTCACTGAACATTCTACTTTACGACACATCTCACAAGTAAGACTCCGCACTGATCCCTACATTATGTAAACATTTATCCTTTCGGTTATCAAGTCGAAACCAGGTGTTTCATTCTACCGACCTTCAACGCCTATGTGGTTTGGTAATGATAGCCATAACGAAAGAGTTCTGGACATCATCGGTCTGCGTAGGGTGCACAAGGCTACAGGCTAACCCTACGTATGTTTACCGTTCATGATCTGTTTCCGATATATAATCTGGCGTAAATAGCTTAGTCCGCACTGAGTTTGCATCGAGGTGATTTCTGTGTGGTCGCCGTGGTACCCGTACTTCAGCTGTATGAGGAGGATGATAGTAGTGTCTCTAGAGGTTAATACCCCGAGACAGTGTTCCTGAAATGTGATACAATTAAGCCGCCACGTCGGCAATCCATGCACATACACACGCACCAGCATGCAGTAATAATAATCCTAACTATTTGTTCCTGGTTTTATTCGAGATGCATTGTTCGAGACACCGAGGATCATCCTGCAGATAATTTAAACTATTCTTCAGACACCGTTGTCGCATGACGTATGTTTTCAGACGCACCCAAAGGAATGATGGGAATTTCTTGAAAGTCGTATTGTCATGTCACAACCTCGTCACAATTAATTACCTTCAGTGGTGGACGCGGCCCCGGATTGGCCATTTTCCTACCGATACTGAATAGCTGTCACAATCATCACAATTAATTACCTTCAGTGGTGGACGCGGCCCCAGATTGGCCATTTTCCTACCGATACTGAATAGCAACATATTGGAGATACAAGGACCTCGGCCATGCATCTTGAATGAGTCATAACAAATGATATTGTTCACTTAGACATTGGCCGAATCAAAACTTTGGATTATCATCATCATCATCTTTAAACTTTTGAACGCGTTGGGTGATCAGGGTTCGGAGTTCAAAGTCCGTCGTCTACAGACGTACGGATTCTGAATTTAGGGTCAGGGGAGCCGAACGTACGCCACAGACTGGTGTCTAGAGAACTTATCATATAATCACGGAACATATTTGCCAAGCGAGGCAGGCACCTAGCATGTCGCATGTTGTTCCACATGTCCACATAATTTATGAACAGCTAGGCTACACCACGAAGCGGCCACAGTCACGAGTACGAGTCTACGACAAGGTTGGTGTCATATGTATAATTTCACCCTCACTTTACATTTTAGCTCCGAATAATGCGTACATATGTATAATTTCTTCCACACTCTTACATTTTAGCTCCGAATAATGCGTATATATGTATAATTTCTTCCACACTCTTACATTCTAGCTCTGAATAACACGTACATAATTAATGCTATAACGGGCGCGCTCGAATATCATACCGCTTGACGGGAAGTTTTCTGTTACTTAGTCGTATACAATAGGATAATCGGTATATTCATTTTAATAAGTGCTCTATAGGTATTCGAACGGCTATAATATTTGGATATTTGTAAACTTTAGATATTTGATAATTGAAAACGCGGGTTAAAAGAACTAGGATCATTACGGACATAACATGGGGAATATTCTTAACCACTAGAACGATCACGTTGGCCAAATTTAGACATTAAGCGAATAGACTAGCATTAAGCGTAAAAATTAGTATTGAGTAAGGTAGAGAGCTAGATCTTACACTAGTTCCGGAAACCAGGGGTTTTATTAATTATGCTGAATTAATTTTAGAGTAATATAATTATTCAATTTAACTATATATATAAATAGGCTTAGAAATGTCGAAATCATCTCAGATCTTCCGCCATCATTTTTGTGACCGCATAGGAGTGATTCTGCTGAATACATTGCCGCTCGGCTTATTGGGTTAGCCATGGCGGAGGTTATTTAAGATATAGGTGATATTGCACAGTACCTTTTGAAATAATGGAGAACTTAGTTCAGTAGCAAGGATGGTCCGAGACGACTGGAGCTCTCCGTGACTTTACAGCCTTTTCTGGTCTATGCACAGAACTTCGTACAGAATACAGGAAAATTCACAGAGTAGTAAATTAGTAGACATGAAATAAAAGTATACGTTTAGAAGAGTGATTTGGAACATTAATTGCGGAACAAAGGGCATTATACACACATTCTTGGTGGAAACATAAATCCGATAGTTTATGACACATTTATGCAACAGTAAAAGAACTTCTTATTCGAAAATTAAATCAATATGTAAACAAGACGTATTTTAAGATTAATACTTATTATATTGTCAGTGTTTAAGTTTTCGTTTCAATCGAGTTGTATTTTTAAAAATGTCGCGGAGCTATTTGATCGCATAAGTGGTTCTAAAATGATCACGTGAGTGACAACAAAATAAAAATATTGAGGATAAGGAATTTTCGTGAGTTCATGTCTCTATATTTTGTGGTCTATGAGAATATCATATTCTCGACAAAATTGTCGCTGAACCTCGATTATGGATCTCGTTCAGATGAACACCGTAATACGAATAATCCTTTGTTGCACAGTCCGAGGAATACAAAGCTACTGAAACTGCATAATGAACTTATTGCGGACTATACCGTTTACCACTACCAAATAATAATACAAATGCATCAATACCTATTTACAGACACTGCATTTCCCTCCTATTGCCATTTACATATTCTTAGTTTTGTGATCAGACCCACGTGTTTATCTTTCTATCTCTTCTAGTGATAGTCTATAAATCCATATTAAATAATACGAGTGCTAATATATTACTTCCGATTCTCGAAAAAGTGGAATAAATAAAGTGGGTTTTTACCTTTTTATCAATTTCGTGAAAACAATTTATCGTTGTTCAGAGCTCAAGACTTTCAAGAGCAAATAAGTCTGGCAATATTTCATCGATAGCAGTAAGTGGTAAAAAAACATTATTTATTTCGTACGGTCATGGGCCCAATCTTACTAAATTATTCTCTCTATTTGTATATTGACTCAATATCCTGTTTCGAGAAGGATATTCTTACACGCGATATTTTTTTTCTTTCAGATTTTCAGTCTCCAGTCTTTAAGAATTCAGTTTACTTTATGAAAAGTAAAGCTGGCGCCGATTCTTTATTTTTTAAGAGGTCCGTTTGTGCCAAAAATCGACCACCCACCGCATTTCTGGGTCAACAAATTATCTCGGCGGTATTTTCGACATGCGATGAAATTTTTTTCTAAATGAAACACATTTCTCAAATACAGTCACTCATCAGATGCTCTGGAATTTATTAAATCTCCGGGATAAAATAAATTCACAAGTCTCTTTAAAGTATATAGGAATTCTTGGTATTTTTACATTATTTTAGGAACTCGTACGACCTGATTAAAAGATATCGTTCTATTTCGTATCCCTTCCCTAGCCGTACAGAAATAGTGACTATTGAGGATTAAATCGTTATTTAAACTGTTGTAACTGTAATTTAGTTCGATTTTAACGACAATCGATACATCTGAATATTCGTAATTATTATGTCTGATAAACATCCAACAATTAAATATTAATTACCAATCATTGTTAAATCTAATTTACTCATCATAGTCACAATCATATAATCACATTCCGGTTTGCCATCACTAAGTAACACTACTGAGTTCATTGAGCATGTCATATTTCCGTAATTACGCGAAATATAAAATTAATATGTGTGCTACTTCAAAGAAATAAGTGGGAATACGACTACTTGTATAAAGCAAGTCACAATTCTAGCATACCAAAAATAATCATATTAGTTTAAATAAAACACAATATTTGTATAAAACCACTGATTTTATTAAGCGCCAACCGGTTTCGCTTAGCTCAAACTTCGTCAGGGTGTATTTAAAACTAAAAATAAATACAAATAGAGTGTACTTATATATCCATAAAGAGGAAAACAGAATATAAAATTACATGCGAAAGAAAGAGACAGAATACATAATACATATATGGAAAAGGAAACAAACTAAGACAACAGACAGAACATCAAGGGAGGGGAAAGTACAATATTGATGGATATTTAATTAAATTGAAAGGAAATACACCTAAGGGCTAATGAATAAATTTTGTTGGTTATTGAGGATTTCACTATCACTACTCACTGCTTTAACTGCCGATTATGCAACACGAACACAGTGCATTGACGACAAATTTTCGAACTTATAAGTTACACTTTTCAAATTGATATATCGGTTAATACAATTTCCCCGGATAGGAAGAGATCCAGGTTCGAATCCCACTACCAACAACAATATTTTTGGATAAAATTGATTCTATACGTACATCTTTCTAATTAATCAGGTTAACCTTGCCTTGTTACATTGCAGTAAAATAACATTTTTAGCATCTTTATCATCACGGCAGTTCTACAACCCCTAGTGGATTTTGGCCTTCTCGAGATTCATCCTTCAGCTATCTTTATCGCGTGCCGTGTCTCTCCAGTTATAGATTTCTAGAAGACAGATATTTTTTTTAAAGACTTAACCCATCTCTCTACTTTAACTTAATTCCTGCGTCCCGTTTGTCTTGTGTTCGGCGATGACTTCGGTGATTGCTGTTCGGATATCCTCTCTACACGGTTCAAACACCGAAGTCTTCCTTTTTTAATAATCCTTGAGACGCTTATCTCATTGTCCAAAGTTTTGTTTTTTTTAGCATCAATATTTACCTATAATTTTATCAGGAGTTATTTTTACCTAAAAAATATCTATCCGTTATTATGTTAACGATTCCGTGATATTTTGTATAACGCTCGACAAATTGCTCGTCATATTATGGGCTTTCAAATTGAATATTCACCCACTTTACAAAAGCATAGCTGCAATTTGCTTTAACGAATTCTTGTGAATATATTCTACACTTAATACAGATTAGTATATACATTTGTAATCAATTTTTACCTATTGTGTTGTACAATGTATTATTTTTTTAATTTTTCATATAATAATACAAGCGCTATTAGTTTCATAAAATATATTTAAGTAATTTATTATGAAATCTCGCATTTATTCATTAGCGTGTAATAAAGTACAGTATAATCACTTCATTTTTTTTGTTCATCAATAATAACAGTTTGCTAATAAACATATTATGTATTTTCAATTAATACAGTTAAAATGTTGCATATTTTCAATTGATAGAGTTAAGAAAGTTAACAATAAATTATAATATGATTTGAGATACTTTTATTTATGTAATAAAAACGTTCATTTATATATCGGTAAAACTGATATCGCTCCTATCTCTCCATCCCTTAATCTTCTTAGTACCCCCAATTTCTTTTCTTCTTCTTTTAAACAGGCTATCCACCCTTCAAGAGTGATTTGTGCCATTAATAAAGTTAAAACATTATTTCATAGAAAGAAGTACAACAATATTATAGAATAGGGAATATTACGTTACAAGTTAATACCATTGTCGTTCAAGAAATTTGCTATTATATAGCTTAAATGTGGCGAGTTAAGGGAAAGAAGATGACATAAGTTAACTGGGAGTTGAAAATTACCATTGACAAGATTATTGTAAAAAAAACCTGTGATTCGCAATGGATACGCCAATAAGACATGGTCAAGGGTTTCCTCCTCGACACCACACTCACACATTGGGGAGTCTATTATGTTCAATCTGAATAAACGTGAGGCTACCAGGCAACGCCCAATTCTCATTCTAGAGATATTTTATATTGTTCTTTTAGATATTTTCCTGTTGGAAAACCAAGGGGTGCGGGGAATAGATCTTTGGATTATTTTAAGCCGATTACCCTTGTGATTGTTTGGATCCATCCATTGTGCAGACCAGATAGAATTTGTACGTTTTTTTACCATATTAAGTCTGTCATACATCGAGATATGGAAACCAAATTTGTTTTCACTACCAAAAATTACTGTGTATCGGTCTAAATTACTTAAAACTAATTCAAAGGTATTCATTTAGTTTTAATCAAATTCGCAACACCGCAGTATTAATTCGAATTCGTATTTGTTCATATATTTTGTACAGCGTGTATTTATTGCAATAATTAAGCTAGTTTCTTTTGAATTTATAAAGTAGGATCTATATACAAAAAGATTATGTAGGCTCAGCAAACCAGTAAGTGTATTTAGCAATATAATGTTTTATCAATCTCAAAAGAATTGATTGTAGCCGCGTGGCGATCACGATAACCGCTCGAAGGGCTTTAGTAACGGTGATTGGTGAGATGCTTTCTGCTAGTATAAAATAATAAAAACAATTTAACTCTCTAATTCTATTGTTAAAAGGGGGAGGGATAAGGGCTGAGCCTTTTTGTCTCCGATATATGAGGTAACAACAATGGTGTAAAATTTTTTGGGGGACCCTATTCGGGGAACATGGTGAAATTGTTTTTTTTTTAATATCAGGTAATCTTAACTTTGCGTACAATCGTATAAAGTAATAGCAAAAATGGGTAACTTTTTTTATATAATACGTTTAATTCTTTTTTTGTTTGATTTTGTGAATTTTTTGCAAATTTTTATATTTTTAGTGAAAGTTTTTATAGAATCTTTTTTATAAACTTTGTTCAATAGGGTCAAGAACAAGGAATAGAAGTGAAATGGCAACAAAGATGATAGGGATCGGACGAGGGATTATAAAGGCAGAGGGAGTTTATGGAAGGGTTTGGGATGGAAATTAATTTAGAATAAAATTTAGACGATAAATTGTGTATGTGTCGTTTGAGTGAAGATATGTTTGAATCTCTGTGAATGATTGTGTTTCTGACAAACCAGGGTGAGTTTTTGATTCTCCTAAGGATGTATTTTTGTTCGGATTGTAAAATTTTTGTGTTACTTGAACCCCATTTGAGGCTCGCGTAATTTGTTTTGTAAGGATAGTAAACTGTAGGAATTTAGGAGGGGGTATAGTCGGTTGTAGAACAATTTAACTAAATCCTATCTTTACATGCATAATAGATAGGTATTATTGTACGGAATTTGGAACGTTTTAAATGAAACCTTTCTGATACAGGTCACGTGTCTTTTGCAAAAATGATATTGGCAAACTTGTCGAATACAGATACCGGATGCGGTTATATATATGACGAATAGATCAATTTCAGAAAACTTTTAACTGTAGGGATTTATTATTACATCCAGAGATAGAAATTTTCCACAACGGAATTGTTAAAAGTAGAAAACTTACGAAGTCATCTTGCTCTGGAGATAGATATTAAAAGATTATTAATTTCAACAGAATATTAAACTTTTCTACGTATATTTTTTTATAAAAATGTCAATAATTTATTTTCTTCTCTTCTTACTTTCTACGCTATACATCATTGAAAATATTATTATATACAGTTAAAAGTTTTCTATATTTGAATGTATTACTGTAATTTGTTTTTAAAGTCTAGTTTGCTTGCTATATTAAAAGATTATGTATTCATTAAATTAATAAATGAGTGGGTACAATTTTGCCAAAAATCGAAGGTTGTATGTACGGAGTACATTTTATATTCATTATTTTATTAGAAACCAGAAAATCATTTTTTTAATATGTATAGTTCCGTAAAAATGAAAACAAATTTCAGTAAATCACTAATAATCTCTTCTAACGGGGGGGAAAAAAAGTCGCACTTAGACAACATATGTGATTCTTTTACTACGTGATTTATCTAAATGTATTATAAATTGATTTATTTCTGCAAAAATTAATTATTTCATTACATGTATAAATATTTTCATAATTTTTATGAGTATAATGATAAATTATTGTGTTATTTTATATTCATTATTTTTTTTTTAAATTATAATGATATCTGAATTCTAGACACTTGATATATAACTGATCATAAATTGTTTTATTTTTATGAAAAATGTTCCCATAATTGTCATTATTTATTTACATACACATTATGTCCATAGAAATAACAAATTTTACGATATCACATTACGCCCATTCCAAATTATCAACCTCTATACATTGTTAACGAATACATTTTTTAAATTAAACGTAAATTCCACACCACTTTCCATTTCTAAGGAACACGCTTCTTGTAAATAAATATTAAAACACTTTTAGACTGGCGCTAAATCTCAGAAACATCTTGAATTCTGTTTCCACAGAAGAATTTTAAAGGGAATAGTGAGATCACGTCCATTTCATTTGTTGATAAGATTTAACAGAGTAATACTGACAAGATTAAGCGAGAAAACACAGATGAGATTCGAGATGAGAATGGCTACAGCGCTTGGAGTATGATTGCATGCGTACACGTAATAGGGTGACCCGTCAAATGAGCCCCGACAAAAACGCCCCGACAAAACTGCCCCGGCAAATGCGCCCCGATAAATGTGCCCTTACAAATACGCACCGACAAAATCGCCCCGACAAATGCGCCCGACAAATGCGTCCAACAAATGCGCCCGACAAATGCGCCCGACAAAATAATACATTTTTTAATCGCACGTTGAATGGTGAATTGTATCTCAATGAAATAATATTTTTACTAACCATCTGTGTGCATGCTTAAAGTACTCGCGAAAGTATTATTTGAATAATTTCTCTAGTGAGACAGAGATTTTAGATTAAATGAAGATGAAGACACGCAAATGATCAGTATATTTTAACTAACTTACCATCATAGCGGGGGGTAAGTGCAGAGAGGATAGAGCGCCACACTCTTCTGTCCTGACGCGCAATTCTCGCCTCATCCAAATTTATTTTTTAATAAAATATATTTTATCCTTTAGTTTGTATAACCTTCGTTAAACTAAGTTATTATATTATCAATAATACAGAGTATAATCTACGGTTATTTTTTTATTTCTACTCGTTTATTAATGGTGGCGTCCGGGTACATCATGTATTGGAGCGCATTTGTCGGGGCACGTTTATCCCGGGCACATTCGTCGGGGCACTTTTGTCCGGGGCGCATTTGTCGGGGCACATTTGTCCGGGGCGCATTCGTCGGGGCACATTTGTCCGAGGCGCATTCTTCGGGGCACATTTGCCCGAGACGCATTCGTCGGGGCACTTTTGTCCGGGGCGCAAATGTCGGGGCGCATTTTTCGGGGCGCATTTGTTGAATAGATATTCATCTAACTCCAGAGAAATTGCCTTCAACTAAAACTGATAATATTATTTGCAATCCTCTTAAGTCGTGGTAAACACGTAGGTATACGCAATTTATTATACTGAGAAATGCCTCAATTACGCAATATTTAGTAGATAAATTAACTCAATTAGGAATTTACATTAATTAGTCAACACCGTTTAATTTGATCATTTGAATGTCAAAGCGTTTTTTTAACGTTGAAATAAATTTTGTCTGAAAAGTGCCCAACATTGTCCCGCAACATTAACGGTTTCACCTGGTTGTTAAAATACATGCCTTTACGATCTGTCGGATGTCAATAGAAAACCATAAAAAATCAATAGGAAAGTCCCAATTCGATAAAGTTTTATTTATCGTTTGAATTTTTTAGCGATACTTCGGGAACATATTAAGGAGAAATGTTCTGAAAAACGGCAGCATAGTAAAATTGAAATTCATTAAAGCTTAATTAGTATCGTTAAAAAATACGACGTGGTTGCTATCAATACGTAAAATTTACGTGTCTGGGTATTAATACATTTGCTACTTGGGAATAAATAAGAAACACACTAGAATTAGTTCAGCAACACGTTTAATATTAAAAAAAAACACTTTTCAATTAATAAAAAAAAAATTAAAATATACTTAAAAACAAATGACTGCGCAATCTCAGCGTCACGTGTCCCGCGGAATGGAATTACAACAATTCCGGTCGAAAATCGGAAACATCGTAAGGTATGGAGGAAGCAGGGAGATGTGGTACAGGGAGAAAGGAACCTATTCGAAGGACCAGTGATCTCGAGGAACCGGGATTTAGAAAGGACATACATTGAGTATAACGCCTCCGCAAATCCCTGTGGTCGCCGCGAAATTACAGGATGGTGACTGTCTCCGCTCCCGACTGAAGACAGTGATGTCAATGTGCATCCACGGCACACACAAATATCACACAAATACAGTACACACAAATACTGGAGTTGAATGGCCCACAACGCAAATGATTCGCGGTGTCGAAATCAACCAAACAATATTGATCAGGTTGACGACTGTTGGCGTCAAGGTCACATTTCACACTGATGGGCAAGTATTATGATAGGTCATGGGTAATAAATTTGGACGCGGAGATGTGACAACAATAATTTTCGCACACAGCAATTATTACTTAGTACAATCTGGGAAAATTTTCGTTTGGTGCATTTCACGGATGGCTTTTCCACACTTGCAGTACGTGATCGTCATTTTTTTTTTTGCAGATGTTCTGTGCAAAATGTCCTGTGATCCTTATGATACTGAGGTCGGAGTATCTTGCTCACCGATAACTTTCAAAATGGACCCACGAAGCTCTCTGCTAAATTTAGGGATATTAAGCCTTAACTTGAAGAGTAGCAACGTGACTGAGCTGTGAGGTGTTGCACCAACAGTCAGGGAGAGCACTGCCAGAGTGGAGGAGGCGTCATAATTATCAAATGGGCGGGGCAAATGCTTTTGTTTGAACAACATGTAAAATTCACGTACGATAGTAATCTAGAGTTAAATTGATTGAACTATAGAAATGAACTAGGAATCTTGGCACCACTGTACAAAATTACAATTCGAGAAACATTTAGTAAAGATGCTGACTTTCTACTGGGAAAAATAAACGTGTCACTGAAGAGGAGGTAATTAATAAATCTGATAGTTTTGGCAATAGAAGTGATAAAATTTTATTCGAAAAAAATGTCCTTTAAATATTAAATTTGACATTTTAATGTGATTTGTTTCCATAGCTATTCTAAAGTCTAAAATCTATTTTGACAATTATTTTTAATATCTATTTTGTAATAAAAATAATATATGCGTCAGCCTTCCATCACCATCAGTTAGTAACACTAATTGTGAAGATCTAATCTGAAATACCTGAGTAATTTATTTACTATAACATAATGAAATATACGTTTATTCCTAACGAACTTAATAAACTATTCCTTTGATCTATCTGAAATGATTATTTCGCTTTTGTACGTAAAGAAAATGATTATGCACATTTTTCTACAGCATTCAGGGAAATGTTGGCACAGAGAATATAAACATCTGTGGTGTATAAATTAACATAAAGTTTATTTATCGTTCTCAAGTTTCTTTCTCTCAAAGGATACAGTACTCTGCTCTTGACTTAAATATGTGTAAACGTCATTTACATAATATAAAAAATTTAAATTCATTAGTTAGCTTGTTTGTTTATACCAAAGTCGAAAATTTCTAAAGATTGCTACATTTATAAATATTTCTGTCGTTTTTGTATTACACTTATTATATAGTTACATTTTATCGTTGTTTAAGTATTGATAGATAATTAATATTTTTATTTCTTCTAAACTAATATTTTTTTGATATAAGTAGGTACTATCAGTTCATTATTACCTTCCAAACTTTAGTGAGTAATTATCTCAAAATAGTGTTTTTGGACAAATTTTTAAACATGATAGCTAGATTGAAATAATTTGGACGCCAGGCAAGACTTTAAACTCCCTTAACCTTAACTTAAAGTTTTCTTTAAAAAATTCATTGCTAAAAGTAAGTAGCTTCAATTCATAACACCTGCCTGCCAGTTACATCTCCGTCACTACACACAGTCCAAATATTGCACATGCCTTGCGATACGAGCTGGAGGATAGCGGTTGATCTGTGGGACAGCCGTACTCTCGCATCTAAAACCATCTCAGCCTAACACAATACACGATACACATCTCCCCAGTCATACAAACAATATATTGAAACCGGCAAATCACAGACAACGAAATATATAGACATAAACTAACGCAAATTCCTTGTCCCAATATGTTCATTTTGGTGTCACCCACGTGATCACTTTGGTACCATTTACGCATCAAATAGCGCTGCGACTTATGACTCGATTGGAATTAAAATTTAAACGCTGACAATAAGATGTGCATTAATGTAAAAAATTCGTCTTGTTTACAAAAGGATTTAATTTTCGAAGAGTAAATACTTTTGCTGTATGTGTCATAAACTATCGGATTCATGTTTCCACTAAAAATGTGTAGAATGCCATGTTCCAAACCCCTCTCCTATATGTACACTTAATTTCATGTCTTTTAATTAACTGGTCTGTGCGGCAAATAGATTTTAGATGGTCAGCGAAATGGTTTTCGATATTATTACTGAGAATAAAATTCAAACTTTCAAAGGTTACACGACACGTAGACGATATTTGCTTTTATCATACAAAAATATTTTACAGTTATTTTTTTCTGGAGATACAACTCGTGATTTCTGCTCGCAATTTCCGAAACGTCAAGAAGATAAAGTCCTTCGGAAGGGCAAAAAAATAACTCTTTTTTTATTACATGAAATTCTGACACGTAAACAAGCAACATGTAGTATCACCCATAAAATATCTAACATCTGCCGGAAACTTTAATACATTTTACCAATGATTTACTTATCGGGAAGCTTTGATGATAGAATTATCTATCAACTGAATCGTTTCAATACCATCGAGGTACTATCTGCAGAAACACAAATTGTGAAAAAAAAATATTTTGACTGAATGATGCCTGCAATACTCAATTACTTAGTTAAAAAATTAACAATATATCTAACAATTTTGACAATTATCTGTGACCGACATAAGTCGCCGATCATAAAGTGGGGAGTGATGATGAAATGGGACAGGATGAGCATATAGGAAGTAAGGAATCGGAATGAGAGAATTGATGAGAGATAAGAGACCAGGATGGACTAACGGAACCAAAGGATAGCTCGTCTCGCCTGATTGATGACGCCGTCTCAATGCTCACAAGTTCACCCAATGTTCGAACAGCTGACGATTCTGATGAATTCACCGCGCGCTGTTCACTGAAATCACATATAAACACGCTGTTGCGTATGTCCAAAATGATCACCAATAATACAGACCTCGGCGTATTTCCATACGACGAAACACCTAACCGAGTTAAAAACAAACATATGCTATAGAAGTAATCCACAAGACTGATCATAGCGAAGTCGACACGTTCTTTCTTAATCTCGACAAATTACAATTTAAAACAGCGAGTCGAGCAAAAGAAACAATGTGTACTGATTAGAAATTGGTTAAGAAGTAAGAACAAACAAAATCCTGTTGACAATTTACTATATTTAACAATAATTATTTAGATTCAAATATGTGTTCACCTAATAAAAAATAATCGCTACGAATACGGAACAAAATCACTAATGCGCAAGTGTAGAAAATCCATTTATAACATAGTAAAGAATAAATAAATTAAGAGAGAATGTAAGGCTATCTTAGCATAGTAAATAAGATTTTAAAAAGGTTTACTTAGATTGTTTGGTTCACTTAGACACATGGAACGAATGAAAGAGGAGAGAATAAAATTAAAATAAGAAAAATATATTTGACACCAGAAATGGAAGACGTCCGCGGATGGCACTAGATACAGGAAGATGGTTATATTAGAATCCTCAATAATCGACGAGCTTATACAAGAAGATCTATGAATGTGGATGAGCTGAGAATTGTGTGTCAAAACAGAAGAGTATGGCACTCTATCCCCTCTTCCTATCCTCGCGTGGAAACGGCGCGATGGTAAGTTAGTTATTATTATATAAACATCACTAACATAAAATAAAAAAATGTATAAATGTGAACGTTATGGTAATCAAACCATTTTTGTCGAGGATAAGCTTCACTATGTATTACTCAGTGGTACATAGTTTGCCCAGTTAATCAAAGTTTGCCTTGATTTAGTTAGTCAAAAGCATTCATAGATTCCAGATGCCTGTCTCTTATTCTAGCAGACTTAGGCCTCACCAGCGAAGCCGTAAACTTGACTGTCGTTAGTGAATATTTGCACAACATATAAAATAACTGGTACATGTGTAGCGCCTAATTCCAAAACCCTCTAAAATGGATTTAGTATAATTAGAGATATATATGCAGTTTTGTAGATTTTTTTATCATCTACATACAGAACATATTGTTTCTAGCAAAAGCCTCTTAAATCCATTGATATTGCATGTTCAAAATCACGATTAGTTTCAAAATAGTCCAAAATTTAGGTTGCGATTCCCCCTAAAATGAAATCAATCAATCATAATGCTTGTTTATGATTACGCGATCTAAAATCCAGTATGGCTGCCAGAACGATATATGTATCCAGAAAAAAAATCACATTACAGAATTGTCTTTTTAAAAAATGGTGATGTAAAAACAAACATTTTTTACATTTGCTTTCAAAATATAAGTCTTTATCCATAATTCAATAACACATAAAGTCGTTTTAGAGGGTTTTGGAAATAGGCGCTACATGTGTTTCAAGCTAAAAATCTAAAAAATAAATGTAATTTATCAGAATATCAAAAAAAAAAAAAACAACTAGTGACGTGGAGATATTATGTTCCTTTCAAAAAATTGTACCCGTTTCAAAGTTTCTATTAACGACTAAATACCCCCCACAAAGGACTAAGATATTAAAGATTTAATTTTGGAGCAAGCTAGTTTACACCTGGTTTAAACTGAAATATGTATGAATTTTTTTATAACATTTATTATTAACAGAGTTGCAAAATTGAAAATGTTTAATTATAATAATTAATGTTTTAAATACAAATTCAGAATATACTGCGAACAAATAATAATACATATTTATTAATATATTTAAGATAAACCCTGCATACTGTTAATAGGGAGACACCAAATGTACGTATAGCATCATAATTTTTAATTTATTTTATGATATCCGATGTTTTTAGGAATTATATTATATAACTGAAAGGTTCTAAGGGAACATTAAAGGCCTTACTTAGGAGGGCGTAAATGGGGTGATTTTAATGAGTTCAGAAAATGCGAATTCAATGGAACGGAAATGTGATATCGTGATGCGGGTGGTGCTGAGGGTAAAGGTGTGGTAGAGTGAGGAGAATGGATGACAGCAAGAGAGTGATAGTGGGAGCTGGGCCGGATATTTCAACGAATAAAGTGTCTTTCATAAGATTTTGTTATTTAATTAAACAATACCATTTTATGACAAGATTCAGCTAGCTCTGTACATTCTATGAAAAGGCACTCCCTTCCGGGAAACGAGACAACACAAAATAAAAACATGTAGGAGACTCACCTTCCACGCACCACTGCCGGCAGATTCAACCCACAAGAATATTAAATCGCAGATCATATTCGGGCAGAAGGTTTACTTCCTCTTCACTTCCCCTCTGCTCCCCGGCATTGTTAATTATATTATATTTATAATATATAATTTACTAATAAAGTGAGTCAACCGGGGACAATGCGAGCAAATTTTGTTTTGGCAGCTGTGCGGTATAGCGCGGAGCGCTATCGAACAGCTGCCTAGTAGCATTAAAAAATACCAACCAGGCGGCGAGTGAGTAGGATCGAAATAAGAGCCTTGAGCTTAATGCATCTGTCCTGAGTGAGCGGTGGGTCCGCCCCCCACATTGTAGCCTTTAAATCATCAGTGAAAGACCAGGAAAAAGGTGGGGTATATTTAGATGGTATGTTCATTTTAAAATATCACGCCCACTGTGTAAAACTGTCAGAACAGATTTTAGTACCTCAAGTAATTTAAATTAAGGCATATTGTAACTGTTTTTGAAGCAGTACAGATATTTAATTGTGTTATATTTTGCCCGCATCTAGAAAGTGACGTAACCATTTGCCTCTTTCACCCGTTGTGTCGCCAGGGCATAAAAATTCAAAAATTATATTAAAGCTTAATGTTTATTGTGATGTAGGTTATTCAAATGCCATAATACTTTCACACACACATAACGCTTTGAAACATTATATTTTTTTTAATAATGGCAATATTATTTAAAATTATTGCGGAATAAGCGATCTACCTAAAAAGGTAGATATTAATGAAACATACGCAATAATTATTTCATTCCTTCAATATTTGCAAAATTGCTTTGTAACAACATATTATATAAATATTAAGAAAAACACTCTGTTTAAAACCACAAATAATATCATAAAAGTCAGGGTCTACAAACTAATATTGCAATAATTCCAATAATTTTTTAACAGATAAAACTTGCAGAGATGTTGATATTAGAATTAAGAAGCACTTATATGCAAATAGTTATAATTTTTCTGAATTCACCAATCATCTTTTGGAAACAAACCATTATTTTGACATTACAAGGGTTTAGAAATTTTACATACAAATGCTAGGGGTTTATATTTAGATAAAATTTTAATATTAGAAATAAGAAAAAGAGTTAATAGCAAATTAAATAAATAATAAAATCCTTTTTTGTAAATAGTCACCTTTTAAATATTTTTTCAGTGGTTCCAAATTTTATTTTTACCACCACTTTTATTTTTATAGTTATGTTTTTGTCTATGCTTGCATTTTTAATTTTAGTATACATTGTTTCCTGAAGAACGGACAAACAAAGTAGGGTTTTTTATTATTTAAATTACTTTATTATTTTATTGACAATTTTTAGAATTACATAAGAAGAATATGAACAACCATAGCAATATTGTATTCAAATAACTTTTATATTATTTTTTTGTGTGCGATGCGGTAGAAATTACCTTCTATATTTATTCAGCCTTATCCTGACTGCTTTGCTTTGTCCATGTTAAAAACGATTTTTGCAAAATAATGTTTTCACTCAAGTACAGTTGTAGTAAGTAGGGGTTTTCTTCAGAGTCCTAGAGAGTAAAACTGAGCAAAACGTTAATACCAATCGATGGCGGCGGGATGACCAAGATGCCCATATTTTTAGTATTTCAGAATTCCACTTACATACTTTCACGCCGTTTCTCCGTAAGTACTTATATCCTAATACATGACTCTAGCTTCATACATCTTCTCATGCACGCTGTTCAGTTGTTAAAAGCTTCTTACAGGACCGGTCTCAAATAATATTTAACCAAATTTAGTTTAGTTTGATTTAATCACTCAAAGAGTTGTCAAGATAACAAACAAACCGACATTATAGGTATATTCAATTCATCAGTACGTTTTTGTTACCAAATTAAAAAAAATACTCAAGAATGGATACAGAAAGAGAAACACTGATGATGTGACACCAAAAATAATAAAGTATTATAATTAGACGCCTGCATGCAAGTGGCGTCCGCATAACATAATACAAGATGACCCAAAAGTGATTTTCATAATAAAAATTCTTAATTAAATAATGTATGGGTTTAATAAAAAAACTGTTTATTTTGCATTTAAGTACAGTTCCTGGGAATATATTTCTTAAAAATAAGGTTTTCTAAATGTGATCCGTTATTTCGCTGGCACTCTTCTAAACGGGAGTCAAAATTTATGAGAACTACTCGGCACGTATGCTCTGTGATCGCTGTCATTTCTTCTTGGATATTTTATTTTAATTGGTCTAGGGAGGGAAGATTGTTAGTGTATACCTATGATTAAAGGTAGCCCCATAGAAAAAGTCCAGTGGTGTCAATTCGGGGCTACGTGAAAGCCAGTTTATGTCACCTCGTCGAGATATCAATTTCTTGGGAAAATTTCACGAATAACTGGTAAAGACACGCTCTATAGTGACTGAATTCCCATGGATGAACCAAATTGAATAAACATTTGGGAAACACCGTACATTTATTTTTTAAATAAAAAAATCGTTTATTTATAACAGTATTTCAATATTGATTTTATTATAATAGTTTGACTCGTATTTTGTGTGGATAGAGAACACGTCTTTGAAAACAAAACAAATTAAATTGAGAGAGAAAACAGTTTCCCCTAAATCCACAGCAGACTCGATTTATATCTGTTTAGCCAGTTGGTACTACCTGCCTCCTACCTTTTCACAATTTTGAATGAACTGCGGTTTTTCTCTATCCTTTTTTTCTGTTTCACATTATTTTTATTTGACTATTCAACCATGTTATTGAAGAGATATGAGGTGAGTACTAACTGGGTGACATTTTCATTTGTTAATCTGAAATTTTTCACGTTTGAAACCTGACTATATTATCAGTCGAAGATGTTCAAGGATTATGCACAAACCCTGTACAGTTATGGAAAATATTATTGTACGAAATTTTTACAAAATCATGTAAAATTTAAACATTGACAATGTAGATGGGAAGTACTACTCTTTCCGAAGCTAGTCATGATATTAATGTAAAAAATGTAGTACAAAGTGAAAATAAAAGTTATATATTTTTTAAAATTTAAATATTACACCACGAATCAATGATATTAAATTATGTTTTTTTATGACCAAAACGTGAAGCGAGTCATGTGTGTAACCTCATAATGAATAATTTTAGTTAAACATAAATATTCTCACTTACTATATCCAACAATCCTGAATCTTTGAAGAATGAGTACATGTAGAGTAAGTATGATGTGTGCTGATGATGGATGCGTTTTAGAAAGATTAGGGTTTGTGAGAGTACAGCTTCCGATCCCAGTCACACTTTTGTGTTCAAATGTATCGCGAAGTGTATTGTGAGAAGCTATCGTGTAAAAGTAAGCAAGCGTTAGGGATAATCAAGATAAAAATGTTGTACATGTTATAATCGAATCTGCACGGTAAGATCGAAGACGATGCGATGCGGCCATGAATAATGGTGGAAACAGTGCCAGGCGGCCGCCGCGCTGGCCGATGTTTCCGGTATATTTTAGCTGTAGTTAAGTATCGCGTTGCCGGATGCACCCAGCAACGCAGGTAGGCTACCGCCACAAATCCATATTCATGAGATATTCATTTGTGTGAAATATCAACAACAACAAAATCGGTACAACAATGATTTGAAAACCATACTCGTACAATAATATACGTAACATATTTTACAACACTGAATCAGGATAAATAACTCCAGTAAAATTGTCAAAAGACTCAAAAGAATAATTTTTGTAATAGAATCTTAATAAAGCTTGTTATTAAAATTTCTAATATATTAAAATTTTATTGCAAGTGTTAGTTTTTTTTTATTTTTCCGCTAGAATACTGGTAATATAAATGTAATTTATCAAGTTTATTTTCTCAGAATTTTTCGTTCATTTTCAAATTTTGTAATTTATTCAAATCTTACATCAAAAATATTCAGAATGTAACTGTTAGTTGTCCAGCCTCCTCGGTCACGATTGCTGTGCTTTTGTTTCAGATTAAAAGTTTACTCACGAGCGCTGAGGATAATACAAATAGTCCAAGGGTCAACAAACTGACTTGTGACTTGCAGTTGTTTTAATTCCTCCTTTTGTGATTCTATGCAGCGAGCCTCCTATAGCGCGACATCGGGACGCTGCGTTAAAATGTACATTTTTTTCTGCCTTTTCATAGAATATTTTAATAAACAAAGCTATTTCAGAATTCAATCGTAACTGAAAATATATAAATTTAATTTCATAAAAATATTTTTCTGAGTGTTCTTGTATAATTGTCTAGAGCTCTCTAGAATATGACGCCTATTGTTGTACTTTTTTCAAGCCTTTTAATTTTTTTTTTAAACAGATTTTAAAATTATATAATATTTTTATTTGTATGTTTCTAATTTATGCATTTAACTATTTTTTTTAAATTAATGTCATTTAATTGTGTTCGTGTTAATAATATTTTAATGTGCATTTTTTGATTTCTATTTTTGTAACAAAATTAATTAAATAGCCCAATTTGAAACAAAATTTTGATTCAAATTGGGCTATTTAATTAATTTTTTACATAAATTCAAAATGCAAATCAAGTAGCAGAAAATTGTGGTAAATTAAATGTCTCTTTTTATGTGAATATTGTTAAGAAACATACAGTACAATGGTTGTTCCGAAAAATTCGTACTGAGGATAAGAGCCCTCAAGATGAAGAAGGTTCTATAAAATTACCGTATAAATTGTACCATCGTATGAAGTGCTGGGTGTATAAATTTTCGCTCGTTTATCTTTAAATGTTTTGTCATATAAAATTTTACGTCGTACAAATGTTGGCTTACAAAATTCTGCACACGTCATATTTTGGTTGGCGTCAGAAGGTAGGAGCATCATTTTTCAATTGATATGCCACGCACAATAATATGAGAGCTTGCAAAAAGTTAAACGTTATTCATCCAACAGTTCTAAACCACTCATAAACAGCTAGTAAAATTTAAAAGCTTGAAAAATGGGTGACGAACTGAACGAAAAAAAAAATGTTCTACGCTATGGACGCTTGTTGGGCTATTAAAGCATTGCCTCTTTCACCATACTCGTTAAACATCTTACCAATTAACCTAATATAGAGACAATAGTTTAATATATGTAGATACATGTGTGTATAAATAATGCCTTAATATTAATAACAAAACGTACTTATTTCTTTCGTCCAACCTCAGTTACATTTACAATTTTACTATTTATTTTCGTAAATTTTCTTTACGTGTGATTATCAAATAGTTTATCAAATCAAGTAATTTAAGCAATTATATTTATATCAGATATCAAGATTAAAAATATATAAAATACAATAAAATATATAAAGAAGCTTGGAACCATCGATACAATATAATTAAAAAATAATACTAGATAACTAATATAATATGTAAATTAAGAAACTGAGTGAAAACATATAATTCCTCTTAAAAAACACTCACAGATATAAACGTACCTACAATATTTTAAATATGAATTAAATATATTAATTAGAAAGATATACATATAAAATCAATTTTATCGAAAAATATTATTGTTGCGCCACCGGAATTCGAACCTGGATCTCTTTCCAAACTGGGGAAGGTGCATTATCCAACTATGCTACAGCGGCGATATTTTTAGTGACAAATTTTCGAACCTACATGTTACCGTTTTGATATTAATACATTTAATCGTTCCATTATTTGAAAGAATATTTTTCGATAAAATTGATTTTTTGTGTATATCTTTCTAACTAATATATTTAATTCGTATTTAAAATATCACAGAGCTATGTTCTGAATAATTACAACTTCACAATAAAAATGTGTTTTCCTAATATAATAATTTAATATTTATAATGTGTATTTTTTCTAACGTTTTATTTATCTGCGAAACTATTGTGTTTTGCGGAACACTATTTGAGGAACGCTGGTGTAGAGATTCTTTATGATAATATTATAATATATTTATAACCATGTCTTGCGTAATATTTACGTGTTTCGTATGGGGACTATTCTATTAATTTTATTTCGTTACTTGAAAAACACATAATCTTTGAAAAAATGTACACATACGAATAATGAATAGTTTATATTTCTGTGAAAATACTAGTAGCACGAAGCGCACTGGCGAAAAAGTTATCAAATACACCTAACTACCTAACTTTGTTTTCACGCACGATTATAAACTTTAATCATTTAGTTTTTACGTGAATTGTGATAGACAACTTGCCCTCCTCGTTACCATAAATTTAAATTTAACAGTACAACCTACTCATATCAAATCGACACCAGGAACCTTGGTTGATGTAGGGACAAACATTTTTTAAAAGTGAGGAAAAATGAGTATAAAAATTCATAAATTTTAGGTCAAAACTTTACCAATTTCAGAATGTTTCTGTACTTTTATATTGCTGTTTTAAGTAACCCTTATAAAAAAGTTTGCGTCCTTCAGGACCATGGAAAATAGCGACCATTTTAGACCTTAGCATTAAATTAATGAGAACGTTTCTAAACAAAACCAGGAAAAACACAATAGTGGATCGTTTTCATGAATGAAGTTTTTGACTCGAAACAAACTCCGAGACACATTATTATCGCATGAGATTCATTAAAGATAACTATTGGCTTTCATAGTCCATTGTGTGTGTACCAAGTGTCAGAGATACACAACCTCGCGATTCACTTATCGCTTAATTTAAACATCAAATGGCAAACGTTAAACGTCAAATGTCAGTCCATTGACCATTGATAACGAGATTCGTTAGTTGAGTAAATTTTAATCTCTCCAGCTGCAGTTAAAATGGAATGAATGTTTGTAATTATATGCCTTTTGCTTATATAACTTTCAGAATAAATAGTTTAGGTGACGCTTGTCGCACGCACTTGTCGAGTCAAATCGAACATCATGTACACCGATTTAAGTTTTTGTCTCCTTCTAATAACGTACTCAAATTGTTTCTACGTTATCTCCAGATCACAACACGTGTATATTGTACTGAAATTTATCTCGAATAAATCTGTGAGATTAATCTCATAGCGTCTTATTTCGTGGACACAGGTCATAAGCAAGAATACATTATTTCGCCATACTATAGTAATTCTCTTTAATGGTGCACTGTTAGGATATATTATTAAAAATCGGTGTGTGTATTTGTGTAATCGATAGATTAAATTTTTTTTAAATGTATATATATTTAAGTTAAAACTAAAAACAAATCGTCAGATATCACACATGGTGGAAAATCATTACGGAATTCTCTTGTATTCACAAAGGCTTAAACTAAATATACCGACAATTTCAACCAATTCGTTACCAATTCTCCATAATCTGGGTATTAGCGAACCCATATCGAAATTGGTTGAGAGGTTATAGCAGTGAAATGTTTCTCTATGACTTGTTTTGACAGAAGGCATTCGAAATTACACCAGATCAATAATTTCAGGTTAATATTATTTTAAGCAAAATAATTAATTCGGCCACATTTGTTCAGTAAGTAAAACCGTTTTCTAAGTTTATCAAATATTTTTAAATACTAAATTAATGTATTAATTATAAATATATACATATAAAATCAATTTTGTCGAAAAATATTGTTTTTGCGTCACCGGGATACGAACCTGGATCTCTATTTCCAATCCGGGGAAGTGTACTACCATTGTGCTATAACGCCAGTATTTTTCATGACAAATTTTCGAACCTATATGTTACATTTTTCAAATTAATACACCTGTCGTTCCATTATTTGAAAACCATCTACATTATTTTTACAGAATCTCAAATACCTTTGAGTAAACTGACTGCAGACCCCAGAATTATTAATTCATTTTTATTAAATTTTGGACACATTGATACAACATATATTATTAAGGAAAACACATTCTTATTGTGAAGTTGTAATTATTCAGAACATAGGTCTGTGATATTTTAAATACTAAATTAATGTATTAATTATAAATATATACATATAAAATCAATTTTGTCGAAAAATATTGTTTATAATTAATACATTAATTTAATATTTAAAATATCACAGACCTATGTTCTGAATAATTACAACTTCACAATAAGAATGTGTTATCCTTAATAAATATTTTTAATTGATTTTATTGACATATATATATATCACAAAAGTGCACTCTGTATTATTGTTAAATATACGTGTCGATCAACAGTTATTTTGTAGACTGCATACGATAATTTGTAAGAAATTGCAGTGTTTGTTGTTTTTTTCCCATTTATTTAAGTATTTACTTGAATTTTATTATGATTATGTATATTTTTAATATTTTTTTAGATATATCAGTACCATAATACCATCTACATCTTTATTGATTGAGTTATTGTAACTACATAATGTATCTATATATTTACTGTATCTTTTAAATTATTTTTATAATATTCCATTTTAACTAGTACATATAACTATATCTATATTGCTCAAGGTATTGTAACTCATCCATGTCGGTCTCTCGTGACTGAGTATGAGATCTTCATGAACATGCGCCCTTTTGACTAAGCTCCTCCATTTTCTCAGCATTTCCTCTGTTAGCAGAAAAATGTATGTTGCTTATTCCACTTACGCGGTCCAATGGATGGAAGATCTTCCCACCACAACAGGCCTCTCCAAGCTGCGTTCCCTTCTCGCAAGGTGCCCATAAAATTGATGAATTTATCTCAGGCAAATGGTTGAGAGCTTGTCCTTGATGATCAGTTCCTGCATAATGGAGACATTCGTGCATCTCGCCATCTATGGTATGCGCAACAGGTGTATCCAGAAACTCATATCAAAGGCATCAATCCGTCACCTCTCCCTTGCCTTCAAGGACCATGATTCCAAACCATATAAAAATATATAATGCATCAGAGACTGTATAAGCCTGATCTTCGTTGTCTCGGAAATACCCCGATCTATTAGTATTTTTCTATTGTAACTATACGATATTCTTTTGAATAAACCTAAAAGACACATATAAAACACTGTTACCATGATTCGGACTATGATCTAATGAGGTGGTCTAATATACGTAGTAATATAAATAATAAGTAAATTATAAATAAATAAAAGTGAAATACGATGTAAACTAAATTAAATATGTCAAAAATAAAAAGTGACAAATTTTCCTATCTAAAAAATAGAGCTGCTACCAAGACGAGTTTAATTATCAACGATATGTTTTGAGAATCCCTACTTCATTAATAAAAAGTAAATTTTAAATAAAAAATGTGTTGAAATGTTGTGGCTATAAATCCTGATACTGCCTAGCAAGCTTTGCTCTAGTTTAAGCCAAGAGACATATTATTTCATTAAAAAAACGGTTGCATCTGTCAGTGAAGTGAAGATACACGGAACGTATCTGGCGAGATTAACACGGCCGGTATAGCTCAGCCGGGAGTTGCTCCGCCTCTGAATAAATATGTTATATGTTAAAATTCTAGAATTTTTATATTCGCTTGTTTCATACAACATTGTAACATTTCCAATATTATTTATTCTTCTACACAACTTTTCACAAAATAACGGTGCCTTTATTTCCCGGAGGAATTTTTCGACTTACACGCGCGTCATAAAATTCACCCCAAATCGGCAAACTTTTACATCTCGGGGATGTAAACCGCTTCTATGGTTTCCCTTTGTTGAGTCCATCGTAAAACTACAAGTCAAATTTTTACTATTACAATTCAAACGTCGTTTTATAAAATGCTTACACAATCCAACATAATCAGATAAGCGATATGAGTGCTTACGATCCTGGCAATGGTAATAAACTAATCAAAATAATAATAATAAATAAATGAACAACATTGTTATTTACCTCTATAAGATTATTATATTCAGCGATCGGTTTCGAATAATGCATTATATTCATTAATGGTTAATCACAACGTGTTTGCATTTAATATTAAAATATAATATAAATACTACAAACTTGCTCAAAGTAAAGATAAATTGAATTTCCGCCAATAAAAGAATTTTACATTTAATCGAAAATAAATATAGTACCAAAATTGTAAACATACAAATACAATAAATACCCGTATCTTATATTAGGTAAAGCGAAAAGAAGTGACCGTATTAGCACAAAAAGAAAAATTATTTACACAAAAATTACACATTATTTACAATATCTCTTCACAATTTGGGCAACTTTTCAATACCTCTTTTGTAAAACTCTGGCTCCTTTGGTGTAAAAAAGGGTATCTAGATGATTTCGAACTTGGTTTACCGAATTGAAATTTTTGTTTCGAAGTGAATGCTTCATACTTGGAAATAAGTGGTAATCCGATGGAGCAATATCAGGAGAGTGAGGTGGATGAGCAGCAGTTCGAAATTGAGCTCTTTCATTTTATCTTGAGTGACCTTTGCTGGGTGCGGTCTCGCGTTATCGTGTTGGAAAATTCGCCGTTAATTATTTACTAACATTGATCGTTTTTTTATTAATTCTGCCTTTAATCTATCCAATTACACACAGAAAACCTCCGCTGTGATTGTTTTGCCAGGTTTTAGTAATTCATAATAAATCACCCCCAAAATATCCCACCAGATACGCAAAAGAATTTTTTTTTAATGTCACACTTGGCCGAGGGGTTAAAACCGGTGCTTCCCCTGGAGAGAGCCATTGTTTTTTTTTATTAGAAGAGTTGTAAAGGATCCATTTCTCGTCTCCGGTAGCTATCCTTCTCAGAAATGGATCGATTTTATACCTGCTCAACAAAGAAAAACAAATGGTCACTCGTTGATCCGAGGCCGGCTGCGATAAATCATGCGGCACCCAAACTCATTGTCTATATTTCTTTCTCAACAGTTTTAAGTGATCTTTTACAGTTGACCAGGGACAAATAATTATTTGATTGTTTTACAAGGATCGGATTCCATTAATGATTTCAGCACTTCGTCATCGATTTTTTGCGATCTACCCGATTTTGGTTTATTTTCTAAATTTCTGTCATCATTTTTAAACTGTTTAAACCACCCTAGATGCTTACGAATCTTCAAAACTTTACTTTCAACCCCTTGTCAAACAAAAACAATAACACATACCGCAACTGCATCTCTTCAATCTCCGGCAGTGACATTTTTTCTATGAGTAAAAATAAAAAAAAAGTATTGAAACCAAAACGAGATAAAAGGAGCTTCAAAATAATACTAATATTGACGTACTTCTTGACGGAAACCGAGCGTAAACTGATTTTAAAGAGCGCCTTAATAACGGTCATTTCTTTTCGCTGTACCTATTATATCAATTTTGATGTACTGCACCTATTATATCAACTTTTTATCACTAACTTTATCACATATTTAGAAATAAATAAACCAACTTGCTTACATACCATCACGCCGTTTCTCCGCTGGGGTAGGCAGAGAGGATAGAGCGCCACACTCTTCTGTCCTGACACAAAATTCTCGCCTCATCCACATTCATGCATCTTCTCATTCAAGCTCGCTGGTTATTGTGGCTTCTAACAGAACCATCTTCCAGTATTTGATTTACCCGGTCGTGCCAAGTCTTCCTCGGACGTCCTCTATTTCTGGTGCCATCAACATGATGTACCTTTCTTACCATTCTCTCTTCATTCATTCGTTCCATATGACCAAAAGTCCTATGTGATCTTTTCTTAATCTTACTTACTATATTAAGATCAGCTTTACATTTTTTCCTTATTTCTTGCATCGGTTGAAAAGTTCCAGTTAGACATAATTCCATTAAACGCGCCGTTCACTTTGTTCCCAGTAGTCGCCCTCCTATTGATATCTTTTTCAGCCTTTCCGTTTCTTTCAGACATACGTCCCAAATACACAAACTCATCTAATTGTTCCAAACATTCATTACCTACAAGTATATTGCACGTTGTCTTGCTTTCCTCCTTTCAGACTTTCGACTCGTTAACATTCATGATTAGGTTGCTTTCCTTCCGTATATCGTACATTCTACTCACTAGACTCTGTAATTCTTTTCAAGTTAATAATGTTTTATGGAGTTAACAAAGCTTAACCAGTTTTTATTGAAGTATGTTCATATATTTTTTTAACTGAATAATTCGTGAAGTTTAGGCTATTTTCATAAAGTCTTTGTTTTTGGTGTTTACCCCAACTTGAAATTTCACTCCGAAGTTACCTAAAAGATACACCGCGGTAGCCTTTTCTAAGGTATTCGCAAGACGTATCTAAAGCTATCTCAATTGAATTCAATTAATCAATTATAAAGATATTCAGAAAAAATATATCATAAAAATATTTGGTTGAACCTTTTCCTATAACCACTTTCGCTGTATCAATTAATTACGTTTTTCAGATTCACAATAAAAAAATGTTATCAGACTATTTACTAGGAATAGTTTGAAAGGAACATTTTGTAAGTGCAAATATATTCTTCTTTGTCCCTCGATCAAACGTATCAGGATTAAAGAATAGTATTATTGTAATATTTAAAAAAATCATCGTCAAAAATACCTTTGGTGCCATTGAAGGGTAGGTAAGCTAGATTGGATTTCCATCTGTCTTGAATCCTCTCAAGTTTTAAAATAATATTTTTGCTTTAAATAAACCATTTTGAAAATTCGTTTTTAATAATATCTTATAAAATGCGTGGTTTATTAATAAATGATAAGGGTGAGATCTTAAGCTATTTCTTCCTACACACAGGCATTTAGAAATTTCATGTTGGAATTATTGAGCTCGGTATAACCGAGTATCAAATAAGCCACAAACCATTGTAGGGGAGTATATGTCAGAGTTGAAATATCGCAACTTATGAGTATTTAAAACGTCGTGGAATGCAACTTTATCACCATACCGCGCCAGTACCATACCGAGACAGTGGTTTAACCCTTAATTACGTGCGTTTAGGAAAATCAATTACCAGTCACTCGGGATAGGAATACAAGAATACGTAGGTTTAAAATATTTTTAATTATTCGTGTATTATATAATAAAATATAATAATATATAAATGTAATTATATAATAAAATATATTTGTAATTACATTTTGCAGTTTTACGCAAGCATTTACTCCAGTTTTCTGTGCTGGTACCACAGACCACCAAATATATAGACATGAACTAACGCATATTTCTTGACCCAATATTTTCATTTTGGTGTCACCCACGTGATCATTTTGGTACCCCTTACGCAATCAAATGGGTCCGCGACTTTTATTAAATATATGACTCGATTGGAATGAAAATTTTAATGCTGATAATATAATATGCATTAATGTAAAAAGTACGTTTTGTTTACACAAAGATTTAATTTTACTGTTGCATAAACCTGTTATAAACTATCAAATTTATGTTTCCACCAAGAATGTGTGTAAAATGAGCCTCGTTCCGCAGCTAATGTATGCCAAACTCCTCTCTCATATATATTTATTTCATGTCCATAGATTTACTGGTTGGTGGCTGGTATGTAATACAGAATCAAAAGATATTTGTAATTACACTTTGTTATTTTACGCAACCCTTTACTCCAGTTTTCTTTGTAACACAGAAACAAAAAAATAAATTCACGTAATAATATAATGTTATATTTTTTTTTACAGAATGTTATAATTGGATGCAGAAAGATATATCGGTGAATACCTACAGCATTAGTGTCCAGTTCATTGATTCGCGAATTGATATAATTTTTTAAGACTCGATCATATTTTCATCATCTTATTCGTTTTTTATGAATTTTCAAGTAAAACGAATATTATTAAATTGCTGACAGAAGAACAAATAAAACAAATCAAAGACAAAAATAACTAATTGGTTAATGAATTTTTATTTCCCGAATTGCGAAATTGTCATTACTTTGTTTTAAAAAATATGAAATTATATTTTGGTTTTTCAAAAATGAGAGACGAATTTTGTCGAAGCTTGTTTATTTTTTTAAAATTTAATTATTATCACACAAAGATTATTTTATACCTACGCAATAAGTAAATTTCTATGGAGATACTTGTATACCACCTTTATGATAATAACTAAAATATATTTTCAATTATTATGTATTTACCGATTTTTTATTCTTATTATTTATTCGCTATTGAAATTATGAGTGAATTAATTATATATATATTTTTGATTATATATTCAATAATTATAATTTTATTTAACGTAAAAATTATTTTGTTATTATTTGTACGTATTTCTAATTTAAATATTTATGTGATGAGTCGAGTCTAGCATACACAATCTGAAAACGTAGGAATAAATAAATAATGTATTAAAGGCGTGGGCGGCACACAGTATAATAATAATCAAGCCAGTACTCCGGGGTTAACACAGAATCCACTTAGTGTTTTTTATTCGTTGCGTACCATCACAATTCTTTAATAAGAAAAGGTTTTTTTTCTTTAAATTAAATTAATATTAAAATCAGACCGTACTGTCGTTGATAAATCTGCATTATTTTCACATTATTAAAACCACGGGAATTGTAGAATATAACCCAGAAAAATAGAGTTTTTTGAATTTTTGAATAATGAATATTCATCAATTGTGTCAATTTTTAAATGGTGTGTAACTTGGAAACCTAATCAAATTACTTTTTGATTTGGTAGGTATCTAACAACTTTCTAAAATGTATAAATATATATATATTTATTATTGTAACTTTTTAATAAATGCGTATTATTCAAGAACGAAAGTGAAAAGGTTTTTAATTTATTTTAATTTTTTTAAGAAGTCAACGGAATATATCAATTGTATCGTATGTCTGCACCCGGCGTTGCCCAGGTTTCAGATGTAGCTATAATTAAAAATAGTTAGTATATGGGGAAGGGATTCCTTTGTTTCGTGCAAAGTCTAAAGAAATGTACGAAAAATTTGGTCAAGACAGGAAGGCTGGTTATCCTGTCCTGTAACTCTCTACTCAACTCTTCGTGATCCTGGATACCTGTGTTTTTAGAGAGTCGTAAAGAGTAGCTATGCAAAGTTTGCCTCTGGCTTTTATCAATTTTGTTACAATAAATATTTAACAAATTTATTACTTTTGAAATTAGCAAAATTAACTTCGTGGTTAAAATTTATTATTTGACGTGCTGAAGAAGAAAACTGTATTTTTTGAAACCGGTAGATGTATTTAAACTCAATAAGTGGTTAAAAAAAACAAAGTTAACAAATACAAATAATAAATTTATTATTAATTTCATTTTATTCATACGTATCTTTTCACGTCTGACGATGTTTGGACATTATTTAATTATATTGATACATAATTTTAGATTAGATTCTACGATTCTTTATGTGACATAATTTTTTTTTAAATTTACCATCAAATGTAAAGTATGCATAGAATTAAACATTAACGCATTAAACAGAACAATATTACTTTAAGCAAAATAATTGATTCGGGCACATTTGTTCAATAAAATAAAACCGTATCATTTTTTTTAATTGGTTCATTTATTGACGTACATGTCACAAAAGTGCATTTCGTATTACTGATATTAATACGTGTCGATCAACAATTATTTTGATTACTTGTATACGATAATTTGTAAGGAATTGCAGTATTTATTGTTTTTTCCACGTATCTAAGTATGTATATGATTTTTGTTATGATTATGTATATTTTTTCCATTTTTTAATATATATCAGTACCATTCTACCACCTACGTCTTTATTGATTGAATTATTGCAACTGCATAATGTATCTATGTATTCACTCTACCTTTTTAATTATTTTTATTATATTCCATGTTAACTAGTATATATATATATATACTGTTTGAGCTATTGTAAGTTATCGTCCACTATGGTCCTTCGTGACTGAGGATGGTGATCTCTATGAACATGCACCATCTTGACTATGCTCCTCCACTTTTCTCGGCATTTGGAAATGTATGCTGCTTATTCCACTTAGTCGGTCCAATAGGTCTAAGATTTTTCTCTTATTTTTCGTCCTTCAATTTGACCTATCACAACGAGCTTTTTCAAGGTGTTCAATTCTTTCTATCACGTAATGTTTTATTTTTTTTACCATAAAATGTAAAGCATGCATAGTATTCAAACATTAACACATTTAACAGATATGTCTATTAAACATATAGTGAACCCTCAATATTCATCATTCATTAGTTCCCGAGGGAAGGATGAATATCAAAAAGGACGAATATCAAATAAATTTTTCTTATGGGAATTAACTCCAAATGGTACAATCCATTCCCAGCTTCAAATTTTATCTATCTATTATTTAACAAAAAAAATTCAGTCGAAAATACATTTAATTTACGTATTAACCAATTCTTGTTAATGCTTTATTGTTATGAAAAAGACTTACTCGTTGTGATTCCATAAATATACCCACGTAACTACATAAATTGAAACGATGGATGAAAAAAACGATGATTGTTATTCATATTTTTATTTTAAAGCTATTAAAGAGGAATCACCTTTCACTATGATATCAGGTAATGCCAATTCTGGTGGTTAGTTCACCGACATTTTCAGACGACATTTTTACTTTGAATTACCGCCCAAGACTGACTGACTCACGTGGCAGGTGGGACAAATAAAAATTTTGACGAAAAAACAGGACGAATATAAAAAAAAAAGATGAATATCAACATGGACGAATATTGGGGTTCTACTGTATTATACCTTAAAACACGATCCGTCAAACTATTATCGACAACACAATTTTCGACAACTTTCTGTCGTTTATCTATTTAAAAAAACGTCAGAATAAAAAAAATTTCTCACCCCAGAAGCGCATTGAAAATATTTGTTACAACAATGTAACATTCACCCTGTATATGGACATGTGTGTACAGCCAAATGGCGCATGTTCCCACGTAAGTACAATAAAAAAAATTGTAAAGCCGCGTGCTCAATAAAGCGTAGCGTACACGTGATGGCTCCGAGAAAAAAGTTCAGAGATAAATAATCGGTCCATTTATTCCGCCGGCTTTGTCACGCTGCGTGTTGTAAAGGCCAAACTCCCGTTCGCGGCTTTGTGCGGATATGTTTTTCGTTCTCAAAATGAAACCATTTCGCAGACGGTGCCTATTCCCCCGTTCACGCTTTGCACTCCCTCACGGCGATAAACATCCCCTCTTTTGTGTCGCCTGACGTAAAGGACACCCCGTCATGTCATGGCGAATATCAAATGTCTCGCCATTTTATAAGCGAACGGTGGATATTTCAAAGAGAAAAAATATTTTTTTGTCCCGGTGAAAATGGTTTAATATTATTATGTCGCCCATCAAAAGCGGATCTACCGCGTGACAACTAACGGTGGTGCTTGAGAGATCAACCGTAATAAATATGTGATACCTGTTTTTTATTTATTTGACATACATGTAAATTTAAATAAAAATAACATTTTTGTGTTATTTTTACCTACATTATTATTATGTATACACACATTCTAGAGATACAAAAAAATATATATTGAAATTATATAGTAACTTTAGAAAAAAAAAACTACCGTGATTAAATGTTAATTTAATATAAATTAAATTGAAAAGGTCAAATCAATAAAATCAATTTATCGAAAAAAAAATTTGAAAAAAAACTAAATCTTTTCTTATCCAGGGAAATACATTAACCGAAAATTTGTCGTCAAAATACTATGTCGGTATAGTGTAATCGCAACAACAACGCAATAGCAACAAACTGATACATTTAATTAGTATTAAATATCACAGACCTGTGTTCTGAAAAATTGCAATTTCATAATAAGAATGCGTTCTCCTTAAAAATATTAAATGCATAGTTTATTAACTATATTTTATTAACCACTACGAGTTATTTATATGCTACCGGTTTCGGAAAAATACATTTTCTTTCATCAGAATCAAAAAAACTGATTAAAATATAATGTTTACAAATTTAAATGATAAAAAAAATCTAGTATCTAACTTAAATTATTTCGATGATGAAAAAATTGGTTTATAAAATAAAGTTATTAAATCCGCAGTAATGAGGATTATTATTTTCACTAAAGGAATAGTAACTACTACTACATCATATACATCTTTCTTCTTCTTTTAAATAGGCAATCCATGAACATTATATACATAATATATAATATATATTATGTATATAATGGCATATAAAATATTTCCTGTGACGATATTGCTTGATTTAGCTTACGACAAGTACGTCCCGAGTGGTACGTCAGCATCACGTGTCTTATGTCACGTGTCACCGTCTGTATACGGTATTTGTCAGTCACATCCAGATACAGTTATAATATGTCATTATTAATATTGAGAATGATTTGACTTATTTTGTATTTTATCATTCTAAGAATTCCAATAGTTCCATGTCATCTAATCATCTAATTCCTCTTAATTGCTTTGGACCCGAGTGACTAGATTAAACGTGGACATTAGTTTTTTTTTTTGTTTTGTGTATTAAAATTATTTTAATATAAAAAATATATTTTATCTAAAGTAAAAAAACCCGTTAAAAATAGTACATTATAAAATAATGAAACATTGTATCATTGTAGACATTGACGAAGAAGAAATATGTAGGAAAAACTATCTTCTATTCCGGGTGTGAAATGAAACACGTATTTACCTAAGAACTAAGAAACTTATCTGTATAATTTATATTATTTTATATTAGCTTACGATGAAATAAATTAAATTAAGTATGTTAGAATATCTAATATTGAATTCTTGAATTTACAATTCAAAGAGTTGCAAAGGGTTGTAATATATGAATAGGAGACATATATTTAAGAGGTCATTTGCAACATAGCTAACATCGTGAAGAGTTGTGCATTTTATTATACAATTTAATAATTCTCTAAACAGATAGTAATTAATGAACATCTAAAAATGAGTCATACATGCAAAAAAATATATTTGAAGCACTGTATTTTTATATCTAATCTAAACAATTTCTGGTGCCATCAACACTTGCGTCATATATCTTTCTGCACCATCCGGTCCATATGACCAAACCACCAAAATGATCATCTCATAATCTTACTTCATAATAAATGGTTATATTTAACGTTCTTCTAATTTATTTATTTAAATTTGCTAGGATATTGTACTTATTAATTACAAATGTGTTTCTCAAAATAATATCACCTAATAATTTTACAAACAAAACGAATGCCATAAAATATTAATGTTAACTTACAACAAGCAAATACAACAGTCTAATGTTGAAGAGTAGAATCAATCAATAGTAAAATACTTACTGATATAATAAAACACTTACTGATATAATAAAACACTTACTGATATAATATAGGATATACTGTTATAAACAATAAAATTGTGGCGATGTTTACCTACACGGATTATTGTCAATAATGACTCACTTTCACTTGAACGATAGTAATTTAGAAAATTTATTATGACCCGAACATAACATATGTGTATATAAAATTATAAATTACAATCATATCACGAAAGGATAGAGACGAGAAAGTCATCAGTTCACCATTATAAACACAAGGCTACACACTCCGTAAACCTTTCACTTATTTCATTCGTCAAGTTTTCATGCTTTTGACATTCGTTTTCTTCAAAATGGCATGTTTTTGATCGTTCCCCGCTTTGTACGTGATTATCTAAAACTTCTTGTAAATATTTATCATGGATTTTTGCTTTTTGTATGAAAAGGTCTAAAAAGGCTTGGATTCGTTTGTAATTTTGCCTAATATTTGTTTTTAAAGCAACCAAAATATATATATATATATATATAGTTAAACATCTAAAGAACCTTTTAACCGTTTATATATTTTTATTTACTACATACCATCACGCCGTTTCCTCGTAGGGGTAGGCAGAGAGGATAGAGTGCTACACTCGTCTGTCCTGACACACAATTCTCGCCTCATCCACATTCATACATCTTCTCATATAAGCTCGCTGATTGTTGATGCTTCTAACAGAACCATCCTCCATTATATAGTTTACCCGGTCGTGTCAAGACATCCTCTATTTCTGGTGCCATCAACACTTACGTCACATATCTTTCTTACCATTATCTCCTCATTCATCCGTTCCATATGACCAAACCATCTAAGTGATCCATTCTTAATCTTACTCACTATACTAACATCAGTTTTACATTCTTTCCTTGTTTCTTCATTATTTACTCTGTTATAAATAGATTTGCCACATATACGCCTAAGTGATCTCATGTACACTGCATTCAGTCTACTTTCGTTCATGTTTGTACATATATATATTTTTAAGCCTACAAAATATATACATACATCTAAAAAAATCGTTGATTTTATTATCAATATAAAATAGCTGATAACATAAATTAACTGTTCAGAATACTTTATTCATATATCTATACAATAACGGTATTGAATGTTATTTTTGTGACAATAGGTATTACAAAAATATTAAACAGAAATATAATGACAGTAAAAAATTAAGATAAATTCTCGCTATTGCTTTTGCGTCTTTCAACATGATACCTTTGGTCTGGGAATATTTCTAAATAATAATCGTTAAATTAAATATTAAAATAATTCTACTTACCAACATGCCATTAAAATCTGTGTATTTAAAACCAACGATTTAAAAATATCTTATTACGAATAATCGGAAATATTAATAAAATAAAATGTAAAAAAAGTGTATGAATTTTTTTAAATATTTTAACGGTCACAAAATAAATAATATACATAATATAAAATTTATAAATTGGACATTTTTAACAACAAATTTTTGTTTCTACGTCATTTAATAGAGCTTTGTGATATAAAAATATATTGCTCCCATGACGATTCATTTTTTTTAAATAAGCTTTACGAATCCAGCCTAGGTATGTAGATACCTACTTCTATAATTCTTTAATTTAGGTACCTACCTACCTACCAAGTAATTAGTGTAAAATTGAAAAAAATGTTTTTCACCTAATATATACTAGATGTACAATAATGTACAGCAATATAATGTAAAATGTATAATAAATTTGGCAATGAAACAAAAAAAAACAAATTATTTAACGGAATACTTTAGTTTTCCTTTCATTCTGTTTTATCTGAATTTTTTCAATGATAATCTTAAATCACGAATTACAGAATAGATAAAAGTCGATTTATTATAGTTCCATTGCTTTTGTATTGTGTTAGTCATTTTTATAGAAGAGGGTAAGAAAAAAATGAAGCGAACACAAAATTATAATAAGAAAAATCCCTGTTATCATTTAATATTCAACATTAAAAAATAATACTGTAAAACTTCCAATCATAAAACACTAAATTGAAAAATACATAAAATCCAACGATACTAATTTAATTGTATAACCACTCTACTCAAACTCCCCTAAAACCGCCTTGATTGCAAACAAATCAAAAAATTCGTATCGTAAAACGTGTTATCGCTTCTTACCTGGTACAATTTCCTTCGTACAACATCCCTTATCCTAATAACGTAGGGAATCGAAAGGCTTAAGGGGTTGGGGTTAAAAGTGGCCGGGCTGATGGTGGGAGTACAGGGGTGCTGGAAGCTGTGTGTTGTGGAGACAAGCATCGCGCGGTAACCAAACGTCAAGATGCAGTTGGGACGACATGAAAACTGGAGATGCAATTTTAATGTTTAGCACTTTTGATTCTAATAAAGGTATTGATTTTTATGGAAAATTAAGGTATCACCTGAACTTTATATTTTGACTTTGTCATTGTGGCATTTATATTTGATGATTTGCTAATCAAATAATTTACATAAAATGAATATGCTTAAAATAAAATTTATTTTAATGGTAACTTGTACCCTACTTCACACCCATGCTGCTCTATGAAATCGAGGTCTAGATGTTAAAATAATACACTATTAAAAGGTTAAAGGCATTTAAGATTTTCTGTGTTGATCACATTACGATTGAAGAGGTACTATGATGCATGATTAAGTCAAAAGAATCAGCGACAACTATCTAACGAAAGGAAAGGCTACATTATTCGGACACATTCTCAGCAAAGAGAAATACAATCTTCTACAACTCAGTATGCAGGAGTAGATAGAAAATAGCAGATAGAAACTTAGATAGAAAAAGGTTTTCTCAGAAAATGACTATATTTAAAACGCTTGAGATTTTATTCATCTTGCAAAGGATAAATTATCATTTTATAATCTTCGAAAAAATACGGCACATGGGGAAGAATAGATTTTCTTTAAAGAGAATCATAGTTATTAAAATATGGTGCATTCTAAATATCCATTCACCTCATCATAGGTGGAAGAATTTATAATTTACAAAAAAATTATAAATATTGAATATTTTAGTTTTACCGATGTTACATCTCTCAACTAGTGATTAGCTGACGTTGTAAATATATAAATGAAATACACGTAATTTGTTTTACACTTTTAAATCAAAATCTTCAATGAGGATCATACATTTTAAAGTTACACATAACTTTCCCAACAAAATAATGATCTTCGTGCACGCCTACAAATAATAACAGATTTGTATGTACACAAGAGGTGGGGAAACAAGATGTAAGAAGGGTGACAGGAATAGGGTACAGGGACAGGATAATAAAGATTCGAGGCCAACCGGAAGAATACGACTCACCTGGATTTTCTCTCTTGTAGCCACAGCTCCTGAATTTCAAGAACCTTTTTCGATAATCAACACAAAACACTATGATTCACAATAGCGTTTTCAGCACGCACATGCGAGAAACCGAATACACTAGCAATTAGTAATTTTACAATAACTTCAAGTTAGTGACAGTTCTAAAGTCATAGACAAAATACAGAAAAAGTCGTGGCAGTATAGGAAGGGGGAGGAGGCAGAAAGGCATAGTAAACATAAAGGAGCATCCACAAGCGCACGGTCATCGGCAATCTATGGATCTGTCATACATACCGAACAAACATCAATCTGATTATAGACAAGAGTGAGATTAGAATTTCAGACATATAAATATGTAGTTAACTTTTATCGCTGGTAAGATTAATGCCAATGGATGAATCGACATATTAGTAGGCATATGGTGAGGTTTTTTCCTTATTCTTATTAATAATAATAAAAAATAAAATATTTTATAATCCGCCATAAAAATATATTTATCAATAAAATTTATTATAATACAATAATATAAATGATGGTAGTCACAATCGTTACTTCCGGTCATTGTGACGGGACTATCATAGTCATCATTTATTGTCGGACAGAATAATACCATTCAGTGATTCTGACAGCTTGTCAGCATAATAGTCAAGTCGTAAACTCTTCCATCAGGAAATATTTGTTTAGCATTGTATAACAGAGATATAACGGATGCTATATTCGTTACTCGCATTCCTTTCATTAAGTATTGCACGTACCTAGCTCGTAACTAATGCCTCTAAAGGATCAAAATCTGAAATACGAAATCTGACGTAATACTTATTAGGACTGAAATCACATATGTCAAGGTTTTGACTTTCATGGCTTTACCATTTACATACAACCAAAATATAAAAAATCAAATGTTGACAAATTATTTAGAAAGATTCACAAAAAATCAATCTATCGAAAAAATATAGTCATCATTGGTACTCGAATTATTTCATTGCAAGTAAGCATGTCCTATAATTTTTTTTTAATTATCACGAAGCTATGTTTTGAAAAATCAAAAGTTCATTAAATAAAATGTGATCTCATTAAAAATAAATATATATATAATTATTAAACATGGTGAATATTATGTTCCAGGCCGATGTTATTTTTGATTAACTAAAAAATAAAACACAATTTTTTAATTTAATTTATATTTGTCAATTATGTGGTTTATTACAATTATGTATAGAATATGACATTGACCAAGGAGCCATCTCTGGTAGCGACGCAAATGCATGCTCTTCTAATCATACTTTATCATAACATTCTCGCACACCTCACGTATTATTTCAGCAATTTCATTTCGAATATTATCCTATAGCATCAAAATTGTTGTGACTTATTGGCGTGAATTTTTCCTTTCAAGTACTTCTACAGAAAATTGTCGGGAATCGTTAAATCGGGTGATCAAGGAGGCCAGTCGATATTAATGATTAAATGTTTTAATTACAAAACACATTGTTGAGGTATTATTAAATGCTCAATAATTATAATTGTAATCAACTACATTCTACGACTATCAAATTTTATTTAACAAGTGTTTGCCAAATCAAAATGGCGGCCTAACAAAATCGACCTGTAACATAATATTCACTATGTAATATCTTTTACGTCCGTCAATTATGTAGGTGAGTGTTGGCGAACGAGCGCACGGCATAATTGACCAACGTACGAAAATGTGTATGTGACGACCAATTGGAGTGCGCGGTAGGGGGAACCCGAACGGTTAAAAGCCGTGACAAATAGAGAAGCGCTCTCTTACCTTTCCGAGTCTCCCGACTAAATACACCAGACACGAACATCGATCATCCTCTAAGGAGATTTATTATAATTATAGTATCTACTGACGTTAATTTTTAATTTTTTCTTTACATTATTAATAAAATTCAAATAATAGTGCTATAAATAAATGATTATTTCCAATACTTTATTTACTTAATGAAGTAAGACAAGACATTATTTTATATTTTTTGTAATACGCTGATCGTAATTAACAATATTTTTTTACCTAGCGAATAATATCATGTCTGGTACACTAATTTTTTTTCAAAATTAAGCGTCAAAATTTGCTCACAAGGATATATTTACAAGTGCCCAGGTACTCCCAATTAAACACACCCGGCGCTCACCTGTTCGTTTGTTCAGAGCAGAATGAACAATAAAGATAACTTATGGTTGTCACGAGTTTATTGATTGCTTGTACATAGTTACAGATAGAATAATATACAGTAAAAAATCTACAGTAAGGAGTATTTGTAAGTGAACTTATCAAGAAGGCGGCCGTGAGAGAAGCGACGGGCTAGGGCCGACTTTTTCGATCGGTGCCGGCGTGTTTTTGCGGCTGACGAGAGCCTAATTTTACAATCAGGAATTTGTAATTGTGGAAGCGATAGGCCTTCACACAAATATAACTTTTAACTCAATTTACTACTATTTTTTTACTTGTGTATTTGTTAATACCTTCATTTTCTAATACCGTCAATTATTATTATCGTTCAGTCTCTGAAATAAAATTCTCATTTCATTTATAAAGATATCTGAAAGAAAATAATTATAATATTTTTATTCGATTAAAATAACTGTTAGATATCTGAGGAAACATTACTCAAAGCACTCGAATATTTTATAGAGTTATTTACACAAATCAGTAAATGAATAGACGTGAAATAAAATATACATATGTGAGGTGGTTTGGAACATTAATTTCGGGACGAGGGGCATTTTACACACATTTTTTATGAAAAAATAAATCCTATAGTTTATGACACATTTATGCGACAGTAAAAGTATTTACATATCAACAATAAAATATTTAAGCTATTTGATTGCGTAAATGGTATGAAAATAGCCATGTGAGTGATACAAAATTGAAAATAATGAAACAAGGAATGCGTTAGTTCATGTCTATATATTTGGTAGTCTGTGGTTATTTAGTAATTTAAATAAAAATAATTTGTAGACTTCATATATTCCGTAATCTCACCTGAAATGTTATTTTAGATTATTGCGTGTAATGTCTGCGTAAAGCTTGCAGCAATGGTCACCCTCCCCGCGCAATAACCTGCGCGGCCAAGCCTCGCACGCTCAGTTCAACCCATATTCCCGGGAAGGGGCGACGCGTCGGTAACGACGGCGTCTTTTTGACCGACGTCAATTCCATTCTCATCTGGTTCGGGTCGTTCGGATTCGAGATTCAAATTTGAATAATCGTAATATTATTTTCTGCAAGTTAATATTTTTATTTGGGCGTTCGATTTGCGTTATTTATCGCTCTGACTAACTTGCCCTTTCGTGGGAGGCCAATAAAAAATTGGAATATCAATTGAGCGAAAACTTTTTTAATATTATTTACACAGAACGCAAACATTCTCACAGTGTGCAAACAAAGTGATGTCAAAATTGGATTTTGGAAATGCGCGACTAAATTTCGTTTAACGCAATGTGAAGTGTTTGATTTTGTCTTTCAGCAGTTTTTAAGAATTTTGATAAAAATGGCTTACAAAATGCACGGTAAGATTACTTTTTTGATCAATTATAATATTTTTTAATTTTTTTTATGAAACGTAATATTTTTGAAAATATGTTTTATTTATTTTCTTGTACTCGAGAAAGATAATTTCAAATTTGTTTTTTTTTTTGTAAGATACTAATTTATAGTGAAATTTAATAGTTGTTTGTTTAAACAATATTCGGTACTATTACTATTTTTAAAAAAATCAGCTTGAATTGTAAAATAAATTAACATTACAATAAATTTACTTTATTATATTTATAACATAAATATTTCACTAACTATATTTTAAAAACTCAGGATAATGTTATATATTTTATACAACTTTTTTTTTTAACACCTTTATATATATACATATATATAATAATAATTATCGCTTAATATAAATTAAAAATATTAAATTATATATCTCTATACTTATCTGCTGTTAAAGAGAGACTATATAATGTGTCTACTAACGGCATAGGATTTATACAAAAATTCAAATGGTTTTCAGTAATTTAGAAAATTTCCTCATTCATTACGAGTTCCTTTTCATTTTTATGAGTAAATTCCACAATATCTTAAAATTTTTAACACATTTCATGTTATTTAAAATGATTTAATAATTGAGTGATATATTGGATAAAGGGGCTAATGTGAAAATTTTTATTAAATACGAAATCACCATTATGCTCAAGTATTTTGTCTTAGTTTAATTTAATGTGCAGAGATATATAGAAGCATTATATAATTAAGATGATGTTAATACATTTTTTTTTTAAATGAATAAAAATATGAACTTTCGTGTTCTTTTCAATCCCTTGTATTTTCAGTTGATCACTTTACAAATGGGCTACTGTGCCTTGTGCGAATCAAATGTTAATGTTAAGTTATTTAACATTCAAAACTAATTTTAATGTAATAGTCATACGCATTCTATTTGAAAAGTAGACCGGTAACGCTATTAAGAAAAATCATGTAAGTATGGAAATCTGAAATATTTTGTGAGCCTTCGGAAATTGGAACAAATGTCTATCTGGCTACAAAAATGCAATCATTCAATATTTTTTTTAAACATATTTAAAAGAATTACTATCGAATTTCATCGTACAAGAAGAATTCCGTTTTTAATTCAATAAAAAATATAAACAATTTCAATCAACACGCGGTAGGTACATTAAGTGTTGTGCTTTATTTTATTATAATATGAACTTTTTATTTTTTTAATTATATAAATATAATTTAATATTAAATATTTCATACTAACGGTGATGATGCATTTTGTTTTTCAACAGAAATACTACAAATCCTGCATTATTAATATTCCCAAAATGTGAAGTTTAGTTAAATGTATTAATTTTATTGATAAGAATATCATTCCGATACTACTACGATTCTGATACGATCAATTATGTAATAACGACACCACAAGACTTTTGATATTTTATAAGCTTGTTCTACTGGTTGCTGAAGCGTTAACATTTTAGAAATAGCTGGAAGAATTCCATTTGATATTGCACTCTATTATAATGGTATTACTGGCGTACAACAATCGGTATCGGGTCTCGTAGTGCGAGATTAACTTCGGCTGGTAAGTTATAAAATTTTATATAATATATTTATACGGTACGATGTACCATTAACATTAACAAGTATTATAATAATAATAATATTGTTACCTTGCAGACAGATTATTGAACAAGCATGGCAAAGATTATTAATAAAAAATTACGTAAAAATATTAAAAACATAAACAAGTAGAATACATAGTGTAAATAATCCATTACATAAGGACTACAAGAAAATATTTTGATCATTTCTGATGAGTAAATAATAGTAAAAATAAACAGTTAAGAAACGTTAAGTATTATTGTGAACAAATCTTTTGGCATTGAATAATAATACTGTATTGTATAATGCTAGAATTGATGACACACGCAATGTCAGAAATCATTATATTATTAAGATGTATTTTTACAAAAACTCTGTGAAATAATTTAACTCGGGACAAATTTCTAACCCAAAATCGGCAGCGGAAAGAGAGTAATTAATTAAGTCACTTAGAGTCATAGTTCCTAGAACTACGACTAACTACTGCAACTACAGGTGAACCATCAAAATTCTAATTCTAGAAAAATAACTACTCACAGTAACAATAACCATAACTAACTCGAATCATCCGGGTTCCTACGGATCCTGGTCAATAAATAGTGTTGTCTCCCAATGCCCCGTCTTTCTCTGGTTTATAGAACGTTAGGTCCAGAAAAATACTATGAAGAACGGACGTAGGGAATCAATAGTTCTTTATATTTCTTAATACAACTTGAGGTTCTTGTGTATAAGTTATTGACTTTAAAATAAAGCTGTTTCGATTATTCGGCACCAATTGTATTAATTATCGCATTGATCAAAATCAGTGGCGTAAATGTTTGTGCCCTGTAATCGCAGCCTTAATAGTAATTCATATAAGAAATGAAAATATAAAACTTTAAAAATGTTTTTTTTACGAGTATTGTACGATGTATATAGTAGCAGTACTTTGCTAATATGTCGGGTTAAGAAACAGACTATCGCCATAGAGTGAAAGCGTTTTCTACCAAATGAAGTATTTTTTAAATTGCAAGTGCACATAAATGCCTAAGTACACTGTTGTTTTTTTCATGAAAATGTGAATATTATATGAGGCAAAAAGACTAATTTTGTTCTTAATATTTAATAGATAAACCATGTAGTACAAATATTCATATATCTTATACACAACACTTATTTAGGGGGGCCTTTTTTCCGTTCTGCATTGGAGCCCAATTTTTGTAGTTAGACCACGAATCGGAATCATTCGAATATTCACGATGTTTCTATAAATGTTTGTTTTGTTTTTTTAAACACAAACTCATAAAATCATTATAGTTACCACGTACCAGTAAAAAAGTCAATTTTTATATCGTTATTATACTGTTTTTGTGAATATTATACTAAATAAACTTCAAACCCTGCATACATATGTCATATTTATAGTTCATATACAAAAATACTTGATTTTTCTAATCGTAAAAATAAATATTAATACTCGTACATTACTAAATTACAGGCGTGAAGCATTATTTGATCCAAGTTTAGTGATTCTTGCGGATTTTTGTCTTAACACCATCATTAAATAAATATTTCACTCTAAAATTTTTGGTCGCAGTCGGCGATTTTTTTGTTGTATTATCATTTAATCAGTTAATTCATCAACAACATATATCCACAAAATAAAACATAGGTCCAGATTTACTTAAAATACTCACATTGTATTGAAAATTTCACTGGTAATTGTTTTAAATAAATAAAGCACTCATTGTTAACTAATAGATTGTGAAATCTTGCGGTATCGAATTTGAAAACTGTTAAGTATTTATTATTGGTGGTTGGTGATTGCCGATCGGTGGTAAATGTTACAATACGTGACCCAAATAAATATTATTTGTTGCTTTAGGGAAAACAGATTTGTGAGAAATGGTAGATCAGAGAGGGAGTGCGAAATTGTTGGGGTGGTAGGTTTGAACGAGATTTTAGGCGGGTGTATAAACAGAAACACCATAAATTTACAATCAGGAATGACAAACAAAGGACTATCGTTATCATTAGCTAATGAAGAATCGGTGTTCCAAAATTATTTTTGGGACCGCAATAATTATTCTTACACTAAAATAATGTTTTCAATAATTTATTAACGCCATTTAAGATATATTCTACTAATAATTAATTAATAATGAATTAATTAATTAATAATTATTATTAGTAGAACATATTATTATTGTGATCTTGTAATTATTCAGAACATAGGTCTGTGATATTTCAAATACTAATTAAATGTATTAATTAGAAAGATATACATATAAAATCAATTTTATCGGAGAATATTGTTGTTGCGCTACCGGGATTCGAACTTGGGTCTCTTTCCAAACCGGGGAAAATGCATTAAGCATTATTGATTTTGTACGTATATCTTTTTAATTAATGCACGTAATTAGTATTTAATAATTATTGATAGAATCGGCGTTAACTTCATAAAGTTTCATCATAATGTATGGATATAAATAAAACAATGTTATAACTCTACTTGAATTTATTTGCACTACTCGAGTTTTAAGAGAAACAGTAACTTTCATCGACAGGTGAAGTATTAAACTAATAATTTATTACTACTCTTTAAGTGTGATAAGGATTCTATGAATATTATACGTCAACATATCGTGCCCTTGAAATAATGTGGTAGCATCTAACATCTACATCGAACTGAGATATTTAGTATTCTGTATACGGTTTTCTGGGCTAATCTGCCGTGTATATCTGATCTTTCTGACAGACGTTTCGGATCCCATTGCAGGATCCGTCATCAGGGCTGGGCATTATTGTTTAGTGTTTAATTTTAGTGTGCTGTGCTTGTTCAAGAGGCAGTTGAGGCTGCCTCTTGCTGAGTGTGTAATTTTAATTGTGAATTTATACTCAGTACTATAAAATTATTATACCTTACTACACAAAGTACAACGCTGGGCAACTATTTTCTAACAAATTAAATTTTAAAATGTATAAAATAAATGTAATAAAATCTCATTCCTTCCTTCCATCCCAGATAACTGTACACAGAGTACATATGAAAAGTACTAATTGTATTTGCTCGATCTTTTTTTAAATAACTATAGAGATTAACAAATTTTTGTTGTTACTTAATGGTAGCTAATGAACATACATATTATATATATAACTAAAATAATTTATGGAATTCTTTATATTTTTAAGCATGTTAAGAAAGCATTTATCTAAAGATACATTCCTCTTATCATGAAATTTGTTTTACTTGCATGCATAGCATTTACTCCGAAACGTAAAACATTACTTTATATTATAGTAAGAATTAACAGCTTTGAACAGTAGTTATAGGTGCAAATGCTATATTTAGAACCGACCACATTCCTGATTTAATTAATCAAAATCTATTCTAATTAAATGCTCATTAATTATTCCATCAACTCACTACTACAACTAGGGCTCGCTCTCGAAATAGCCACCCAACGTTGTGATAACAAGTCAAAACTCTGAAACAAGCTTTACGATTTTCATCGAGATCTTCATTAATATGGACAGCCATGAAAGCCATCGAACAATTAAATTACGTAAAGCTAACTACCTAAGCTATGAATATTTCAACCCTTAAAGTGTCAATATCTCATGTCACATGAGATAGGATGTAAACGACAAAAACAGTTTACTAGTTAGTAAAGAAACATATGCATTATTTTAAAAATAAATCTAATTAGTAAGGTAACCGTCTCCGAATTCAGCGCAACAACTCATAAAGAATACTGTTTGGGTTGACGCGTTATTGTAGCGCATCTACAATGTTTGCCGATGGCTGTGTACATGGATTCGTGAGATATCGGGTCTTCATAAAAATATAAATAAATTGATCACCCTGATGAATACATGCATTATTATTATTATAAATCAGTTAAAATTCATGAAGCGTGAATATCGATTTTGTTTTTAAAAATGTAAAACATTTAAATGAGAAAAACAAAAGAATAACGTACTGCGTATTAAGCAAGTAAAAATTAAAATATATATTTTCACATCCCTGTAGGGGTAAGTAAAGAACCCAAACGGCACTTACGCAAAAATTTTAATTTATTAAATAATACATATGTACATATTAACTACACAAACTGCAATGCTAAGCAACCTCATTCTAAAAAATGAAATTTTAAAATGTTAAAAATAAAAGTATTCATTGTCATTCTTTCTTTCCTTTCAAGTGAACTGTATACTTACGTAGCGATATGATACTTGATATTTACATAAACCTTGAGATACTTGTGCTACTCGACTTTTTTAAATAAAGTATTATAATCATTGTTAAACATATTGAATTTAAAAATCGGTTATAATTCAAGTGGCTGCATCTGACAGCGGCACATATACGTGCTGTCACGTGTTATTTCAGCAATTTCATTTCGAATATTGTCCTGTAGCAACGGAATTGTTATTGGCTTATTGGCGTAGACCTTTCCTTTCAAGTATCCCCACAGAAAATATTCGGTAGTCGTCAAATCAGGTGATCGAGAGGCCAGTCGATATCACCGCTTTTTGACATTATGCCGCCATGAAAAAATTCTCGCAAAATTTCTTCCGTGTGTGTGGTGACATCGTCTTGTTGAAACCACATGTGTTGCGGGTCCATTCGACCCAATTTTGCCACCGAGAAGTTTTTCAACGTATGACGATAGCGTTAACCATTAATCTTAACCAGTAATGTTGGCATTGTTATTTAGATAAAAAAAAATTATGACTTCAACCCATTATTAAGGCGTTAGATGCTCGATAATTAATTGTAATTACCTACTCTCTACGACGACTAAATGTGAACTGATAAATATTTTGAAAACTAAAATGGTGGCTAAACAAAACTGGCCTGGAATATAATAATTAACATGTACCTTTACTTAAAAAAAAATAAAACATGATATATAAACAAAATATTCGTAATAAATTTCAGTTCCGCCTATTATTAAATCTGTAGCAATCGATGCCATTCTCTGGTCAAGAGGCAGCTTTCCAAGAGAACGCATAAACGAATGAACAAATTAATTAATGTTTTTGTTTTTATTATTATTAATAGTATCTAAGTATCTAATATTAATAATTTAAGTAATGTATTGAGAAATGACTTATTATACCTGACAACCTGAAATTAGCAGGCCTCCACGTTTGTTTATATTTTGTCTTTTGTCTCCCTGAATATAGTATAATGATCATGGAATGGTGATGTTACGAAGGTACGTTATGTGGTATGTGGTTTCTACACTCCACTCTAGTGCGGTCATCTGAACATTTCGGGTTAGTAGTTGGTAGTACACGATATATCGATACGTGGGTGTGAGTGTACATATGTACTTATCCAAATCTAGTACCGCATTCACTGCAGTTCACAAACCTGTTATTTTGGAACAATAAAATTGTTATTTACGAATGTGAAAATAAATCACCTGTTTTTTATTCTACTCCTTTAATTTACTTGAATTTAATCTAATAATTTAACTCAACAACTTGTATTTATATCTACAGTGAAGATCAGCTTCTCACGCAATTTAATTTGCGTGAGAAGAAAAGAGACAACAAATTGTGATTTATTTTCACATATGTGATTATGGAGTTCTACAAACTAACCTCGGAGACAGTAAATAAATAATATTGTTATGCTAAAATTTTTAAATAATAATTTAAATGATTATTTGAAGTTGTTTAACATGTGAGAAAAAATACCGTATATTTTTTTATATAATTTATAAAAGACTAGCGATCTGAACCCGGCGTTACCAGAATTTCAAATTTGGTCATAATTAAAAATAGAGTCATGTAGCGGGGAAAGAGGAGTGTTGCGTAGGCACAAAAGAGTAATGACATATGAATAATTTGATCTAGGCAATGGATGAGCGAATTACGCAGAGAAGTAGAATGAGATGACTGTATTTTAATCAGGGTACTACATTCCAACTGAGTAAATTTTTATACATTAGTGGGAAAGAAGTTAGGTTGCCAAAATGAGAGGGAAAATTTGTAACATATAGCTATAATACACATTTATATCGTAGTAGGGTATGGAATATCCAAGAAGGAGGGCACAGGGTACAAAAGAGTAAGTAAGCAATATGTGTCTTAGATCTGTCTTAGATTGTACAAGGAAAGGATAGACAGGTATTTAGTATTTATTTATTAGTAGCTATATAATACATATAAAAATTTGTTTGGACTGTGCCCGTCTCACTAGAGAAATTCTGTGTCGAGACGGGCAACAATCAATTTTCTGTACGTCTTATATATTGGTATATATACTTTCATAACTCAAACTTTAAGAACAGGATTATATAATTTTATATTTTAAAATTATGTCCTTCATATAGCTGCGGTTATCTGGGTTGGGCAGAGAAACTTTGAATCTTTTGATAAATCTTTTCGGTAACCTTTAAATTTTTCTGACACGGTTATCTTAAAATATTGTTTTACTTTGTTAAATTGGTGCAATTTATTATTTTATTAAATACCAACCACCTCTTGCTCACAAATATTTCCAAGCGACATTAATAGGCGAATACATCGATCCGAATATTTGAGATTACATGAAGAGAAAAAATTATTTTAATATAGTTTATTTATTTTTATTTTGACAACTTAATTAGTTATTTTAATACACCAACCGGTTTCGGAAAATACAATTTCTTCATCAGGATGTCGAATAACTAACTAAAACCATAAGTGTCAAGTATATTTAAAAAAAAATTTATTTAAAATATAAATCTAGTACCTAACTTAAATTTTTACGATTATGAAAGATGTGAAAACTGAATAATACATAATCATATTTTAGAGATTTTTTGTACAATGGGACTATTGGTTAAATTTTGTTGGGTATTTATAATATTTTATTTGGATTAGTTTTACACGTTTTTATTATTTTTAATGATTCTAACTATTCAATTTAAGACAAAAATTGTTTATATATAAAACAAGCAATCCCAATATTTTATTAAAGTTATGATCATTTTCTAATAAATTATAAAAAAATTTACTATTTTCTGTTTTTTATCTGTGCTTATATTTTTAATTTTAGTATACATTGTTTCCTGAAGAAGATACTATGGGTATCGAAACATGTTGATTTATCAATAAATAGTGGTTTAAACAAAGTGTTTTGTCTTATTATTTATATTATTATTTTAATACAAATTAATTTAATAAACTTGAAAGATAGAGAAAAAAATCTATCCATCAAAAAAAATATTAAGTTGCTACCGGGATGAACGTCTTTCTATCCGAGGAAGCACGTTCTTCACTTTCGCTATAGCAATCGAATACATTTTCGTCAAATTTTGATCTTGTATTCTGTAATATTTCTAATTGATACATCTACTGTTCTAATTTTAAAAGAAATCAACTTAAAATTACTCTATCTCAAATACCTTTGAGTAAACGCGATAGGAAACGCTAAAATGAAATTAATGAATTAATTTAGTTACATTTGTAAAATTAATACTACTTATATAGTTTCCGGTGGCAACGAAATATTTTTTTCGATAGATAGATTTTTTCTGTTTATCTTTTTAATTTGTATTAAAATAGCACAGAACTATGTTCTGAAAATACAACTTTACAAGAAAAATGTGTTTTCCATAATTATTTTTATGGTTTTCTTTTTTCATAAATATTAGTATTTTAGGGATTGCATTCAGGTACGTATTATTTATGAATATGTGAAAAATAATATAATATTTTACTAAACTATTGAGTACTAAAAGATATTTATATGTTGAGTTTCTGTGTTATCCTACATTGTATTTCACCAACACAAATTTCCGGGGTATTCAGACGTATCTTACTTCGTTCTTCTGCCATTGTCAGTTTATATCGTTCAACGCGATATCTTGCAAATTTTGTATTGTTATCACATTTCTAGCAGGCGTTTTCCTCCCAATGTTAGAATGTATTTATAAATTTTCTAGATATACCAACTCTCTCATTACATTTCAAACATCATTTAATTCGTCAAATTTAATCATACTCATCGCGGTCCACATCCCGTATTTCTCTCTTTTATTTTTAATAAAATCATGTTTAATTTTCATTAAAATTGAAATCTAATTTATTGAATAATATCACATCTTACAATCTTCGCAGTTAAAAAAAGCGCCGTCGTTAATAAATCTGTTAGATTTCCCTGTAGAACCAATCCGTTTTCTAAATCTACATGGGCTTAATTTTATATCACTTGATATCGAGGTTAATGTGTACCATCCCTGATAAACTAATTTACCGGCCACTAATACTACCATATAGTATAGCTCCGGATTGATAACATACACGCGCATACAGACACGTACAACGTACATGTCACGTGTATGATTCATCCTACGTATCAACACGTTACAGTAGGTACGTGCAAGGGATAATTACCTTCCCCTCTCCGTCGATGACGGAAGTAGGCTTTACGAGCTAATGGATACTCGGTTATTTCATCAGGTAGGTAATAAAAATTTCAGGAATATATTTTTCTATTTCATTTTCATTCTTAGTTCGCGTGTGTAAATGGACCGACGAATATTTACGAAAAATTTATCTCAAGTGGAAACTGTGTTCCAGAACCATAATCTGGTAAATCTAATATTTTAGACTGAAAACGTGAGCAGCATAGGCATGATAAAAATATCTCCAGTACACAATAATAATGTGAGGTAGATAATCACGGAAGATATTAAAAAAAAATACGTGTATCTCTTAAAATAACATTTCCCCATGTTTCGGCACGTGCTATTTTTTTGCTTCCTTAGTAACTACAATACTTTGATCACTCAATAGTTTCATTCTATTAAATTTTGTTCGTGTATAGATTTTTCACAGAGATGTTCTTTATCCGTACCTACTCTTTCTACATTTATATTTTTTTACCAATTGGTCAACCGCCCCTATCCAATTGATGAAATTGAAATAAACTTATTTTGTAACTGATTTTATAGCCAGAGCGGAAAATTTAAAATTAATATACTCTTGATAAAATATTTATAAAAGATAGATAACTGTTTTCAAATGCAGTTAGTTATCGATGAATAAACTGCTACGTTTTCCCAAATAAGCATTTTCAAACGCGTTAATCTATGGGCCAGTTATGTGATCAGTAGTAAATTTTTACTATGTAACTTTTTATTTTAGTAACTTTTTACTAACGCCCTTGACTGAAACTGTTTACGGGTTATACGAACGTCAAAGTAGAGAAGAAGATGTCTGTAGACGCGACAAATAAACATGAAATATGCATTATTTTATGAATTATCCATGAATTTTTTCGCATAGGCGTTCAAAATCTATCACTGATGGTGACATTTTTTCGTATTATGTGCTAATATATATTAAATAACAAGATCATCATCGGACAAACTCTTATCACTAAAATAGCGCGATATTGAATGATTAATTATCGTATATTGAAACTTTTAATGTATCAATGTATCAGATGACTATTGGAACAGCTGTGAAAAGTTCGCCATATTTAAATATCAATTGTCGTTTTTACTATCGGAGTGTTAAATGAGTTTACTACGGGATGTATTTTCTTGAAGTATATATTTTTTTACCAACGATCAGACAATCCATTTTATCAAACTCGAGTAAAAAGTTACTACTGATCACATGACCGACCTCTTTTCATGATCTTTCGTTAATTGGATGGTCGATCGGCGGTTTTGTTTCTCATTTAGTCATTTTCATTCCTCCTTCTACTACTTTGAATACATAAACTGCGATGTATCAATGCGACGAATGCGTAGACGCGCGCAAGGTCGGTACGATTAATCGTGCGTGAAAGAGATAAATGTGTTGCGCCGCGGTCGGCGCTTTTAGCTCCTAGAACCGTGAAACTATAAAAATAAAATACTGTCTTGTAGCTTTAAGAAAATATACTTTTTTCTCCAAGAACTGGGTATTATTCTGACGATACAATACCGCAACCACGATACGAGATATTACATAAGATATATTTCATCACAACTAATTTACATATTAAATAATCAGCTGATCAGCAGAGCAAAATGTGCACCCAGTGACATATGATAAAATTGCGGCAATCGCAGAAAACAAACCTAAAATATCGGTTTATCGGTAATATTTAACTTTTTTTTTATTATTTCTTCTTTATTACATATATATTCATTTTAATTTTATTTTTTGCCAAACTGCACAGCAGTTTTACGGCAAGGATTGTCTTTTTACATAGTTAAACTTTTTTTTTTATATTAATAAAATATAACAAGGAGAAAAAATTGGATGAGATGTTAGATGAATTACTTGGAAAGATTTAAAGAATAAAATATATATAAATATACATACATAAAAAAAAATCAATCTTTCAAAAAGATATATAATTTTTACAGGGTGTAATAGACCTAATACATAGTATTTTATTTTATTGGTGGATGTGGATACCTGAATATAATATAATAAGGAAATAAAAAATTTGATAAGAAAATGTTAATTTACTTTGTATTTTAAGGTGGTCACTGGTCACTGGGGTCTCATCATTTTTTTTAAATGCTTAGTAAGTATTTATTGATTTTGTTAATTATCATGTGATTTTTAATGGATTAGCTTCACATATTATAATATTACGCCACGTAAGAATACGACTGCGTTCACAATTAAAATATTCAGGACAAATAAAAAGCATATAAACATATTTTTTAATTACATGCAAAACTGTTATTTGTGAAATTATTTTAATTATCAGAGAGTACTCTACCGAAAAATTAAGAAAAATATCTTGGTTAATTCAATTTCATTCCTACAGTTTAAAAGCAATAGTTAAAAAAGTAAATGGGTGAGCAAATAGCGAGCTTAGCAAGTGGAATGTAAAAAAATATCAACCCTCTCGAGATTAAATTTTAACTTTATACAAGTGGTACATACATTTAGGATCTCTTACAATAGACTAAACTGTAATATATTACAAAACTCTTTACAAAAAAATGAATGAACGCTATGTGACACAGAATTTTTAATTTATTATTATTACATGACTAGTTTGTTACGTCAAACAACGTGACCCTGCTCGTCAAACAAGAGATCGGAAGTTCAATATAATCATTTTAATAATATTTAATAACATTTAATATAGATTGTGAAAAGCAATATTTTACATATTTTAGAAACAAAAAAAAATATAATGTATTAAATACTGAATTAATTATAAATATATACTTATAAAATCAATTTATGTTCTGAATGATTACAACTTCATAATAAGAATGTGTATTCCTTAATTATATAATGTAAAATGATAATTTTACTAAATGAAATAAAACATAAGTGGGTACAATAAATTAACTCTCATGGTCGTGTGTAAATATCGCATGTATGTATAGTTCGCTGAGAAAGAAGGGAGGAATGGTATCATTTATAGCAGGATATAGCAAAAATTTCTATTAAAATATGTTGCTAGAAGACTCCAGGGACTCTACCGTATTTCAATTTTGAACACTATATTTTCTGACGAGATTGACATGGCTTAATAATTTTATTAAGGAGAACACATTCTTACTGTGAAGTTGTAATTATTCAGAATGATGATGCTGCCTCCATACTTTGGATCATCATTCTTATTCAGAAATTCCAGTATTCATCTTGGCTACAGTGAATGGGACCCACCACTTACTCAGGACTGTTTTATGAGCAAAAGCTCCCTTATCAGTCCTTCTCATTCGCCGCCAGGTTGGCATTTTTCAATACTACAAAGGCAACCGTGCTACATCTCAGAGCTGCACAGCAAGACGAGAGGCGTGGCACGGACACCAAAACCAACACCATTCACTGTCCAATTTAGCGCTCGTACCCAAAAGAATTTATTAACATTACGCATATTTATTTTACACCTACATGAAGATGAACATATTTAATAGTGCACAGAAAAAGAACAGTAAAGGTGAAGAACACAAATTACTCCCCCCTCCCAAAGGAAAAAGAAAAAAAATGAACCAAGCACAAAAATAAATACACATTACTTCCGTCTAGGAAATCAAGACTGGCAGATATCTGATCAAAAGAACATTTAATCAAGGCTAAGTTACAGGAAGAGAAGATGACCCACTCCTTCAATCGCAGCATTTGTACGCCTCAAAATCTCCCAGCGTGTCACCCACACACCCACAATCTCTCTAAAGTATCCGAAATTCCTTTCATTCCTCATAAGGTCGTCGTTCTAATCCCGCAATCATAACTTCCGTTGCGTCCCTCATAATATCACATTCCCAGAGATGTTCCGGAGTCAGTCGCACACGGTCACAGATGCATCATGGGTGTCCAGTGAGTCCCAGGTCAAAGAGTTGAAAGAGTACAGTAAAAAATGAAAGGAATTGAGACAGTGAAGTGAATAAACAGTGCTTTCTCAAGAACACTTGGTTTAGGTTCATAAAAACGCGCGGCCGACCCGCTACGTGACGCCAGCCATCCGGTATACCGCAACACAACAGAGTATAGCTATTAGTCTGTAACAGTATTAGAACTATTTATAAATACTAATTAAATGTATTAATTAGAAAGATATACATATAAAATCAATATTCTGGTCGTTTTTCACGCAAAACTTGATAAATCAATCATTTGTTGTCGGTAGCATTCAGTATTAGCGGTTTCGCTAGGTTTTAGCAGCTCATAATAGATCACACCTTTCTGATTCCACTTAACACAGAGCATTGTTTCTCACGTCAAAATCACCATTTTTGAATTTTTTAAACCACTCAAACTACTGTGATTTACCAAGAGCATACTCATCGTAAGCTTCTACAAGTATTCGATGCGATTCTGCAGCAGTTTTCTTCAAATGATAACAGAAAATCAATGCTGTCCGCAAATCGTAGTTTCCAGGCACAAAATTCGACATGAATGAAAATTCAATGCTTTTAAAAACTAAGCTGTTGTATGAAACTTGTATTGTTATGAGTTTTGAGTCTTTGTCAGATGTCAAATAAGAAAATGGCGTCAATGACGCGATTTGACGGTAATTACATTGAGAGCAAGGGCCATCTATGGGCAAATTCCGGTTTCATATTTAACATACCTGATATTTGATTTTATGTATAATATCATTAGTAACAGCATAACTTAAATCTATACCTAATGCACGCCACTGGTAATAATGTACTCGGATGTATATGCACATTGGTTAAAAGACCTACCTAATATATATTGTAATGCATGTTAGAAGACCTATCTAATATATAATGATTGAGCCGGTTTGATTTGAGATTATGTAGTATTATTAGTAGATAATATGATACTTTGATTATTGGGTGCGAGTCTTAACCACCGTGCTAATAGGTTAGGTTTAAATTACTTATTACACAGATAAGTGACGTGACTCGATACATGAAGGCATCTGATGCATAAACAAACAGAATCATTTTGAATCCAGTATAATACAGTAACTGTGCATAGTAATAATATATTAGCAAATGGTACAGATATTCACGGTGTGGACGCCCTATACGCATTGTAAAACTTACACAAAAACCTACGTACTAAAACAAATAATTATTAAAATTATTTTGAAAGGAACAGTGTTGCTAAAGATGTGTCGTGTCAGGTGTCAAATCTCAAAAATAGTTCTTATTAGAACACATTATTATTGTGAAGTTGTAATTATTTAGAATATAGGTCTGTGATATTTTAAATACTAATTAAATGTAATAATAAGAAAGATATACATGTAAAATCAATTATGATATATATACATATATAATTAATTTTATCGAAAAATACTGTTATTGCGCTACCGAAATTCGAACTTGGATTTCTTTCCAAACAAATTGTATTAACTTGGAAAAGTGTAACATATAGGTTCGAAAATTTGTCTTCAAAAATAATGTCGCTGTAGCATAGTTGTATAATGCACCTTTCCTGGTTTGGATAGAGATCCAGATTTGAATAATATTTTTCGATAAAATTGATTACATATGTATATATATCTTTCTAATAAATATAATATATTTTTATACAAAAATTCCGGTTCCATATTAACATATCCAAGTATAATATATTTACTGTATGTTGTACATAAGATTATGAACTTTTGTTTAACCAATATCTTTAAGTAAAATGAATCCGTCATTTATGCGACTCTACTATTAATTTATTTGTAATTTTTGACAGTTCATAGTGTTTTCAAAGTTTAAGTTTTAACGTAAGATTAACGTAACCTTTTTACCCGTGTAAAAATATATGGACATTTTTTTTTTATTGAACGTGATTCTTTTACTGTTTGAAAATTCTTTACGTATTAACTAAAGCAAATTATTATTTTTATTTAAGGTTAATGTAGAAAATAGTTTTGCCGGTTTGTTTTTTTTTTCCATCAATCCAATCAAAAACAAATCCATCTTGCAACTTCAATGCAAAGAACAATCATAACAAGAACAGTAAAAATAAGATAAAATTTGCAAATTAGTAAAAGACAATGTAGATACTTCAATGATTTGAACGTAGCTAAAAACCTTTCAAATATTATTCTATTCATAAAAACAGCATAAGCAAGGATTCCGTACAAAACGGATCAGCCAAAAGAAATTTTCAATTAAGTAGATAACCAATTGTACGGCTTGAGTAAAATAATAGCTTTAAATCAAAATATAGCAATTTTAATAGGACAAAAAGCAGCATACGACAACAGTGCTACGGCTGCAGCGGCGGGATAGTCGTGGTAGTTTTTAGAATAAGCTAATAAACTAAGCAATTAAATATTCTACTCGTATGCGGCTGGCGCTAAATCTATAAAGCTATAAATCGTTTGTTTATAACATATTTTATCACAGCTTTTTTGCTTGTATGCTGTGCATGCTTCTGATAATTATATGATGGATATATTCTTTTGTATCAATAAATAAAAAATATCGGAAACGCACACCGATAACCTCATAATACAGTGTAGAGACAAAATACCTTGACAGAGAACAGACACCATCATCATTATCGCCATTTATCTTAAAAGACCATGCTTTTGAATCTATTAAACAGTTTAAATATTTAGGAACGAGCGTGACAAGGAATGAAATACAACAATAAATAAATTGCGAAACGCATGTTACATTTGCTTTGTCACAAAAATTAAAAATTGATCTGTATTCAACGGTGATACAACCGATCGTCCTATATGGGTGTGAGGTTTGGTATCTCATTTAGCTCAATAAAATTAGGTTGCAAGTCATACGTAATATTTATGACCCAATACGGATAATTGAGGAGATTAAAAAAACTGTAACTCCGGGAACGGTTTACCGCCCCAGATATTCTGAGGAATATTTAATCACTGAATCCGCATAGGCGGGAGAAGTAGCGAGAGAAGATGCATCCCATAATACTCGTACGCACAAAGCCCTCATCAGTAGGATCGAGATCGAGGGAAAAACCAAGACCTGGGGCGGATAATATCAAGACAGACCTGCAGGAGATAGGCGGGTGTCCGGAGAACAGGATCACGGAGGCGATGTCAAGACATGTATAGCACTTCTTTATAACTGCCATCATGGACTTAATTATAAAAAAAGAAGTATTACTTAATCGCAAAACTTCAAGCTGTTGACGGAAATTCTGTAATAATCTGTATTGTATTATCATAATCCACACAATATCTGAATATTATAGAAAGTATTCAATAAGACCACTGCTATCAGACCAGTTGTTGCGCACATAATTGTACATCTTACACAAACAGGGTGGTCGTGGAGACGAACAGGTGTCTCAGATCGAGCTGGTGTGCAAGATTATTGAGAAATAATCCAGGGCTCAGTAAACCTGCTTCTCCCAAGAGCCGCGGTCGATGGTCTTAATTTGCATTACTTGCTTTCGTAATAGATGAGGTACCATAAAGGTCGAGATGAAGTTAAAAGTTAACTTAATAGTTCGTATATTTTGTAATTCACCTTGGTTTATTTGCATGGAAGAAACAGGTGTTCTAACAGGGGCGTGAGTAAATTGAAACTAACGGTATTCACATTATAAACACTTAGTTTATTGTTTTAGATTTTACGCCGATTAATAATATTATGCAGTAGAACGGTATTACAGAGTTCGGAATGTAGCGATTGAGGAGTGGTGGCTTGTTGCAGAACGTGCGGTCGGTCGGTCGAGTGTTTAAGCTGTATTCAGAACTCTTTGTTGCAGCGTATGGCCATCACACAATAGCAGTGATACTGCTCCGCTAAGTTCAGGATAGTGCCAACTCACCATAATAATAAAAAAGTGAAATATTTATAAAATGACTTTAAATAACCCAATAACAAAACTTTTATAGCCTAAATATCACGATCAATACAGCGCACAAAGTTGTCCCTGATCCTTCGAGTTTCGATTGTGTCTATTATAGTCCTCTTATCTTATACTCAACAAGTGAAAATGTAAAATTAATAAATTCTAATTTTGAAATTTCAGAAGTCTAATGGTCGTTCGGAACAAAAATTTCACCGCTCTAATTCGTAAATCAAAGAAAATTAATATTTCACCCCGATGTAATATATTAGTTTGCTTTCAAATTTTCAGACAAAAATAAATAAAAACCTGAGCTTTTATTTTTTATTATAATATATATTTAAATTATTACATACATGTAATATATTATAAATGATTGCCACAGGAAATAAACATGTTTCGTGTAACCGTGTAATATTTTTACTGTTGTGTTATAATTGTCAAAGAGCTGGAATACATAACATCGATATGATGTTTGATCTCTTAAAAACAATAGTATTGTTTCCCATTTTCCAATCAACGAGATGTGTTTGATATGTTTGTACCGATGGCGTTTCAAATAAATAAATGAACAGTCAACCGAAATGCACAATAAAACTGAATGCAATTATTACTGGTTCACATTAATCGAAACACGAGTACTCGTTAATATATTACAGTGGTGTTGTATATTTCTGGTGTTAACTAGTGTAGAGTATTATGCGCATTTTATATCAAGTTCTGGCTTCCGGTTAACTGGCTTCGCTGGCGTAAAATAAAACTTTTTTATATGTGAATTAAATATATTAATTATATATTTATATATATAAAATCAATTTTATCGAAAAATATTGTTGTTGCGCCACCGGGATTCGAACCTGGATCTCTTTCCTAACCGGAGAAGGTGCATTATAATTTAATTCATATTTAAAATATCACAGACCTATGTTCTGAATTATTACAACTTTACAATAAGAATGTGTTCTCTTAATAAAACTATTTATTAAACAAATATCAGATATATCATGGAGAGAGACAAAGCTATTTTTTATTATATATAATGGAAAATATATAGAAGTATGTGGTAATTACAGGGCTTACAACTTGTCTTCGGCTGGCTTGAGTGATCACTTTATATACACACACACACACATATATATATATATATATATATATATATATATATATATATATATATATATATATATATAACGTCCACCAATTCTCACTCCTCAATCTCCACATTTATCTTTTTTTTTTAAATTGTATATATATGGCTTCGCTTTGAGTACCACTACACCATCGCCATCTATAGACCAAATTTTATAATTCATTTTTCCTTTTTTAAACAGCATAACTGCATAGAATCTGATTTTTATTTTTGAAATTATTTTAAAATAATATTCTTCATCTGTAAAAAGTTTTTTTAACATATACTAGAATACGTTTTCTTTTTTTTATATATTTTCTTATTTTGACCAGTATATTATATTAGTAATATTTAAATATGTCCAAGAACACACAATTACCGGATTTTTACCTACAAAGGCACTGTTGACAATAACAGATAATTTTATTTATGAGTCAGATAAATATATGTGTGTCTATGTATACTCATTATGGAGCAATTAGTGTAATATAATAAAAACCTATATCTGTACTAAAAGTTCTAAATTATGTCCGTACTAATAAAACAAACATTGCAAAATCTCGAAAATTTAAAAACAGCTTTCGTCCCTGTTTTGCATTATTTATTAATTTCTAATAATGACAGTTTGAATCTAACGAAACTGGAGAAAATACAGTTTTATATACTTGGATTGCAACATAAATTAAAGATGGAATCCTTCTTTTGAAATCAAATGTTACATTGAGCAAATTCGTGCAATCTTTATCCGTATGAAAAATATGTTCTGCAATCGTGATCTCAATTTTAAATTACGAATGCGAATGGTCAGAAACTAAGTGTTTTCAATATTATTTTATGGAATAGAAACATGAACACTTATCGAAGGCGACTTGAAGCTTTGTCATTTCGATGAATAAAGAAATTTAAAACCATATAAATAATCCGATAACTTCAATATCTCGGGCACGTGATGAAATATCCAGACAAGTATGGTTTGCATCTGATAAGGAAAGATTACTGAAAGTCGAAGTTCCAAAAGAATAAGAGCATTATGGCTGAAGAACTAAGGCGATGACTTGGTCAGTCTACTATAGAGATTTTCCGGGCCGCGGTGAACAATGTGATGATCGTCACACGATAGCCAGCGTCCGTCGAACGGATAGCGCACGAAAAGAAGAAGAAATCGATTATTTTACTTTCATGTATATCATATATCCACATATAGTGTTGAAAAATTAATTAATACGAAAGAAATGTAGATCAAATATAAGAAAAAATACCTTCGTTTTTATTAGATATCTATTCTTTGTTTAATAACAGTGCCTTTGTACATGAAAATCCCGTGATTGTGTGCTCATGGACATATTCAAATAATGCTACTGGTCAAAATAAGTCAATATATTTCAAGTGTATTCTACAGTTATGAATATTTTACAGATAATAAATATTGCTTTAAATAATTTTAAAAAATAATTAGATTCTCATTGTGACATATGCTGTTTCAGAGAAATGAATTATCATATTTAGTCCATAGATGGCAATAGTGTAGTGGTACTCGAAGTGTTTCCACATATCAAAATTTAAAAATCTTTCGAAAGTTTGATAGATATGGAGATTGATTAATTGGTGATAATGGTGAACGATATATTTTTATAAAGTGATCACTTAAGCTAGTCGAATACAGGACGTGAGCCCTGTGCCCATACTTCCATATATTTCCATTAAATATAATAAAAAATAGCTTCGTCTCTATGAAATATCTATTATTCGTTTAATAATAATACCTTTGTAGGTAAAAATTCAGTCATTGTGTGCTCTTGGATGTATTCAAATTATTGTAGCTTTGATATTCTGCTATTAATAAATGTTTCGGGGTCGTATCGTTGTATTTAATGCGGTCTTTATTTAGAAACATCTTTATTACTTTGAACTGAAGATCATGACGCAATACTAAATTAATCACCAAGCTTATTGTATATCATACGCTTGTGGAATAATAAATAAGAAAATTAAATGCAAATAAGACCCTGAAAACAAGACCATTAATTTGTTACAGCTGGAGCTACAAAACAAAGAGTCAACGACTTCATTAACAGTCTAATTTCAGACTGTAAAATCTACGTTGCGAAATTGCAAATATTTACTTTAGCCAATAAATTATTATAAATTGATTTCAAAGAAAGCAGCTCGACTTGCTGAACTACTGCGAAAAAATATTGATTGTAATTTTTACATTATTTTTATAGTAAATTTCGAGAACCGTTGTGCTGTTTTAATTTAGTTAACGTTATCTCGGTACTCCTAATCTGCTCTGAATCAAAGAATCAGCCTGGTGGTGACAGCTTTTGTTTATCCTATATAAATAAATAATAGATACACCCACTGTATATAATTCTACAATCAGAAATGCGCTCATTTAAAAATACAAAATTAATATTTTACTTTCTCCGAAATGTGACGACAAGACCTCTCTGATACTGTAAAATTTATTTCCAGATTTAAAAAAATATATTATTTATGAAAAAAGTGAAATAGTTTATCGCAGAACAACTTAACTAATAAACATAAAGAAAGACTTAATCAGATGTTTTATTAAAGTGATTTAAATAATAACGTAATTTAACGTTCAAGCGACGCACGTGCCGCCTAGCGACAAAATTATTCGTTGCTTTTTAAATAATCCAATAGAATGGACTTATCAAATTCACAACATCATGCGATGTTTCGTGATATGTGTTATTTGCATTTTTTAAGGTAAGCAAGTGTTTCGGTTAATACGTAGTTTAATTTTTTGAACCATTAATGTAAATTTTAGATTCCTGTTCTGAATTTATGAATCTATGTTTAATTTTTTTAATAGTGTATATATTCATTAATGTTAAATAGTGTAGTTAAGTAGAAAATATAATACATAATGATTTGTTGAAACTAATATTGTTTGCTTGACTTTTTAAAAAAGTTGTCTGGCTTTTTATAACCATCCGCCACCAGTACATTGAACTTACTAAATATAAAAGTACTCAAGTTGTACTACGAAAGTTTAATTTAATGTTTATGTCGGCATAAAATACTTAATTAAAAAAATTAACTTAAAATATTAATTAACAGACTGTTTATATTCCCATTCCTTCACTTCTCATTTCTCTACTCCTAAACAGCATTAATTTAATGGTTAATGAAGTAAATTGTGTTTTGGCTTAAGATGTTGCCGCCTTTCAGACTGCTATGTAATATTTTCAACTCATAATTTAGTCAGGTATCCACCCATGAAATATTTTGAACTAAGTCTGTTACACCCTGTACATATATATATTATGCATTATAACTTCATCTTAACTCTCCACTCTATTATAGATACGTCTACTCAGTGAACGGGTTGATATAATTTTAGGGGATTCTTGTAGTTAGGACATGTTGTTTCCATATTATGTATGTGACAGTGACGGTCGGTGACTTTTTGTAGAAGGGATGTTGGATAACAAGTTTATACCTACAATCAAATATATAAACATAACATACAATCGAAAGATATTCAATGTTTCAATAATTCGGCTTCAAATATTCAAGCCAAACGGTCAAAAATTCGTCACACAAACAAATTCCTCAACGCATAATAATCATTAAAGTCGTTTTTTGTACGTTGGATACTGTTAACGAATGCGTATACAATAATCGAAGACATTGACAGGCGGAACTGAATACGCTTGCGCGAAAGTCAAATATTTTCAATCTTTGTGGATACGGAACGAATGATAGAATCCACTGTGTCTGGTATCTGTGTGCTTACGCGATTCATAGATGTTTGAAAGTTGTGAATGTATGTATATGTATTCCGTGTCGTAGTGTATGTTACGACCGGTCTCTAAATGATGTGATGAATTTATTTGCAGCAGTGCAGAAAAAAAATGTCCAAAGCTTTTTGACTCTAGAGCACAAGGGATGCGGAGCATCCAAAGCATGTATGAAGCGACCGCGCCTGGTATGTGATATAACTAATATCGAAACAACGTCCTGATGATGACACTAATTTGGAAGTCATAAGATCGATAACTATAATATACTAAATACTAAATTAATGTATTAATTATAAATATATACATATAAAATCAATTTTGTCGAAAAATATTGTTTTAGCGTCACCGGGACAAAATTGATTTTATATGTATATATTTATAATTAATACATTAATTTAGTATTTAAAATATCACAGACCTATGTTCTGAATAATTACAACTTCACAATAAGAATGTGTTTTCCTTAATAATATAATATACTAGATACGAATGAATAAACAGAAGAATTGTGCAGTTTTAATAGTATGCAGTTCTATAATTAAGGACCACATTTATCAATTAATTTACATTTATGTATGAGGGAGGGTACAACAAACATCAACGCATTTAACAGTTTGTTTTCATTTACTAAAATTTTCCGAGTGATTAATTGAAAATTATTTATAGATTGGTTTATTAGTAAATCCAATTATTGATACATAATTAATATTATTAGTATTTGTTTCTTATATATATGTGTGTGTTGTGTGCTTGCCTGGATGTATTTTTGATATATTTATGTTAAAGCTCATGTTAACAGTAAAAAGATATATAAAATAAATAAATATTAATTAAAACTAAGAAACGCAAGTAAATCACTTATACCAAAAAGGTACGGAAATTGCTATACTTTGTTAATACCATAGGATACCTTGCGATATATGAGACACTGCACTTTATCACAAAAAGAAAAATCAACGAACGACGAAGTCCAGGTAAAAGGGGAACCTCTTGGCTCAAAAGTCTCAGAAAATGATCCGGCAAGACATCTGAATCTCTTCAGAGCAGCTTTAAATAAATTTTGAGTGGCTAACATAATAGATAACTACCGTTAACTGTTATCACTTAGAGAAGAAAAGAAATAAGTCAATTATATGATAAAGAATTTATTGTAAAATAAAATCAAAAACCCTAAAATAATTTCCAAATTACAATTAATTGTGACACAAATTTACTTGTTATATAATTTTTTTACTTTTTTAATGAGAACATATAATTATTGTGTTGTTAAGTTACATTTTTTTAGAACATAGTTCTGTAATAGGAAAATATCCAGGTTCGAATCCCGGTAGCAACTAAAATATTTTTTCGATAAATTGATTGTTTTCTGCATATCTTTCTAATTAATACATTTAATTTATTTTAAAAATTCAAGTCTTGTAAAAATATTTATTTTTATTTTGATTTTCGTCATCAATTGATGAATAAATATTTTTGGTCAAAATTAATATATTGGGTCGTGTTTATGGATTTATTTACATAAAATTAAAGGTGAGATAATTAAATAAGTTTTTCTTGAAAAATGTAATATTATTATATCGTCTAGAAAAAAAAACCTTAGTATGGGTACACGCACCAGGCTACCTGTGATGCTATTTACTGGTTAGAGTATGGACTGTGAACATATTTACCGTTTTCTGAGCCTTTCATGTTTCAACAATGATAATTTTCATCACGCCATTTCCAAAATGGTATATTATTCATGCATTTACTGAACTGAAAAACTTATAAGAACTGAAAAACTTATAAGAACTGAAAAAGAAGAAATCGATACTGAAATTGAAACTAGTAAATAACACATATATTTTGTTACAATATTGCACATTATACAATGTCCCAAAAGTTTTTTTCATTTTGGTTCATTCGCTGCACCACGCTACGAACGGTATAGGAGCGGGAATGAGCGAATCGTTAGCCACGTTCTTAGTAAATCAGTCGCTGTAGAGTAGAGTGGGATTTAACTAGTTGTTCGTAAAATTTTCCCAAAAAAATTGATATCCTGACTAAATTACATAAACTGACCTCCACGTAGCGCCGACTCGACACTTAGACTTTTTCCAATGGGGCTACCTTAATTCAAAGGCATTCAGTAATAATCCTCCCTCTCCCAAAAATGATAGGAATCACGGAGAATACGTCCCGAGCTGTTCTCAGAAATTTTGCCTCCCGTTTAGAAGAGTGCCGGCGAAATAATGGATAGCACTTAGAAAATATAATTTTTAAGACTGGGATTGTACTTAAAGGCAAAATAAACTTTTTTTTTATTAAACCCATCCATTATTTTATTACAGAATTTTTATTATGAAAAAGACTTTTAGGACACCTTGTGTTACAGAATATACTATAGGATGCGAATGTGATTACCATACTAAAAATGAATATTCCTTGAAAGTTTTATCATATGTTTTCAATCATTATGTATATATCTGCATAAAGAAGATGAAACGTTCATCTGCTTGTCTGTTTACTTTACAATCCTACATCCTATGATGGATCTAAACTAAATTTTGCATAATTACTCTTTAAAACTCTGCGAAAACTTTGGTCTCCCCTGGCTACGCCATCCCCTCCTCCCGATATAATTTAATATTATATTAAATACGGTGTATTCTAAATTTTTCTCAGTTGCATTTAAGGACCCTGAAAAAAATATGGTAACCTTCTCCAAATATCTTATCATTCATCTACTTAAACCAATTTTTTATGTGCAATAGAAATGAATTTTCCACAAAAACGAATACTTATTCAATTTAATTTAAAGTAAATTTATTGAAAAAATTTCTAAGATACCTGCGTTTAATGTTGATAATTTTGGGTGATTTTCGTTAAAAGCTTTATCCAATATAATTTCAACCCTATTATAAAATATTTTAATATCAACTTTCACGGACCATTAGGCAATTTTCAAATTAAATATCTGTGGTAATCGCTATCGTAAAATCTAATTGTATAACAGTTGATGATGCTGCTAATTCATTGGTATTTAAAATAAGATCTCTTGTCCAATTTTCGTTAACAAAGCTATTACAATAAAACATTTTTAAAAACCATAAAATAGTTGAACGAAAATATTTTTAACAGGGGTTGGAGCCCTCTCGATTATAAAAATTAAAGTGGTTGTAAAAAACTACACCATTGCCGTGTTTCGGTTTTATTTAAAAAATGGACGGAAGTTAAAAAATGCTTTGGAGGGTTGTTTGAAAGTTATTCTTTTGGTTTCGGCGGTGGGTGAATTTAGAAAATAATCAATCTTCTTTTTATAATTGTGAATGTCTTTTTAATCGTTGCTGAGCTAGTAGTGTCCAGAAATTGGGGTCTGCAATAAATAAAAAAAAAGGAAAATATAATCAAAGCACATATTATATGGTGTTGCAATTTTGAAACACAGTACTATGATATTTAAAACAAATTATATTAATCAATTAGAAAAATATGTCTATCAAAACAATATTTCGGTTGTTTTAAATACGAGTATCATCCGAGAACTAAATTCTAAAATTGTCACTTCAAAATGAATTTCATTTATATTTAAAATATATGTTGTAATCAAAGTTACTCCAGATTAAATAAAGAAATGGATTGATTTATTCTGACGTCATCTAACATATATATGTCAAAGGTTTTTAGGATTCATTGCATAATATAAAGTTGATACCTATTTGAAAATAAAATAATAATAATAAAATAAAACATAATACTACATATATAAGTTTCAAATTTCTATGAATCTGAAATGATTATAAAGGTTACAATTCCTCGGCAAGCAAAAGATCTGGATTCGTGCCCTAGTGGTAGCTAATTAGTTTTTCAATTTTTTTTCTGTGTATTCTTCTAGAAAATGATTGTATAATAATATTTGGAACTTTTACTTTATGTTTAAGACATTTTAAATAATAAGACTTGGTTGTATATATTATATAAATTATCAACTCAAAGGTACACAGTTTAAGTTTGAAATTAATTTCCATCTATTTAAATTATTATTTTATATAAATATGTAGTATCATATAAAAAATTATCTTTGTTCAACTAATAATCCTTGAAATGAACATTTGAAACATTATTATAGCATCCTAATTTTGTATATATTTGGAACATATCTACCGCAATAAATAAATAAACATAACATCCTATAAGATAATTTTCCTTTCTCAATATATTGTTAATAGATCACTATAAGAATGATCACTTTAAAAATGTTTCTACATCAAACATGATCAAACAAATGAAAAAAATTGTCTAACGTAACATGTCACAACGTCGCACACAGATTTCATGAAAATCCTTTGAGAAATGTTTCTTATTATGTGAACAAAATATAAGCCACTTAATTCATGTCATTATCCGTGAACAATCTTTAAGTTTTCCCTTATTTTGGGGGTTGGTAAATGCCTTAATATTCGGAGGCTTTCAAGGTAAGTGTTTAAATGCCGCGAGGAACGAGAAAGCGTAAAATATTTACACGGTACTCTTACGAAAATTTTGGTTACGTCATATAACAAGCATTAAATTTTAATGATATTTACGTATAATAAATTTTTACAACCTGTGGTAAAATTCATTAAATATATGATGTATCATGAATCAGTTGCTAACGGAAAATCAATTAACACAATCTGCGGTGGTGGGTCAGATTTGACCCGGGTGATTGTTCGTAAAAATATGAATTACGCTACAAATATTCATTTAATGCTGATTTCTGTCTAGCTAATCTTTTTTTAAATATTTTCAAATAATTTGAGATACAAATAAATGTTATCGGACGAGATTCACATGAGTTATTGATAAAAATGTGAAAATCGCTCAAAACCTGACCTGAGACAGTCGGATTGAATCTCAACGCTTACGCCGAAACATATATTATCAACATTTTGAGCGGATAGACAAAGGATACCAAGTATGCGTCCATGTATTTGTTTTGACTTATTTTTTGTCTGGCGGCCCCTAAACAATGCCAATAATATAATTATTTGAGGGGCGTTGCGCCTACCTGTAAGTTTTACTACACTACCTGCTCGAATTCCGACGGGACACATTCTCAGTGGATGTTTGTATTTTGGTTGTGTAGGGCGTCTGTTGATACGTGAGAATATGTACATTATTCGTAATATTTTTTAATTTTTACCTTTAATTTTTTAGCAGAAACGTTACGGAACATCATGCCATTTCATTAAATCATATTTAAAATGAAATATTTATGAAAAATTTCCCACAAAACCGTTGAAAAACCGTAAACTTAAGGTGGATCTAAAACTACCCACCACCGCCGGACGTGTTTTGTTTTGACCCACTGGGCTGTAAATATTAATGAAAGTATTAGAAGAAATTTCCTATAAAAATTGTACTATCAACACATACACAGACAAACTATTCGATATTACAGTATTGTCAAAAATTCAAATAAACAGAGTTCACGCTTAATTTATCAACTTATTTAATTTTAACACAAATTGTATTTTTAATTTTAAGAAAAAAAATTTAAGGCTTTTTTGAATTTTATTTTCTTCCTCAATAGTGTAAGGAGAACCCAACTACCCAATACCACACTGGAGATGAAAACGCGTTATGCGCTCTAGTCAATACCGCCAGTGGCGTAAACTTACTCTGGGATCAATCGTTTAATCAGTTATATAGTCATCGTATATTCATTCGGTAGATGTGACAATTTCCCTGACGTACTATCGTCACCAAAAAGATTTTTTATTTTTATTTGTACGAAATTTATGTTTTTAAGGGAACACATTTTTCTTATCAAGTTGCATTTTCATAACGTAGTTCTGTGGTATTTTTAATACAAATAAAATTAATCAACTAGCAATATATACAGAAAAAACTTAATAGAAAGAGGTTCGAATCCCGGTAAAAACTAAATATTTTTTCTACATACCTTTCTAGTTGATTAATTTAATTTGTATTTAATTTGTGTATCTATTTAGATGCTGACGAAGGTGGTTTACTTAAAAAATGTCTCCTACAGATGTTTTTAATATGAAGCGTCCTTTACTGATGACAACTATACCTTTATATTATATTGTATTTGTGATCTTTTCAGCAGTAATTCGTTTCTCATTACATTATTCATTGTTCTTTCATTTCGTTTAAACTTCAAAGCAAAATAAGTGTTGTTAATATTTTGGAAAATATTATCAGCTGTGCTAGGCAGTACAACGCAGACCGTACTCACGTAATATCTTTATACCCCTAAAACCATTTACAAAAATACGAGGTCCATAAAAGACAATGTGAAAAAAAAGTTTTAAATGTTCATTTTCTATTTGAGTAATGAACTCACTTAATATAACTTTCCGAAGAGATTAACCGTAACCCCGGGTTTAGTAATTATTACGAATGAAGAAAACTTAATATTTGTATACTACAGTTCTGTTGATATTTTCAGCCTATAAAGAAGTTGAATCTGGGTAAAATTTTAATATTAGCTTGTTTGAGAATGGCAATTACTTACAAAGTTTGATAATTAAATACGTATTTGAAAGATTTTATATTCTGCGCCCCATAAAATTTTAACAGACTAAAATGATTTAAAATCGGAAATATAATTTATTTTATAATTTTTTTGGTATTCATTTTTTTTAACGACGATATAAACTTTTATAAGTAATTATTTAAAATAATGCAATGGTTACAATTGTAAATGTTTTGTTAAATAAAACATTTTATTCATAACTTTTAACAATACAAGTACACAATTCCAGTATCTCTTTAAACTTCATGATCTTAAGATAAATTAAATTAATCAATTAGAAAGATATACAAAAAAATCTATGTATCGAAAAAATATTTAGTTGCTACAGAGATTTGAACCTGCACGTCTTCGTATCTAGGAAAGCGCGTTCACAATTTGACTATATCAATCGAATACATTTTGGACAAATTTTAATCTCATGTTCAGTAATCTTTTTATTAAATATATTTATTATTACATTTTTAAAAGCAATCACATTTAATTTATTTAATATCATTGATTGATTTAGCAGCCACTTCACGGTGTAACATATTATTTTTTTAAACATAATTTTTATTTTCACTTTGTACAACACACACACAATTTTTAATGAACAATATCATATTTTCAAAACCTCCACCGCTTTTATCAATACTTCATAGAAAAATAAAGTCACCCCCACCCTTACACCCCCCGCTGCCTCTAATAACCAGCTGTATTTAATTTTAGTTCAATTTACACCCGTAGATGGGAAGAACTGCTTTTTCCGAAACTAGTAATGATACGACTCAAAAAAAATTAACCCGCCGAGTCTTAGACCAGGTATCGGTCCGAGTATTTTTACCTGAACCCGGCGGGTCCCAAAAAACCCTAGTTACGTGGACCCTGTAATAGACGCATTATTTAATCAGTTCATTCACATATCTGAACGCAGGATCCAAAAAAACATAACTTTTTTAATATTTTGGCGCGGTAGCATTCAGATTCATTAATCTTCATTCCTGGAAAAAATCGTCGGAATGACAAATCTCCCCTGTTACTTCTTAATGTGGGATTTATTCCTTTTTGGTAGACCATTTTGTTTCATAAATTTGATTAAAAAATATGTATTCAAAATATTTGTAGTAATGTATAAATAATACGATTAAAAATGTGGGAAAATGATCTTAAAAAATAATAATTCTACGTTTTGGTTTAGATTTTATTACCCTGAAGAAGGTAAAGAATTTGTGTAAAACCGGATTGTAACATTAAATTCATGTACATAAATATCAAATATCTCATAGAGACGAAACTATTATATTATATTTTAAAGGAATGATATATAGAATTACGGGGGGTAATTACCTGTCTTCGGCTGGCTTAAGTGATCACATTATATATATATAAAGTTCACCAATTCTCACCTCTCAATCTCCATATTTACCAAATTTTGGAAATTCTGTATATGTTATTACATGGACTCGCTTCGAGTACCACTACAGCATCGCCATCTATCGACCAAATTCATTTTTCCTTGAAACAGCATATTATATGTCAATTCAATGAGAATCAGATTTTTGTTGTAATTGTGTGTTTTTGAACATATTCAAATATTGCTAAAATTCATATGGTTAAATACAAAATTAATTATATTAAAAATGACTTGACCACAATGTTTTTGCTGTAATTGTATTTTTAAAAAAATCTTATATGTATATTAATTTTTTTCTTTTATATAAAATTCAGAGCTCCTTTTAAAATTACTCATAATATTTATGTGAGAAAAACACACTGAATGTATCCCTCAGTAATTCAGACCATTCGATAATACGTGAGTCGAAAATCTCCCTTGAAAAGTTATAGGGGCGTTCGACATTCAACCCCTAGCTAGTTATATTAAGAATAATGGAAGAATTTTACAGAATACAACTAGATTATATGTTCAGCATCAAAAGAAAAACGCGTTCAACGATCAAAGGCATTCTGAAATATAACTCATGACTGTAGAAGATCACAATTTAAATGTAAATTCCATAGACAAAGAAAAATAAACGAGAGGTAAGTGTTGTTATCGAAAGAAAGAGACAACATTATTTTTAAATTTTAATTTCATTATTGTGAAAGCAGAAACTCGCTCCTTTTTCAATGTCTTACGACAACGAGAGAATAATATCTTCCGGTCATAAAAAGAACACCACAAAATATTTTGTGTAGTTTTTTTTTTGTAGAACAATTAAATAGACAGCAATTTAAGAGATTTGAGTATTAAGAAGTCGTCAAAAGAATGAAATTTTAAATTTATTAAAAACAAATTATACTTCTCTCCCGAGTCTTTCTAAAATTTTATTGTTAATGTATAATTGCATATTTTGTTAAAATTTAGAACTGACGAATCGTTTTTAGTTTTCAAGAACGATATTTGACTTATATATCTTGAACAAACTGTACAGCTGGAAAAAATCGTAAACATCTCACAAAATAAGTGTAAGCATTTGTGAAACTAAAGCATATTGTTAGTCTGCTTAACTTTTACGCACCGCTGAGATCATCGAGACACAATTCATTGTTCTATTACAGTGGTAATGTCAGAACACATGCATTAGCTAACTCCAGTCCCCTGATTACATTCTTTAGGGAATGAATATGCGGAGGTAGCCGACATTTTTGCTGTAAATTTAACTTTTTATAGGACTACATTATTATTGTGTCTCAACTCAATAGAGACGGATAAATTGCTTTACTTTACATTTTATTTTTAATTTTGATTATGAAAAAAACATGCTGATGTTATATAATTTTTTTCTTTGTATATTAAACTTCTGATAAAAATTTGTATTATTTTACAAATTATGTTAATGTCTGAATAGAGCGTGTATAATAATAATAATATATTCAAAGCAAAATGTCCACAATGCCTTAAAAACAAAAGTATTAAATCAGTTCGTCCTCCATGTTCTGTCTGACCTACTGTCCCAAAACTTAGGACAATTATGACACATCTAATTCACAAATCTAAGGCAGCTCTGTGAGCCTTTAGAATAAACACTGCTCAGAGTATTCTTCAGAGATGTATACATGAATAAATGAAGACTATCAGTATAATAAATAGTAACCAAATTACAAAGAGATATCCATTATCTCTCAATGGAATGGCAACTTTAAAAAAAGTACTGGAATAGAGTCCTCATACTAATAGCCAACACGAATAATAAAAGAAAAATAGCAGGAAGTAGCTGGGTGTAAATATCAAAATGGCGGTCATTAATGAGATACGTGGATCAACGTGGGCTAAAGGAGACACTTAAAAATGAATATATTTATTTCGGTAAAGAAGTTATATAAATTTGTGAAAATTCGCATTCTAATAATGAAATTTTCCTAATGGATGTCCTTTATTATTAACGCTTTTAAACGATTCGTGGATAAGTTTTTGACATGTACGACAGATTTTCTTGTGGCGATTCCAAAAATTCACGACCAAAAAATAAAATATTAATGATATATTTTTGCCCTTCTAGTTACTATTTCTAACAAAATATATTTAAGTATTTTATATTACGTTACATATACAACTCAACACAAACATAGTTTATAATATTTATATATTATTCTTAATTATTGGAGACGTAGAATTGAAAAATTTATAGGTGTACAAACTTAAATCAGTTAAAATAATGAATTGTAAGTAAAAATTTAATAAACTTACCAAAATATCTTGAATCGCCACCATGGCACCACGGAATGATTGTTAATGAATCAGACACGATTAATATTTGACACTCTATTTGTTAACACTTGTGAATTAATTTAAAACTCAATTTTCATATTCTTTGTCCTGTTTGAAAATTCTTTAATAGTCGAAATCACTAATCACATCACTAGTTAATAAGCAGCTATTGATGCACATTTAAATCACTCCATCTGTAACGTTTACAACTATTTCAATATCAAATATCAATACGTTAATATTAACAGTATACTCGGAGTACTATTGTCAATTCCAAACATGTTTCCCCACGATTTTCGATTACGATATATACGATTTTCAAAATATCAGTATTATTATCAATATAAGACTTGATCACTAACCCCAACTAATGTTGATACGTTAATATTAAAAGCACACAATTAATATAATCCTCAACAGTATTGATCATACAGAGGTCGGCCCTTAGTGGTAAACTGAATATTTTTGATATATTTCAACTGACAGTTGTTTATTCTATCGAAATCGTCTAATCTAATTGTATTAATTTTTTTGTAAAAATATTCTACAATGACCAATGAAAATATTAATATTTTTGCGTTTTCCTTTACAGAATTTATTTGACACATTTTGGCAAAATATTTTTTAAAAAGTTTATATGTGGGCCTATGTGACGGCAGTTCGCAATGATTTCACAACACACTGAAATAAAACTGTTTATAAAATACGTAAATCTTCACTCAAATCCTTAAGACTTTAATCAAACTGTATTTATTAAAATTTCAACAAAAAATATCCTCGATTAATTCAAATTGATTGGTTTAAAATGTAGGCTGAACCTGCAAGCGTGTCGTCTGAACTACCCTCGCCGCGACGCGACAAAAGATTAATTGTCAAATTTTTGCCGGAATAACAATTAAACGCCGAATGACAAAAAGAAAGAGACAAAAGTATTTTTTTGAACATGTTTCAAAATATAACACGATGGCAACAATAATACACTGAAATATATCTATTGGTATGAACACTGGTTGATAACATAGTTAAAATATCTACATACCTACCTACATAAAGCAATTATAGGCTGAAAAGGTTTTGAATTTGATTTACTTCAATGTATTGCACATTTTTCTGTTTATTTTTTAGACCTACGAGTGTGCATTAAAACATTTCTGTTGTAAGTTATATTTTTAATGATTTTTTTTTTCTATAAGGTTGCTATTTCAGAATATAGTTTAGTGATATTTTTTAATACAAAGTAAATTAATCAATTATAAAGGTATATAATAAAATTTTTATAAAAATAGGAAAAGTTCCTGGTTTGTACTCCGCTAGCAACCATAATATTTATCGATAAATAGTTTTTTCTGTATATCTTTCTAATTGATTCATTTAATTTATATTACATATATGTTATAATATTGCGGTACGTTCTCTAGAAGCCGATGTAATTATACTTAATTAATAAATTACTCATAATTCCGTATAAATGATTTATCTAATTTACGTACCGTACGAAATAACTTATCAAATGTTTGATACAAAAAAATCTTAAAAGTTAATAAAGCTAGGCAGTATTTTTAAGATATAACTTTAATTTAACTTCTCTAACCCTTGATATTAAGCATATAAAAAAGACAATTGTCTTGTACGTTGAATTGTTCTTACCTAATAATCAATAAATAATATCCAATACACTAATACCATTTTTAACATTTTTAGTAACATCAAAAACTTCGAAAGCCAGTCTTTTGTCGAATATTTTTCCTTAAATATCTTAATTTTCTCTAATATTTAAACTTGAATATTTTAAATATGAATTAAATATATTTATTAGAAAGATATACATATAAAATTAATTATATCGAAAAATATTATTGTTGCGCCACCGGCATTCGAACCAGGATCTCTTTCCAAACCGGGGATGGTGCAAGGTTCAACTATGCTACAGCGACAATATTTTTAGCGACATATTTTTGAACCTATATGTTACCTTTTTTGATATTAATACATTTAATCGTTCCATTATTTGAAAGATTATTTTTATGGAATCTCAAATACCTTTGGGTAATCTGATAGCAGACGCCAGACTTATCAATTCATTTTTATTAACATATAGGTTCAAAAATTTCTCGCTAATAATATCGTCGCTGTAGTAAAGTTGGATAATGCACCTTCCCCGGTTTGGAAAGAGATCCAGATTCGAATCCCAGTGGCGCAACAACAATATTTTTTGATAAAATTGATTTAATATGTATATCTTTCTAATTAATATATTTAATTAATATTTAAAATAGCACAGCCCGTCTGTTCTGAATAATTACAACTTCACAATATGAATGTGTTCTCCTTAATAAACTTGAATATCTCTAAATAATCTTTTCATTTGTTATCAATATGTACCAGTAATCTCACAATATGTACAAGTCAGTTAAAATGTATTATGTGATACTTCCAATTTTTGTATTAGCATTTTATATAAAGTTATATCCGTTGACTTCCTTTAAGACATTAAACAATTTATTATAATAATTGCTTTATCAATTTTTTTATCGGTGAATTTACAATTTTTGAGAACATATAATTTCTTAACAATTATACAAATATTTGAAATCTATCGGAGGCTGTACATTAATATTCATAACATATTATTCTCCATCGTGAGATTTAAAATGTATATTTAATCATAATTGTACGAGTACATACTTGTTTCTATTCCTTTCAAGAAGATGAAAATTACTAAAGTCTTCACTATCCTCTTTTTTGTATTACAAACCATTATAATTTTGCATTAATTTTTACACTCTTATGGGTATGTATTTTTATACTCATAAAAGTTATAACTTCAATTGCTGACTGAATAATGTTTATGTTATGACTTATTTTCATGACTAGTCATTACCTCAAATATAGGTGGGTCAACTAGGGATGGCAGATTGATCTGTGGCGTCAATCGTTGTGTTAATTAAATTTTATCTGCGTGGAAGTGAAAATCTTACCACAAAATTTGATTTAATATGATGTTCGATAGGTTCAGATGTTCAATAATACAATTTTTGTTTTTTTTTTGTCTTATCCTACGTAAGGGGGTGTTTTTTTTCCGAGTCCGCCGTCATCCTAGATTGTGCCTGCCACGTTACCATTGCGTGAGACCCGGGACAGTATTTATATTTGTTGTATATAATGATAGATGTGTATTTATTAATTACTGAATAATTTTGTATTTCTTTACTTGCCGTCTGTTATAAATACTAAAAAATCAATCAATTCTTGCCGGAGTACAGTGGGGATCTTGTTTAGTTATTTTGTTTGTTTTCCGCCTTGTTGCCCATGACGGTAGGGCACGGCTGCGAATGAAAAGAACTGATATGGGAACTCGAAGAACGGCCCTGAGTAATTAATAGGTCACCTTTCACTGTATATTTTAAGGTATCGTGAAAAGTATGAATGCGTGCCCAGCGAAATCTCTTCGTTATTTAAAATTGTATTTATATTCAACATGGTTTAAACTACTGTATTATTTTAACTTCAACCGTTTTCGATACTAACGAAGATACTTTAGTACCGAAAATTTTAAACGACATTCATTACACGATGTAGGCGGAGTCTTGGTAAGAGTAGGGAGGTGACTGATAGGGAGACATTGAAATAAAGAATATATTAAATATTCGGTTGTTAATCATGCGTATGATTTTTTTATAAATTTGTATGTCGTAACACTGCGGCATGGGTGTCTTTGATGTTCGATAAGCGTATACCGGATTGCCCCAGTTCTCGTGTAATCTGCGGTCTTGGATAATTAAGTCGGCCAGTTAAGATGTCTACAGCTGACTAGTTTATGGATCGTTGCTTCGTTTTGTAGACCAACTGAACGGACATCGTCTTCGTAAAAGAACTAACTACGTAAAGTTCTTGACGTGCTTCTGAAAGTACGGAAAGAATTTTATTCCTTCACTGAGAAGCTTTCAACTTTTGTTTTGACCTCAACACAGACTGGCTATCGACCGACATAAAGCGTGTACACGATTGAAACATTCCTCTCGCGTTTAGAAAATTTGGAGGTAAATTACTTTTGCTCCGCGCACAATATACTGTACCGTATGTTTCTGTATTATAAAAGATATTCTATAACTTTTAAAATATAATACATTTATTTTTAATATACGTGTTATAAAACATTTGTTAATCAGTATTAATCCTTTTAAATGTCAAGAAGAACGAGCTCTAATAAATAAATATCTATACTAAAGTAATCTCAGAAAAATATATGATGAAAAAGTGACCAAACTTGTTACCGTGGTGACTACATATTTTATTAAGGAAAACATATTCTTATTGTGAAGTTGTAATTATTCAGAACATAGGTCTGTGATATTTTAAATACTAAATTAATGTATTAATTATAAATATATACATATGAAATCAATTTTGTCGAAAAATATTGTTTTTGCATCACCGGGATTCGAACTTGGATCTCTATTTCCAATCCGGGGAAGTATATATCTTTTATATATTTAGCCAGTTTCATTTTAAATTTATTCAATTTTTCTTCCTTTCTTATGTTTTCTGGCATTTCATTAATAAATTTCATCGCTCCATACATCATCGATTTCTGATATTTGGCCTTCTTCCTGAATGACAGTCTCAGTCTATCCCTTCCCCCTGTACGATGCTTGTGCTCATGTTAATTTGCATCAATTTTTCGTATGAATTCCGCTGATATTTTCTTATTGATGATTTTGTAAATAAATACCATTGTATTAATATATATTTTCTGCTTAAAGGTCATCATATTCAAATGTTTCAGCATTGCACTGATCCGAGTATACCTATTTTTTCTGAGTATTATTCTCATAGCTTTATTTTGCAATGCTGACAATTGTTGCATTTCTTCTTCGTAAGCCAAAAACAAAATGCTGTTGCAGTAGTTGATGTGAGGAACAATAACAGAGTTGTAAACTATTTGACAAGACTCAGTACTAATAAATCTTCTGATCCTTCCCAGAAGTGAGATTTTCTTAGCAATCTTTTTAGTCACGTATCTTGTATTTTGCGATAAATTCAATTTTAAATCTATTATGACTCCCAAATATTTTATTTCAGTCACTTCCTTCAGATTTCCACCATTCATGATATTTTTTTTATTTTTTATTTATACACTTAAAACTCAATAAACATAATTACTTCAAACCGTTAGGTCTGCATATTTAAAATCTTCCTTATTGGTGCATAACACATATAACGTACACAAACATTTAACTCATACACGATATTTAGATAACTAAGAGAGTAACAAGTATACTCATGCGATTTTTTTTAAATTAAGGCATCGTTTTAGCTAGTTTCATATAATAATAATAATATTATTATTATTAATAATAATAATAATATTATTATTATTAATAATAATAATAATAATAATGTGTTTATTCCAGCGTAATCGTTTTTTTTTTAAACCTGATTCGCCATAAAGATAATACATATTATGTTATACATTAAAGGTTACGAAATAAATATGCTATGAAAAAGAAAACCAAGGAAAATATTAATAAATACAAAAAAAATTAAAAAAGTAAAAAGTTCACACATATATACACACAAAATATAATTATTACATATATAATTACTTCAGTCACAGCCATTGTTATATATGTAGCTATTTTGTAAGCGCTGCCATTCTCTGGTCAAGGAACCAGCTTTCCATGAGAGCGCCGCTTGCACCAGAGAGTTGGTGCTGAGCTCCAGCCGCAGCTTTACGCCAGCAACTCGATGTCTTAGAATCGGAACGAATCCATGTATACGGTCTTCGGTAAACATTGTAGATGCACTACAATAACGCGCCAATCCGAACAGTATTCTGTATGAGTTGTTGTACTGAATTCGGAGACGGTTATACGTCACTTGCTTGTATTTCTACCAGAGCTCGCAGATATACATGCTGGTGAAGAACGATTTAAACGGGATGTTCTTCACCTCCTATCTTTTGATGGTTCGTTGTACAGTTTTATACCAGTTGATAATAGTCCTTTGTTCAATGCTACATTCGGCTACAGATATTAATCACAGCTTGTCTTTGTCTTGTATTGTAGCAGTCACGGGTGTCGCAACAGTTTCCAGATTAACATTATGTTTCAGTTGGTTTCGTGCACATTTTAAATCCTCAAACTTTGGTGTACGCTTATCAACATAATACGTATTATGTGAGTTTCTGGCGGTTAGAAACTACTTTGTGTAATTTCAATAAGATATAAATACAGTAAATGCTTGTGCTTAATGTATATATCTCACTAAGTACTTTCCACGTGTTTTTCCATTTAATGCAGTCAAATGATTTCTTACATTCGATGAAACATAACACGACTGGCGATAGAAACTCTCTGCTTTTATCCACAAGTTGGTTGGGGAATATTAAGTTTTTGCTTTCGAGTTCTTTTACCCTTTACAAAACCACCCTCCTCTTGGGGTATCTAACAATCTTCAAAAGTATTTTGCATTCAAGAGATATAAATGCAATGGTTCTAGCTGCATATGTGACATTTTTGTTCAGAATGTACACTTTTGAAAACAAGTCCATTTCTTTTGACATAAAGCAGAAAATTATTACATTTTTTCACAGAAACCGTCTTACGTACGTATTTCGTGCCCATCTTATGACAGATATTAAATACTAGTATTATATATCAATAAATATATTTTACGCATTTATATAATTAATAAAGTTTAATACATACGTAAATTTAATTATTTTTAAGGAGAATACATTATTACTGTGAAATTGCGGTTTTTTTCAAATAATGGAGTATCAGATGTGTCAATTTAAAAGAGCTTGCAGAATATAAGTTCGTAAATTTGCTGTCAACTTATTCCGTTGGAGTGGCGAAACTGGATAATGCATTTCCCCGAATAAGAAAAGGTCTAGGTTCAAATCCCAGTAGCAACTAAAATATTTTTACGAAATATTTATTTTTTTCTGTATATCTTTATAGTTGATTCATTTAATTTTTATTTCTAACGAAATAGCGTTACGATTTTCATTTCTTAAAAAATACTTTTGCTAATTTATGTAGAATTATTAGCAATCCTTTCGTTTTAAAGAAATAACATATGTAAATTATGTATTTTTATAATATTTATTTTATGTAAATAGGTACTTTGGTATAAAATTTTAAATACATAAGAATTCGTAATGTCAGAGATTGCTTAAACGAAATTAATCAACTGATTATTATATTGTATTACGTTAATTTTCAGCAAGGTCAACGCAAAAATATGATATTATAAACCTTAAATAATAAAAATAACAAAAAATTATTTTTTGCGGATGATAATACCTGAAATGTACGTACTTTTTATAGTATTTCCTACTATATTAAATATACTGTGTTTTCATCCCTTGGAAAATCCTCGCAAAATGCATTATGGTGTAGAACTAAGTAAGACGTAAAACCACATTAGAAGTATGAGATCTTGAACGATGACGTCATACAGAGACTTGAAGGTTCCTGTCTAGACGAAAAATAAAATGTCTCGTGTAAATTTTCTCGGAAAGCTTTCACGGACATTCCTTTCCTACAACGACTCAATTTGGCAGTAAAATGAAGGATCGTAGATATAGTACAATAGTCCTGACATATAACAAATACGTATAAGCAAAGATAAAACAGGTGCTTGCCCGAAATCTGTTAAATCATTTGTTGTGTTTTTGCATTCTATCAAATAAATATTCTTAATAAATAAAATAAATAAATACAAACTAAATGTATCAACTAGAAAGATATAAAAAAAATCAGTTTATTGAAAAATATATTTTAGTTGCGAAATGCGTTTCTTCTTTTTCTTCTTCTTTTAAATGGGCAATAAACCCTTCAAGAGTGATTTATGTCATTAATCAAGTTAAAATTTTATTTTATAAAAAAAGTAATATTATATTATAGAATAGGAAATATCATATCAATACCATTGTCGTTCAAAAAATTTGCTATTATATAGATTGAATACGGCGAGTTAAGGAAAAGAATATGACACAAGTTAACCGGGAATTTAATATAACCATTGACGAGATTACTATAAAAAAAACCTGTGATCCGCAATGAACAGATAAAAAAGATATGATCAAGGGTTTCCTCCTCGGCACCACACACACACACATTGGGGAATCTATGAAGTTCAATATGAATGAATGTAAGGCTACCTGACAATGCTCAATTCTTATTCTGAAGATATTTGATATTGTTCTTTTAGAGACATTCCTTTTAGAGAACCAGGGAGTGCGGGAAATAGATATTTCAATTATTTTAAGCCGATTACTTTTATGATTATTTGGATCCATCCATTGTGCAGTCCCAATAGAATTCGTACGTTTTTTTACCATATTAAGTCTGTCATACATCGGAATATGAAATTGATGAGGGAAAACTCCGGAAAGAGTGGCCTCCTTGGCCAGTTTACCAGCACATTCATTTCCATGAATTTTCTTGTGTGCAGGAATCCAAACGAATGATATCTGTTTGATGTTGCTGTCCAAATTAAATAGACATCTTCTGATGAAACAGATTATCTAATTGTCTATCCAAACTTTCATATTTCGAGAGAGGGATTCAAGAATTGCTTACGAGTCGGAGAATATAACAGCCTTATCGACGTTGCGGAGTACGCAGATGTCCAAGGCATCTTTAACAAAACGTATTTCATTGGATAGGGAAAGATCTAGGTTCGAATACCAGTAGCAACTTCTAGCTTTCTAGTTGATACTTTTAATTTGTATTAAAATACCACAGAACTATGACACATTATTATAGTGAAGATAACTTCACTATAATAATGTGTTCTCTTATAAATATATGCCAGCTGTACTAAAATTTATTCAAAAATTTAATAAAATGAAATTGAAAAATCTCTAGCATCTCCTTACGTATATTAGTCAAAGGTATTCGCAAGAAAAAGTGTTAGCTTTTTAAAAAAATGAATAACAGATGTATCAATTTGAAATAACAGTGTGTTCTTGTGTTATACTTAAAAAAAAACTGAGTGTGCCTATCGAATACCTAATAATATGACGACACATAGATATAAAATTAATTTAAGCAAATATGTCGAAGATAAGTTAAAGTAAAAAAATAATTCTGATATTGTTTATATTACGGCAGTTATGTACGCACTATGTTGATAATAAATTATTAATAAATACTTCTTCTTCATTCCTTCATGTCAGGATTAACATTGAGTGGTATAGAAGTATGGTAATGATGAGAAAGATGCTATTATGGTTCGTCTCCATATTTCGGTCCATCATACGTGTTCGCATATTTCGATAATCACCTTGGCTGCAGCGAGGAATGGAAGAATAATACTTACTAAAGGACACTTGATTGATTAAATACATAATGTATTACTATATAAGTATATTAATAAAATTCTATAACTTATGTACAAGGTGAAGAGTTAGTGTGAAAACTATTGTCCGCCTGAAATTGGGCAATAATGTGAGAACAAGTAAAAGTGTAGGCACGATTTCCAACTCCGTGCACCGCGTGTTATATTCCGGCTACTAACTTGATACTGGACTTATCAAATTAAATACAATTTTAATTCAATACAAATTTTTATAATGTTCGTTTGTTTTTAGAGTCACATGTCAGGTCAGTCTCTCTTGAGATCCCAAGTCCCAGCGTAGAAGGGTTAATATTTATATATAGCAGCTAGTTCAATGAACTCATAAAAATTAGTTGGACTGGCCTAAAAATCTTCCCTTAAAAACAAAGTGTTTATTATTAGGGAAACACATTTATATTGTGAAGCTGTAATTCTTCAGAACATAGGTCTGCAAAAACAATATTTTTCGACAAAATTGATTTTATATGTATATATTTATAATTAATACATTAATTTAATATTTGAAAAATATTGTAGTTGCGCTACCGGGATTCAAACCTGGATCTCTTTTGCAATCCGGGGAAGGTGCATTACCAACTGTGCTACAGCGACAGTATTTTTGACGACAAATTTTTGAACCTATATGTTTAACTTTTTTAATATATCGTTAATTATCAATCAATCACGTCTATCGTTCCATTATACAGGTTAGAAAATTTGTCGTCAAAAATACTGTTGCTGTTGCATACGTTAAAATGCAAAATCACCCAAAACAATATTTTGGTGTTCAAGGTTGTTAAGGCACTTAGCCAAAGTAAGGGACGAACCAGCCATAAAAGTCGGTATTTTTAGACCCCCAAGGCGGCGTGGGAACGCCAATAAAATCCGGCGTACACGATTTTCGGCACGTAGTGAAATGCACCATAAGGGATGCATCACCTTCATGTGGCAGTCTTTCCACCAAGCTCAACCGGGAGAGATCGCTCCGTAAATGCGATCTAATTTTCAGTTAGAAAACGAAATTAGGATCGTCTCTGTAATTTGTAATTACGGGGTAAATGTAAACTGTGCGCCTCGAGTTTAAGCTTAGACTATGATGTTCTCTGCGTTTAATCGTTTGTGTGAAAGCACTCAAGTTTCATGATCCGATCAAGTCAAGGTCCCGTAAAAAGCCAAGACAAATCATATACGGTACGCGCAAATTGTGATTGAGAAAATCGCGTCCAGAGTCCCGGTTTGCCTGGTTAATTGGACATCGTCTGGTGGTCAATCCCGAACTTCGTCACTTTACCCTGGCATCACATCTATTGGCGACAAATTACTTCAAGGACCATCATCAGCACGTGGAAGACATCACCGGAAAGGTAATCCCTTACGTGAGGGACCTGCAGTAAATATTAAACAAGAGTCACACACAAAATTTGGCAATTAACTTCATGTTGGCATGATGGGCTCGCAAATAGTGTTGAATTAATAGTTATCATTTTTTTAAATTTGTATTATTAATAATAAGTAGGTAAAATGTGTTTTATTGTTTTCATTAATACATGCAAGTCACAAATACAATAAACTTTATTATAAATATAATTTTTTTGTGATTTCTTTTCATAACCAATTGACTTGATAATATTTTTTAAAAAAGAACCATTTAGGCTATATGCCTCCCCCCTGACCATGAAGCTGAGGCGAAGGAAGAAATTACGTAACACATAGTTGGTAATGCAAGGATTGGAAAAGAGGTTCAGGTTTGAATCCCGGTAGCGCAATAACAATATTTTTCGATAAAAACCGAGACAATTATTTAGATAAAAGGCCCAAAGCGGTGTTAGATGATCCCTGTGTTTTGAATATCGGTAGCAAAAAGTTCATATTAAATAAATGTATTAATTTCTTTTGCAAAGTATTTAAATGATATATATAATTTCAATTCGACACTACGCTGGTGTGAGAAATATAATTCGCTTTCCTTGTTATGTGCTGTGCTCGCTAGATATGGGGTGTATCCGTGCTCACCATAGTGGCCTCAATCAGGCAAAACATGGCTCATAATACGCATTCACAATCTGTCTTGCAGCCAACTCCGGCTAGAAGAAAATCATAATTTTACTCTTCCAGTTCTTTTTCATCTTAATGATGCCCGTTAAATAATTTCTCTTCTAGACTGTCATATTGAGTCATAATATAGCCGAGAAAGTGCTCTATCGTAGATAAAGTTTGCCGTGGTTGAATTTATTATAGGATTAAAGGATCTTCTCTGTCTGCTGCTGCAGATCCGTAGGTCTAGAATGCAATATCAAAAGATGCGATGTTGTGACAACAATTTAATTTATTAAAAATAATTAAACAAAATGTTAATAAAATACCTAATTTGTCTTGTGTTGCTTGTATTTCTTATTATTATTTACTAAGGGTTCTTATTTTGCGCCACAGCAACTGCAAAATTTGGTTTAAATCAGCTAAAGGGTGTAGCTTTACACTGAGAACAGACAGACTATAGAATATTTTGCATTTTATGTATGTAATAAAAAATATAAAACATTAATTTTTCATTAATAATAATAAGTCACTAAGGTATAAGACAAAATGGGTAAAAATGGCACCATGGGTAATATGCCGCGCAAACAAATTAGAATTTCTTGTTCCTAAACTAATGCGCGGAGAGCTCCAAAAGTCAGCGATACTCGTCACTCATCGTTCGGTATGTGCTAAAATATTTTCTCAGTATTATTTTAGAAGCCAGACTTCAAATGAGAGTAAAATAAAGCCGACCTTTGTAACATTATCAGTATTATATTGATTGATATCTTAAGCCATTTCGATTTGATGGCCGGCCGGTCGCCATTGCCTCATAGTTTGTTTGGTTAGTCCATATAAATCTTCATGTTTATAAATATGAACATTTATATATATATGTCTGCCTTATTGGTATTGTGGTTAAGACGTTGGCCTAGTGAATTAGTGGTCGAGGGTTTGCATCTCGTTTCAGGAAACCAGGAAGTTAGTCCTATTTTCATGTACATGTATTCCATGTACCGATGTCTATTTTTTTTATTAAAAACTAAATAAATTGTGGGCTAATAAATACGCTAGTGATACGCAGATAGTGGATGAAAGTGATTATTGTAAGCGTTGCAATGAGTAAGTTTATGATAGAAACGAGACAAAATATGATTAGTTACAATGCACGCTTTTGCTGATTGCACGAATCATATTCACGTTTCGAAAACTTTTGTTTAACGATTGTTCTGTTTAATTATTATTTACTACCTACTTTTACATTTTCATTTTATTTGGTTATTTTTTTAAATTTGTTCTGTGCATAATTTAAAATATTCGTATGTATTACTTGCCAATTACTTGCCACTTGCCTTTGATTTTATATGTTGATATTAATAACTTTATATTACAATGATATTAGTGGTGCCATATTCCCGAAGTCCGGGATAGTATGACATTTTCCATTGTATTTTTTCATGTATCTACCCATATTGTTATTAATCATTCAGTTTCTTGATCAGATAATTAATGTTTGTCATAGTTTCAGAGACGAACTTTCTCCATCACGATAAATTAAATTTCTGATGTTTAAATTAGTAGAGTTAATCATAAAAAAAAATATGAAACATCTATTTTCCTAATTAAATGGTAATTTGATATATGTAATAAAATATATTATTTTTCATGGTACACCACATGTGAAATGAGGTGCGAGACAGCGAATCTCTGAGACATGGTGTGCACACGGTACAGGTCGGATTTTTTTACTCATGGCACTGTACATTCGGCCACTGACGAATCTGTTGCAAATAAAAATTTTAATGTTTAATTATTTTGTGGACAGGGAATGAAATAATATTAATCAAATCTTAATAATAATAATGACTCTGCCAATGCCCTTCATCGACTGAAACTAATGGGTAAAGAAAATAATTTTTGTTTAACAGTAAACAGTATATATTTTATTACATTAATATAATGGATAGCCGCCAAGTAATTTCGGAAAGTTTTGGAAATGTTTTAATAATTATTGTTATCAATGTGTTAAATTTACTTTTATTTTGTATATATTAAAGGCGCAACGCACTGCGCGTGGTGTACATAATAGATACCGTGCGTCAATTGATGTCAGGTGCGTCGTTACATTACCTTTTAGCGTGAAGCGGTCATATAACTGTGTCTCTTTCTCGCTTAGATAACGCTAAGGTACCTACTATATTTCAAATTACTTCACCAGAGTTTTTAAAGACGTAAGCTGTCAATTGAAGTGTATTTTTCATAAAGCTTACACTTACAAATGCATTGCTTTTTAATTTCTGTAATTAATTCATGTTGAATCGTTTAGTATGCTATATCCATATTTTGTATGCTCTATTTTCAAAGTTATACGCAGACAAACGACTTTCAGTCTAGAATTTTATGTATATGATGGTCTTTATTCTAATAATAAATGGAATTTAATAAATCCGTGCCTATTCCACTTTGACAGAAAAATGAAATATAAGGGCTGTCAAATGATGAAAAACGACCCGTAATATTATTGATAATGTGATTGAGATTTTGAAAAGCTTTGTGTCCATTCTCCCGATAATATTGACGTTGGAAAATTCAATAGGCCCAAAGAGATTTTGTGTTTTTTTTTTAATATTTAATTTTAATTTATCATTTTTCATCTGTTTACCTGAACTATAATATATTATTTAAAAATATGGAAAATATTTCGCTTTGTTTTGTTAGCACCTGTGTGAAATAAATATATTGTTGCTTTATATAACTATGTACGTAAAAAAATAACTGTATATTCTTTACGCATTAAAGATATTATTTATTTTGTGTAAAAACAGTAGCTTAGTAGGTAAAAATCCAGTAATTGTAAAACTAACGTATTTTTTTATATAAATGGTAAAACAATTGCCTAATAACTGTAACGCAGATCCCTGTTTATAGGTTATGTCGTATTGTAGATTCTCACAAGGTTGTTTAATTTATAGGCAAGCTCTGCGTAGATAATGTGAGATAATTTTATCTATGTGAGTTAGTAGATATTATCAATTCAAGTGAGGGCTTTCTAATATATAGAGGTAAAATTTTGTATTAAAATATTTATTTACAAATAGCAATCAAATATGAAATTATTCTTAAATAAAGATGAGAGTGAATGACTTTTAAAGTATTTTATACGGATATTATTACACAAGTCGATATGGATATTGTGAAGTTGTAATAGATGGAAAGAGATCCAGGTTCGAATCCCGGTAGCGCAACAATATTTTTCGATAAGGTTGATTTTTTATGTATATCTTTCTAATTAATATATTTAATTCATATTTAAAGTATCACAGACCTACAATCTGAATAATTACAACTTCACAATAAGAATGTGTTCTAATAATATTTTTATTTTTAATTTTTAAAATAAGCTGACTTCTGATTTTGGGCTAGTTATATAAAATAACTATTAAATTTTATTTGAATTCAAATCAATTGTTATTCAAAAAATATTATAAGTGTTAATAAAAAATATAAAATTGTTTTCTATTAATCTCTTAAACTTTTTAGAAATTTGACGTCTAATATATTTTTAAAGAAAATATCATTTTTTTTTTTTTTTTTTATATCATTGCCAGAATTTTGGTACAAATTTTTTTTTTTTTATCAAAATATTTCATGATATTTTGTTGTTCCAAGTTTATGATATTATTGACGTTTAATATGTACATGACTTATTTTACAGTTTCACGGTAAATATTGAAGAATTTCTGAGGTGACGTACTACTAGCAAAATATAAATACATAGAGAAAATTTTAATTCATCAATACTAAAAATAATATTATCGTATACTGTGATGCGAATAACAATTGAAATTTTTAGAGTCATCTAACCTATTTAAAAAAAAAACTATATTGTTAATTAGATTATTAACCACTCAAAAATAATCTGATGATATAGAATTTGACGCCCGTAAAATTTTTACAATTTGATAATTCAAATATTACAAATCTTTCTATCAAATATTTCTATCGTTTTTGCGGCAAGATTCGTTCTAACGATTGGCGATATTTGAAAATACAAGACATCGCAAAAGTCTTTTTCATAATAAAAATTCTGTAATAAAATAATGGATGGGTTTAATAAAAAAATGTTTATTTCGCCTTTAAGTACAGTCCCTGAGAATTTATTTCTTAATAATTATGTTTTCTAAATGTGATCCGTTATTTTGCTGGCACTCTTCTAAACGGGAGGTAAATTTTCTAAGAACTGCTCGACACGTATTCTTCAGGATCGCTGCCATTTCCTCTCGGATATTTTCCTTTAATTGGTTCAGAGAGAGAGAATTATTATTGTATATCTTTGATTTAAGGTAGCTCCATCGGAAAAAGTCCATAAGTGTCAAGTCGAGCTACGCGAAGGCCAACTTATGTCAACTTGTCGGGATATCAATTTTCGAGAGAAAATTTCACAAACAACTGATAAAGACACGCGATACAGTTAGCGATCGGCATACTCCCCGTCCGTCTCCCGCTGGTGTGTGTTTGAAATGTGTTTGGGCATGGTCATTTTGGGTCGAGTCTTACTTATATTTTTGAAGTGAAACTTCTTTAATATCATTAATTAACATGGCGGTTACCTTGTGGTGTAACATGACTATGTCAATTTTCACAGTAAAATTTTATATTATTGTCACTACAATAGTTTCAAGAAGGACTGTACCTCTTGAAACTATAGTAGTGACATTAACCCAACGTGTGTGTGGTACAAAATTTCGTGGTGAAAAATAAAATAAGAATCATTTCCCTTACCTACAACTCCACCTGAACAAAAGTTTCCTTATTTATTTGTAATATTTTAAATGATAACTTTGTCTTAATAAATTTAATTTACTTTAATCCTTATTTAATTTACCACACTATATCACCCTATTAACATATTTTTTCACGATGTTAACTCGCTCATTTCTCCGTCATTTATATATTTAATCATAAAATATAATTAACACGACTACTTGAAAAACATTCCAGCAGTTCCAAAAAATGTACTTGTGTTCCAATTGCGAATTGTTTTACATTGAATAAAATTCTTCGCATAAGGGAGTAAATAGACCGTTCTATAAAACTAATTCAGGAATCTGTGAACAGAAAGTTTTTTCATTTAAGCAGAACTCAACTTCAGTCAATGACTGGCTTTTCAGAATACTTCCTATCTAATGTAGTCAAAATGTGGTTCAGTAATTTAGTTGTGTCTTTCTGAGTGGATTTTGTTGCAGTTTGTGTTTTATGTTTTTAATGAAATTCAGAAAATCTTAAATTCATGTGCCACCTTAGCATTTTTTCGGTACAGGGAAGAATAGTTTTATATTCAGATATGGTGTGACAGAAATCAATTTTGAAAAAGAAGATATCGTGTAAAATGCATACATTTAAGTTAACATAAATTTTTTCGAGGTCTTGTATCAAGATGATCAGCAAATTTTGTAAAAAGCCAGTTAGTTCTACTATTAGAGAACGATTTGGCGTAATCAGCCTATTTTTGACCATTAAGTGAAAGTGCACATTTCATTTAGTACTCATATCATATATACGAATATTATGTTTTTAAATACTAAATTAATGTATTAATTATAAATATATACATATAAAATCAATTTTGTCGAAAAATATTGTTTTTGCGTCACCGGTTCGTATCCCGGTTGCGGGTTCGTATCCCGGTGACGCAAAAACAATATTTTTCGACAAAATTGATTTTATATGTATATATTTATAAGTAATACATTAATTTAGTATTTAAAATATCACAGACCTATGTTCTGAATAATTACAACTTCACAATAAGAATGTGTTTTCCTTAATAATATTATTTTTTTACATACTCACAAAATTAGTTTCAAACACTTTTGTCTAACTACTTATAACTTGCAATATTGTACACAGATAAATAAAATTACTTAATTTTATTTGTAAGCCTCTGAATAATTTATTATCGGTAAATAATTGAAACCTTCCCTCGGCAACAACACTGTATATCGTTGTTTACAAAAGTAGACTGGACGTTGGCCATCTTGGATGATGTACAGTGATTTTGCAAGAACTCTCACCAAGAAATTGTGTTTAATAGTATTTTTATTTATTTAATATGGTTATTTAATATACCATTTGATGCCCAAGAAGATAGACAACGCATTTGCATTAATAACTCAAATCTTACCAAAATCGATATACAGTCTTATTGCAATTATAATTGTTGTTAATTTTTTTTACACAATAGTTATTGTTAGTTAACCTAACCTTATTTTTTAAATATTTTCATTATTTTAGTATATAAACTTTAACATTTTAAGGATTGTATTTGTAATTTTAGTACACTTAGTAGCATATTTCTTTTAAATATTTTTTTGATTAATAAAATATTCCCAGTTATAAACAAATGTATACATTTCCTAAGTACGTGCTTATTATTTTTGGAAGCGGAAAATCGTTCCATTATTTGAAAGACATCTTCTTTATTTTTACGGAATCTCGAATACCTTTGAATAATCCGATAGGAGACGCCAGAATTAAAAATTCATTTTGGACACATTGATACAAAAAATATATTATTAAGGAAAACACATTCTTATTGTGAAGTTGTAATTATTCAGAACATAGGTCTGTGATATTTTTAATACAAATTAAATATATTAATTAGAAAGATATACATACAAAATAAACAAGATAGCTTTCAAATAATGGAACGATAGATGTATTAATTTGAAAAGTGTAACATACAGGTTCTAAAATGTGTCGTTAATGCACTTTGGTGCCATAGTATAATCGGTTAATACACGTTCCCCGGATTGTAAGAGATCCAGGCTTGAATCCCGATAGCAACAACAATATTTTTCGATAAAATTGATTTTATATGTATATCTTTCTAATTAATACATTTAATTTGTTTTAAAAATATTATTTAAATTACTAATATAATAACTAAAATAAACATTTGATTTGAACTAACCTCAATATTACAATGAGCGTTTACAACGATGCTGTAGAAAGTTTATATCTGCCAGCGCAGCAGTTAACCAGATGTTAGACGGTATCTTCAACACCTATAAAGTTGAAAATTCTCATAAATTTATCTTTTGTTTGTAATAAATTTTCAAATATCGTGAACTTACAAAGTAAAGATTAATATTTTATTTTCAAAAAAAATATATATATATCATTTTAAAGACACTGGGTAAGGGTAGAAATGATAAAAGTCTTTCTTACAGATCATTACACTAACGTATAATGTTATGTAATTTCTATATTTCTCCCGGTGACGTCATAATTTTAAACAAAGACGTTATATGTAGCGCCTAATTCCAAAACCCCCTAAAACGACTTTACGTGTTTTTTACTTATGGATGAAAACGTATATGTTGAAAGCAAATGAATAAAATGTCAGTTTTTACGTGAGAATTTTTTAAAAAGACAATTCTGTAATGTTTTAATTTTTTTTTTCTGTATATATCTTTCTGGCAACCATAGTGGATTTTAGATCACGTGATCATACACAAGCGCTGTCAGCTTTGTGATATTTTGTAACTAACCCTAATTATGAACATGCAATATCAATGGGTTTTGGAATTAGGAGCTACATATTTATAGTAAAAACTTTTTGAAATAATTATCTGGGGAACTAAAATAAACTTTTGGAGTAAATAATTATCTTAGAGGTTAGAAGTGAGACTAGGGACTTATGTTTAAATTTGATTATTTAAATGACATCTTTTTTTTTTCGTGACGTGATATTTAATAAATAAAAATGAACTCTTACCTAAGTAATGTTTAATATTCGTTCTTAGGGGTTTAAAAGTGACGCTTACCTTTTTTTAATTGGATCTACTTTCGTATTAATTGAACACCACAAACTCTTTTAATAACGAACGTTATTAAACGTTATAAAAAAAAGTTGGACATTTTAGCTCTGAAAAATGATTATTATGAACAAAAAAAAATAATTACAAAAATATGCTTTAAATCAGCGACGTAGTGGAGCATTTTTTTTAGATATTAAACTTACTTTTCAGGTACATTAAAAAATATTTTGATTCAAAATATTCCGCATAGAATTTTTTACATCAAATATTGTGCAGCGGACAGGTATTACGTATTATTATTGACAGGGGCGTGCACTGCATACAAGCAAAAAACTGAACATCACTAAAGATTCTGATAAATACAAATAAATTAAATAATCCTTATCTTATGAAAAGACCCCACAAAATTCTAGCCGTTATTACCCGAATTAGCATAACCCATGGCTAGATTTTTGTCTAGCCGTTATTTCGTTATTTGTGTACCAGACCAGTGTATAGAAATTATCCTTATCTAAAGAAAGTAGAAATATAATTTTTCGTCGTAATGAAAAAGTAGATAAAAACAATAATATTTTTCAACGTCTAATTGATATCCCTTGTTTTCTGTCTAATTGATATAACTTGTAATTCAGGTTTTCTACGTCTAATTGATAAAACTTGTAATTCAGGAATTACCCTTTTGAGAGCATAGTGAATCTATTAAACCTGCGAATCGTGGTAATTTCATCGAATGTGTGAATTTATTAGCTAAATATGATGAGCTATATCCTAAATTAAAATTGATAGAATTATTTTGAAAATTAGAAAAATAATTCTATAATTTTTTTGATACCTAGTATATGTATTGTATACTTAGTTACCATCGTCGGTAACATCATAACCGAAGTTTGTGCCTACTGCACGCCACTGATTATTAACTACCAATATTAAGATATATTTTTTAATATAACAAAAAAGGAGTGGGGGGGGGCTTTAAACGTGACACATAGAAAGTGTTGCCATAAGTAGCTTTGATAGCTAGTCCTGGGTTTTCTAATGGTATTGTTGAATACATTTATTCAATCCATGTAAATGAAAGACACCAACCAACCTTTGTGAAACTGGGCTGTTAGACAACGATGAACTTGCTGCCTTGAATCTTCTTAAACTCTGCTGGCCAGCTTCCGAAACTTTACATAACCGAAAACCGAAAAATAATACTTAAAATGTTTTTATATCACCGCCGTAAAATATATCCGACTGAATCCGAAACCGTATCTCACTGAAGCGGTTTCGTTTTTGTTTCTGTTTTAAATTTACAAAAATAGAATGCACATATTCAAACTTTATAACCGCGCCTACCAATCGAAGTATAAAAACGCGTAAACAGAAAGATATTGGGATTTTATATATAAGATCGGAGTTATTTATAGAACACAATCATCTGAAGTAATCGTAATACTGCCGGAATATTGTGAATGTTCGGGCACTGTTTGAACATTGTCTGACAGCTGTGTAACATTATCGCAAACTGTGAAAACTTGAACTTTTCCATAGCAGCAGGTGCTAAAGGCATTTTTAGATACCTACCTCCACAGATTAATATAAAGAGACGTTTAGATTTTATTTAGTGAGTTATTATTTGGTGAGTAACCAGCGTTTAGATATATTATGTCTTTAATATCCAGGGATACTATGTTTACTGACTAAAATAGAGTGTTGATTATTTTCGAAAACAGTCGTTTTAAAAAGTAAATAAAACTATGAATTACCATATATTTAAATAAGAGTATTGGTTTGTGTTCCTTTTTTATACAAATCTATAGTTTTATTTCGAGCTTGATGAAATTTTGCGCACCTGACGTTAAAAACTAGAGGAAGGTCACACAACACTACCCAACTGTCTACACAAGGTTTCAAAAAACCACCTTCACCCCCCTTTCTCAGCCCTTAATGGAGAATTTTTGTATTTTTTGATGAAATTTTGCACACTTGACGTTCAAAATAAGAGAAAAATTACTGTCTACATGAGATTTCGAAAAAAACTACCCCCATCATTTTAAATGAAACCTCTTCACTTTACGTAAAGCCCAGGCAACACCGGGTAATTCAGCTAGTAATATAATAATAATAAAGTTCATATTACGGACTTTCCCAAAAAATCACTTTTCTTACAATCCTTTTGAAATTTTGAATACACATACTTATGAGTGTCTTTTATACTTAGAAATTTTTTTTAATAGTTCTTGCGGTAGTAAATTTGTAAATATTGATTGAAAATTTAACAAATATCTTTCTATAAAAATAATTTAAACAAGCGGTATTCGTTTTGTTATAAAAAATGTTAAAAGTGAGCTACTTTTGAATGGTTTTGACGTTTCCTTTTATAATTTGAATAGTAAGAGATTTTTGAACTTCTGTGCATGTGAGCGGAAGCAAAAGGTACACTGTACCTCAACTGTTTTTTATTCTATTCATAGTAGTTTACATACGGGGGAATCTTCTTAAAGATTGAGTACGACTGCTCTTTGAGAACGTTCTTAAGGCGCCACTTGCAATAATAATTCCTATTTTGGCGTTTTTTACGAAAATGTGGGTTTTTATTATTCATTTATATCAGAAATTATTCAATAGATTTGACTTTTTTTTCAACTATTACTTGGATTGGATCTTTACATTAATATAAAACTAATAAACTGAATGTTATTTGTCATAATTAAGACGATACAAATATTATAAGAAAGACCGTGACCATTAGATGCATTTTAGGCATTGTACAAAATTGAGTCAATGCGCTAAACGAATGCGTAGACGAAATATATTTTCTTATAATCTTAAAGCCAAGATTACGGAGACAAATCTGTAGGAAACCAAATCAGCAAAATGTTAAAAATTAATAGAGTTATGAATCATTCAATTTGCAGTACATTTGATGAATTTTTGACGTTTTTAAAATACTTTGTTTTAGTAAAAACATACGTTTTTAAATAATATACTATATTTACTCACATCCTTTGAGGCTTCAACTACTATTTAAAACTAAGTTAAATATCAGAAACACAATAATCATTTTTTAAATAATATATTTCCAGTCTTATGAAACACAATAATTTTAATTGTCTAGCGGACCTTCAGAACGCCGTTGAATTCGGCAATGACAGAGGTCGGATTTACGCTCCGTTGGATTTTCATTAAATTTGCCTATAAAACACATTTTATTACAAATTTTGACTACACTATGAATGAATATTATACTTATTCTCGATACCAATTGCTTATTTTTGTAAATTATATGGTTTTGGGCTGTTTTTATACGAAAACAGATTATAATTTTGACTTCTGAACATTATACATGTGTCAAAACCTACGTTACGGATCTGAGCGCTAAGAATCTGACAACGCATGCGCGGCTTGCATCGCATTGCGTCTCTTATCTATGGCATTGCGCATCTAACGCATGCGCCTCAAGGGCATAAACATGATTCAACGCATAGATAAGATTCAACGTGACATTCGCGAACCCGTGTTTTTTTTTGTTGGGTTTGGTTCTCATTATATTTTATTATACAAATTATTGTTCTGAAATTACTGCCTCCTGTGACTCAAGATACCTAAGGTCAAAAAATATCCATTGACACGCTCTACGAAATATTCCAACAAAATTTTAAATGGTTATCTTCTTGGAATAAAAATCGCAACGTAAGTTGATAATTTTTACCATTTCTATAACAATTATCTATTTGATTTAATAATACAAATTGCATAGTTCAATATACATATATTATGTAGTGCAGATAAATTATTTTTTATTGGAAATACATATCCTTAAAGATAAATAATCTTATCAAAAGAATTATACATGACAGACCTGTCTGATACAAATGTATTTGTTATAGTCATATAAATGAATAAACATGTATTTTAATATTTTAGACATAAAAATACTGATAACTAAATAACAATAATAATATTATTAATTATTTTCAGGATGTTCCCGAACTGAGTATTGAATGTGCGAACTCGTGTGAACTTCCTAAATTGGATGGCAAAAGAGTGGTCGACGACATTTACTCCCACAAATCGATGTTTGGGTGCACATGAACGAATATTGAATATGTGAAAGAACATAAAATTTTATTTCTAAATTCAGTTTAAATTGTAATAAGTGTGAATCAAATTTTGTTTTGAATACGTGTAAAGAAAAAAAATAACGAAATTCTGAATAACGATAATGTGCTCGATGAACAACTAATTATTTAACAGTGAATAATAATACTTTTGTCATATTTTTATTTATATTTTAATATTAATAAATATGTAATTTATTAAAACAATAAATAAATATTTTTAAAAAAAACTTTTTTTTTATTACAACCATAGTATGATTATTATATAATATTAGCATAAATAGTTTTCTCTTCACAAATACGGCTGCTTCAAAAGTTGTCAATATTATTTATTAGTATGAATTTACGTCAATTTTTTCCTTATAAATCGGGGGCATAATTGTAATAATCATGTTTATCCACACAAACAATGGTTTTTATCATAAAAATAACAATTCTTAGGTGAGAACTTTAACAAATTATTTAATTTTCGCCTGATAATTTCAAATGGCAACACATATGTATTATCAATGTTGAAGAAATGCCTATTTTCTGATAGCTTTATTACCTAGGAATTTTAAAAAACCAACAATTGTATACTTGTCCTTTTCTATTGATACCTTTCATTCTAGCAATATTTACGTAAAAAATAACGCACTTTTATGTTTACTTGATATTGTAAATGAATTAACTATTAGTCTCGTCTTGAAAGGGTATGCAAAATGCAAAAATATCTCGAAATTCAAACTGGAAAAATGAAAGTAGCCTCTTAAGTCACCTTAGAACCATCGTCATATTTCAAAAACTTAAAGGTGTGAAAACCACGTGGTAAATAAAACTGTACATATTTATTTAATACAAAATAAATTAATCAGATATACCGAAAAAACCTAATATCGTAAAAAATTTTTTGGTTGCTGATGTGATTCGAAATGGTAGCACGTTTTGCCGGATAAGAAAAGTTCCAGATTCGTACTCTGGTAGCAACCAAAATATATTTTGAAAAATAGATTTTGTCTGTATATTTGATTTATTTATTTATTATTTAAAAATATCACAGAACTATGTTCTATAACTGTCATTACTTTGCAGTTTGAAAATCTTGTAAAGCTCCGAGTTGGTGCGATTATATCTGTCCCTGGTATTCTAGATCAGTTTCAATTATTTTGTAACGTAGAATATTTTTATTAAGCTGGATACCCCAGTAAAAGTTTTAAAGAAAACTGCTTTCGAAATAACGCGATAGAAAATTTTATAACATTTTTAAATTCTTTCACTATGTTGTGTTATATTTTTAATTTCACCAGTACCCAAATCGATACCAGGCGTCTTCAAAATCAAAGTCGGGGGCGACGAGTCCTCTACCTACGCTGGACAAGCGTTCTACCATATTGCTATTCCACCAGAAGACTGGTGTCAAATTGTTATTTAAGTACATAATGCTGACTTTTTTATTTATAATTTAATGCATTGATTAAAATTTTGATATAGTTTATTATTTAAACATTCTTCACATAACATTGTAATACTTATATTGAAATTTATTTTATTTAAAAATAGTTACCCCTGGTAATCTTTGTAACAAGTTAATAAATAATTTAAGATATTTATATTATCTCATTATTATCCGTCACGTTATTGACCGGAGTTCGGTTTTCCGCCGGGGAGATTTTTATTTGATTTAATTAACTGATTTTTTAAATACTTTTTTCGAACTATAGATTTTTTAAATGTAATTTTTGCTATTTATTATTGCGTGAAACATTTATTACATTTTGAGGACAAATGGTATTTCCAACGGTATAATAAATTAAATTACCGATATTTATATAAAAAAAAAATTACTGTAAAACTGCAAAACATACAAATATAAAAATAAATATAATATAATATAAAAAGTGGTAATATGCCTGTGAAAGGTTTGGTAAGTGGTTGGATAGCGGAGCCAAAATTTTGTAATACAATATGATTAATTTTGCTGACGTTTTATTTTGCAGTGACGTATGTGGTTAGGGATTATATTGCGGTTGAATCTACATATATATATAATTCTCGCTATTTTAATAATGGCCTGCTATCGTGTAATATGAATGCATATTTCTATCGTACCTAGCACTTTGTCATTTGAATATTAAAAACACGAGTCTTTGGATGTTCTATTTTTTTCTAATTTGATCAAAAACAATACATAAAGTTATGCTACTACGTGTTATAAAGCCTGGTTCCTATAAGTTGATAAATATTTTTCATCAACGGAGCAAAATTGAGAAATAATATTTACATATTACATTACAATGAAAATTTAACCATTAAGGAAAACACATTCTTATTGTGAAGTTGTAATTATTCAGAACATAGTCAAAAAAAATATTTTTCGACAAAATTGATTTTATATGTATATATTTATAATTAATATTTACATTAATTTAGTATTGAAAATTTAATCAATATTTGTGATCGGTCAATATTGATTTTGAAATTTTTAAAGGAATTAAAAGATATTAAAGGTTTTAGAAACAATTTACAATTTAGTTGCTCAGCTTTACTACGTAAATTGAATACTTTCATAAGAGCTAGTGGCCCTATCTGACCTTGTCCAACGTAGACCTACATCCCGAGTGAATTAATAATTTAATCTGATAGCAGTTATTCTCATATATGTAAAAATAAAACACTTCTTTTTTTATTTTACTCGTTTAATTCACTTGAGACGCGTTTCGCCTTGCAAGGGCATTATCAATCTAACAATTTAACTCAACGTCTTGTATTTATAACTATAATGGGGGATTTCCATACATTTTGAAGACTTCTAATGATTCTAAGTAACCATAAATAACATAAATAATATTTCGTAACTTTAATGTATTATATAATATGTATTATATAAACGCATTATTATTATTATTATTAAGTTTCACTTCATGTAAATAAAATTGTATAGCTGTCCCCCATCGTAGATATAAATTCAAGTTGTTGAGTTAAATTGTTAGATTAATAATGCCCTTGCAAGGCGAAACGCATCTCAAGTGAATTAGATCAGTAGAATCAAAAAACAAGTGTTTTATTTTTAAATATATGATTATGGAGTTCTACGAATTTACCTCGAAAACTAGTGAAATTTTAAAAACATTATTTTTTTCTGTTATTATTTGGTCCATAAGTTTTATTAAGTGTTTTATGATTTTTGTATAAAATTCAAAACGACCAGATCTATTACAATAATAAAAACAGTTTTTTGTTTAAAAAAGTTAACTTTTTTGAACTGTTAAATAATTTTTAAAAATTAAATATTTATTTGTACATCTCCCTCATCTTGTCCAGCGGTTAGCACTCTGTTCATTTACCCTAACACAAATTAATGTTCCAATCTGGAACGGTTGCATCGTGTCCCAGATTGGATTTGTTCTAAAGAGTTGTCGGCATTTTGTCGAATTCATGTTCAGGCAAGTAAAAAAGAACATCTACAAGTTCAACTCACTACTGACAATTTATTGTAGAGTTCAACTCGCCATAATTAAATGACTCGGAAAATTAAATTAAATTAAAATTTCAATTAAAAATTCACTAACAGTAATAAACTTTAAACAATTTTATCAAGTATCAACTGCAATTAGTACTCCTCACGTAGCGTGTCAAAGGAAACGATATTTGATACCTTTCAAAAAATATAGATTTCAAAAAGTTTTGGTGGTATATTATTGATGAATAATCATATTCTATATGAAAATCAATAATAATATTTTTATTCTACAGTTCTGTATGCTTGTATATTTTTTAAATCTTACCTATACCTGAACGCCCCATTTTAGTACTTAAGCATTGACAGTAAAGTATTTCCTGCATACCTTTTCTTATACCTGAAAAAAAAATTTTTCTTCTCTCATCTTTTTTAAAAATATGGAATACGTTATTTTAAAAAAGAATACGTTTCTCGAATAAAATGTGTCACAAAACTGCGTTAATAAAGCGCGTTGAAAAAAAGAGTAATATTTTAATGAAATAAATGCAATGATTATAATAAAATAAATATGATAAAGTAGATGGCTTTCAAATAATGGAACGGTAGTTGTATTAATTCGAAAAATGTTACGAATCGGTTCGAAAATTTGTCGACAATGGTACTGTCTGCTGTATAATGCATCTACACCGGATTGGAAAGAGATCCACGTTCGATTCCCGGTGGTAACAACAATATATTTTTTGATAAAATTGATTATATATGTATATATTTCTAATTAATACATTTAATTAGTATTTAAAAAAAATAAATATCATTTTTATTTTCCTCAAAACAAAAGAAGACCGTCTGAGTTTGAAATAAAATTAAAACGACGTTTGAAGTGTTCAAAACATGATGCATAAATTTTTGATTAAACGGACCAAAAAAAAAATATGCAAGAGTGGTATGATACATACGTCTGAGACATGTAACATGCATTTAAAAAAAAAAATATTGGAAGTTCTTTATTTTTCATGGAACCGTATCATAATATTCCGTGTACAGTTTTGCGGGCTAATCTGCCAATCTGCTAATCTGAACCCATTACGGGGTTATCATCAGGGCTAATGTGATGATGGACCCCCTGATGGGATCCGAAACGTCGGCCAGAAAAGTCAGACATGCACGGCAGATTGGTTCACCAAACTGTACACAGAAGATACTAAACGGCCGTGAAAACCTAAGAACATTTTTATATACATAATTTATTCTGAATGAATTATATTACACAGTGATTAATTTGTGGTTTAATATAATATGATTATTTCAACTTTCACTACAAAACGTTGGGTTTTTCTTTGGGTCACACTTTTTGGAATTTTCTAATCACATCATTGAAACAATCCACACTTTCAATAGTCATAGACTAAAACTTCTCCACTGAAATACAAAAGAATTTAAATTCGGAAAACACTAATTTACAACATTCCATAACACAGCCGTTACTGTCCATATTCCTGTTAATGACCGAAACCTACCCCCATTGCTCGAATAGACTGCAATACTTATTTTATTATCACCTGATGGTTAGAGGGATTGCACCTCTCTAAAATAGTATTGAAAATAACCTAGTTAAAATAACAAAGTTTTGCTGTGAAAATTAAAATGACTATATTATGTATACAAATTATGATAAATTCCTAAAACCACATAGTGGGAAGGATTAATTCAAGTTGCCTGTATTATTTATGCATATTTATTATTTACGCATATTTTAATATAACTGTATTGAATACTGACTCATTAGAATTCTGGGATTACGGAAAGCTCTCGGTAAACAATAATTTCCCTCTCATATGCAAACTGCCTTGTAGGCTTATAAGGTTCTCATGCATAAGCAAAACTAAATCGAATGAGGTATATTATTTTGTTTACCGTATAATATGTCTATTTTGGTTACGTTATTAAAAATCTGTATATTATTTACATTTAAGAGATGCGTGTGAGGATTGTTTGAGTATATTGTAACATATGTATATATAATGGGGTAGTGGGGTATTATGCTCAGAGAAGGCGGTCATGAATTATATGTGTTAATTTCGAGTCGGAAATGATAAATATGTGTAAATTTATCGCTCTGATCAGCCATCATAATACTACATACTCTAGATGCTTTGTAATTAGCTGCTCAACATAGTTTTGGCCATCAGAAATTATAATCTTTATAAATAAGGCACAAAGCAAATTGAACCAATTCTAATAATAACATACAAAAAAATCATTTACTAATTTCAAAAAATATACTGCTACTAAAAATGTACTAGATGTAAAAATTTCGCCAAGATTGTGTGCAAGAATGTCATTGATTTTTAAAGACTAGTTTAGGTTAGGTTGTTTTAAGATAAATTTTATGCAAATTACGTCGCTCGGTGAGTAGTATTATGTATGCATATATTACTGAGTAGTATGCAGTATTATGCTCCGGGCATTCAAATAATGCTTGAGCATTTTCATAACATCCTATATTCCCACGATCCATATAACATTTATAAGCTGACAATATAATTAAATAGATATATACAATCAAAAGAGAGAGATGGATATTTGATGAACGTATAAGACATGATGCAAAAGAAAGATTATTGTTTTTTTAATGTTTCGTTTCTTTGTCTACATCTTCAGGTGCGTCCATTTCCCTCGGCGTTTTGTTGAGGATTTTTATTATTTATGACATTATCGTAAAATTTTCTTGCCTTTCAGAAAATATAAAAGCTTGATTAGTCAGTGAAATCAAGTAATTTTAAATTTCCTCTTTTTCATTCATTTAATACTAAACCGATGGCGGTTTTTCACTTTTAGTTTGGTAATACTACAGACAGTAAATAAATAGACATGAAATAAAGTTTTTACATAGGACAGGGGTTTGGAACATTATTTGCTTATTTGCGAGATTAGAAGCATTCTATATACATTTATTGGTTGGCACATATATTTGATAGATTTATGAAAAAGTAAAAGTATTCACTCTTCAAAAATTATTTGTTTGCGTAAACAAGATGTATTTTTTACATTAATACATGTTTTGTCAGCGTTTCATTTTACATTCCATTCGAGTCATACCTCGGTTTTATTTCATTTTAAAATACACTATGACGTCTCTTAGTTCAATTCTCTCCAGCAATTAAATTTTTTTTTATTCATGATCTTATATCCATTTCCACGCGCGTAAGATGTACAAAAAATGCATTTTCCAATTAATTACAATCATTAAAATTGACTACAAATATAATCATATGTATTTTTTCTATTTATCATTATGCATTTCTTCACAATCGTTTTCTCATAATTGAGAATCGTGACCACATACAACTCTGCGGTATCTCAGTCGATATTCCACAGAGCGAAACGCATCTCTCAGGGCTGTAATATTTTTCACTTGAGATCGTCATCTTCCTCATTAATGCTCAACCTTATCAGTCATCACACGCATATCCAAATGTTGTTTTTCTATGTTCTGGCATGTTCAACAATTACAGAACGTCAAAGACAGCGATGCCATTGCTTATGAGCTCCTGTATAGTCGGCACGTTGGTACGTCATACTATTCGTGTTCCCGAAATCTTTCTACAACACAACATTTTCAATTCTCTGCTTGTTTTCTGAATTCGTTATTCAGGTTTCTGATAGATAAAGTTATATAAAGACCAATAATTTGACAAAGCGCATTGTGGTATGTTTCTGATCATTATTATTAATAATTACGATAATCTTTTCGGTATAGAAACTTCACATGTCATGGAGTGATATCCAAAGCTCTTGTTAAATTTATTAATAAAAAATTGTATTATATGTGAAAGTATGAAACTAGTAGACTTTTTTTTTCAATTTACACAGCCGCCTTGCTTTTCTTCTTGACTAAACTTAAAGCAGCACCTCTCAGAATGTGTTTTTATAAAATATAGTTTAATTTGTCTGTATTTCATTGTTTCTATATTTTTTTAAAATATCATCTGGCTATCGTGTTTAGCGTCTCTGCAAATCCCTCGATCTTCTCTTTGAGTTATTTAAGTATCGAAAGATTTTTTATCCGATTTAATAAACTCATTTGATAAATTTTGACACCGACTTGAAAAAAAATACGAAAAAACACAAGAAAATACAACAAAAATAAGAATCTGACAAGAAAATTGGGGTTATGACAAAATGAGAAAAAGTTTTGCTGAAGAAATTTCCCACTGCTAAAGTTTATTTTGAAAATAGCACACGTTGCCATTATTCGGAAATAGTCACTATTTTGCAAAAAATGTAACTACTGTATAGAAAATTTAATTTGAAATATTAAAAATATATTAAATTTCGTTACAATTAAACAACCTAAATTACCTAATTACCCTATCTACCTTAACACTACTTTCAATCTATTTTTAATGAAATGAAAACATGCTACCATTCTACTTAGTAATTCGTCGAAAATTGTTAACCTTAATTACAAATGTCTTCTGCTCAAATTTCTGATTGGAAAACGTTTCGAACACATACCCAGAATATGCAAACATTTGCATGAGTATGATTCGTTTTCCGAGCGTGACCGCTTGAAAGTAGATTAATTTTGTGTTTTCTCCCCCCGGATATTTTTATGATAAAAATTCACTGTTTTCGTCTAATATTCCTTTTTTCTCCTCGCTGTCAACATCCATAACAAGAATTACATGGACCCCAACAAAATACTGTACCATTAAATGAATTCATACAAAAAATGGCCTTTAATTATTTAGACGACACCATTCTGTTTATAAACGTAATAAAAAATACACAATAGCAAAAATACCTTCACTTTCTAAGACAATTGAAGAGCACAATACCTTTGTCAATTACAAATACTAAATACTGTGCAGAACCTTTGTCCTTTGTCACTGGGCACAGTACCTTTGTCGTTGGGCACAGTACCTTTGTCAATTACAAATAGTAAATACTGCGGGTAAAATACTGCGCAGAACCTTTCTCAACCGCGGTCGATCTTAAACTAACTGAAAATCAGCAATTTCATGTGATACAATCTAATATTTAATGATCTTGAGAGCGGTTGAAAAAGATTATTATTGAACGGAGGTGCTATTTGCAAGTTTATGTAGAGAAGTAAAGAGAATTTACTCACGCCGAGCAATTAAACTATGAAGTCTCCTCAACTGTCCCAAAGGCCTTGTCGCTTTTGGACTGAACGGGGAGCTCAAATTACGATAGTTTTTGGGTTAAACCTTGATTGTGTAATAGATAAGTATAGTGACTTAGATAAGTTAAGTGTTATTAGGGAATATTTTAACTCTTCGTTACTCTACACATTATGTATAAGATAAATGAAATATCCTAATAATCTATTTAAAAATAAATTAGTTTATGTGAAAAGTACATTATAACCAAGATAAATATAAAATAATATAACGGAGGTAAATGACTATTTTTGTACATTTTTTCTATTAAAATCATAAATACTGTTATTTTCAGCATTTTTTATTTAAACAAAAATTTATAATAAATTTGATGTGGATAAGACATAACACTTACTAGCATTTTATTGTACATATATCCACCGCGAAAATTCAAATATAAGTTTTCCAGCTGTACTATTTTTACAAATGTATATAATTAAAACTAATTAGGTAATTGAATCAATTAGAAAAATACACCGACAAAATCTTTAACAGAATGCATTTTACCGATAAAAGAAGGTTGGTATCCCGACGCTAATCAAATTTTTTTCTATGAATAAAATTTTCCTGCATATCTTTCTAATTAATTCATCTAACATGTTTTAAATATCATAGAACTATGTTCTAAAATAGCGTGTTACACAATGAAACATATTATGTACATGTATATTATAATTCAAATTAAATTAATCAATAAGAAAGATGTACAGAAAAAATCTTTTTATGGTCAAAATATTTTGGTTTCTACCGAGACACAAACCCAGAACTATTCCTATTCGGGAAAACACGTTACCATATCAATCGTTTGCGTTTTCTACATATTTATATATATTCTGTAGTCTTTTTTGTAATTGGTACATCTATTATTTATTAAGGAAAACACATTCTTATTGTGAAGTTGGAATTATTCAGCACATAGGTCTGTGATATTTTAAATACTAAATTAATGTATTAATTATAAATATATACATATAAAATCAATTTTGTCGAAAAATATTGTTTTAGCGTCACCGGGATTCGAACCTGGATCTTCATTTCTTATCCGGGGAAGTGCACTACCTTTGTGCTATAACGCCAGTATTTTTCTTGACAAATTTTCGAAACTGTATGTTACATTTTTCAAATTAATACACCTGTCGTTCCATTATTTGAAAGCCATCTACATTATTTTTACAGAATCTCAAATACCTTTGAGTAAACCGATTTGCAGACGCCAGAATTATCAATTCATTTTTATTAAATTTTGGACACGTTGATACAACATATATTATTAAGGAAAACACATTCTTATTGTGAAGTTGTAATTATTCAGAACATAGGTCTGTGATATTTTAAATACTAAATTAATGTATTAATTATAAATATATACATATAAAATCAATTTTGTCGAAAAATATTGTTTTAGCGTCACCGGGATTCGAACCTGGATCTACATTTCCAATCCGGGGAAGTGCACTACCTTTGTGCTATAACGCCAGTATTTTTCTTGACAAATCGGTTTACTCAAAGGTATTTGAGATTCTGTAAAAATAATGTAGATGGCTTTCAAATAATGGAACGACAGGTGTATTAATTTGAAAAATGTAACATATAGTTTCGAAAATTTGTCAAGAAAAATACTGGCGTTATAGCACAAAGGTAGTGCACTTCCCGGATTGGAAATGAAGATCCAGGTTCGAATCCCGGTGACGCTAAAACAATATTTTTCGACAAAATTGATTTTATATGTATATATTTATAATTAATACATTAATTTAGTATTTATCTATTATTTAATTATTAAAAGTAATAAACTTTATATTGCAATGAATCCCAAATACATTTGAGTAATATACGCTAGAAGACACTAGAATTAAATCATTCAGTTTTAAAATGAACCCATTAATACTAGTTTTAATCTAATTATTGCAATACTATCTTTTTTAACCCTAGTTTTCTTCCTATCATGCTCCAAAAAATTATAGATTTTGTATACAGAGCAATGGAATTATGGGGATCCGTATTTTATAACTTTTCTCCCTTTTGTTGATAAAAATCCTATAGTATTACTAATATTAAGTTCAAAGTTTAGTGTTTATTGTCAAAATTCAAGCGATATTATATGTAAATAATGATACTCTCAATACTCTTGGTGAATCGAATGTAATAAAGACTACGCAAGGCGAAAACACATATACGTGAAAAGCCAATAGAGAAAATTTTCACATTTTCCCGAACAATGCCCATTCAATTCCTACTGTAGTAAGTTTTTAATGTAATGAGTTTTCCAAGGGCTTTTCATGCAACACGCTACTCTCGCTCGCTGGCCGTAATGGCGTGATTTGTGAGTCAAGTGGAACTGGCAACACGTGGAGTACTTGGAGTGCTTTAACCTGGTATATTTTTTGAACTATCAAAAATTTTGGAAGACCTGATCTAGGTCAAAGTGGAATTTGAATTTCAAAGTGGAATGGAATTTGAAATTTATTTCAATTTAAGTATTTTCTAGAAATATAATATTTTAATAACAATCATATCAATAAGTATTTACTCTATGGTTATCTTTTACAGACAAGCTGAAAACTAAATTTATTTCTGTGTTGATTTTTAATAAAATCACATTTAGTTTGTCATGTTACAATTTTTAAATAAATATAAATAACATTTATTCCTGATTATGACTATATATTTTCGGTAGAAAAATGTTTTCTATATCTTTATGAGTGAATTTCTATTTAATATCTTATTTCAAATATGTCTATGGTTTTCCTGTATAGTAGCGTTACATCATTATCGCGATCAACCCAATCCAATCAATATCAATCCACCGCTGAATGAATGTCTCCCTGTGTAACTTTGTCACAATATTCGCTACGTCGCTCCAACTGTTCCAATAATTTCTATCCTACGAGTCTTTTGATGTTCTCTAAGTTATTTATTTATTATTTTAAAATATGGATGATGAATTTTGAGTTAACAGAATCAATTTTTTTCAGATATTTTTAACTTTTATTATTACTTATGAAAAATTCTGTCTGCAATTAGCATACTTCATGAATTTCAATCTTGGTAGAACTGCAACGTAAAGTTATTTCAAACTTTACTCATATTTTTATTTGTTAACTTTGTTTTATTGACCACCCATTGAGTTTAAATACATCTACCGGTTTCTATTGGTAAAACGGGTAGAAATTTTAATATAAGAATAAAGGAGCATTTGAGACGTTTGAATAATAGTGGGTTTTCAGAATTTTCTAATCATTTGATAGAAAATGGTCATGGTTTTGATAAAAAAAAAATAGGAAACATTGGAGATAAATAAAGCATGTAAAACTAATCAAAAAATCATTAACAACCAACTTAATTTAACTACGAGTCCTATTCTAAATTTTTTCCTAAAAATTATTCGAGTAAATTTGTATTAAGTAACAATTTGAGCTAGGTAGTTAATTTATTTTTTAAATAATTGTTGTTTTTTTAAAAATAGATTCTGGTAAAGAAACAATTATATGTTTTTAGTTAGTGTTGACACCCTGAAGAAGAAAATTGTATTTTTTGAAACCGGTAGATGAATTTAAACTCAAAAAGTGGTTAATAAAACAAAGTTAACAAATAAAAATATGAATTTTAACTACAAAGTTAATATTGTTAATTTCAAAAGTAAACTTTACTCTGTTTTGTTAAAAGCCATTCAGTTAACCGCTCAACCCTCCTCTAGGCCTTTCTGTTTTGACCTGTGGTCTGGGGATTTGTAGCCTTGCTGCATCTCTTTTAACATTGTTCACCCGTCTCATCCTTGGGCATCCCGGGGGCTGAGTTATCATTGACGTTTCCACATAGACCTTTTGGAGTGGTCTGGTGTCATCACATCTGACAACATGATCTGGCCATCTTGACTGAAATATTTTTAAAATATTTGATTGTCGGTCCAAACATTCTCTGGAAGATTTTGTTTTTAAAATCTTGGATAACCTTTAATTGTTTAACAATTTAGCGAGAGAAATTCGGTTTTCTCTGACAGTAGTTTGGATTCGAACAGGCTATTACATGCAAAAAAGCCTTATGCATTATCTACAACGTAAGTAAATTATGTAATATATATTTAATCGTTATTATTATTTTCAACATCACATAAATTGTATAAATAAACGCCAAACCAGTGACATCTATGACTAATTATTATAATTACTAATCGCAGGTGATACTTACTGTATCCCTTACAATATGACGTAATATTTATCAATGTAATCCAAAATTAAATATTTAACATACATCTATCTTAACCGTTGTATACATGACAGAAATTCTTGTCGCTATAAAGACTAAGCATTTATCTCTTCTTAGATAATAATGATATATTTATGACTAATAACAATACTAACACTTTATAACTGCAAAGCTTTTTAATTTCTGCTATCAAAAGCTTATTTTCAAATTTCTGTTTTATCAATAAACTTAAATCTTCTTTGTAGATTTTTCTACTTTGCCGTATCTCTATCCTCTTATCACCAAATTTTCGAGACCCATTGCAGATCTGTCAACATCTAATTTCGCTAATGTGAATTAGTGTTATGAAATATACCAGTTTACAACACCGTGCCTAAACAGGGTGGTGATGAATATTATCTCGCGGTAATACCGTGAAGGATGACAGGGTAAAACCGGATATGTTTCATCTATTTTAGGTTCACTTTGTGGGTAAATCTTTCGACACGATTGATTTACCAGAGCTGGGTCCCTAAATGTTTTGAGAGATTGGTTTGGTGTATCTGCTGTATGCAATCTGAAGGATCAGATACGTGACTGATAATTCACCCCCAAATTCGGCTTATCATTCGTGTTTGTATTATATATTGGTTATACTCTGATTTCTTGTGTAGGAATAGGTAGATATTCAGAATAGTATTTGAGCAATTACTATCATATATATTCTGAGTTTATAATAATTACTTCCACCGAGTATATTCTACCTACGTAGAATATGCGTGGTGAAATACAGATGTTATTTGAGAAAACTAGGCGGCTGACGTCCCACAGTTGTAGTTCATTAACGCCGCATTAATTATAAATATATACATATAAAATCAATTTTGTCGACAAATATTATTTTTGCGTCACCGAGATTCGAACCTGGATCTTTATTTCCAATCCGGGGAAGTACACTACCAATTGTGTTAAAACGCCAGTATTTTTTATGACTAATTTATATGTTACATTTTTTCAAATTAATGCACATTAATAATAAATTAATATTTCAGATAATCTTAAAAAATTTAATTAAAAATTACCATGGCGTATTTATTCTCAGTCCACATAATAGGTACATAATATTTATCAACTCTGAACCGTAAGTTTCTCATAAATCATATTTTATTATATTTTTGCGACTCATTTATAAAAAAAGATTTGCTACAGAGTATAAACCCTCCAATCGCTTTGATCATGGACGTATTTTTTCACATAATTCTATTTATTATATACAGATATGTAAATGAATAGACATGAAATAAAGTGTACATATAGGAGAGGGGTTTGGAACATTAGTTGCGGGACGAGAGGCATTCTACACAATTTTTTTGTGGAAATATAAATCCGATAGTTTGACACATTTATGCAACAGTAAAAGTATTTACTCTTTGAAAATTATATCCGGTAGGTGCATTCAGCGCTGTATTCTGATGGCCATTTTTTTGTTGGTCATCTACCTATTGATATATTCCACGTGTTTCGAGTCCCTTCTTGACAAGACGTGCCTGATCGGGCTTTCCTGAGATATTTGGTTCAAACGCAAATGCATAACTAATAGAATCAATAATCTGATGGACTCCGCAATGAGATTCGAAACTTTGGGCATAAATGTTGGAAATAAAGTCAAATATTCCAGAAAACTTAACACAGATGATTGAAAATGGCCGTGAACACTCGAAAATATTAGAATGAACAATATTTTACATAAAATGTTTTATATTGTTTTTTTAAACCGTTATATATATAAAATAAAAATCTTTTAAAATACCAATTTCACGGGGTCCTATTTTTATTTAATTATGTATTTTGTTTATTTAATTGAACGCTTACATGATGTTGTAAACTTTGACATAAGAATTTCTAAATTTCTTGTTTACTTAATATTAAATAAATTATATAATCCATTACGCTAATAGATAAAAAAGGTACCCACGTACAGGGTGAATATTATGTTTCAGGCCGATTTTGTTTGGTCGCCATTTTGATTTGGCAAACATTTATCAATTCGTATTTAGTAGTCATATAGTAGTTGATTACAATTTATTGTAGAGTATTTTATGCCTCAATAACATATTGAAGTCATTTAAACATTTTATCTAAATAATAATGTCAATGCTATAACCATTAATCTCGATCACCAGATTTGATAGCTCCCGATTATTTTTTATAAGAGTATTAGAACAGAAAAGTCTACACCAATAAGTCAACAGAAATTTCGATGTTTTAGGACAATATTCGAAATGAAATTGCTGAAATATTACGCGAAGTGTACGACAGTGTTATGAAAAATATGGTTAAAAGAGCACGCATTTGTGCCGCTGCCAGAGGCGGCCACTAGAACAATGTCGTATTTTATTAATAATTGTAATAAAACAAATTTAAAAATTGTGTTTTATCTCTTGGTTATTTAAAAACAACATTGGCCTGAAACATAATATTCACCCTGTAGTTCAATCGACGTCATGGGATGCAAAATTTTATTGACACCTGCCGCATTATCGTTTCGCGGTTTCGCGCTAGCAAGGCAGATCGTTAACGCACGCATTCCGATCGCACAATTTAATATTGTATAACGTTTCGACTGCTTTGAAGTATAAATGGGCTAGCTATTGAACTTTTCAAAAAATTTTGACCAAAATCTTATTGAAACTTTAATAAAAATGTAACAAAAAATATTTATATTTTCAACAGAGTCAGCTATTTAATAGCAATGCATGATCACATCTAATTGAAGGGTCACTAACGAAACAAGATAAAAATATGTTTTGTTTTGTAAAAGACCCATAAATTATTTCTGCAAAGCTGCAAAATAATCTGGGCGTAATATTTGACGGTAAATTATCATTCATTCCCCGCATTGATTCTATAACTAATAAAGATTTCAAAATGTTGGGATTTGTTTTGCGGACCGCAATAAACTTTTCAAACCTGCATACTTATAAATTTTTCTACACTTTTCTAGTCAGACCTCAGGTAGAATATAATTCGGTCATATGGTCGCCTCACTACACTGTTCACTCGACGGCGGTTGAAGAAATCGAGAGAAATTTTTTTAAATTAATTAATTATAAATTATATATACGCTCTGAGGATATCAACTAAGATGATCTCCTGTCAGTGAGACGTGTGGTGACTGACCTTATATTTATATATAGAATCATCAATCGTATGATACACGCCCGTAGATTATTGGTCTGCTTGACTTTCACGCACTATTGAGGTCATCAAGACTAAGCTCGACGATCATCTAAGCTCAAGTGTGTTGGCAACTGGTGTGCATTATGTTATACTTGTCGACTAGTTGTGTGTAATTTGCAAACTATGACACTTCTTCCAACTGTCTACGATACTCAGTGTATTTTTGTATTATGTATTTTTTTATTTGTATCGCGCTTCTGGTATGATTATCTATTACTTAAAAAAATATATATTGTTGAAGTATAGCCTGGTGGTCTATCCTCCACCGACCAGATCAGCGGAGAAAACATGAAATGTGGGTACGGCACGCGGAGCTTACCATGCTGATGACTTTTCTCTTCGTGTGATAAATTTATAACAATTTGTGTAATTCGGATGGACCGGAATCTACTCTGCATTATTTAAAGAAGTTAATATTAATCACATTGCTTTATTACAAGGAACATAACGATCATTACAAATGTAAACTAGAGTATCTGTGCAGAATGTTCAAAGTTGAAATTGTAGAACCGCCATCACGGTAGATTCACAATCCAGCGCAGACAGAAAAAATGGAACAATAATAATAATAATACATGACCTCGGGTTTGGGACGCGCTTCCTCCACGTTTTGAACTTGTTACTTATAATCCATTGTCATCACGTATTAATTTGGAATTAATTGGCTTATAGGCCCCGGTCACTACCCTTATCGGTAGCCAGCGATCGAACACCCATCTACAATCCGTTTGCGACCTCGTCCATCCCAGTTCCAGAGTTCTACATCCCGCATCCAAGAGGGAAATATAATATTTCCAGTATTCTAACATAAATATATTAATTTACGGCAACGCCATCCTGGTAACCGATTAAAAACCACCCACGATTAACGTGGCCAACTGCTAAGGTATGAGAAAAAATCTGTCCGCTCATGTGCTAAAGTATTACCATTATTCAAAATTATATTCTTCACCAGAAGTATTTAGATAATTTAAATAATTCACCTGCTAACGTATTTATAAAGATTTAATATGTTAAAACCTGAATAGGGCATGTACAATAAACAAATAAAAATTGGTTTCACGTGTTTCTAGATTATAACCTAGAGTCTTATAAGATTGTATATATTCGTAATGTTAATACTGTACCTGTATAGTGCGTGATTTTTTATTCTTCAATTAATTATTGTGCTAAGAGACATTTTATTTGTTTCATTTTTTATTTTTTTATTTTTTATTCCTTAGCGGTTGAGAGAAAAACCCATCAGAGAAACTCCGAAGCCAATGAGGAACAATTCAATTCTCCTGAATATCCCCTCGGTCATATTAAAATGTAATAGGCTCATTTACTTCCTAAAGTCTCCTTGAGGTAAATTATTATTGCTGCTATCAATTTTTTGTCAACAACCTTTCAAGATTTCAAGAAAATTTTCAGTATTTTAGATTTTAATTTTGAAAAATGTATTTCGGTGTCGTGTACTGATAATGCTTATAACTCACTAAATAATTGTATTTGTGATTTTTTATATAAAGTATAATGGAAATACGATTGTTAAGTATACTCCTAAAGTGGAATACATTTAACATTAAAATATATTCAAAATGTTGTATAAATTTGTGCATTTTTTTAACGTATATTTTATTTTCATATACTAATTAAATGTATTAATTGGAAAGATATACACATAAAATCAATTTTATCGAAATACATTGTTATTGCGCTACCGGATGTCGAACCTGGATCTCTTTTCCAATTTGGGAAAGGTGCATTACCAACTACGCTACAGCGACAGTACTTTTGACGACAAATTTTCGAACCCAACATGTTACACTTTTCAAATTATTACACCCGGCGTTCTATTATTTGAAAGTTCTATTCTATTATATCTACTTTGTTTTTATGGAATCTCAAATACCTTTGAATAAACCAATAGCAGACGCCAGAATTAACCATTCAAAAATTCCGTAAAAACAATGTAGATGACTTTCAAATAATGGAACGATAGGTGTATTAATTTGAAAAGTGTAACATATGGGTTCGAAAATTTGTCCTCAAATATAGTGTTGCTGTAGCATAGTTGGTAATGTACCTTTCTCGGAATAGAAAAAAGATCCTGGTTTCAATCCAGGTAGCGCAACAACAATGTTTTTCTTGTAAATCTTGTATATAATGTATATCTTTCTAATTATTACATTTAATTAGTATTTAAAATATCACAAACCTGTGTTCTGAATAATTACAACTTCACAATAATAGCGTGTTCTCCTTAATAATTTTATTATCTTTTAACCCTTAAAATAAAATGGTTTCGCATCTCATAAGATCAAAAAAACATACTGACCACCGTGTCGTTGCCAAATTATTTACTGTTTGTGAACAACCCGATATATGATAATTAACAATAGATTTAACAATACCGCTAGCCGTACATTACACAATATTTTAAACAAATGGAATAACCCGTCGGTCGCGTCGTTACCGAACTGTTTATGACTTAACTTTTTATTACTAGGCCGATATCTACTAATAGACAATAACATATAAAGACGCAAAATAATAAGGGTAAAAATGATTTCATGTTCTTATAATAAATGATCAACTAAATTTGTAACAAGACGATGAAATCCTTAGGATTTGTATTAAGGACAGCCAAAAATTTCAACTCGCTCCGCTTTCGAACAACTTTATATATTATTATTCATCTATTGTAAGAAATGTGCTGGAATTTAATTCTACTCTATGATATCCCTCACATATTATAAAAATTGAAAGAATGCAACATAAATTTCTAAGATTTATCAATTTTAAATTTCATATTCTGATAGAAAATATAAATTATGATTATTTAATGAGTCTACTTCATTTGAAAAAATTTGCCTGGAGAAGAGATGTCAGCGATGTAGTATTTTTATATAAAATTATCAGTAGCATGTTGGACTGCTCTGAGTTGATACAAATGGTTTCGATTTGGTTAAAATAAATCTAATTTAAAGCGTTATATAGATAATGTTTGTTTAAACCTCTAAGCGGTTATGTTTAAATTATTAAGAAATCTAAAACATTGATCACTTTTTTTTATGAAAATCATTTAAAAACAAAAATACTTTGGTACCCACAATTTTCAGTTAATCGATTTCCAATGTACTTGAAAAGATTCTGAATTATCGATTAAGATGGATCAATTATAGGAAAGTTTGATATTGAAATACCAAATAAATTCTAAAAATGTCAAAATAATTTTTGTTTATGTTATTTTGAAAATAAAAGAGAATTCCTAAAACAATGAAATGAGTTACTTTAGAAATAATTTCTACGACATTATTGAACCAAAAATAGTTTAAAAGAAGAAGAAGAACCAAAAATCAATCAAAGCAGGTAGCGATATTTAGGTGAATCAAAAGTAAAAAAATATTTGAATATATTTTTATAACTTTATTTTGTGACAAACTTCGAAATAATATTTTCAAAGCCTCAAAGTTCTTTCTTTGAAATAAAGTTTTTAAATGTATCCTAATTTTTTCAGGGAACTGCGAGGAATACATCACGTATATATTTTGTAAGCGCTTGAGATAAATAAAAAGAAAAAAATGTGAATGTGTGTTAAAACAATGATGGAATTAGTGTATAAAATGTGCAATTTATTTTTCCTTTTTTCACCTTCCTATGATTAGGTTGAACCACACACCTTTACACACATACTTTTTCGTGAGTGTTGTTTTATAGATAATTATTATTATAGTAAAAATACAAATCTGTCTAGATCACTTTGAACTTCATCCGATTTAAAAACAAATATTGTAAAACCTGGAATACATATACAAATGTCTCCTTGATAGCGCATTATTGTTAATAATAGTTTATTCAGTTATGCTTTTTTATCATTATAAATGTCGCGTTATTCTCACTTTTGTAAATAAAATGAGGTGGTACCTATAATAATTTAATTATAAAAAAATTAAAAACAATTTTTAGTTTTACTATGTAGTGTTTAATAGAAAAGATCTAATAGTTTTGATATGAAATGAAAATGAATATAAAATGTGTTCAAACTCTGAAACCGTGTTCTATCTCTTTCCGCTTTCTAAATTACTTTTCTTTCATTCAAAATATTAATTAATTCAATCGCGATGTGACAAAAAATGTTATAAATGTACGTTATACGTTTTATATAATTTAAATATGAATATTTATATATAAATGCGCATTTGATATACATAAGTGTAATTTCGCAAAATAAAACAAATGTCATATAAAAAAATCTGAGTCATTAAAGCGAAAGATTATATAATTATAATTGCGAATACAAATAATATAAATAAATATATAAATAAAGTACCAAATTAATTAAAAGGTCTTTTAGGAGTTTTGGAATTTAAAAAATACAAGATTTAACATTTCGAGATAAATGCTATCTAAATATCTTAATAAATTCTACAGAATTGCTCAGGTTGAATAATTAAAGACCGTTGAATACAAAATCATTTAATGAAAAGCTTGAGTTGAAAAAATATATATTTTTCAGAAAATGTTCAGTTCACTGTGCTTCAGTTCAGTTTATTGACAGATGTAAAATGAAGTTATTTTTATTAATAATGAAAACTGAAAATATAATTTACGAATCGCTTTGCAAGATTCACTAAAGCCAACCGAGACTAGTTACTTTACTCTAAATGGCTGCAACTCACACACATTAACATATAATTTTTATATTCTCATATAACATAGCTGAAAATTTCTTTAAAACTGCTTTCCTAGTAAATAATTTGCGCACGTACAGTAAAATATTGTCGCAATGCATAGATAACTTGTATAGTAAAAACATTACGTGATATGTAAACTCAAAGAATCACACTGAAATACATTTCGTTGTAACATGCATTTCGAATATTCTAAAACATCGTGATAAAATTGTACATATTTACACATCTCACTAGTAATATTAACATACACAATCATTGATTTTATAAAGAAGGTTACCATCAAAAGAAATATTATAAATTATACAACAGAATAAAGGAAATATAATACTTTTCTAATAACAGCCAAATCTTGTATTGAAATTTAGCGACGATGCATGCGTGAGTGCATTTTTAAATAACTGATTTAAAAATAATTATGTGAAAATAATGTGTTAGTTATGTACGTAATAAAACTTTTATGGTTTGAATGAAGAGTATGAGAATCTCATATATTTCAGGTTATTTTTTTATTTTTTATTTATTTTCTTTGTTTTATTAACCACTGAATTGAGTTTAAATACATCTACCGGTTTCGAAAAATACCATTTTCTTCTTCAGAATGTCATAACTAACTAAAAATATACATCATTGTTTCTTTTAGTGGTTAATAAAACAAAGATAATAAATAAAAAATATGAATTTTGACCACAAAGTTAATATTGATATTTTTAAAAGTATTATTTTTTTATTGTTTCTAAATCATAAATTAATTTCATAAGCACGTATGTTTACTTGAAATCAAGTAATTTTTTTTTAAATATGAGAATAACATTTTGGAAACAAAATTGCGATAGAGCGCAAATTTTCTTAACGCTGGTGAAATACCTAGGTACTATTCTCGTATAAAGTATCGTAATATTTTTATTTTTCAAATTCTTAATTTTTAATAGTTTTTAATGATATCACAATCAACAAACTGCAGATATTTTTATAAATTGATATTAATTTATCTATCTTTGTAAACAATACAAAATTTGTATTTTTTATGATTAATTTGTTTTTTGTGGAGGAAGGTGTTGATCAGTTCATTTTGATGAGAAGTTTTTAATTAATAATAATGTTACAGAAATCTTGTCAGTATTTTACAACCTTGGACATGAAGTCACGCAGTACGAGCTGTTTTTTTAATTCTCTCATTTTGCTCTTGTTTCAGGTACAATCCACGTGATATGGGCGTCGCTCCTCTTAGCCGCCGCGACGCTCACGGACGCCAGGGTAGCAGGGAAGATCGGCATTTATACCAACAATTATAACGGTAAATATTGTATGTACTCAATCGACAGATGCCGCAGGTAAACGAATTGATGTTCATCCAGTACTGTGTTGTGGCGTTCTGTTTAGATGTATACCCTTTAGTGTTTATCTATAATATGACAATCTTTATCTGTGTAATCGACCATATTTAAAGACTACTAATCATAAGTTAGGTTAGGTTATTTTCAATTAATCTAACCTAACCTAATCTAACCTAACATTTTAAATTACATTTTTATGTAAAGCATACGGTATCTACCTACCAACCTTCTTACTTCTATTTATATTAAGCGAAATAATATTATATGTATTTGTGTATGAATTTATGTTTATCCGTTTTTTTTAACGAACATCGTTGATATGTTATGTTGATATAATTTTTTAGTCCTTTAGTCAATATATTCAGATAAATAATAACTTTATCATAACACTTCTAAAAATAATATACGCAATATAATAAAAAAGGTAATAAATTTGAGTAGGGGCCGGTTGTGTGATCAGTGGTAACTTTTTACTATGGTAACTTTTTATTAGCGCCCGTAGTAAATATCCTTTGCGGGTTGTTGATCAAATATACTACTGTCAAAGCATATATGGAGATGTCTATGAGCGCGACAAATAATTATGAAATGTGTTTGCTTTATTTTATGCATTAGCTATGAATTTTTTCACCTAGGCGTTCGATATCTGTCACTTTGGTGCTGAATTTTTTTCATATTATGTATCATAATTTATATTAAACATCGGACGAACTGTCATCACTAAAATAGCGGGATATTCAATGATTCATTGTCGTGTACTGAACTTTCAAAGTATTAATGTGTCAGATAACTTTTGGAACTGCTGTGAAAAGTCTATCGTATATCGGAGAGTAAAATGAGTTTACTACAGGATGTACTTTCTAAAAGTAAATATTTTTTACTAACGATCAAACAACCCGTTTTCGTGATTTTTTTTACTTTAGTTACTTTTTTTAGTACAGTAAAAAGTTACTACTGATTACACAACCTGCCCTAAATAATGCGACCCACGTACCAAAGGTATTAAAAAACATAAAACGGATTGCAAATATAAAGGGGTGAAAGGCACAATATCGTTTTGGTTTCATTTTTCCAAAGCAAAGAATGAAAACGAACAATTCTGTGTATGTCATTACTTGAAGCGTTTGAAATGCTTTTTACCTGGCCCTAGGCGATAGATTTGTGAAAACTGTTTAATAATACTATGATAAAAAAAAACAATATATAGAGCTTTATATTTTACATTATTATATTAATACTAAAGCAGGAACATGATAAAATATGTATGTTCTTTTAAATATTATTAAAACTTATTTATGAACTTATAAAGGATATATAATACTAACAATCTTATTTAATTTATAAGCTTACATAATTTAATAAAATAATATGTTTAATTATTAAGGAGAACACATTCTTATTGTGAAGTTGTAATTATTCAGATCATAGGTCTTTGATATTTTAAATACAAATTAAATGTATTGATTAGAAAGATATACATATAAAATCAATTTTATCGAAAAATATTGTTGTTGCTACCGGGATTCGAACCTGGATCTCTTCCAATCTAGGGGACGTACTCGTACATTAACCAATATTGTTACTTAAAGGTATTTGAGATTCCATTAAAATAAAGTAGATGGCTTTCAAAATAATAGAACGATAAATGTATCAATTTGAAAAAGGGTAACATATAAGTTCAAAAATTTGTCGTCAATGTATTTTGTGCTATAGCATAATCGGTTAATGCACGTTCCCCGGATTGGAAGATATCCAGGTTCGAATCCCGGTAGCAAAAACAATATATTTCTATAAAATTGATTTTTCATGTATATCTTTCTAATTAATATATTTAATTTGTATTTAATATATTTAAATACACAAATATCCTATCTAAGTAAAATTTAGAGATTGATTAATGTTTCAAAAGTTTTCTTTAAAAAGTGCTCAAAAATATTAATATAAATTTATTATTCCCCGTCTGACTAAAACAAGACGCCAATCAATTAAAGTTAAAGTTTTGATCAATTTTCTTTTGTTTCTGATAAATAAGACCCGCAGAAATTTAATATTTATGGTTTAATGAAATACAAGTGTTTGAAAATGAATCTCAAAATAATTTGAAGCCTCTAAATATAATTTAATTATAAATAAGTATTAACGAAAGAAAAATTTCACAAGAAATTTTAAAAAGAGTTATATTAACATCACTAAAAGTAATAAATATGTTTCAAAAATTTATTAATATTAATATTTAAATAATTATGAATCTTTATGTTGAATAATATTATCGTGAAACTGTAAAATTTTTCATAATAATTTTAAAAAATTTGTTTGCACACCAAATGTACTACTAAAATTAGTATCTTAAAATGCTAACAGATAAGTAAATCGATTATATATTACCAAATTTCCTAACTCTATATGGCAATAACAAATATTTTAAAGAATTAAATATTTTTTAGTTTCTAAAATAGTAGTTAAAAATAATATAACCGGAAAAATAAACTCGATAGTTTGCTTTTTAATACCTCTATATTATACGTAAAGTTATTTTAGAACCATATATGAAAACTGATTCTAAACAATCCGTACAAAATATAATTTCAAAATATATCTCGTTTATATTTTGATATTACTAGAACAGCTACTTTGAACAAAGGTTGCAGAGTAGCTTACCCCAGCTCATGCTGTAAGACTGAAATCAATGGTGAAGGATTGCGTCTTAGATAAACATCAAGTGTATTTAATTCAAGGGGATTTAGTACAAAGGATTCATTAGAAACATCTCGAGTCAAATCAACCTTGGTGTGCGCCTTATTGAGAAGTCACAAGATTATCTCTGCAGTCAGTTGGTAAAATATTCGATTCAATGTATATGATTGCATTTGCATGTAATACGCAGTGAATATCTACATTCGTACATAATTGAATGATTACAACATAAAATAAATTATTATTTGACTATATAGATTACTATAGAACCTCACGGACCACTAAATTTACAGCTTTAAATCCCGCGGACCACTAATCGATGTGTTAAATATTTTTAGAAAAAAGTGATCAAATAACACATAAAACGCGCCAAGTTAATAAAATAAAACTATTAATTGTAACCAAATTATAAAAGCATTATTTAAAACAAAAAATGTAAAAACAAAACAATTAAAAGATGTTAATTAAATGTATTAATTATAAAGATATACATATAAAATCAAACTTGGATTTAATAATAATAATAAAGCTATAGCATAGTTGATAATGCACCTTCCCCGGTATGGAAAGAGATCCAGGTTCGAACCCCGGTGGCGCAAAAACAATATTTTTTGGTGAAATTGATTTTATATGTTTATCCTTCTAATTAATACATTTGATTAGTATTTAATTAAAATATGGTTTAATTTTATTATATATTTCTTGTGTGATAGATGTTCCAGCTTGCTTGAAATAAGATTGTGGATATTTGGCTGTTTGGATATTTTTATGGAAAGCCAAAACGGAGGTCTTGATAAAAATTAATGAAATTTAGCTTTGAGAGTGTTGTCAGACGATAGGTCAATGAGGCTTTTTTTAGATATAGAATATTCGCTTCGAACAGATTTATTCTTCGCATATTACCATATCTGGTATCTTCATTCATTGAGTAATAACGAACAAAAGATTCTGTGAGTGACTCAAAATACTTTTGAACTAGAGTTACGAATGCGAAACAAGACGAGAGTAAGACAAAACGTATGCAATGCAGCTAGCTACACGTCTTACGAGATTGAGATGATTTCATGCATCTTTCGTTGTTCATCCATGCAAGTCACTTATTTTTAATGTTCACCATGTGATACCAATAATACGGACCAGCAAAACGTTGCTTCTGTACCGATCACCAGTGGTATGCGGATGATACAGGAACAACATTTTAGCAAATGGGAAGTAGAATTACCGCAGGATTAAGACTGATTGGCTGAATGGTACATGACCGAAAGTGTCTTAGAGATTACGTTTGCAAACAGTTAGCTTGATTAAGTTAGATTAGATTTTTGAAATTTGAAGATTTAAGCACAAACCAAAATATAACATCTTAAATAATCAGATGTGATCATTCTGAAGATAATTACATCTATACTGCAGAGTTGTTATCAAATAATATTACAATAGTGAATTAAATAATGTGTATCCCATATACAACAATGCACTCTAATACCTCAATTTTCTAACTGTTTAACATTCAAGATAGATTGTCACCGTCTGTCTGAGGTATTTTCCGGACACATTGTCGGCAAAGAGGATAACCTAGAGAAGCTGATGGTGATTAAAAGGTGTAAGATCTATGAGATAGAGAGCGTTGGAACAATCAAATCAAAGACGCTAAAGGATATCTTATTGCAATGGCTACTCCAACTGTGAGACGCATAAAAATATGGAGAAGAATTGTCAAGGATATCAGATCACAACCCAGGGGTAATGTGAGACTAAGACTATACTGAAAAAGACGATAAATTTATTTATAGATATTTTCGTACAGTTTTCATAATACTTGTAAGTCTATGAACATTTAAACGATAATTAATAAACTAATCTCTTAATCTGGTAAGAGGCGCGAGTAGAACAACTGATTATGAAATGTGTAATACATTTTCTAAAACTCCAGATGGTTTACAGTCCAACGCCTTCATTCGTTGGATGAAGATTGAGCAACAGTTTGTCTTGATCTATAGTCTTAGGTGAAAGGGTAATATATTTAAGGTGAACTTTCTGCGTAATGGAGCCATTTATTTATGTCGGGATTGGTTCAACACTTTTCGGGTGCGAAAAAATTTAAAGAGAAAATCATTTTACTTAACTAACGTTTTGTAACGGGCTTATTATATATTATTCGATAAATATAACCCGTTTTTTATTATTATTTTTTTTTTATGCAGTTTATTTCAAAGAGAACAAATTATTATTTGTTAAGTTGTAATTTTTTCTGAACGTAGTTCTGTGATTTTTAATACAAATTAAAATGCATCAATTAGAATGATATACATATATAATATACAGATACTCAATTAATCGAAAAATTATTTTAGCTGCCAGCGGGATTTGAACCAGGATCTCTTTCTATCTAGGGAAGTGCGATATCCAATAACACTACATCAGCCTCGTAAATAGTCGACAAATTTTCAAACTTACATGTTGCAGTTATTTCAGATTGATACATCTTACGTTCCATTTATTTGAAAGCTGTTACCTTTTATTTCGAATACCTACTTTGAGAAATAATTCCAAGGAGACATCAGAATTTTGGATATACTTTAATACAACTTAAATATATTTTAAAGATAACAAATAAATTGAGATAATCTGAATGTATATCTTTCTAATTGCATTTTAATTTGTATTTTATGTAATCTTTAGACAGAGAGGATAGACCGCCACACTCTTCTGTCCTGACACACTATCGTAACACATAATTCTGGCCTAATCCACATTCATACATCTTCTCATATAAGCTCTCTGATTTTAAGGCTTCTAACATCATCATTCTCTAGTATCCGGTTCACCTGGTAGTGCCAAGTCTTCCGCGGACGTCCTCTACTTCTGGTGCCATCAACACTTGCATCATATGTCTTTCTTACCATTCTCTTCTCCTTCATCCGTTCCATATGACCAAACCACCTTTCTTAATCTTACTCACTATACTAAGATCAGCTTTACATTCTTTCCTTATTTCTTCATTTTTTACTCTGTCATAAATTAATCTGCCACATATACGCCTAAGTGATCTCATTTCCACTGCATTCAGTCTACTTTCGTTCCTTTTCTGCCAGCTCCTGGCCTCACTTCCATACATCATTGTCGATACCAGGACTCCTTGTTATGCAATTATGTATAATATTTATTAATAAGCTTATTGTTTCTGCGTAATAAATAAATAATTAATAAATAAATAAGTAAAATAAAATAAAAAAGCGTGATAATTACGCGAGGTATTTATATATTTTTAATACATATATTTGTCTTTTTCATTTTTAGTGACATGTTATTTAAGAAATGGAGACATCAAACTATTAATAAAAATTATTTTTAACATCATTAACATTGCAATAATTGAATGTAAGATAGTTTTACCTGAAACATAATTCATTTTAAACTTATCTTAAAATTCCCCTTTGGCACGACTGTTTTAGTAATAGGATACTAAGAGTTTCCTTCTAAAATAATATGCTTAAACAAAATGTCTAAAGGTCAAAATGATGTTAAAAATTATATTATTTTCATATTTTATTTGTGAAAATTATTACTGATTAAAAATATTTGTTATTGTAATATTTTTTAATGTAAAATATTCGCGCTGATTACATTTATGGCTAGTTAGATCTTTTTAATATTATGTGTAGTGAAATAAATAAAGAATTAAATAAATGTCAGATATCTCATAAAGACGAAGCTATTTTATTATATTTTAAAGGAATGATATATATAAATATGGAGGGTAATTACAGGGCTTACGACTTATCTCCGGCTGGCTTAAGTGATCACTTTATATATATAACGTTCACCAATTCTCATCCCTCAATCTCAATATTTATCAAATTTTTGAAAATTATACATATGCTATTACATGGACTTGCTTCTAGTACCACTACGACATCGCCATGTATCGACCAAATTGTATAATTGGTGAACGTTATATATATATATAACATTCACCAATCCCTTTGATATATATATAAAGGGCTTATGTGATCCCTTTATAAATATATATATATATAAAGGGATCTCATAAGCCAGCCGAAGACAGGTCGTAAGCCCTGTAATTACCCCCCATATCATTCCTTTAAAATATAATAAAATACCTTCGTCTCTATGAGATATCTGATATTTTTTATTTAATAACAGTGCCTTTGTAGGCAGAAATCCAGTAACTGTGTGTTCTTGAACATATTCAAATATTACTTTTAAAATTAGCAATATTAAACATTGTAGTTAAAATTCATATTTTTTTATATATTTTATAAAACAAAGATAACAAATAATAAAAAATATTCTATATATTTTATAAAACAAAGATAATAAATAACAAAAAATGTTAAAATATTCCTAAAATAAAGAATTAATTTAAATAATAATAATAAATTTCAAACACTGAATCTTGCAAGTAGTTGGTAGGTAGGTACCAGTAATGCTTTGCGTATGACCACAACCATACTGAACAAGACTAAATATTATGAATACTTTGAAAGAACTGACGAAATCAACATTTATAAAAGTATATTTTAATTTAGAAAAAATTCCAAATTAATGATATTCAATTTATTTCTTTCATCGACAGGGAAGTCCACCAGCGGCATCAACGAGGAGATAATATGGGTCAGCATAGGAATGGGAATCACGATCGCCATCCTGATCACAATCGCCCTCTGCTACATCCTAAGGGAGAAGTGCAACAAGAGAAGAGACTATTACATCAACGCATGAGAACGGCTAAAGCCGAGGGAATACTACATAAACGTATAAATGTGGTGTGCCTGAGGCTTTATCATTAAATAAGCTTAAATAAAAATTAAAAATACTATTTCAACTTTATCAAGTTATAAATAAATATATGTGTAATTTATAATGTACACGTATTTATTAATATTTCCTTAAAACTATAATAATATCTGAAAGTGTGTGTGGCATTTGCAACTGAAATGTGTGTAATTCTCTGGAATATTAAATATGATATTGTGAAACAGAATTACATTATTTTACACTTATCCAGTGCTTTATCAATTGACAAATGCATTTAGTTTGTGTATTAATGAAATTTGAAATTATAGAAGTCCCGTCCCGTTACGAGTTAATTAAACAACATTAATGTTCCACTAGCGATTTTTTGGTTGCTTTGTATATTTATGTAAATGTTTATATATGTTATGTGTATATGTATCAGAAGAATATACAAAAGATATGATGATCCACGTTCATTAATCAAATCTTCATTCGTGTTCAGATATGTATTCAACTTGGCTTGCAGTGAGGAAATAGAGGATTAAGACAATGATGCGCATGATCAAAATAAATACTTACAGTTTTATCACAGATTTATTGAGTAAATATTACAATATTATACGCGACATATTACAATATAAATTAAGAACAGAGTGCAGATTTGCGATAAATTCGGTTGGCTGGACGAGGTGCGGTTCTGCCGCTCGTGACAGACGTCACTGTGTTGGTTTGGGTTTGTATTGATAGATGCCACCCTGTGTCCAACTCATCGTACATCATCCTGTCTTATTTTAAATACCTAAATTGTAATCCACTTTTAACTTAATTACTATTTTTTTAATTATTCGACACAATTAGCAATTTTAAAAATGTCTCGAAAGTTTAGGGTCTTTCAATAAGGACGCTCAATTTTAAAATGTAAATGAAACAAATTGTGTGAGATATCCACTCAATTTTTTTCATTTGAAAGTATATTTTATGGTTTAAGTGTAGAATATAACGTTGTTCAAATATCCACCGCGGCTTTGCTTGGTGGCACATATTCAGGAGGTCCAATTTTCAATGACTTTGTCGGATAAATCTGGCTGAATTTGTTGGATGGCGTTTATTATGTTGAATTTGATGGCGTCAATTGTTTACAGTTTTTTCGCAAAGACTTACGATTTAAGATAGCCCCAAAGAAAGAAGTCTAAAGGCGTTAATTCGCACGATCTCGGTGGCCAGTACACGTCACCGCCGCGCGAGATAACTATGCCCTCAAATCGCTCATGTTTTCAGCAGATTTTGCATTTCAGTGACGTACTGGTGTTGGCTGATTATTTACCGAACCGGTTGACTCGAATTTGACCATCAAATATCGAATAGTCGACTCGGCAGGACGGTTTTGGCGAGGATAAAAATCAACTATTGCGTGGAACTTTTCTCAAACGGAGCAGTGACTTTGATATTAAAATTTGATGATTTTCACACGTTGTTCAACGCTATAACCTTCCATGGTGATTTGCCGTACACTACTAAACAATTGACAACAAACTTGATAGATGTCACTGTAACAACATGGCTGCTATAACCTAACAAATTTCAAGCGTCGCTATTGAAAGACCCTTTAGTATGATTGAGATTGACATTGTATTATTAGTGCTATCCTGGTACAGGGAGAATTGCTGCTTTCAATTCTCTGATCGTCACAAAATCTTGATTGCAAAGCAACAATATGTATTCTTTATCTACTGTAAATAATGAACGAGTAATTCAAATTGACTCAGTGATCTATCTTAATATTCTGGAAAAAATTATATTCAATAACTTTCAGTGTAAAAAAAAATTCAGTTAGGTGCAAATTCTACTGTTTGAAGTTTACACACGTATGTCGCTTCACTTGCTCAAAACTACATTAAAACAACTGATCAGTTAATGTTATTTTTCCTGCAGTTACAATATTCAATAGAAGTTTTAAGTAATTTATTTACAATTTTTATGTGAATCTCAATGTAAACAAATAACTTTTTAGCCATGTAAAAAAAAATCTCATTTAATAATTGAATCCCAGGGAGTCAGTAGCTAGGCTACCGGATGGCTAAACTTTATTAATTGTCCATTATAGAGTTTATGAATTAATAAATCTAGCCTTGTGACAGAATTAAAATGCAATGCATGAGAAAAATGAACATTCGATGATTGTTGGATAGAATTATACTATCATATCACAACCTTGATATGTGTAAATTGGATCGAATGTTTTAAGAAATATTATACTTATATTTTCAAAAGTTATTCAGTCTTTTTTTTTTTTGAAGATGACAGAAAAAATGATATGTACTGGCTGTAGGGGATTTTAGTGGAGACAGCATTTAATTTTTTTTTATATATATTGATATTATTCGCAATATGTGTTGATGAAGAATTCTTTTTTAGATTATTATTATTTCAAATTAAATTTATTTCTATGGAATTTCAGTCTGATTTTAATTCTGATTAAAGAAAAGTAGATGTAAATACGACGTTTAAAAATATGTAGGTGTTCATTTATATTTTCAAATAGTAATGGCGTGTAGAAAATTAACATCAATGAGAAAAACAAATATAAAATTTTTACGTCATTTTCTGAATTGTATTTTGAGCATGAGTAGATCTAAATATTATTTGTTAAAAAAAAACTTTGTAAATCTAACATACATTGTGTTCATAAAGAAAATTTCTTTATATAATAAAAATGCTCCAATTTCTGACTATCTCAATCGACTAAATGTAACAATTCTGGGTTAAGATTATTTTGAAGGTAACTCAGATAATTATATTTTTTCTGATCGAAATCTAGTTACTTATAATATCGGGTATCTTACAAATGAATTCTGGCTTAACTTTTTGTGTAATTAATCCCTAGTAACCAAGGACCAAAATTCCTCTCTGCAATCCTTTTCTGTTTTATATATCTTTCTTAGAAAGCACACTAGGTGCCTCAAAATATTTTAAATTAAATAAAAAATATACTAAAAATATTATAAATCAAGATTGAATCTTAAATATTGTAAAACTGGTTTTACAGTTAAAATATTGTCAGATAAAAGCTCCCTTTAAAATGAACGTGTAAATTTGAAATGTAATATTTACGTTTATATAGCATTAAAAAAATATGTTATATTTTTAAGCCTAGAAACTCATGTATTCAAATTTATAGATATTTAACTGAATGTTTAGATTGTGATATATATGATAATGATACCTTAAGAATGTGTGAAGATATTTGTATCATATTTATAATCACCTAAAGTTAAGTAAATATTTTTATGTAACGATATTTTTAAATTCAGATTTATTTAATTTTCGATAGGAATCTGTATTCAACGTAAATTATTGGCTTATTTATATTCCAAAGCATTCAACGCCTAAAATTTTCGTAGATTAATTAACATCTGTTTATATTATGACTGATTTATAGCTTAACTAACTCTATCAATAATTTTAATGTTTGATGTTTATAGCATATCTTTTACTCATAGCTTTTACTCAAATTTCTAACAAACATTTATTTTATTGTAAAATATGCTCACAAATTCCAAGTCATAACATATTAATTATCAATTTATATTTAATTCAATATTAATTAAATCTAGTTAAAATTATGTTCTTGTTAATAAGCTCATTTAAACTAATTTAATAATTTTATTTTTAATTTGTGAATATAAGGAATATGTTTTAAAAATTATTGAAGTCTTTCACATATTTTATTTTATATCTCTATATGAATTTTATGAAACGAAACTGTATTGCTTTAAAATTCTTAAAAATTAATTTTAATACTTAACGTAAATGATTATTCTATTCAACTAAAACGACATTATGTACGTTCTCTCGTTTTACTTATATCTGTTATAGAGTTGTTTCTTGCACCGAGATATCTCTATTTATTACGACTTGAACATACATCCACTAGAACAATGGACTCCATGTCCGTAATACCTATTCTACAATTTTCTGAAACAGAGCTCTCCCATTATTTTGTTGTGACGTCGCTGTATTCCTCCTCTATTACTGCGTACGTTTGCACTATCTATTCATTCTTAACACTTCTTTATGTAAACAGCAAAGAGAATTTTCATTTATAAATCGTTCACTGTATTGAACACTGTAGCGATTCAAGTGTTTACTACATATAAAATTTAAATATCATTTAGAATACTTAATGTCGATAAAACTATATAATCATATACATTTAAAAAGTATTAATTTTACTTATCATGCATGATACCTGCTATACTTCTACGAATTTTGTTACAAGTTTTTGTTCCCTTATCTTGCTATTGGATAAATTTGAAACTTAAATTTTTAATACAAAAAAGATTATGGTACTAGTATATTAATATTTTTCGTATTATTGACCGCAAAAATATTCAACGACTTGATACCTAATCGACTTGAGGCTAAATAGATATGACGCGCGTACAAAGAATCGTTTCAAAAATCGTGTTCACTCATTTTGTACGAATATTTGGTTTGAAATAAACGATATTTTTCGATTTATATTTTCCACAAGTATTTTAGCCCAATAATGGTGATGAATCATGCTGTCGATATACACTTCGCTTTACGATGCTCTTCTTCGCGACGCTTCGCTAATACGTCGCTTTGAAAATTGTAATTAATAAATTAAAAAATCAGAGTTGCGTCACTCTTACGGCGCACTGTTGACGCTGCGGCACACATCATGCGACTCAATTGGAATCACGTAGTGTGCGAATCAACCCTGCTCAATTGTTTGGCATTTCAACCCTGCGTACCTCGTGTCTCTTGTACATGCAAAGCTTATCATTTATTTATTATTTTTCCTATATCTATATATCTAATTATAATTTATATTACGCACTTAATAAATTAACGTTTATCTATATGTCCAGGCAAGTAATAAAAAGCTGCAGTAGTCTAAATCGTAACCCGCTATATAAATGAAATATGTCCATATTTTATTATATAAATCATTTTGGAACAAAATGTCTAATAATATATAATTTAACATATTCAATAAACGAGAATATCTAGAAGAAAATGCATAATACCGTTGGTAAATAAATTTCCTTATTTTTAATGCGAGATAAATCCGAGTTTAACTTAAAATACCCCCACTTTATCTAATAAGGGACTCCAGTAGCGTCTCCGTACAATGCGCTTTGTCGAAAATGCAATCTGTAATCGTTGTTCATTTTATCTATTTGCCTCTGCGCATCCCGGATTTCTAGAACGAGATACCACTTTGTGTGACATTAAAGGTTCGTTATTTTCTACAATTCACAAAAACGTATTTTTGAAAACGGATAGCGTAATACAGAAAATTAAAAATATAATTTGACCCGAGAACGGTGAAATATGTATTTGTTTAATTTTAAAAGGTTTTAATTAAATGTATAATTACTTTTTTTAAATTAACAAGTTTAAAAATGAGGACGGTGTGATTTGGGTCGGCGTGATGTGATTTTGAAAGGTTAGTATAACAAAATGAGATGAAGGAAAACGAAGCGGGTTAAAGTAGCAAAAAATAGTGAAGAACCTTTTCCTAGTTTTAGGAACTATTAATACATTTCTGTGCCTATAAGATTATTTTTAAATTATTTTGGTATGCTAGAGCTCAGAACGTAAATGTGTTGGGTTAATGGTTAAGATCATAGTGTTTATTTGGACAAAGGAAATATATAAACTATCAATAATACTTATTTATACATAATTTACAATTAATTCCCAACTTTCTGTTTTCGATTCCAAGCCTGAAGAAATCGTCAAGCCAATTTTGAAGAAGATAGCCGTTTTAAAAGAGATTATTATTGGATAGAGGACGGAAAATATGAAAATCTCAAGGATTAAATAGATGAGTTTGTGTATTTGTAAAGTATGTTTGATAAAAATGGAAAGAAATGAATGATATCGAAAGAAGGGTAACTGCAGCGAATAAAGTGAACGGCGCTTAGAATGGAATTATATTTAACGGGAACTTGTCAACCGAGGCAAGACTAGCGGTACCCAATCGAGTCCTGGTACCGACACTGATATATGGAAGTGAGCTAGAGTGTGATCTGGCAGAAGAGGAACGAAAGTAGACTGAATGCAATGGAAATGAGATCACTTAAGCGTATATGTGGCAAATATATTTATGACAAAGCAAAGAATGAAGAAATAAGGAAAAAATGTGAAGCCGATGTTAGTATAATAAATAAAATTAAGCATGGTTATATGGAGCGGATGAATGAAGAGAGAATGTTAAGAGAGGTATATGTTGCAAGTGTTAAAGGCATCAAAAAATTGAACGGTGGATGGTTCTGTTAGAAGCCTCAACAATCGGCGAACTTGTATGAATGTGGATGAGGCGAGAGTTATGTGTCAGGACAGATGAGTGTGGCGCTCTATCCTCTCTGCTATAGGGAAACGGCATAATGGTAGGTAAGTTAGTTAGAAGGAGTAAGATCGGAAGAATAATTCCTAACGTAGTTGTTAAATAGCTACTTTTGCAATATTAGTAGTACGTGGGCGGGCACCATCATACTAAAAAATCACTTGATGTCGGATTGAACCTCAAAAAAAATTCTTGAAAGCTATTCATTGTATTGTTATATGACGCATTCTCTGTTCCATTAGATGAACATTACTTTACGTGGACACTAGCTTTTGTTCCTTGTTCGTTAGGACTCAACCATTCCTTTCTGTTCTAGATGTTGATATAAAGGCATCATTCTCGATCACAACTAATACTTAACAAATACTTTAACTTTTTAGTTAAACTTTAACAAAAAAACTCTCGACATACTTGTCTCTTCATTATTGTCTTATTAACACGCTACATAAAATTCATGTTTTATTCAACCCTAAGGAAATCATTTGCACTTAGAAATGACGAGTGAAAAATCAATTATGAAAAGGAATCCTTCAAAAATAATTCAATAAATTCAATCCGTTATAAAATTAATTCGTTGGCAAAAATATTATTTATGGTATGATAGAAAGATATCACACATTAATTTCATAGTGAAAAGAATAACAAACAAAAATATATCTCTTTCTCACTGATTGAGTGAAGAGAGAAAAGAAGAATGGTCGCATTGTATAGAACTTGATGAATGCTTCAAATTACATATATTATTATATGTAATCCATATATAATGGTCAATATTTAGACTAATCATTTAAGCTAATAAAAACATTTTTACGGTAACAAGAGTTGACAGCATGGATGCAGACAGATATTTTATATCACGGTATGGTAAAGGTTAAGATTTACGTGGCTTCACGTGATAGCTAGAGACTGCATCATAATTTTACGCCAACCTGTTACGTAATTCTGGAGGTGTAGCTAAAAATGTAAAAAATCAAATATTCTCAGAATCTTCAAATTTATAGTTCTTAATCTAAAAGTAGGTATTATCACGATTACACCCTACACTTACTGGATTAAATTGAAATGACTAACCGCAACACAAAAAGAAAGAGATAAGTAGATCATTATCGCTCCATCCTTCATTTCCCTCATATTCCAGAAACCCAATCTTCCGAGAGAACAAATTCCTTTTATAATCTAACAACACTTTATCTGTTCGTTACCAAACGAATATTTTCTAATGTTCAGAGTAATTTTTTTTACTTCGTAATAAATATTTTTAACTTTATATGTAACATTTGCATGTGTATATGAAATAGTTTTATGTGAACTAATTTCCTATTAATTTATTTTAGATTGACTACGACAGCAGACGCGTACAGTCTGTACATTGAAATACGCTGTACGTTACTATATATTTTGAGAAATAAAGCAAAATTCTATATTTATTACGATGTATTGAATTCTGATAATCATTATAATTAAACACAATCACAGTCACAATAACGGTTTAAATAACTAGTATTGCGTATGCTATTTTTTATAATTTTAAACCAAAGAGGGTTCAAAGTCTCTCGAGGAAAGGGAATTTTTATTTTAAAATTATATTTATTTATTAATCATCTAGACGTTTACCTCGTGCCATGCACGATTTCAGAGTATAGTACTTTTTTTTTTGCAAATATTAAAAATACAACAATGCTATCCTAATACGTTAACTAATGCTATTAACATTTATTCAACACTACATAAAAACTAAGTATCGTTATGGTCTTGGTAGAGCAGTTATGGTCGCTTTGATAATGCTTAATATAAAAAATAAATATGCTTTATATAATAAAATTATTTCGCATCATTTAAGTACAACTTATTTCAGTGCACTGGCTGCATACCGCTGTTAGATAGATACACTAAAAATTATCTCTTTATTTTATCACAACCATGAGACCCCGAAACCATCCCCATATGGGATATAACGGAATTTATGAGACGATAACTCTTGTAATTATTATCAGATTTCTAGTTTGATCCGCCATGTTGTTTCAAAATGGAAGCTATTTAAAAGAAAATTAATTTCGTTAGTATATGAAAAATATGCAAATGACTAGTAGAGTACTTACGGTGTACCACAGAATCAAAAAAAAACACACCTGATTTTTGTGTTGTAATAAATTGCTACCAACATCTCTTATGTTAACATTATGGTTTTTTTTAGTAAACGAATTAAATCTATATTGAATATGTTAATTCTCCTGTTTTAACTATTTCTATCTATGTTAACTATTCCTAATTGTGTAGGAACTGTAATCGTTTTCAAATTATACTCCATCAAGCTAATATAACAGAGTTAACAAGAATGATTAAATATTGCTAAGAGCATAAATAATCGATGGTAATGCAAATGTTTAATGTATATCGTAAGCGATAGAAAATTTAAATAGATATTGAAAAATTGCCTCTTTGGAACCATTTTTAATCGACGATGAATGTTCAATTCAAGTGGACGAATGAATTATATTGTTAATAATGATAATTAACCGTAATCGTAACTGTGATTATGATAATGATTGGTTACGAATATTTATCGATGATTGATAACTATGGTTTAACTGTTGGAGGTTTACTTTCTAGTATAGGTACCATTCATTGCTCGAATAATTACGAATATATAGTAACGAACAGGTAGTAATCACAGTTAGGTTAAATAATAACTGTTTAAATATCAATTTAATGATCACTTTTAACAATTACCAGGACATAAGAGTGTGGCGTTCTTTATTTAATTTTGATGACTCTACTGAAAATAATTCATGACGTTTATAGAAAAATGTGCTTTTCAAAAAGTCGGATACTGCAAACATAATTTGTACAAGTTTTATGCGTCAGGGTAATCTAATTTTGAAAAAGGGTAGGTTGAATTATAACCTATTTTTCAAAAAAAGAACCTAGTTCAATCACCGCAATCCATTTTCAGCTTTCACTTCAATTTTTCAGAGAGCGCTGAAACGCGAGTTGAATGTTCACTTTACTTTAGAGCAAAAAAATATGAAAGTGTTGCAGCCAATAGACGAAAGAGGGTTTCATTTTGATCTAGTGTCCTTTGCAGTGAATAGTGATGAAAATATTCCGCCAAGTATTTCATTTGCCTCGTTTTTTATTTAAGTATGTAATATATCATGTTATCTTAAAAGTCTGCGTTTATTAAACGTGCGCACATAAATGCACTCCTCTTCGAAAACATATTTAATAGTTTTTTTTTTGTGTTTTGCAACAGCTGTCGTACCGAAGTACTTATTTTTATTTATTCATTCATTTTATATTTGTATGTAATCCTAAATTGATAATATCACAGAAGATAAAAGATTCAAGGATATTTACATTCTGCTTTATGAGTTCTAACTAGAACAGAAAACGATATTGACTATTGACAAAATTTGTAGCGCAAGAAGTAAGAATGTAATAAAAGTAATAAATTGTCAAAATGAAGTTTTACTAAGGGCTGTTAGGCTTCAAATAGACTATTAATGCGGTCCTTGAAAGGGATGTATAATAAAGAGCACGAGTGGTGGCATACCGATTCAAAGCATCGATCCATAGATGTTTAAAATAAATAAGAAATCTGTTTAAGTGTGGCGAATTGGAGCTTCTCAAATTGTCTAAGATAAGCCTCTCGCAGCGTATCTCAACATGGTAATTATTGCTGATTCGAAAGCAGTCTGAATCTTTCTAGAAGGTGTTGTTACCGGAGACAAGAAGTGAATCCTTTATATCGACGCCTAACTTAAAAAACAGTAGAAATCATTAAATGTATCTAACGTAACTCAGATTCTTTTTTCTCCTGTGCCTGCGTCAATTTGGGATAAAAATAAATAAAACGCTAGCCTCACAACTCCCATTATAAAAAATAACTTAATAAATGATATTATTTCTAGAAAGTATTTTGCAGTATTTCAATTAACAAGTATTTTATTGGTATCTATAAAACAAAAATAAATGTATCTTTTAGGCTCATGAATTAATCAATTACCGTACTATTTTTCTCATATTCAAAATTCTCGCTTAAATCAAAGATCAATCACTCAATTAAAAGTAAAATTTATTATTTTTATTAAAACATTATTATAACCTTGTTTATAATTTACTTATTAGATTTATTTAAAAGAAATAAAATAAATATTTTGCGAACAAGCGTTTTAATCTTTATTTGCGGTATTAGTATTTAAATTAATCAGAATGATATAATAAATATAAAAGTTGACCAACTCAACTTATTAATAATGTGTATTGGAGCATGTATTTTGCCAACCGTTTACAAGCGTTATCACATAACGAACGAATTGAAAACTTAGTCTATAGTCGCGAGAATAATGTACCGGTCATTTTTTTTTATATATTTACCACCAAAAGTATATAGATTATTAATTTTAATCTGTCTTACTATCAGAATTAGAATAAAAAAAATATCTGAATAAAATGATACATTCACCAAATAAAATGTTTGTTATGAATATCTAACAATCAATAACTTTTCTGAATTCACGAATCAACTCATCGAAAAAATTTAATAGATTTTGAGAAGATGGATAAATTAATAACCAGGTATTAAGTATTATATTTTTTGGAACTTTTGAAAGATAGAAAATTTAAAACTTTTTATTATAAATAATATTACCAAGATATTTTATAGATAAATTATTTATCATACCACTTGTGAGCACGTCCCGTAATGTATGGGTTTTCATCAGTTCATGCGTTGATAATTATGTTATACCGACGTTAAAATACATATTCAATAAATATTCTTAATACTTACTGAATTTTAATAAAATTTTTGCATTTACTAATGAAATGAGTAACTAAACACCATCGTTGTAAAATTAAATTAAAAATAAAATGAAGACTAACGTAAAAATGCCAAAAATGCTACAAAAGTGGCAAGTAAAATAAATTTAAATGTTTGGGTCATCACAATGGACATGTATTCAATATTTTAATTACAAATGGGAAATTCTCATGTACATATTGAAGTCTGTTAAACTATGAATAATTATAAGATTATTAATAAAAATAAATCTATTGTATTATACTAAGGGTAAATTGTAGAAGTGGAGAAAGGTAACATTGTATTTATCGTATTGCTTGTAGAAAATCTCTTCATGTTTAACAAAAACTCTAACTGTATTCGTGTATTTATATTAATTATATATTTTGTTGTATAAACGTAAATATTTTTTTAAAAATAAAAAATGTGCGGCGATACTCATAATTTTTATATAAAAATGTTACCACCAGCGCCCGCTTGCTTGTAATGATTTTTTTTAAGTATTGTATTACATACATCGCCATAAAGTAAGCAAAATAAAAAAAATGTCAAAGAGTTTTCATATAAATTATATAGTTTATGTCTAGACGTATAATATTATCGTGTTCCCTTAAAACAATGCATTACACTTAAGTGTATCGGCTTTTATTTGCTTATGAGTGTTAAAAAAAATATATATATTCATATTTTACTAAAAAAATTATATTTCATTTTATTTCAATCAAGCGATAATGTATGTTAATTATTTGTAAAGTCTGAGAAAAAGGCTAAAATTATATTTTTAATTGTATTGAATATAATATATTATTATAGATGTATTTATTGACCAAATGAAAACAGTAATAAAATAATCGTAATATAATTATTCGTTTTTATTTCAACATAAATCTAAAAATATTCTGCCGACTCGTGAATCTTCTCCATAAATCATTGTTATTATATCAGTCTTGATGTTAGATTAATATACAGAACAGGATTCTGTATATTAATCTAATGTCTATAACAATAATACGGTTGATGTATTCGATATGACGAGCGCAAGAAATAAATAAATAATATTCCCAATAAAATAGTTCACCATCAAAATAATGATGTGTGTGATATTTAATATTATCTTCTCTTTGTAATGGAATGGAAATATTTAGATTCGCTATACAAGCAGGAATGTAGGTAGTATATGAATGAAATAAAAAATTAAGGCCTAATCTTGTATATCTTTTTGGATGTTGGTATATCTGTTTATCCCAGCCTTACCGAAGCGGGGGATTCTTAATACCCCAAATCAACATTTATTTGGATAACTCAGTAATTAATGGAGCAATTCAACTCACACTTGATGTAATCTTAAATAGATAGATATAGAAGTATTTAAGACAAAAATGTAAATATGACAATTTATTACTGTATCGGAACGTGTAGGGTGTATACGTATCGGGTGTTATGTTTTATTTCACTCTTGCAAATACATTGATGGTTCTCGCATCAATGCGTGCGAGCGAAAAAACAATACTCACCATGTTCCTCAAAATCGAGCAATACGTATATACAATATATAAATATTTATGCGTATAACAATTATTACCATGCACTTAACACATTTTTGTTTAAAAATATCTTTATGAAAGGAAATATTCTCGGGGTCTTCTCGTCCCCCTATTCGGAGTGCTAATAATTTTGTTGTACTTCGTACAGCGAAGGATAAAATTGCAACTTCAGAATAATATTTGATTTTATTACAATTTTATATTGCAGGTAGCAAATAATGCACGAATAAATGTACATCTTGTGATTATTTATATAAATATTATTTCAGTCTTTAGTATTCAATATTCAGAGTCCAGGTAGTAAAAATTGAACTCCGAATCAATACTAAGCTAACTCAGAAGCTCTTGACTATGTTGTATTCTATGTGGCGCAGATCCCAAGTACTGGGAAACTGCGGCCCGTGACAGGAGAAACGGCAATTTCCTAAAAAATGAGAAAGAAAAAATGAAGGGAGAAATCCCCCTGCTCAGCGGATGCACGTGTACAACATGTGGAAGGATAAGCGGTTCCAGAATATCAGAATATGACTCCTCAGCCACACTCGGATTTATAATCGATAACCATGGCAGACGTTATTCTCGTAACGAAGGACTGCCGAAGAAGTATGGAAAGGAATATCGAAAGAAGCCGTGGGAGAGATGAGGCAAAGATTTAGCGGAGGACCAAAGAGAATGACCGAATCATGGAAATTTTGTAAATTTACACAACAAAATTACCTTTTCCAGAAGTGCAGTCACTCTCATCCTCAGGTGATCAATCATGGGGAGACCATCATCCAGCAGTGTACAGGGTACATGAGTACTTTTTGTTGTGAAATACAGTTTTTAATGCTGTCACGATTGCTTTCAAATATCACATGTTGAGGAGAAATATACAAAAATATAATAAACACAGAAAAATTATAAAGATGGATAAAAGATCTAAAATAATTAATTTTAATTTATTAGAAAGATATCAAGAGAGGAGAAAAATTGAATATTGTAGATTATTGTAAGAAATTACAATTAAGTAATATAATAAATAACATCAGATGAAGTAATATTGATTTTCTTGCAATTATACTTGTAATATGAGACTTAAGTAAACTCTTACATATTCGTAGTGCAATGTTTATTTGAGTATTTTATTTATTTAATTGTAATGCAATATATTTTTTGTAGTACTATTTGAATACAGTGGCAAGGATCAAATTAATTTGTGTTTTTTTTTATATTTCATTCAACAATTTTCTCGATTGATCTCTGACTTCTCTTTAAGTATTCATGAGAGTCTCTGATCTACTTTCTGGCCCACCACGGATGATGATATCTGATCATATACAAATGCCAAATTCCTATAATACTTGAAAACAAGCACTTCAAGTACTTTTCGAAACACTCGATTTATCAACGCGCAGGGCCAAATTGAAAACACCACCTTTTTTTGACTGAAATTCCAGATTACTTACAATTATATTATCAAAACTAATGCATAGAATAATTATCAGAACGCAAGTCAGCTTTGGTGATTGCTCATACTAGTTAGTGGCCGCCGCGCATACCTATTTTTCAATCTTGAAAATATTAATTAATATCGATAAAAGTGCTGTAACTGTACCTTCTACGTTTTATAAATTAGCCACAATGTTATTTTATATTTTTTAATGTTTTTCATTACGCAAAGTAAAACAACATGCAAATCCCATCAATTTTGACCCGAACCGTATTCTGTCTGCTGATCCTACCCTGCCAGTGTGGCAGTACTTACTTACAGTAGGTACTTACTTGCTGCATAGTGTCCTGCACAACGTAACTAGAAGTACCTACCAAGCTACGAAAAACAACATATGATGTAGTGATATGTATGTTTTACGTAGAATGCTATCATGACGGATAATGCTCGAAATTTTCAGGTATTTAAAAAAATATTTATGTTAAACTATTAAAAATTATAGTAATGTGAAGCTTAACCAACCAAATTTTCGGCCGATAAATGAAGGATCAGAGGTGAGAGAGGATTAAAATTTAAGAAAGTAAACGGAGCATTAGACTCACCTTGGCAGCAGGAAGTGATTTACGCCATATTGCAGGCCGATTAAATAATTTAACAGATTTTAATACACGATTCCAAAAAAAGTTTTGTCAAAATGAAACCTCAATTTACTGATTTTTTATGATTTTATCTTAACCAAAATTTTTATAAAAGCAAACTCACCCTCCCGAAGTACATTAGTTCATGAGTGATCGATGATGTGGGCTCATTTTTTACTTCAATAGGTCCTCGGGGGAAAATCTGGGTTTTGAAGACAAGAAGCCGCCCATCCCTCCTGATTTATTATCAACCCTTTGTACTCGCACATAATACGGCACACTGCTGACTGTACCATTTATAGTTAAAACAATCCAGCGCAATGTATTTTATCGTGGATATCTTTACATTACAATATTCTAATTCAAATTTCTTTAGAGACGGGTAAATAATAATGTGATAACTTTCATAGTACCACCAGATTTCCTCGGTGTTCTATCCTCTCTTTACTGCTGAGTTACTTGGGTTCAGTTCCTTGCAATAATAACTGCATGTCCAGGTAACAATTACACGTTTATTGTAAGGATTATTTACAGTAATTTATAATTATACAATTCAGAAATATACTAGTGATTATTGAGAATTGGCGATGGAAATAGAACCGTTCTTCCAGAGACGGCCTCTTATAATCAATGTCCCCCACCACTCATCTACTCACTCTCCTGACACACATACACATACATGTCTAAAGTAACAGTTCTCACAAGTAATGATGAATATTATTTTTTTATTTGTTAACTTTGTTTTAATAACCACTTAATTGAGTTAAAAAATAGATTATGGTAAAGAAATAATAATATATGTTTTTAGTTAGTATTGACATCCTGAAGAAGAAAATTGTATTTTTCGAAACCGGTAGATGTATTTAAACCCAATTAAGTGGCTAATAAAATAAAGTTAACAAATAAAAATATGAATTTTAACCACAAAGTTTATTTTGCCAATTTCAAAAGCAAAAAAAAAAAAAGATAAATATTTTATTTTGAATTTACATAGAGTAATGACATGCTTGTTGGTTTAGCAGTAAGACACTCACCTGATGATCAAAATCAAGCCTGATGATTTTTATAGACTTAGTTTCTAGCTTAGTTTGAAAATAGTAAAAATATTCCGTTCGTATAAGAAATATGAATTAGGAGAACATATTCTTACTGTAAAGTTGTAATTATTCAGAACATAGGTCTGTGATATATTAAATACGAATTAAATATATTAATTACAAAGATATACATATAAAATCAATTTTATCGAAATATATTGTTGTTTCGTCACCGGGATTCGAATCTGGATCTCTTTCCAAACCGGGGAAGGTGCATTATCCAAATACGCTACAGTGACGATATGGAACGATTAAAATTAAATGTATTAATATCAAAAAGGTAACATATAGGTTCGAAAATTTGTCCCTAAAAATATCGTCACTGTAGCATAGTTAGATAATGCACCTTCCCCGGTTTGGAAAGAGATCCAGGTTCGAATGAATCCCGGTGGCGCAACAACAATATTTTTCAATAAAATTGATTTTATATGTATATCTTTGTAATTAATATATTTAATTCATATTTAGAAATATGAATCATTTTCCCTACTCTCCCTCTTGCAAATAAATGCTCCGTTTTCCCAATACTTCCGTCGAGAACATTCCACCGCCATCCGCTGCCCGCTTCTGAAAAGAAATGCCACCATCGCAACAAAAGTAGCGGTGCAGTAATGATGCGTTGTTAGTCAAAACCCTCCGCTCGGAGAAATGTAAGAGTTTGAAGTAATTACCGATCATGTGAATTGTGTGAATCAATCGGAAATCACAAATAACTGATGTGTACTAAAAAAAATAGAGTCCCATAACTCGTATAGAACTTTTTTCAACTGATCTCTGAATTTTCATCTTATATTATTGACACTGCAGAGGATCCATTCTATTTTGATATGGGATAGAATTTCTATGTCCGGCCAAAAGTTCAGGGATATCACAAGGGAATTTGTGTCAAAATAATCATTTTGCTATTATTTTATGCATCACGCCGCCAAGCTGTACTAACCGCTTCTTCTAGATGGTTACGTATTTGAAGGTGTATTCAGATATTTGTTTGCGACTTGAATAAAAGGTATCGTGAAATTTAATCTAAATAATTTTCAACCAGTGTTATGATGACAATCGTAATATAACTATAATATAAAACAAACATTCCTTCAATTCCAATAACAGAGCTGATCTTCATTGAAACCACTCCAGGAACAATATAGCTGAAATCATTTTTATATCATAAAGTAACTAACAATTATTTATAGATGATCATCTATATCTAGAATGTCTATTTGAATGAAGCTTGATTAAATTTTTCACACATGATCTTAAAAACAGGAGAAAGGTCACTGTTTACATGAGATTACGAAAACCCATTCCCAAAACCCCTTTGCCACCCTTTAAATCAAGATTTTAGTACTAATTGATGAAATTTTGTACACTTGACGTTCAAAATAACAGGAAAATTACTTATTCAATATTACTGTTTACATCTGATTTCGAAAAAAAAATTATCCCCATCCCCCTAATTAAAGCTTCTTCACTCTGGATATTTTAGCTAGTTTGACATAAAACTGCATAGTGACTTTTTCTTCGAATATTTCAAAAGGCAATCTGATTTATACAATAATCATTTTAACAATAATATTATTGTATATTTTTTGATAATTTTGTGCAACATTAAATCATTTGTGAATTTCTAGAAAAGGGAGTAAACAGATAATTTTTTATTCCATATTTTATTTAATTTCTAGTCCCACTACAAATCTGTCCGTAATAAGTAAAGAAATCTAGTATTGTTTTCAACTTGTTTCGACTTTCTAAATCTATTCTCCCCTTAATAGTGTAATTTAAAGATATTGCAAATTACTTATTTATCAAGCTTTCATATGGCTAGATAATGTGTTATTTGGTTTTTATACTTCTCTTCGAGATGCATATTTATTTTGTCAATAATATTTGTAATAAATGTTGTATTACTTTACGTAAAAAAAATTTACAATATCACCGAGTATATATATATCTGAACGGTTAATGTAAAATGTCACCTATTTAACTTACAAATTATATTTATATATATTACTCATTTTTTTTATTTTTCAACCAGCCTTCCTAGTACATTGTATCCATAGTCAGCTTTTCATTAGAGGAAATCACATTCATCTGTCGTAAAAGAGACAGCTCTACCAAAACAGCAAGATGGCATAATTATTTTAAACAAGGTAATATTTTACTTGTACATGTTAAAATTTTAATATTATTTTTAATTCACCATAGAAAAGAAGAAGCCGTTTACATATATATAATAAAATATACATAAATATATTTTAAAACTTACTCAACTGTGAAATATAAATATTTATTACTAGTATTATTAGTATATATTTATTACTAGGCCCTGCGGGCAGCTATTGTGGCCATTGGTGATCGCTGCGCGGTCAGGATCTCAATAGAATCTATATTTCAATGACAGAGCTTTCCCAAAAATAAACCACACTTAAATAAAATTTCGATGTAACAAAAATTATTCCACCTTTGTAAACGAATAAAAATGACATCTAAATGATGCTTACCATAGACAGCATATATAAGCAAAGATGACAGATGTCAACATACTTGCTAATATATGTTTTTTCTTACTCGTAATAAAGATAATGTAGATTTCATTTCCAATTCAATATATATTTATGTACCGTTATTGAATATATGAAAGAGAAAAAATTCAAGTAATCTTTACCTAGAGATATTAAAAACATGTTCGGTTTTGCTCTATTCGCACCACGTAGATCTGGCCGTTTAACCAAGCACTTTACAGCCACAAATGATTCATCACATCCAGAAAGTCATAGATAATAGATGGGGAAGCGCAATATTAATTACGAATACGGCGAGGGGTGTTCAAAAAAGTTTCAAACTAAAACTTGTTGAAATCTGCAATGTAAATTATTCACAGTAGTGCGGAATTACATTCACACATAAGAGTACATCAGTTTGAATTTAACCCTGCTCGTAAGAACACAGACACAATCGAATTGAAGGTACATGCGAACATATTAAGTTCCTAGTGAAACTTGGTTGGGAAAGATATGACATTATAAACTATTAAATCTGTAATGGAAGTTTGCGGGTATAATGCGCCAAAGAAAACCGCTTTGTGCGATTGGATTAATCGCTTTGTTAGTGGGCGAGGAGACATTAAAACGACGGTCATTGGAAGACCGTCAATTTCAATTACGAAAGAAAATGTTACTGATGTCTGTTCTGTCTACACTAATTGAAAACTAACGTCGTATAGCGCTTCAAATAATGGCTTTTCAGAATATCGGGATCCATCGAAGTAGTTTCGAAAGAAATAATAAATTTTAATTAGCAATCATCACTATTGCTTCAATTATAAAACAATTTTTTAATTACTAAATTAATGTATTAATTATAAATATATACATATAAAATTAATTTTGTCGAAAAATATTGTTTTTGCGTCACCGGGATTGTATATATTTATAATTAATACATTAATTTAGTATTTAAAATATCGCAGACCTGCGTTCTGAATAATTACAACTTCACAATAAGAATGTGTTTTCCTTAATAATTTTTTTAATTGACCCTGAAGCTTTTTCGATAAAATCGCCACTGGTAAAGAAACGTAATCTAACACTAGGATCCTGAATCTAAGCAAGTAACAGTATATGATTTTTAAGAGCATCTAATGACCCTATCAAAGCCAATCAAATGAAAATAAATACAATTCTTGTTCTACTGATTTATTTTACTTGAAACACTTTTTGCTTTATAAAGGCATTATCAATCTAACAATTGAACTCAACAACATGTATTAATTTCTATATTTATCTACAGTAAAGGACAGCTATATAATTTTATTTACACGATATGAAAAGAGACAACATTATTCACTGGAATTCTGAGAGTTTTATTTTCATACATGTAATTATGGAGTTCTACAAACTTCAAACCATAGACTAGTAAATGAGTAGACATGATATGAAATGTAAATATAGGAGAGCGGTTCGGAACATTATTTGCGGGGCGAGGGACATTTTACACACATATGTATATCCAACGAAACATAAATCCGAAATCTCACATTTATGCAAAATGTTTGTGTAAATAAGGCGTATTTTTACATTAATATATATTATATTGTCAGCGCTAAAATTTTCATTTTAATCGAGTCATTTTTTTTTAAAAGTCGTGGTACTCTTTGATTGCGTGATTGGCATCAAAGTAATCACGTGGGTGCCACCAAAATGATAATTTTTGGACAAGGAATTTACGTTAGTCCATGCCTATTTATTTTATGGTCTGTGCTTCAAACAGTAAACATTAGCAATCAAATTTTAATATTTTATTTTATTTTAAAAATAATTACCCCTTGTGAAATTTGTAGCAAGTTGGTATAGATAAAAATTTTAATATATTTTTAAGCGATAATTTTTATATCCTATTTGTTCTTCGCCAAGTAACGGAGTGGCAGCCAGTGAAATTTTTATATAAATTAAATCAAAATATTTTTCAATCACATATGTGAACAGAAACGGTAAACGTATTTCATGAACTGTGTTCCAACCCCAATTTACTCGAATTCTCTACCAGAACCTGAGGCAATTTCTCAGGAATCCTCCAGGGAGGGTAGACATACCCCAAAAATAAATCCTGGTACGCAGAAACACTCTTGTCGACCTACACCAGTAGAACTTAGGGGTTCATTTTTACAAATAAAACTTCAGTTTTGAATATAACTCTTTATATGGACAAATTTGAAAGGAAAATGATCCCCCCCCCCCCTTCATATAGATATAATATAACCAAGAAAATATTAGCGATTAACAAGTATGTTGTCCGTATCTATCCTCATACTTGCATGTCATGCATATCTGAAATTAAAGTTTCACGTTCAAAATATTTCCCTGTAGCCAAGATTGGTGCCATACTGCCGTAAATGGAGAAAGGAATATGTAAATTGAAAGGTTCTCAGAAGAATACCGGCACAGTTTAGACTGCGCAATTGGTTCCATTGTTTGCACACCACCTTATCTATATTCCAAGTCAAACGAAATCGAACGGAGATAACATTTGAATAGGTGGCCCCTCATACCTAAGAAAGAACATACCAATCTATTTTTGCGTGATTTTAGTTTTACAATCATATAAAGCAGAACAAAAATAACACATCATTTGGGACGAAATCGAAAAGGATCACTTCACAAGAGGAAGCTATTTTATGGATGGCAATCCTATCCTGGCAAACTAGGGTCAAAGTTGAAAGATACCAAGAAAATGATGTTAGGGAAAAATTTGAATGAAGAACCAGTGAAAGATTGAATGAGAAGTTGTTGGATATGCTTATAGCCCGTGCTCACGGAAGGAGATACGGTGAGATAATATCAAAGATTTAGTTGAAATATAACTCACATGAGCTGAGATTTTGATTTGATCAGTTTGAAATGAGTTGAAAGAGACAAAAACTCAAACCAATGTACACGACTTCCGATCCGTCAGTGAGATTCGACATGTGCATAAACATCACCTAAAATTACCATAAATCCATACAGCTATCAATTCTGAAAATTTATTCAGTCATTAAACATTAACCTAAGATATTAAAATCGCAAACATTTAATGTTTATAGTTTAATTTAAGTTTGGTTTCAACTATCACTGTGGAGTTCAAAATCATTCAACTGACGGACGACAATTACATTTAAAGCGCGAATCTCTGAAACGTTGTGTGTACGCGGGGACTAGGAAAGCTGAGAGTCGTGTCATTAAAATCTCATGGATGCAAAATCCGTATCTCAGAGTCTCGAGACGAAAATCTCTTTAAAATGTCATTCGTGGACACGGGCCATTAATTTTGAAAACGCGTGGGACCATATTAAAGCAAGTCTGTGTGAGTACATTAAGAAAGTGTGCTGTATAGCTGTTCAAGGGAGAAAGAAAGATGATGAAATAAGAAGTCTTGTGAAAGAGAAGAAAAAAGTGTGTAGTGTGTGATGTAGTCTCTTGGCAGCGAATAATATTTTGAAACGAGAGTACTTACACACAAGCAAAGGATATGTATATAGTATATGTAAAAAAAAGGTCAAGTATGGTGTGAAAGAAATGGGTGTGAGAGAAAAATAGAGGGACTGAAATTAATGAAAAACTTCCAAGAGAAGGTGCTTTGGAAGGAAATTATAAAGTCTAAAAGTAACACCGAGGGAGGCGGGATGAATGCAATAAAGTTAAAGAATAGAATGATGCTAATGAATGAAGATGAAATAAAAGATAGAAGAAAGGTATTTTTTAAAGAAACGTACAAGAGCAACGTAAACGTACATTTTATTTTTGTAATAAAACACAACTTAATAAAAAAATCATATTTAAAAAAATCGTTTAATCATATATACCTATCTATTTTTTATACTAATTTACAAACAACAACAAAAAATTTAATACGTATAATTTTAATATTAGCAAAATCAAATTCTTTATCAAATTTTGTTTTTTACTCACATAATTAAATAAATACATCAACGGGCTTCAGAAAATTCACTTTTCTTCTGCAGAATGACACATTAATTAACCAAAACCATATATTACATGTTATTCTAATGTTTTACAAAAATACTATTTTAAAAAATTTAATTAAAATAATATTTATTATTTTAAAACACATTCTTATTGTGAAGTTGTAATTATTCAGTATGTATCAATTATAAATATATACATATAAAATCGATTTTATATGTATGTATTTATAATTAATACATTAACTTAGTATTTTAAAATATCACAGACCTATGTTCTGAATAATTACAACTTCACAATAAGAATGTGTTTTCCTTAATAATATATGTTGTATCAATGTGTCCAAAATTTAATAAAAATGAATTGATAATTCCGGCGTCTGCAGTCGGTTTACTCAAAGGTATTTGAGATTCTGTAAAAATAATGTAGATGGCTTTCAAATAATGGAACGACAGGTGTATTAATTTGAAAAAAATGTAACATATGGGTTCGGAAATTTGTCATGTAAAATACTGGTGTTATAACACAATTGGTAGTGTACTTCCCCGGATTGGAAATAGAGATCCAGGTTCGTATCCCGGTGACGCAAAAACATATTTTTCGACAAAATTGACTTTATATGTATATATTTATTATTAATACATTAATTTAGTATTTAATAATATTTATTATTTTGATTTAATTAAAAAAACAAAGTATAATAATCTAAAAATAAATACATCCAAAGTAGCCTCATGGCAGGCCGTTCATCCAGGGTCCTTAAAAATTTCCTTCATGCTCGCCTTGTTACTTGTGTCGGAAACAAGAGGGCGCAGTCCTTACCTAATATTTTTTGAAACAACATTCGAAGCATTGTTCGTGTTTATAACACCATCATTTGTCATTTGTTTATAATACCATCATTCTTATAACACCATCATTTGTCAAATGTCAATTATTATATTGGCTTAATTGCTTTCAACAATATTATATCTAAGTACGTCATAATTAACAAAATGGTGTATATACAGCAGTAAACAAAACATGATTTTTAAGATGTCGCAAACAGGCTATTATTTCATATTCTTGTGTAATACGTATTAATTATTTACGAGTATATGTAGCAGATCTAATACATTTTTAAGTGATAATAAAACTATAGAAAATAATAGCTTTAAAAAGTACGCTACAGGTACCGATAAATATAATGATTGGTGAATATATTTTTTTCTAAGCAAATAAATAACACTTTTTGAGTATTGTTACCGAAATTCATGTTCTACCCCACGCACGACTCGCTCATCAGTAGTAAGGTATACGCACGTGCGTCACCAAGGATGGAACGCATATAGTTGCTCGAAGCCTTACGAAACAATTCGAATGACAATTATCTTACGCTTGTCGTGTGAACCGTTGTGGACATTTTGTAAGTCAATAACACTATTTGTATTTGGACTGAATTTGTGATTGTATGAACGACCTGAGATCGAATAATAAGATCTCGGGTAGTCTGTATCGTGTTTCTACAGTTGGACGGGACATACATGGTTGGACCACTTAACTTTTAACTGTGGACCTTCGTGTTATAAGTGTGCATGAGTACGAAGATCAGACGTGAAACGACGCATAGTGTCCGCAATATAGTAAGCTTCTAACATTTCTGTCGTTTTTGATTCTGATTTTTTACCTATTTCAATACCCTACCTAAATTTACCACCTCCAAACTCTTTATTTTTCGAATTTTTTAATTCTTTAGATACTTATGAGAAATAATAGATACATATCACAAATTATTTTACATTTCAATAGCTAACTTAAGCATTATTGCAGAATGAACACTTTATAAACATCTATAAATCTATTAGGAGAACACATTCTTATTGTGAAGTTGTAGTTATTCAGAACGTAGGTCTGTGATATTTTAAATATGAATTAAATATATTAATTAGGAAGATATACACATAAAATCCATTTTGTCGATGTAGCGTAGTTGGATAATGCACCTTCCCCTGTTTGGAAAGAGATCCAGGTGCGAATCCCTGTGGTGCATCAACAATATTTTTTGATAAAATTGATTTCATACGTAATATCGTTCTAATTAATATATTTAATTCATATTTAAAATATAACAGACCTATATTCTGAATAATTACAACTTCACAATAAGAATGTGTTCTCCTAATAATAAATTTGTATCAATGTGTCCAACATTTAATAAAAATGAATTGATAATTCTCTCGCCTGCTATCAGATTACTCAAAGGTATTTGAGATTCTGTAAAAATAAGGTAGGCTCTTTCAAATAACGGAACGATTAAATATATTAATGTTAATAAGATAACATATAGGTTCGAAAATTTGTCTTTAAAAATATTATCGCTGTAGCATAGTTAGATAATGCACCTTCCCCGGTTTGGAAAGAGATTCAGGTTCGAATCCCGGTGGCGCAACAACAATATTTTTCGATAAAATTGATTTAATATGTATATCTTTCTAATTAATATATTTAATTCATATTTATTTATCTATAAATATTTTAATTTATTATGTAACTATTTAATTTTGTTTTCAAAAACAGCAATCTCAGACACATGTATCATACCATTCCAACTTATAATAGGTTTTTTTTGGCTTGAAAAAATGTTTAAAACATGTGTAATTAATTGTTTTTTTTTCGAAATATTATAATATAATCATTCATTCTTTTGAAAAAAATTTTGGAATTATATATTTCACTTGTAAACAATGTTGGTATCAAATTTTATTGGAAATTCGTAACAAAAAAGGAAAGCATACAAAATGAACCGATTATCGCAAATAATCAACTCAATTTAATCACAAGTCTTATCCTAAAAAAATCCTGTAATTTCGGATCAATAATTTTCCACATTTTTCATCATGATAAATATGTTATATTTCATGTAATCAGGTACTAGAATATTATCTTTCCGATGAAAAAAAAATGTTTTCAAAACCGGTCGATGTGCATAAAATACTCACGTGGTTAAATACAAAGTTACTGAATAATGTTATTAAAATTACATTTTGCATTAAATTTTTTTTAATACAATTAAAATTTTTAAAAATAAATTAAGATACCTCTGGAGGGGAACCTAGCCCCGGCCTTTTACGTGATAGACGGTGATGCTCACACTATACAGTTGAAAAATATAGACTAGATGTGCTCATTTAATGATGAGAACTGCTTCGTAGATAACTATTTTTTATAAATAATTAGACAAAATACTTGGTTTAAACCACTATTTATTGATAATTCTACATGTTTCGATACCTATGGTATCTTCTTCAGGAAACAATGTACACTGAAATTAAAAATACAAGCATAGATAAAAACAAAACTCTAAAGTGGTGAATGAGCAAGAACTAATATTATATTTTTAATTTCAGTATACATTATTTCCTGGAGAAGATGCCATAGGTATCGAAACATACTGAATTATCAATGAATAGTAGTTTAAATCAAGTATTTTGTCTAATTATTACATAAAATGAGGCTGAAAAGTAATTTTGCTAATATGGGAGAAGTAACTATTTATTAAATAAAATTAAATATTAGTATTAATTAACGTATAAATAATAAAGTAGATATATCTCAAATATAGTCTGTAGTCCTCGATCCATAGTTCTTGATTATTTTGGAATTGCTATATTCAGATTAGCTACACCTTTTATATTTTTTCCTTGTGAAGCCATCCTATTTAGAGCATCATTGTTATAATTGTATTTTATTTAAAGGAACGGTAATAGCCCGTGTATAGGAAGAACGTTTACGGAAGAATATAACAATTTTAGATTATGCCTCAATTTAATGCTTCCGGGCATACAATTTTTTTCACTATGGCTGTTTGAAGATTTTATATTATGGAATTAAATTACTTAATACACATACATAAATATAATCAAGAGTTATGCCAAATTTATTGAAAGAAATTAGAACTTAAAATTGCTTTCGGAGTTTTCTAATAATTGTTTGTTTTGTGATTTGAAGGCTTTATAATATTTTTCAGTCTTGATTTTATATGGCAGGGTATTAAAAATTGTATACCTTGATAGGCATAATAGTGTTGAAAAGCACTAGTTACTTGATAATAATTGTTCTGCCATGTTTAATGACCAGATCTGACAATATCCTCTTTCCCATCTTCCTTCACCCGTTCGTCTCCTTTTCTCTTGCACGGAACCTTTATAAGTAGAACAGACATTCGTATAACATAACTTCTCTCGATGTAAGATGAAGATTTAGTTTGTAAGTCGACGTGAGAAGATAAGACTTAGAATATAATGGTGGTATTCCTTCACCGAGACTATTCATACCTGCCACCTACAGAACGGGTGAGGAGCTGAATCAATTATTAGGCACTCGTATACTTGATGTAACAGACTTACCCCTGAACATGTTGTGGCAGTAAACCTCTTTAAACTCTTAGATGAAAATTTTCAAACACTGTTTTCAAACTATAAAAATTTTGGTACCGTTATGTAGATAAAATTATTGATATCTTATCAAAATGTTAAACTATTTGTAAAATATAATTCTTTGCATCCAGCAGTGATACAATTTCATAAAAATATAATAATTTATTTCTTAAATTGTATGAAAATTAGCTGGAAAATTGAAATTATAAAACATTTGCACAGCATTTGATGATCAAAGTCCTTTTCAGGCCCGCATTTGCAAATTAATATTAATTAATTAAATTAATAATAATCAGTAATACGATAAGTCGTTTGAAATCTGTAAAAAAATATGAATACTCAAACCTTAAAATGCTGCACATATTAAACATTTTTAAATATTCATACATTAAAAACATTTATAATTCTGAATAAATGAATTTATAAAATGGATTTTAATTTTTATTTAATAAATTCATCAATGTGTCTAAAATTTAATAAAAATGAATTGATAATTCTGCCGTCTGCTATCAGATTACTCAAAGGTATTTGAGATTTCGTAAAAATAAGGTAGATGGCTCTTTCAAATAATGGAACGATTAAATGTATTAATATCAAAAAGGTAACAAACAGGTTTGAAAATTTGTCGCTATAAATATCGTCGCTGTAGCATAGTCGGATAATACACCTTCCCATGTTTAGAAAGAGATCCAGGTTCAAATCCCGGTGGCGCAACAGCAACATTTTTCGATAAAATTGATTTTATATGTATATCTTTCTAATTAATATATTTACTTCATATTTTTAATAAATTCATTATTCAAATTAGAACAGAGTGAATATTGCTGACGGATACTGAAATTGCACAATTATATTATTAATGATTTGGAAACATTTAAATTCGAGAAATATATAATACTCATGTAATTAAAAAAATCATGCCTTTTCTCAAATACTACCATTCGTTTGCGATATATTATAAATTCATATTTTGATAACTTTATTACATATAACATCGAGCGTTCAGATAATTGTGACGTGCAACTTACCTAAACGATCTTTCCCATTTAATTATTGACATTATTTACCAAATTTTGACAGATGACAGCGTTATTCTAAATATTAAAAAGTAAACATTATGCTAACAATACAATTTTCACAGTTTAGTTTTGAGAGTTTGAATGCAATCATGTGTATAAAAATATTTTTTAATTCGATACGTAAACAAAAAATAATGTATTAAAAAGTATTATTACGATACATTAAAAATTAATAATTGTTTGAAAATGTTTATATATATTGAATAAAATAATTATTAATACAAATTAAATATTTCAATTAGAAAGATATACAGGATAATTTAATTTATCGAAAAAATATTTTTGTTGTTACCGGGATTCGAACCAAGATTAAAATTGTTGTAAAAAAACTGCAACTTTACAATAATAATGTGTTTTTCTTAATAATTATAATCACAATGATAGTACTATCAATTCATTTTTATTTTTAGATGAATTAAAATAACAGTACAAATTTTTTGTTATTACTGTTTTACATGTTTATGAATGTTCTACTTTCCATCGTTTAGTAAGAATTTCAAATTTATATTTTAATAAACTAAATCAAAAAAGAAACTTCTTAATAATAATAATAATTTAAAAAATAATAACTCCCCATAAAAGTGAAAAATTTAATGGTGAATAGAGAAAGTTTGTTCTCCTAAAATGTTTTCAGGCTCCGGTAACAATCTTGAAAGGTAGGACTTCTTTCTTGTTTTCACTTCGGTACGTCTCGCTACGGTAATGAGAAATGTTAACTTTAAGCCTGCTTAAGAATACGTAGATTTATTTATTATTTTCCAACATGTCGGCCAGGTTAATCAGGAAGCTGATATATTAATGATAAAAGTGTCCAAAAATGCCTAAAAAATATATCTCCGCACGTATTTCATTGCAACTTAATAGATGGAATAAATTAATACTAGATAAATAAATCTTCTGTCCATAAAGTTAAAATTTGTTTCCACAGTAGTTCCTAATTGCTTACCCATCGCTTATACTTTTATAGTTTTGTTTTTATCTATACTTGCATTTTTAATTTTAGTGTACATTGTTTTCTGAAGAAGATACCATTAGTATCAAAAACATATTGATGTATTAATTAATAGTGGTTTTAAACACGATATGTTGCCACAAAGTAGTTTTGCAAATATTGAAGAAATATGTTAGCTTTTTGATTACATTAATTAATAATACCAAGTAAAGTGAATGGTATAGTAATTTCAGTGAAATTGCAGTAAAAAACTGTCAGGCGAGATAAGACAACCAGTGCCCACTTAGTTCGGATACTATAATAAAATGCAAACATTTACATTTGTATATTGTTTTTTTATTATTATTATACACACCCTATTCAGGCATTAACATAATTTGTAAAATAATAGAATATTTCATCAGAAGTGCAATACACAATATATATATATATATATATCAGCATGTTTACTCATAATAAAAATTAAAAATAAAATAAAAAATGCAAAGTAGACCAATTTATCAATCGCCATTGAGTTGAGACACAAAAAATTATAATAATTTAGTCTTATAAAGAGTTAAATTTCCAGCAAAAATGTCGACAACCTCCGTATATTCATTCCCCAAAGAATGCAATCTGGGGACTGCGGAATTATCTAATGCATGTATTCTGACATTACCACTGTAGTAGGACAATGAATTGTGTCTCGATGACCTCAATGGTGCGAGAAAGTCAAGCAGACCAACAATCTGGGGGCAGTCTATCATACCATTGGTGATCCTGTATAGAAATATAAGGTCGGACATCGAACGTCTCACTGATAATTTTAACCATTTCAGACAGCTAAGGAGATATTAAAAAAAAAAATTATGTGCCAAATAACTTATGGAGACTGTTACAAAAAGTACACAGGCCAAACTGCGAGAAACCTAAATACGCTAAATAAAAGAACATCGCTTAAAAAAATATAAATTGTCAGAATATTCTAATCACATAATTGAATCTAACCATAATTTCACTAGCCATAAATTAAAACTTGTTGTATCATTACCTTATAAAGAATTAATAATGAACATCTTAGAAAGGGTTGAAATACAAAAATATGTTCCATAATTGGTATTAATAGTGAGAGAGATTGCACTATATTAGTAATACAAAGTTTTGTTTAGTGATAAATTAAAATAATATAAGAAATTAAAAGTGAATAAAAATCTGATCGCAGCATTTTGACCACTCTGTACTCTTCTCATTAATTGTCCCACATGTTCAAGTCACCTATTAATCGTTCAAACAACCCCATCATTATTTTAATAATTATTTTGTAATCAATCACCTTTGTAATATAATGCCTAATGGATATTATGTGTAAAAACATTTCAAATGATACGATAATTATTTTCCGGAATATTACCTGTTATCATAGATAGTATTCTCATTATAATTTAATAGCATGTTTTTGAGGAATTCCGTTATGTATTAAAAAATAAATTAAACGACCGGATATAATAATATGGGCAAAAATATTACTGCGTAATCTTAATGATAGTGGTAAGGTCTATCGCCGCCACAGCCATCATTACCACCGATGACCCCTGAACGCATCTTCCATACACCGTTGCGTAAAACCAGAGCTCCTGACAGCCGCCAAAACACGTCCGGTACCGACGCCACAATAACCAAGTGATAATGCGATCAGCAGCCGTCCGGAAGGCCGGCACTATTCACGCTGCCGCCTTCTAGATAACATCTCCAAGAAATGCTCTACTATGTGGTCATTTCATCTGTATGAATATTGTATAACCTAAACTTAAACCAAAACTTCAAACCGAAAATAACGAAGTGGTTGCTTGATGTGGGTAGAAAGTAAAATGAAACATTTGTCATTTGTGCGCACACATTCACTGACTATGGTATATTACTGAAAATAATATTTTCATAACTTATTTTCAATATCTTTTTATAACTTCTGATTATACTTTTTTTCACATAACTTTTTATAACTCACTTTACCTCAACATTTACAACTTTAAAAAAGACTACGTCCAGTAAAGTAATTACCTTTATTTTGCATATGTATTGTTTATGCTACAAAAAAAAAATATATATATATATATATATCTCTAATCTGTAAGTATGCTTAACAATAAACTCGTAACAATCGCAAGCAGCGTTTTGCTTTTCCAACCCGCTCTCACCAGACACACTTATTCAATATACCTCGCGATCTTCAAACGAACAAGTGGGTGAATGGGTAGTGATCGGGGTACTCATCTTTCTGATTCATCTGTCGTTTGCCCACAAAAATATCAAACAATACATTTTATCATAACAGCATCTTCCATTACTCCATAATAGTATTATACATATAATAAATATATTTTTTTTAATGTTTAGATATTATATAGGACGATGATTTTGATATTACTGAAAATGAGCATTTCTAAACACAAAACTTATGTTTGTTTTGAGTCTTGGCTTACTTTTTTTTATCTATTCTTCTTATTCTTCAGTTTTATTGCATCCACTGCTGGATATTTCACTCACTCTTTGGCTTCTACCATCAACGGTCATATGCGACTCTATTCCAATAAAAGTTACCGGTCCTCTTGATATCGTCAATCTAATCTTCTACTTCTGCTATCTAATCATGGATGCCACTGTATGATTTTCACATTCCATTGTTTATCAATCAGCCTATCCCAAGGGTCGGTAGACTGCGGCTCGCGACCGCATGTGGCTCTTTTCATAGGCATTTGCGACTTTTCGACTCATATTTGATACATGTAATAGTTTTCCTGTAACACATGGCATAATAAAATAACTAGAATTTTCCATTCTCAAAACCTTTGGCTGTACCTATTTATGCGAACAAACATTATCATCCATCAATCAAATAAAAAATAAGTCAAGAAGCTAATTAACCGACAATAATTTACAATAATCTCTTGTCCGTGAACCGTGGTGAACCGACAGACGCCGGAGCACATCCTCTGGGACTGTGTGATAATGAATAATGCACGTGAGATCATGATTGTGGGATTAGAAAAAATAGGTCATCGGATCCCCCGATACGGTGACCTATTAAGAAATTAAAGGAATCTCGGATATTTCGGGGTATTTATTAGGGTATGGGTATCCCGCTGGGGATTACTGGGATGGGCGATGCCTGGAAGAGCAGTGGCTAGAGAGACCTAACGGAACATTCTACTGGCTCTCCCTCGCGCTCTTGCTACCTGGACAGGGTGAATTTCTGCCTGATTGTGACAAGAGTTCTGCGACTGAAACACATAAATGTGACTCCCCTTTTGGGGGTGTGTGATTTCTATAGCTTCTTTCTGGCTGCCTTTTGAAATTAATGTGACAACAAGTCTCTCATATTGTAGAGGTATGGTTCTGATACGACGATACCGGAGCCAACCTATGATGGTATTATGATGATATGACTGAATGTAATAAAATAAATAAAAATATATGTAATTATGACGAATCAAACCGAGGGTAAACAACTCTCAAAACGATTCGGGATAGGGTGTAAATAAATAAATAAATCATGCCTAAAATTGAACAAGTGGTTACATACCAGATGTAGCAAGGCTTTCGAAAGCGATACAAGGTCACCGTTCTGACCAGTAAACTATACAAATTCCAAAAAGTGTTTAACTATTTAAGTTTTCTTGTTTTATAAACAGAGCATTGAGCTATTGAATCTTATAACTCCCATATAAGTAGCCCACGACTGTTTTAACTGAGTTTTAAATAAAAATCTTGAATTTATCTCGTTTTGTTTCGTTATTAAAATTTATGTTGTGGCTCTATGAGAATTTTGGGATCCTGTAAATTCTGTCGACCCCTGGCCTAGCTAATCAGTTTTCCAGCACAATTACACTTTAGCTTGGTGGTAGTTCACACAATTCAGCAACCTTAGATTATCTTCACTTGCTATTTAATGAAAATATGAAGCATAAATGCATTTGGTTATTTGGTTTCGTTAACCACCGATATTCGATAAAAGCAGCTAATGACCATAGTCATGTACAAAGAAATCACAATCTGTGAATTCTTCCGTGGTCGCAGCCGAGACCGTTCCGAAACCAAAGGAAAAAAGGAAATCCTTTGAAGGCAGCCGATTCCTCGTTTCCTAAGTTAATAAACAGGCATGCTTGGAATAAAACATGAAATTACAGGGAATTGAATACCTTCAGTATCACATAAATCTTTTTACGACCCGATTTTGTTGACTTCATATTTTATATCAAAGCAAATAATGAAAAATGCTGCGTTAAGCTGATTCGACATTATTTTATTTTTATTTATCGGAAATATTATTGTTTATTACTTCATTTATTTATTTATTATAATTTTATATACAGAAATATTGTATTTATTATAATTGTATTTACATATGTACAGAATATTAATATTTTTACAATGAAATATACAGATTTATGAAATGCTACAATAGAACTTTTGTCATTAATTGTGAACCATCGTGTGAACAACGAGTGTGACTAGTAAACTTTTTTAAATATATTATATTTTGGTCCACAATGATTTGTAACGTATAACATCTGTAGCGGTATTACTTCAAATATTGCAATCACGTAATCTCCATTTATAAATGTCCATCCATAAATATCTCAGTGTAATTATTGATCAATATTTAAAATGGCACAGTCACATTAGCGAATTAGTGAAAAGAATAAGAAAATTATTTATATATTCATAAGATTAAAAACTATTTTAAATATAAATAATTTTTTAAAGGTATATTAAAGGTAAAGGTATATTTCCAGTTCCCAAAATAGAAAACATTTACAAAAAAATCTTAATTAATCAACTAATTAAAGAAAATAACACTGTAAAATTTGAAACAAGCACATCATTAAGGTTTAAAAATAACTTTAAAATTCTTAAATGTAACACCAAACTATCAGCAAAATTTTATATACTTGGTGATAAAAAATTTCAATAGCCTCCCTACACAAATTAAAGAAATGAAAGATATAAAAGAGTTTAGAAAGAAATTAAATGAACACTTCAGAAGCACGTAATTAGAAAATAAATAATAGTATTGAAAACTTCAGAAGCACACAGATAGACAATAATAATTATAGAATACAAATGTATAACTCTCTACATATTATTATTATAGTGTAACTCCCTCTCCAAGCACAAGAACTAGTCTCTTTTTTTTGAGAGGTAAGCGAAAAACAAACATGAAATTTTAATCACCTAAAATACTTAATACATGTTATAAAAAAACTGTAAAAATATCAAATAAATAAAAATACGGAAATGTCGCCACCTTTTTTCGGCTTTCTTAAACAAGTGAAAAAAAGGACTATTTGATTACTCAATATTTTTTCTGTCACTCTCTGCTAACCCAGCCTGGGTCCGTATCGCCGTGTGTTCGCAGGTTTTGATTACTATTTAACTATTTAAACTATTGCTGAACCATTATAAGAGGCGATTACATACATATATCGAGCTTGTATTAAGACTTTCAAACAGTCGTGTAACAAAAAGTTATATTATTTCAACATAAAGACATTAAAAGTATCAGACAAGACAGACAAGTATCAGAGTTGGTGGTTGACTATCGGTAGGTTTGTAGGTACATTTTACACGTTCGTTCGTTTTAATTTTAGCGATGCGTGCGACATGTTTCACATAACGCAATGATGTATGTATGCACCCGGTACAATATCATATCGTGACCTCGGAATAATAATGATTCATACGTCAGAGGCGTAACTATATCAATGCAGCCAATGCTCTGCATTGGGGCTCAACTTATATAAGGCCCAAAAAGTTCGCGCCCTACAATCTATAATCCGTTTGAAAGCGATATTTTTACGAGAATCGATATCTTTCAGACTGTTCATAGTATTCCATAGCAAGAAATGGAATTACAACATTTAAAATATCATTTTTACGTATATCACGAAATACGTTAAAATATTATCGATGTACCTATACAGCAGTAGAATCCCGCTAATATGTCAAATTAGGGACCAAATCATCGCCGTAAAGTGAAAATCGCTTTAAAGCAAACAAACTATTTTCAAATACATATGCATATGGACAAGAAACAATTTTTTTCTTATTATTTAATGGATAAACCGCCCAACCAGTAGATCGTATATCTTATACATAAACAATACATAATTTTTGTAGTTACGCCACTGATTTTCTTCAAAATTGGCCTTTTGTATTAAAATTCTGATAATAATTTAAAACTTATTCTACTTCTAATTCTATCGTCTATTCTATTCTACTTCTAATGCTCATATTTAACAACGAAAGCAGTCTTATAAATTTTCTTGTTAAATATCTGAAAAAAAATTTACCTCGTCGTCTGTTATTTGGTTTTTGATTGGTTATCAATTTAAAAAAAATATTTTAATAAAATTATTTTTGTTAATCAAAAATGATTGTATTTATTTTATTAATAATGGAAGAACAATATTTAAAAAATGCGAAAATTAGCTCTTACTAGAGAAACTTATTGATATAACATTTTGAAATTTCGGTAATATCCACTAAATAATAATCTATTATAGGCGTATTATTTGTAAGACTTTGTAATAGTACATTTTTCTTATACTTTATTTAAAGTGTACACAGTTGAAAAGCGAAAATGTCTTGTACTTGACTATGTGTTTTTAAGCCGTTGTCTTTTGAAGGCATGTGCCCTGCATTCCAAAAACCATTTTTATATGTTTTTCTTCTCAATTAAAACGTTATTTAAATTTTTGTTCAACTTGGCCCTTTTAAACCAATAGCTTAATCTATTTTTTTCTATTTATACATTGTACTAATGATAAAACGGTCTAATTGTAAAAAAACATTTTCTAAACTGTTTTTTATTTATTATATATATTTTTTTGTTTTACGACTTATAGTTCTTTTTTTTAATGATTATATGTTCATAACATATATTTTTTAATATGAATGATAATGAAATAGAAATCAAATAAAAAAATACGCATTTTTTGTAAAATTGAATTTATATATATTGAAAATAGAACACGCTTTCATTTTTAGTTCAAGAGTATTTTCTTTAAAATATCGACCGTAGCACTGAGTAAAATCGAATATGTATCAGAAAATTCTGAGACAGGAGCACATGGGTATAGATGAGCACGCCGAATATCCAGGACAACGAATAAAAGATTTTCATACTAGTGGTACTTTTTACCCCACGAGTGGGGTTAAAAGTTCCATCTAACTAATCCTATTGATTTTTAACATATACTCTGCGGTGTTGGTTCAGGTTTGACCCGGGTGTTTGTAAAAATATGAATTACGCTACAAATATTCGTTTAATGCTGTTTTTCTTCTAGCTAATCTTTATTAAATAATTTGAGATACAAATAAATGTTAACGGACGAGATTCAAATGAGTTATTGATAAAAATGTGAAAAAACGCTCAAAAACTGACCTAAGACAATCGGATTGAATCTCAGCGCTTACGCCGAAATATATATTGTCAACATTTTGAACCGGTTGACAAAGGATATCAGGTATGCGTCCATGTATTTTTATTTTGACTTATTTTTGTCTGGTGGCCCCTAGACAAAGCCAATAATATAAATATTTGAAGGGCGTTGCGCCTACCTGTAAGTTTTATGACACTACCTGCTTGGGTTCCGACGAGAAGATCACATGCTCAATAGATGTTTGTATTTTGGCTGTGTAGGGCGTCTATTGATGTATTAGAATATGTACATTATTCGGAATATTTTTTAATTTTACCTTTATTTTTTAGCAGAAACATTACGCCACATCATGCCATTTCATTAATTTATATTTAAAATGAAAAATCTATAAAAAGTCTCCCACAAAACGTTTGAAAAACCGAAAACTTGAGGTAGGTCTAAAATAACCCACCACCGCCGAACGTGTTTTGTTTTGACCCACCGGGCTGTAAGTGTTAAATAAAAAGAAAACTCAGTGACACAAAATTATTTTTCGAATATTAAATAAGTCTCAGATATATCTTCTTTAATACACGTTAAGTACTGTATAATATAAAAGCTCTACAATCACGTTATTCTGTCATTTGTGAGAAGTGGCACTCTCATTCCCACCCTACCCTACCCTAATAAATTATAATTAAATAATTCCATTTTTTCATACTTTTTTGGATATTGCAACATAAAAGACCGAAAGTGAATTTTGACTTTTTTGAGAACGATACATTAATAACCAATATAAAAATATTCATTTGTGAGCAGTATAAATTTTCATTTGAACCTTTTACAATTAATCTATAAACAAAATGTACGGTCTTTATATGAAAATATTTCGAGATTCGGTGTACAAAACATACTTCTATTGCGAAATACACTAAATTGGTTTCCGCCATTATATTTTTTTGGTGATAATTACAATATATTTAGATATATATTTTTATGGAAATGTTTTAAGATTGAATCGATCTTTCATAACAAAATAGATTGAAAGCACATCTTACTGTAGTTTTTACAAAAATATTCAAAATTTACATTAAAATGACTCCCCAAAAAAACTACGTGGATCGTGTCCTGCCACCTTTTAATACGTGAAGTATCATGGACGTTCGTTGGGATCACCAGTTGATTTTTCTACATAGTCGTGGCGGTTCTTGTGAATCGCTGGATAACTGTAAAATATGAACTTATTTGGAACCCTATCTTTCCCGGGAAACTGTTCTGTGACCTGGTGCTTCTTTGTCAGATCTGCACAACCAAGCAACCTGATTTTTTTTGACGAAATTAACTTGTTTATTAACACTTACACCCCGAGCGCATAGAATATTTTTATTATAAAATATCAATTTATACGTAGATTTAAAAAGGCCATACTTTAAAATAATATAATCAATACAAAACAATTCAATCATTCAATGTTTTAAAAAAGTATTAAATTAAAAATAGTACGTACAAATAAGGTACAGTAAGTAATCAGCTAGAAACATCTAAAGATTAAATACTAAATTAATGTATTAATTATAAATATATACATATAAAATCAATTTTGTCGAAAAATATTGTTTTTGCGTCACCAGGATTCGAACCTGGATCTCTATTTCCAATCCGGGGAAGTGCACTACCTTTGTGCTATAACGCCAGTATTTTTTTTGACAAATTTTAGAAACCTATATGTTACATTTTTCAAATGAATACACCTGTCGTTCCAGGTTTAAATGAATACGACAGGTGTATTCATTTGAAAAATGTAACATATAGGTTCGAAAATTTGTCAAGAAAAATACTGGCGTTATAGCACAAAGGTAGTGCACTTCCCCGGATTGGAAATAGAGATCCATGTTCGAATCCCGGTGACGCAAAAACAATATTTTTCGACAAAATTGATTTTATATGTATATATTTATTATTAAGGAAAACACATTTTTATTGTGAAGTTGTAATTATTCAGAACATAGGTCTGTGATATTTTAAATATCACATCCTATCCCGGTGACGCTAAAACAATATTTTTCGACAAAATTGATTTTATATGTATATATTTATAATTAATACATTATTTTAGTATTTGTATATATTTATAATTAATACATTAATTTAGTATTTAAAATATCACAGACCTATGTTCTGAATAATTACAACTTCACAATAAGAATGTGTTTTCCTTAATAATCATCTAAAGATTTCTATATATTATAAAAGTGTAGCGTAGTCAAAGGATAGTAGCTTCTTTCTACATTTCAAATAGCAGTAGATTCGCCCACCTCTTCGAGAAGGAAAAAAATGGCACAAGTGACACTCCGATCACGTCACCAAAGGCCTTAGGCAGATATTCACGCCGGTTTAAAAGCAACACGTCAGGGAGATTCAACTGGTTATCTAGTTAGTCATCCCACCTTCTCCCAGTGAGATACTTACGCCCTGAAAAACTCTTAAAAATCTGAAGTTTATCTCAGTTAGTCATCGTTTCGAAAAGATGATGACTCATCCCTTTCAGATCGCCTAGCATAAATATGCTCTCTCGCAAAAATAATAAAAAGCAGTAAATGTGTTTAATACGCAGCGAACCTCTGTGGCTTTGGGTCATCGCCGATTTTCTGTGGTCACATTTGTGAAACCTTCATATCGCTTAATGCGTTAACGATGTAATATGATTTTTGCAGACTCATATCTTCTAAGGTATTTACTAATACCATTATAGAAAATAAATATCAATTTTATCTTCGATAGTGATGTAATTGAATAACGAGGTTTTTTTGATCATTCAATAATTTGAGAGATTGTAATTTTTTAATTCTTCCAATTACGAGTTCATGTAGTAGAACCTTATTATACAGATGGGCTAAAAGCTACAAAGAGATTAAAATATTTAATAATGAAAATCAATAAATATTTTTTAATAGTTTATTACAGATTTTTATAAAAAAACACCTCGGAGACTGATCATGTAAAGGTTCTGCGAACGGAAATAGTGAAATTTTATTATCAAAATCAGCAATCCATAATTTTAACTCAACGTGGTTATCGTCGCTATTTCGATGTGCGAAATTCTTCAAGCGAATCAATAATTAGCCGTTTGATTAGTCTTTTTGAAAGCCAGGGTTCAGTTAGCGATCTTCCACGTATTGACAGTCCTCGTTCCGTTAGGAACGAAGCTACAGTGGAGTGTGTAAGAGAAAATGTTGAAGAAGACTCGACCACATCAACGCGAAGGCGAATATCACAACTCACACAACAAGAGCCACAATCCAACGTCTAAGACAAGTTTTCGATCAAAGAATAATATCTCGCAGTTATGTTACACTTTGTCCATCGCGGTCCCCAGACTGGACGGCTTCTGATTACTTTCTTTAGAGCTACCTCAAGTAAAATGAAGGACAACATTTGTGCAGAAATCAGGCCACTGGAACCTAAAACCCTAAGAACTGTCATATAAAACGTATTAGAGAGAGCACGTTTGTGTGATGCTGAAAATGTGTGTCATTTGAAAGACATAATTTTTTATATAATGTAAGACTTTTTTTTATATTTACTTTATTTATTACTAAAAATATATAAATTTTAAAAATTAAATAAAAAGTTATTGAACATTGTAATCCCTTCGTGACCAACAGCCTGCCCTGTATAATCCGCCATAAAAATGTTAAATACACATATTTTATCGATAAAATTTATTATAATATTTACATACATCAGTAAATGTATCGTTTCACTGAATGATTTTTAATACATATTTATTAATATTTTATAACCTTCCATCACCTTTATAAAATCCCTCTCCCATCATCTCTACTATCTTCCCTTCATCCTAGGAATATGTTTAGTTTTCATGTTTTATTTCGGTACTCAAAGCTTTGAGCGATCTTTTTTTTTGTGAAGGAAAAAGATATTAAATTTTTTACTTTGAATACATTTAATTGGTTTACCTACAAAGGAGAACATTACACACACACGTTTTTTCATAATAATACTAATAACAAAAATAGCAGGTGTATATGGTGATATGTATTGCGTTACTGTTTAACTTTTATTTGAAATGTAATATGTGAATCTATTTTCGTACAACGGGCACTCAACCTGCTTTATAAAACTAAGTGGAGAACTTCATAAAACTAAGAGGTTTAACACCAAGAAATTAAGCAAAAATGGACGATTTTATGTGCTGTTTATTATTCGCTGATGATGCAGTATTAATGACGAATAATCAACAAGAATTACAGAGGCCAGTGAGTAGAATCTACGATGTTTGCAAAGAAATCGACCTTATTGTGAATGACAACAAGTCGAAAGTGTTGGTATTCGAGAAGGAGGAAAGCAAGACAACGCGGAAAATACTTGTAGGTAATGAATGTTTGAAACAAGTAGATGAGTTTATATATTTGGGAAGTATGTTTGATAGAAACAGAAAAAGACTGAGAAAGATATTGAAAGGAGGGACCAGAAATAGAGGTCGTCCGCGGAAGACTTGGCACGACCAGGTAAACCAGATAATGGAGGATGGTTCTGTTAGAAGTCTCAATAATCGGCGAGCTTGTATGAGAAGAAGTATGAATGTGGATGAGGCAACAATTATGTGTTACGATAGAAGAGTGTGGTGCTCTATCCCCTCTGTCTACCCCCGCGGGGAAACGGGGTGATGGTAAGTATGTATGTTAGTTATTAGATTACATTACTGGGGTGTTCTTAAAAGCGTTTTACTCAACTAAGCCACAATTACTCGTTAATTTACTGTAAAAATCATTACCGCTAAAAATTATTATTCATTTTTAAAAACTTAATTTTATGAAATATTACAATTTTGTTTGAATAAAGGTGAATAATAAACTCACCTCTTAAATTTAATCTGATTTGATCACCGAAATTTATTAATGAACCCGTAAAAGTGAGAAGAAAAGTCAACCTAGGCTGGTTATTTAAAAATATTTATAAATTTTATTTTACCACAATATTTAAGCCAATATATTTTTTACCTCAACACTCTACTTTCTATTACTGTCAAAGAATCCATTTATTTCTGTTTACTGACAATTTCGTTTTCTTTGGCGGATTATTTGGTATTTTCTCTCTAAATTAACTGTGAAAAAGCCTACGAGATTGAAATTATTCAACAGTGTTAAAAAATCTGATATTTATATTATAATTTTTAAGGAAATATTATTAAAATTTATCAAAAATATTTATTTTTTAGGTTTTTCAATAAAATGTAAATACAACTTTTTGCGAGTTCTTTATTGACCTGGGATATAATAGCCCTCGAGAACTTTTTGTTGAACTTTTATATCCTAAAATTCTTGGTAGTTTAACCCCCATATTAATACTAATATCATTACTATATGACTTTCTATAACTCGACAATATGTTTCGTTATTGCTCTATTGTCATATCATGATGGTAAATATTTCTAAATATTTTCAATACACTAGAGAAATCCGAATCAAAATCAGTTTAGCCGTTCTACAGAAGGTAATGGACATACATTGCCTTTTAATTATTTCTTTGAATCGCTTTGAATTCCGAAGCAATGCTGTTATTTGGAACAAAAAGCCTCGGAAAATTAATTTGATATCACGTAAAAGCTCGTAAAGATGATTAATTTATTAAGTACTTTACTTTTCAACGGATTTTTTACTTTTTCTTGGCGGTTATTTCTTTCAGAAAAGTTTGAATTAGTTTTTTGTGATTATGTTCAATATTTTGAGCAATACTCAAGTTGTTCCAATTTATAATTTTTAAACTTGAAACGTTTTATTTTAAATACTACTCTTTACTAACTAAGTTCTGCCCTGGGTTAATCAGAGAGCACTGAGTTTATCTATCATGATATACAACAGTCGCCTCATCTGCATTTATATATCTCCTGCTGCAATCTCGTCGATTATGATACTGTTTTCGAATACATTGTTGGGATTGTTTACAATGCATAACTTTACATACCTTTATACGGGATAGGCAGGAACTGATTAAAAGTTGAATATGTTATCAAAGTAGAGAAAAAGTTGAAATGAAAATAAAAATGGGCGGGTCATATATGTCCAGAGTAATGCACACGGATTAAATATTCTACCAGTTTTCATTTAGAAAGAATTAAATTAGTGGGTGTAACACCCCGTTTAAAAAAAAAGTAATACTTTTTTATTTAAATATTAAATAAATACATGATGCATGAATGGAAATATAACACACAGCACATACAAAGCTCAAATTTTCATACACACTGTTTTTTTGCGATATATATTTTGTATTCCGTTGCCGTGTATACATGATAGAAATAGGATTAAGTATATTTATGTACAGAGAAAAAATGATTTATTGGAACAATGATATTAGGAATATTTATTTTTAATATATGGCTTTTATAGTGTAAGTACATAATTGTCAATTGTTGGTAACATGTAATGTAAAAATTAAAAAATAACTAAGACTTTTAAAAAATTAACAGATTTAAACATAAATATTAACTTTCCTAATTTATAAAGTTTATTTTTTATAAATACCGTGTTTTTAACTAATTTCGAACTACAACCCCGCCTTCTGATCAATGAAATTGCAGTGCGACATCAATACACTGTTACAATGTGCATTTCACTCACACTAATACAACTGTTTTTTCTAAATTTTTCGAAAGAAACTACGAAGTAGGTCAGCAAAGGATAGAATTTTGTAGAAACAGCACGAGGAGACCTTCATCACGCAATGAATTGACATGGGCTGATGATAATGACTATGATTTGGGAAAGAGATTCGAAACTATGACATTCAAGTTATAACTATAACAAACTTTTTATTCATTTAATATAAATTATTTAAAACTTTATGAGTTCTTATCTTAAAAATTTTTCGTAAAATTTTTTTCTAATTATTTTTTTTACATAATTTTTAACTTTTTGAAAAAATCAAATAAGTAATTATTAAAATAAAACACGACGTTGTTTACTTCACACAACACTTTCATTAAATATTAATAAAAACGTTTTCTACGCTCACTGCATCGTCGTCAGTAATAAACTAGAGCTTAAACAAGAAGATAGATAGTAACGGTATGAGAGCGGTGTTGGGGAGAGGATAGTCTAGGTAAAAAGTTAAAGTGGTTGTGGTCGGGGCTAATATAGACAAGAGAGGAGATGTAATAGAGAGTGTTTGTATGTAAAGTACGTTTTCTATCATTAAGTCAATTTCAACATTTTTCATCATCGTATCAATTTGAGTTAGGTCCTAGAATTATTTTTTAAATAATTATAAAATAACATTTTTAAAATACAATAATTTGAATTAATTTACTTTACATCCTGTTGAAGGAAATTGTATTTTCTTAAACAGGTTAGTGTATTAAATATAACTCATAAAGTGGTTTAAAACTAAGTTTTAAATAATCTATATTATTTATTTACTTTTATTTCAAACTAATTAATTAGTCAAACCCAACCGCAGCCGGAAAAATAATCACTTATTTGACGTATTCCATGTCCGCACCATTATTTTTTTTTAAATGACTATCCAATATAATCTTGACACATCAATTTTATTTTTTATTTAGCTCTCTAAAAATGTTACTGCTCATAAGCTACGAGAATTTATTGAAATGTTTCGAGAAGAGTGAAGTCATAAAGGTGTAAAGAAATATTTTGAACCTATGGTGCGTTCTGAAATGTTATAATAGCTGTAAAACGGTATTCCAGTCCAGGTATATTTGGCTAAGGATTTTTGTGAATATATCATTTGTAACTGGACCAATGAGAATTTTTTTAATTACTTGGAAAAATTGGTTCTTTGTAAGGTTGCAGATTTTACATCCATATAATATTAGGTGTACCCATAAGTAATCAATTATTTTTAGTGTGGAATGTTTGCTTCAGTCTAGCTCTAGAGTGTGAATGTGTAAAGACGTGTTTTATACGCAGTATTACAATCCTTGGTCTTGTGACTTGTGACAAGTAAATTTAAAAAAAATTATTACTCTGTTATAAAATGGCGGACAATCAACTAATTGAAGAACATTTACATCATTGCATGCTGTTTCATTTTTGATGGGGTGTTAATGCAACGGTCACAACAAAGAAAATTTGTGATGTGTATGGTGACGTATTGAAAGTAATGTAAAGTGCCAACGTTGGTTTAGAAAATTTTCCGATGGTGATTTTGACTTGTCTTATAGCGATCGAAGTGAGCGCCCGGTAGGGTTTGATAATGACACTTTAAAAACACTGGTGGAAACGAATCCTAAACTGAGTATCCAGGAAATATCAAACACTCTTCAGGCTACTTGGTCAATAATTTAAAGACATCTTCACGAAATCGGGAAGGTTTGCAAACAGGGTATATGGGTCCCACATCTATTTTTGGAGATGAATAAAGATCAATGCGTACAATTTGCACATCTCTTTTTCTCTTTTGCGCAGAGAAAGAAGTGATCCATTTTTACCAAAGATTGTTACTAGTGACGAGAAATGGGTCTTGTACAACAACAACAAACGCACTAAACAATGGCTTTCTCCAAATCAACTAGCCTTAAAGCATGCAATGACGTAAATGTTCTCCAGTTAGTTGATCGTCCGCCATTTTACAACAGAGTTATAAAAAAATTTAAATTTACTTGTTACAAGTCACAATACGGATTGTAATATTGCGTATAAAAAGCGTCTTTACACGTTTACGTTCTGAGCTAGACTAAAGCAAACATTCCACACTAAAAATAATTGATTACTTATGGGTACACCTAACATTATTGGCTTAATAGTCACGCTGTAAATTCAGAATTTGTTTTTTCTTAACAGTGGGTGGTTTCTTAAAATAACATGTGTAATTGCAAATATTAAATAGTGGTACCTCAGCGGAAGGAACATACAGGCAGACCGTGAAAGGGGTAGGCTAATTGTGTGGAAAAAGTCTCGAGCATGATGGGAGAGTCCGTGAACTGGATAAGAATAGCCAGGGATAGTCGCTGGAAAGCACTTGTGGAGGAGACAAAATCATACCCGATGTAGTGCCGTGGAAGAAGAAGAAGAAATATTAGTCGAATGTGACCGCAATTATCATCAGATTATGTTACTCGATATATTTCTAATAGTTTTTAATTATTTTTTAATATAAATAGAATTGCGTACACGGAATACATGTCGCATTAATATTTTTACCATTTTCAAACTAATTTAAACGCTTGTGCTGTGAAAATAGGTCTCACTTGCTGATCTCCTGGAATTAGGCTCGAACCTCCGACCGGTAAATCACTAGGCCAGCGCCTTGCCACTATACCAACAAGCCACTCGTTATTACATCATTACCATAACCATTATCATCGTCAGCGTTTTCTATCCAATGCTGGATAAAGGCCAACTCAAGTGTCTCCCACTTTCTCTGTGCATTGTAATTCGCTCTCATTTTGCTTAATGATTTTATTATTAAGAGAACTCATTCTTATTGTGAAGTTGTAATTATTCAGAACATAAGACTGTGATATTTTAAATATTAATTGGAAAGATATACATATAAAATCAATTTTATCGAAAAATATTGTTGTTGCGCCAATTGGATTCAAATCTGGATCTCTTTCCAAATCGTAACGTATTAATGTATTAATTTGAAAAAGGTAACATATAGTTTCGAAAATTTGTCGTCAAAAATAATGTCGCTGTAGTATAGTTGGACAATGCACCTACCCCAGTTTTGAAAGAGATCCAGGATCGAATCCCGGTGGCGCAACAACAATACTTTTTGATAAAATTGATTTTATGTGTATATGTTTCTAATAAATAGATTTAATTAATATTCAATGATTTTATCAGTTCAACGGGTTTTAGGGTCGCTTAATATAAAAACGAATGGTTTAAGGTTTAATTATTACGCACCGATGTATTGATATACGAATATCCTAAAAACTAATCAACGCTATCAATAAAAAAATATATATCATTTATTGATATGGCAGGTACTTCGTGGTATAACATTTTAATTTAACAAATATATAATTTTTATATTGACTTTAACATCACTACTAGTTTCAGAAAGATTAGTCATTCCCATCTACAGGTGTAAATTGAACTTCAATTTAGTATAGTTCAACTAGTTCTTCCCGAAAATATTAATGATATTAACTCAAAAATTACGTGTGTGTAAAATTATATTTTTATTTATTATCTTTGTTTTATTAACCACTTAATTGAGTTTAAATACATCTACCGATTTAGAAAAATACCATTTTCTTCTTCAGGATGTCATAACTAACTAAAAACATATATTATTTTTTCTTCACGAGAATCTATTTAAAAAAAAAAAAACAATTATTTAAAAAATAAATTTAGTACCTAACTCAAATTGTCACTTAATATGAATTTACTCGAATAATTTACAAAGATAATAAATAAAAATATGAATTTTAACCACAAAATATTGCTAATTTAATAATCTAATATCTGTATTATATCGACCACCACCACCTCTTGTATCAACAGTGTGATATAACTGTCAACACGCAATTATTTCTACGAATCCTAAAAACATCATGTGAAAACTGTCGGTGCGAGAAACGAATCTTCGAACGTACACAGACTCGAACCAATAAACCGATAGTAGGTTATGTCAATAATAATGTGAATAAAACTCGACAGACCGTGAATTACGATAAAAAAATTCAGAAATAAGTCTGGACCTTGGAATCGGGAATAATGTCGACGTTAAATATTATAATAAATATGCTATGATTTTTTTCTCTTTCTGCGTATTGAGGTTTTTTAAAAATGAGCAAGCTGTATTTTCCATTTTCCCTTCTCAGATTTAATAAATAAAATCATTACGCTTTTCACAACAAATAAATCCAGTTTAATTTGTAGGAACCGGAATGTTAGGGTGGTTAGTAACTCCACGCTAAAACACTACCTGCTTGGTGCAGACTGATAAGTTATATAGCAAATTGAATGAGAGAATATGACGCAATTACTTCTGTCACACGATTGGCGTACAGCTAACTCTGGTTGTGCATAATGACGTTCTTCAACATGTCACTTTAAAATGTTTTTTGCGTTACTTTAAATTTCTATATCACTTACATAAATGTAGAAATGGTGTGCCGTAATTAAAAATATTTGTGGAAGCAATATTAATATTTATAATTGCAGAAAAATGAGTAATTATCAAAGAACGATCACTTACGTTATTATTTTGATTGGAAATTCGTTACTTGCGCAGACTACCAAATATATAGACATGGACTAACGGAAATTCCACGTTTCAATATTTTCATTTTGGTGTCACTCACATGATCACTTCAGGTAAAACTTTGTAAGTGGTACCACTTACGCAATCAAATAGCTCGGCGACTTTTTTTAAATATACGAGTCGATTGAAACGAAAATTTAAACGCTGACAATATAATATGCATTAATGTAAAAAATACGCCTCGTTTACACAAAGATTTAATTTTCGAAGAGTTAATAAAGGGTCTTTCAACGAGGACGCTAGATTTTAAAATGTAAGTTAAACAGGTTGTATGTGAGATATTCACTCAATTTTTCTTTCATTTCATTCGTTGTTCGAATATCCGCTGCGGCTTTGCTCGGTGGCATATTTGGAAGGTCCAATTTTCTATGACTTTATCGTATAAATCTGGCTAAATTTGCTGGATGGCGTTTGTTATGTTGACTTTGAGGGGGTCAATTATTTGCGGCTTATTCGTAAAGACTTGCGATTTGAGATAGCCTCAAAGGAAGAAGTCTAAAGGCGTTAAATCGCACGATCTCTGTGGCCAGTTCACGTCACCGTCGCGCCAGATAACCGTGCCCTCAAATCGATTGTCAAACTGCCCTCAAAATTTGATGATTTGCACACATTGTTCAACCTTCCGTGGTGATTTGCCGTATACTACTTAACAATTGACAATAAATTTGACAGATGTCACTTTAACAACATGGCTACTATAACCTAACAAATTTTGAGCGTCCCTATTAAAAGACCCTATACTTTTAATGTTAAGTAAATGTGTCACAAACTATCGGATTTATGTTTCCACAAATGATGTGTGTAGAATGCCCCTCGTTCCGCAACTAATGTTCCGAACCCCTCTTATATTTTCACTTTATTTCATGTCTATTCATTTACTGATCTGTAGTTATATGATAATAAATAGAATATAGAATATTTAATCCTAATCAAAATAATTGAAATATAATAAAGGATTCTGATTTGTGTACTTTTTCAAAAATTTATCAATTCCAAAGACATTGAGACGGTCGTGGCTTCTTAGAGACCACCATATGGCCGCACGATAGCCACAATATTCTGGCCGTAGTTCTTAGTAACAGCAATTGCTAACAGTCGATTGCTTTCTGCTAATGTGAAGTAATGGTAGTAATTAACATCCAATATATACAAACATATTTGATATAATGTACCTCAATCTTGCGTCGATTAATGATGGTGATATGTTATATTATATAATAGATACATTTGTATATCTAACTATATTCTTTAGAGAGATTCATAATGTGCAATTCTCTTTTTAATTATATGCCTCCAAAGACCTAGAGCATCAAGAGGAGTCATGGACGCTTTAAGCTTTACATGACGAACCATATACTGTGGCTTCACAAATATCGGTCGATTACGCTAAGCAAAGCATATTCAGAGAACAACCCCTCTAAAGTACCTACATATGGTACTGCATTAACAACCCTAAGGGATGTGATCTAGATGAAGGTTTTGAAGAAAAGGGGACTACAATTTTGAGAAGGATGTAAGAAAATTTGGCGTTCACGACTACTATGAAGATACCGACAATAGCGAAAACTTCTACTTCAGAAGACAAATATCTTTAGCATATCGTTTTCAAGTTACACATGACGAGATTATGATAGACTTTGTTATATAAAATTTACATAACGCATTAACACAATCTGTAAAAAATATATATGAATATATCAAAATACTTTATGAACATTACTTATTTCCTTCGCAGCAATTGAACTATCAACGTCAATATATTGTTTCTAAAAATGTGAAAATTATGATCAATCTAATCGAAGAATAACACTGATAAAATCCATAAAAGTTAACAAGAAATGGCAGAAGAAATCCCAAGGATGAAGAAAATTGAACACCTCGGGGAGCAGGAAAATTTTACGGAAAGTTTAACAAAAGTTAACGTCGAAACGTGATCGATTGACCGAGTTCGCTTCTTGATATAATATAATATATTGTCAAGCGGTACGTGAATGTGATTTCATCTGTGAATTATATTTTAATCCAACCTCTTACAGCGTAGGAAGGTTCGTGGAATTAATGTAGTGTGTTCCTACATAAACAATTTAATTGTGATTTGTGCTATAATATACAATCGATATATAATAATATAAAAACAAAACACCGTTTTAAAAATTTCACTTTATACTCACTCCAATCAAACTCCGCCGAAGAAATGATTTTTCAAAACTCCGAAGTTTAATATTTAAATTTTATATTATGATGATTTACTCCTCGACACATGGCAATGTAAAACAATCACGTTAAAGTGTGCAGTTATCGCCTCAGACAAAGAAAATTATTTTGCGTCACAGTATCTGCATCTAACGAGTGTTTTCAAAAATGTCCACACGTTCCGTCCTGTTTTTATTTTTACTATTTAATGAGAACATTCACTAAACGAGCAAGTCTGTTTTGTTTGAGGATTTGATATATTTTTATAAAACGTTCACACTAAGATTAGTTTCTAACAATTTTACTGAATTATTTGAGATTTATTTCTTATTATTTTTAATGTTGGATATTTCTCTTTGATGTTAAATCTCTTTAATGTGATACTCTCGGAGAAGATAAAATACCTTTTGTTTTAATTAAGTATTATACTGAACAGTGTGTTTTATTACAAGCTTATTAAGAAATTTTGACATGTATTTCTGAAACGACTTTGCAGAAGACATTTATTCATTAATCAATTAATATCATTACTGTCAGAGAGTAGACAGTTCTCTGTTAATTATCTTCTTCCATACTACGTACAAAAAAATACTTGGATAAACTTCTCCTAACATTTTCTTATTGTGAAACTGAGAACCGTTACTTTATTAGTTTACGACAAGACTACTTTACTAAGCACTTATCAAGTACAAAAACTTGGGAAACTATCAGCAAGGGTTTTAAGTTTCACTTAAACATTTTGCAAGGGCCATCTATTTATTTACTATCTTGATAAGCTATTAACAGTCATTGACGCCTTAGATATTATTTACTTAGATAACCACAAACGACCATACTCCCTCAGTTATACAGAATATTCTAGAAACAGCAGTCCAAACGAAGCCTATAGTTAGGGACATCACTAGCAGATTTTTATTTTTAGATTATTTGGTCCATTACAATTATGTACGGAGTAGGACATCAGCCAAGTGGCCGCTACTAGTTCCGGCACAAATGCGTGCTCCTTTAACCATATCTTTCATAACATTATCGTACACTTCGCGTGTTATTTCAGCAATTTCATTTAAAATATCAATTTGACATTATGCGGCCGGGAAAAATTTCCCGCAAAATTTCAAGCGTTGCTCGAGCTGTGTGTGTGTGTGTGTGTGAGGTGGCACCGTCCTGTTGAAACCACATATGTTGCAGACCCAATAGATTAATCTCTACGACTACCAAATGCGAACTGACATATGTCTGCCCAACCAAAATGGCGACTAAACAACATTGGCCTGGAACATAATATTCACCCTATAGCTACTGCAGATTTTAGTTTACTGCTAATTTTAACACAAAATTTCGATTTATTTCCAACCCATTGAATTTTAGATAAACCTTTTTGACGCTCAATGATGTCTCCCAACTGTAAGATTGTTTAGAGTACAGTTTCTGAGACATTTAAAAATTGGAAATTTTAGTCATTTTTTTTATTATCAGTTTAGCTATAATAACTAACTAACTAACTTACCATCACGCCGTTTTCCCGTGAAGGTAGGCAGAGAGGATAGAGCGCCACACTCTTCTGTCCTGACACACAATTCTCGCCTCATCCACATTCATACATCTTGTCATACAAGCTCGCCGATTGTTGAGGCTTCTAACAGAACCATCCTCCATTATCTGGTTTACCTGGTCGTGCCAAGTCTTCCGCGGACGTCCTCTATTTCTGGTTCCATCAACACTTGCGTCATATATCTTTCTTACCATTCTCTCCTCATTCATCCTTTCCATATGACCAAACCACCTTTCTTAATCTTACTCACTATACTAACAGCTTTACGTTATTTTCTTATTTCTTCATTCTTTACTCTGTCATAAATAGATTTGCCACAAATACGTGTAAGTGATCTCATTTCCACTGCATTCAGTCTACTTTCGTTCCTTTTCTGCCAGCTCCAGGCCTCACTTCCGTACATCAGTGTCGGTACCAGGATTCCATTGAGCTATAATATCTTATGCATATTATTTTCTTAGCAGTATTTAAAACCCATCGTAATACGCGTGCAAAAGACATACATCATTTAAATATAATAATTACCTACCCACATACAAAAGACAAAAAATAAATATTTACCTCTCTACAGTACAGCAACATTATATATTTTATAATTTCTGACGATAAAAACGGACGTGTTTGTTTTCGCTTTATTCAATGTATCCTCAGAACAAAAAGGTCACATCTCCACAAAATTCATGTATATTTTAAAGAAAGTTGACACTTCACTCCAAGGTAAAATAATATAATATATGTGTTTACTTTTAAAAAATTCCTACTCGTGACACTAATAGTAATTAATATGCGAAGTCATGATGCCTGACAAAGTGTATTTTCGGTTAATTTTAATTTATGAATTTAAAAACAGTAAGAATCCAAAAACACAATAAAATTCCTATTCACCATACAAATACGCAATACTTTCCCACCAATCTAGTACTCAAAAAACCTTTCCATTATTCACGTTTCGATACTAAAAATCTGATGGTAATGTAATAGAAACTTCATTTATTTTTGAGACGAACTTCCGATCGTTCCGCAACCCAAAACTTAAATCCTTCCACCGAAGCATTAAGTTCTACAGTTCTTTGATTTATATTATTGGAGAGATTTTTATTTATATATTTTATTTTTGTCGATCATTTTATCGGTAGCCCAAGGAAATTTAAAAAAACTCTTCACAAACTAAGTCAAAAGCACTGTACGGACAACTAAGTATTATTTTTATAACGATTATAGTTTTAAGAAGTGAAATTCAGCTCATCAAGTAAATTTCTACTAAACTAAATATTGTTTAGTAAGGACCTATTTGAAGGGGGAGTGATTTTATGGTATTTATTGGGAATACTTAAAATAAGTGGTGAAGTACTAGGCTACTTGTTTCGGATATCATCTTATAAAATTAGTATAAACTTTATATACAGGGTGCGGCAAAACCGATTAAGTAGTTTTGAGGAGTTATAAAAAAAGTATTGGGGGTATGTAAAGAAAAAATGTTTTGATTTTTGATGTTAGCAGTATATATAGTCTAATATAAATCATTGTTTTGAAAATAATGTCCTGAAGATGGCGGCCGTTAGCAGCAATAGACTGTTGGAGACGATCTCTAAAGTTTTGTACAGCTTATTCAAATATATCGCTGGGTGTGGCATTAGCTTCTTCAATAATCCACTCTTTTAGCTCTGGTAGGGTGTGAGGGTGACGTTTGAACACCTTTTCCTTCAGTTATTCCTAAATAAAGAAATTACAAATGCTCAAATCTTGTGGCGCAGAATGTTGAACCGTCGCCGAAAAGCTCTTTGCGTCGCGATCACGGATCGGTTGTTTTCAAAATACGCGCGCACGGTAAAGCTCCGATGTCCTGGTCCAAACCATGTTGGCTACTGAAATAGGGTCACGGACGGAACAGAGGGAGATCGCGTGCACCTGCCTTCCTCCACCATCGCCCGATCATTGACCCCTCTTAACTGCTTAATCAGTTCTGCCGCACTCGCACTAGTATGACTTAATGACGTGTGGTGTAGGCGGATGCTGCGTATCCTGTTGACTGTGAGGCGCACAAACATCTCTATCCTCCAGGAGTTACTGATTACCGACAAACTTTCAACATCATACGGGAGAAAAGTTTTTACATGCCTACACAGTCTGGCCCGATGGATGGGAAGTATTGTAGAGAACAGCGGTTCAAATTCACTTCCGTTCCCAGCGGGCATCGTTACCAACGTCATTTGGATTTAATACCTACCCGGCGGCAGAAAGCTGCCGCCACAGTCTGGCCCGATCGCTTACCGACGACATATATTCCATTCCGCTGCTCTGCCACGGCGCTCGAGAGCCGGCGGGGCCGACACCGAACACCACCGACTCACTTCTCTACTCTTCGCATTTCGCTACATTTCATATTTACACACATACTTCTGTACTCTCTATTCTATCCCATGTCACAATAAACGACTCTACACCAACCGCGCGTTTTCATTTTATTCTCACCGCTTATCCCCCCAAATCAAATAGAGGAGTTTATAGGCTAAGCTTAAACGCCGTAATTAGTATTAATTAAGATCGGAATTCATGACCTAATTTTCAGACACTCTGCAATACTTAACAGAACATGATATAGAAGAAAAAGTACAACAAAAAAGTCTTAAAAAGTATATATTTACTTGTGGAGGACACGCACCCGTTTCACAGACCTGGCTGTCAAACCAGACATTTTACAGCTATACATTACAGAATACCGACAGAATTCAGACGACAATACATCGCAACACAATCGATTCGAGAAACCGACTGAAACGATCACTTTTCCCTTGGCCATCTTCTAAGACGCATCTCTCGGCACCGTCTCTAGTGAGCTTCACTAGTCACAAACTTTAACATTCAAACAGTGTAAATTTATTTGTGCATCAATTAATAATAAACGCGACTGATTGTAAGTCATGTTTCATTTTATCAACTTGCTCTAGCCGCGACTCCAACATCTATATTCACATGCACGCTTCGTAACACTAATATACGAGTACATGCGTAAGAATCCAAGAAGGATTAGGGCCCTCGGTTCTAACCATAAACAATCTTTCTGATATACATAACCTAAAACATCAGTCGTTCCATCGGAGTGACTCTCACAATTATACATAATCAAATCAATCCCTAAATTCTCTATTAAGAACATTTAAGTAATTTGAGAATTTAAAAATATGAAATAGTGCAAGTTATTCAACGGAAGTGCGGTACAGAAAAAATAATCTTCCGGATGTAAAACTTGCGTGACTGGTTTCGTTCCAACTAACAGTCACTCTTCAGTTCAAAGCAATTGCATTTAAAGTTCAAACAGATTTCTATACGAGAAGAGGAATGAAACTGAAGAAAAAGGATGAACGTGGCTTGTTTGTTATGTATTTCTTCAAAATATTTTATTATATACACATTTTTAATAACAATATGGAATTGACATCGAATCAGTGATGGTAAACAGTTCTATTACTGCGATTGAGACGATGATATAATTACAATTACAATAACTTCTTTTTTTTAAATATTGATACGTGCACGGAATACATGTCACATCAATACTCATTATATTCAAACCAAGCTGAACGCTTGTACTATGAAAATAGAACTAACTTGATGATATCCTGGAACGCGGCGAGAACCCCCTACTACTAGATGTCTAGGCCAGCGTCTTAACCACAACACCAACAAGCTACTCAATGTACATTTTATGTATTTATTAGAAACTATATAATACATATGTTTGGACTGTGCCCGTCTCACTAGAAAATTCTGTGTTGAGGCGGGCATAGTTTACAAGTAATTGTACAATAAATTAGTTTACAAGTATCAGACCGAATTTAAATACCAAACATAAGGTATATGTGTAAAAAGCAATTACAAAGTGGACTTTCAATATATTATTTTAAGAACCTTGTGATAACAATTATTACAGGTTTGATTAATTTGTTTGGGTGAGTGCAACTATAATAGCTCTACCCATATTACGAATCCAAGTTTTTATTTTCAGTTAAATCTTTCAGCGCCCTATTAAATAGTTTAGGTACAAAATATTTTTAGTTCCTTTGGCCACGTGTTATGTGCGCTCTTGGGGCTTGTAGGTTATGTTTATTTGTCCGTGTGGTAATTATATTTTGGGTTGCTTTTAAATGTGTTTGTTTGTGTTTATATATATGTAATTAAGAGTGGTATTAACATATATTAGTCTTATATCAAAGACATCAAATTTATTATAACTTGTTTAAGACTATTTTGTCTTGCCGACATTAGTAAAAGAAAAATTAATGTATTTAGTTTTGCCGACATTAAGAGTTAAAAGACTGATTAGAAACACTATTTTAATTTTCTGAATTACTCTGTGTTACATTTCGTACACCGGGGTCATTTGAAAATTCTGGTTCTGGCTACGTCTGACTTTCATCTGTTACTTAACTTCAAAAAATTCCCAGGTGGCAAACGGTTTTCTTGAAATAATGAACTGGAACCTGTAGTAAACGGCTATTCTGAGGAGTTTGGGGAATTGTGCTTTCAGGATAATGATACTGGAATATCGCAATATTTTCAGGTACAGAAAAATTATTTTAAAAAATAAATACCATTTCAAAATCAAAAATACATTATTTCATGATCACGTCGATAACATTTCGAATGACACGTAGATGATTTTATTTAATTTAAAAAAATTTAATGTACTTTTTTCACTTAGAACAATTAATTGCTTATTTTGACCTACCTACCACATTTACATTTATAACACCTATATTGCACAACCTTATGCACATTTAGATTTCATTTAATCCATCGCATCTGTGTTCTTAATTCCCCGCAGGGGTAGGAAGAGAGGATAGAACTCCACACTCTTCTGTCCTGACTTACGATTCTCGCCTCAATCAATTCACACATCTTCTCATGCAAGCTCGCCGATTATTGAGGTTTCTAATAAGACCATCCTCCAATGTATTTGTATTATGTATACTTATAAATACCTTACAATAAATTAAGAGTAATCTAACTATATTTTCTTGTCTTAATCAATTGTCTTTCAAAATAATTCAACAACCGCAAGTAAAATTTCTTTGAAAAAACCTATTTAATTTTGTGTGAAGAAAGTGCCTTATTTATTAATGAAATTTGTATTTCATAAATCAGAAATCCCTTAAATGTAAATTTATGATAAAATGTCAACTTGAAAGAGCTAAATTAATCTAATTAAAAGGGTTCTGGGATACAGTAAAGTCTATTTAACGAATTTTATAATCAGAGTCTGAGAATTTTAATTCTCCCCTGTCATCGTGATTCAAAATTGTATCGAAAAATTCAATTTTTTTTTTTAAATATAAATTTATATTTCAGAATAATGTAATGGCAACCAAATGCGTGACAAATCTTTCAATCATTATTATTTACGAGCACATTTATTAATGTTTGTGTTAGAATTAAGACAAATTTATATTACATATATCTAAAATGTTATCCCTCCATAAATCAAAAAGGTTCTTTATAATATTATTTGCAATTTTCGTATATTATTTATGACTTATTTGACCTTTTCGTATAAAGAAGAGATATATCTTAATTTTTTCGTTTCGTGAGAATTAGAATCTCGTTACAGAATTAATCTGTAATGCTTTGTTACATGGGCCTAGCTCCATTTAAGGATTTCTTTGAAATCTTTATTTGAGGTTTAATGGAACGTGTGTTATCAAAACGACTACAATAATAAATATCATCTAAAGATTTTGTTTTAAATTCTGCTTACAAAGAATATTTTTCACATTTTCGGTTATCGGACAAGCAATTTTCGCAGAAATTAAGCGTCAAAGTGTTACATTTTTTCCACGTTACCAGAATATTCTCAAGAGATTTTTCATGTAAAGTCTAACATTTTTTTCCATAATATTTTTAAAAATCAAAATGTATCAAGGATAAACCGCTAGAGACCTGGGATCCTAAAAATATAAGCATACGTATTTTAATGTCCCATCTGTATGAATAGTGTGTGTCAGTAGTTGTTCGTCTTTTAATCAATTAAAATGGGAACTTATATTTAATTTATTCTATTCCACTATAACTTTGTGGTAATTCATTATAAATATATTCAAAACACTTCACATTGTTTAAAAGCTGTTTTTTATACAAAAAAAAGTATTAGAAATTTTCTAAAAATGTTATAAATATTAAGAAATCAAAAACTGACTTACTCTGGTATTTATAAATTGAAATGTAAGGATCTCCCTTCATTTTATATAGAAAAAAATAAGAAAATAAAAAAAAAGATTAAGGAACGAATGAGATGCTTAAATAATAATAATAGTTTTTCCGAATTTTCAAATCACTTATTGAAAATAACCAGAGTTTCGATAGCAATACAGGAGTCAATTTTCTTCACATTGATAATAAAGGTAATCACTTAGATAACTTAAAGGCCCTATAAGTCAAGAAGTCTATAAATAATAATTAATAACCAAAAAAATCTCACCTACAGTCATACCTTAAATATGTACCCTTTCACCATATCATCTGATTCTTTTGCTCCCACCTCCACCCCCATATCGCCCACCACCACTTTAACACCTGACACTAATGTATGATTGCCTATATTCTGTAACGTAGTATTTAGTATCTTGTACAACCTGAAGAAGGAACGGTGGTTCCAAAACCGGTTGGTGATAACAAAAATAAACTGATGTTTAAACAAAGTGAATGGATTTTAATTTTTTTTTTCTCTTTTCAGGGAAACGTTCAGAGGGAATATTTTTTAATTTATTTCATACGTATATATATTAAACATATACTAATATATTTTTTATTTATTATCTTAGTTTAATAACCACAATTGAGTTTAAAAAAACATCTACCGGTTTCGGAAAACACCTTTTCCTTCTTCAGGATATGTCAAAACTAACTAAAAATATAACATTGTTTTTCTATTTATCCAGAATCTATTTTTAAATTTTTTAAAAAAACAACAATTATTTAAAAAGTAAATTTAGTACCTAACTCAAATTGCTGCTCAATACAAATTTAGTCGAATAATTTTTAGGAAAAAATTTTAGAATAGGACTCGTAGTTAAATTTAGTTGGCTGTTTAGAATTTCCTGATTACTTTTACATGCTTTATTTATCTCCAACGATATATTAAACTAAGATAATAAATAAAAAATATGAATCTTAACCACCAAGTTAATATTGCTAATTTTAAAAGTATTATATACTAATATTATTATTAAATAACAAAGGGAAGAATGGTGAATAAATTAACATGAATAATGTATAAAAATCGTCTAGACGTTTAGAGCATGTCTAGTTTTTGTAGTCAAGTAGGCAATCAAGAATCAAGACGCGACGACAGGAGGATCTCATCTCATTACTGACAATCCAGCTCAGTTTCTGGTGTTATCTCTGTAGAGTTCTTGAGCTATTTTTCCATGTGATTTCGACTTATCTCGCCAAATTTTCAAATCTCATTACGAACTCCATCAACGATACGATTTGGTGTGTTTAAAAATATTAAGGTATAATATGTTTTCACGCATAGATCTTTATTATTAATTTAAAAATTATTAACATACCATCTTGCCATTTCTTTGCAGGGATACGCTGAAGAAATAGACCACCATTCTCTCTAAGCGTCTATCATTCTTGCCTCATTCATTTTCATAAACTATTACGTTATATTTGGTACCTACCGCGCACGAGATAGGTTGGGAATTGGCATTTACCAATCGGCAACACTGGCCGCGTAAGAATTCTCGCTACCGTTTTTTTTTTCTGTTGACAGATCTCGACGTGCACGGGCGTTAGTCCGATGTAAAAACAACGAAGATATGACTTCGTATAAGTGAAGAAGAGATGGACGTATTTCTTCTTCTTCCTAGTTATTTTTTTGTTACCTTCTTCTTAAACTACTTCTTTTGACATGACGGGAAAGAGGTCATGCCACGACAATACTTTCTACTTCAGGAAGGATTTCTCCTGAAGAATGAAAGAAGGGGTACGATTTGATCAGTACACGACGGGATAATTTTACAACCGAAGATGATGCAAGAAATTCATGGCGAGTTAAATCCCAAGAAGATGACCCAGCATTTCTGATGTTCTGGCCAGTCAGAGATACAAGTAATTACGAGTGCCTCGGATAAGAAAATCTGGATGAAGACTGTGGATATCTGTGCGATGGACATTTACTTCGCGTGTATGTTTGTAAAATAATTTTTAATGTATTTGATAATTTTGAGAGTATGGTAGTCTTATTTTTTCTTATCATTTTTTTAATTTAAAATTAATAACTTTCTGCTCGTGTTCAACTAATTTATGATATGATTTTTTGCTACATTCAACCTGACAGACTGGTCAGGTGATAAATTTGTTTAATGTTATTTCTTAGTTGAAAATTTTCACGTTTCAAAGAGTCAAGTGTTTTTATCACACTATTACATGTACAATAATCTGTTGATTTTGATTTTCAAATGGTAGTAAAATTTTATTATCTTTATTAAAGCAAAAATTACCAATCCAATCTTTTCATCTTATCACATTCTAGTAATGGATCTCTTATTGCTTTCTACTTAATTATTCATATGTTTTTTTGTATTAAATTAAGTGATAAAATTTGTAATAATCATTTATTTTTCCCTGAGTATGATGGCTGAAGTGACAGGCAAGACATAATGGTAAATTCTGTAACCAAAGACCCACGCCCATCATGTGAACTTCTGAGCAAACCGGTGGTGTGAAAGCATGGCGTCCTATCCTGACGATTACCATTCACATATAGGCGACCACGTCACAATACCTACATGGCTTTTAAGAGACCCGTCGTTTTATATCAGGTCAAACTGATCGATATCTCTGTTCCTTTTATTTTCAACACTCGCCTCAAATATTGTATTTACCATATTTTCGTCACTCATACATTCCACATGGTCAAATCATATTTCTTAACTCTATCCACAATGCTATAAACAGTTATATAACTTTCATTAAAGAAAACACATTCTTATTATGATGCTGTAATTATTCAGAACATAGGTCTGTGATATTTTAAATACTAATTAAATGTATTTATTAGAAAGATATACATAAAAAATCTATTTTATCGAAAAATATTGTTGTTACGCTACCGGGATCCGATCCTGAATCTCTTTCTAAACTGGAGAAAGTGCATTATTCAACTATGCTACAGCGACATTATTTTTGACGACAAATTTTCGAACCTATATATTATACTTTTCAAATATGTATCGTTACATTATTTGAAAGCCATCTTCTTTATTTAACAAAATTTAGCATAATCGGTTAATGCACGTTCCTCGGATTAGAAGATATCCAGGTTTGAATCCCGGTAGCAACAACAATATTTTTTGATAAAATTGATTTTATATGTAATATCTTTCTAGTTAATACATTTAATTTATTTTTAAAAAAATTTCACAGACCTATTTTCTGAATATTTACAACGTCACAATAAGAATATGTTCTTCTTAAATGTAATTATTTATTCATCATTTTTTTACTACAGTCTTGATGATATTAAAATATGCAAATAGGTGGCTAACTTTCCTTGCCGTTATGTAAACAAACTTTCTGTCAGTCCTCCGAGCATTTCAGATTAAAATTTTCACGAAAAACTTCTTGAAAAGTCAGATCCTCCGTAGATCCCAGGTGTCGTGTGTCTCGGTCCAGACTCGGGAGGCTGGAGAGGGGTATTTAATGGGTGGCTGAACATTCATCTTACTCGAGGGGAACGAACCAAGTGTAAATCCCGCGAGCGGGCGCGGGGCGTGTAACCCTAATGGTAGCTTCAAGTCAAAAGCTTTTGGAAATATACAAAAGATTTTGCTAACATTTTGAATTATTCCAAAACTTATGAAATTTTTATTTATAAACAAAATCGCTATTTTGTATCAATCAATCAATGTCTTGTAACGATATTTGAATACGTCCAAGAACACACAATTACTAGATTTTCACCTACAAAGGCACTGTTTTAAACAAATAATAGATATCATTTAGTTGTAAGCTCTGTAATTACCCATACTACAATATTTTTCCATTAAATATAATAAAAAATGGCTTCGTCTCTATGAGATGTCTATTATTTGTTTAATAGCAATGCTTTTATAGGTGAAAATCTAGTAATTGTGTGTTTTTGCACATATTAACACATATACAACTTCCAAAAATTTAATAAATATGGAAATTGATTAGTGGGTGAGAATGGTGAACGTTATATTTGTATAAAGTGATTACTTAAGCCAGCCGATGACAGGTTGTAAGCAATGTAATTACCCATACTTTTCCCTTAAATATAATAAAAAATAGCTTCGTCTATATGAGATATCGATTATTTGTTTAAAGATGTTATGTGGTTGAGATGGTAGATGGAGAAATGTGTGAATGGGGGAATATACACAAAAAAAAATGGCTATTTATATCCGGTCAAGCAGTGATTTTTAACTAAATAGCTGTCATGAACTAGAAAAAAATATTAATTTATTTACTACTTCTAATGAGTTTTTAATATATTAATAATAATTCATTAGAATTACTTTCTTATCATCACGCCGTTTCTTTGCAAGAGTAAGCAAAAAAGCTTCACTCTATCCACTGAATTAAAATAACAATCTTGCCTTGTTCACTTTCGTACATTTTTTAATGCACGCTCACGTATTGTACAATTAAAGCCATCCCTTTATATATTTTTCTGTCCTGCATATACATGCTGAATTAAATAAATAGTTAATTGAAAACAAAATTCGAAACTCGGATTCGGAATTTCATGTGTTAGCGCGCGTTTGATATCCTTCGATTGCTAGCTCTAGTTTACGTTGGTGGTATGCCTGTTTTTTGCTCCGTATTAAGGATTCTCTATTCTCAACTTTTTTCAATTCCCGGGACTCGAGAGTCAAAATTTTCAAGTCCCGGGAATGGAGACCATAAGTTTTATTTAATTAAAAAGTACATATATTTTACTATATATTCATATGTACATTATACAGTAGCTATTAAGAATATTATCTGTGTAAAAAACATGCGTTATTATTAATATAATAAACAATTAAAAACTATTTGATGAAATATTTATTATTTCATAATATGACAGTAGTTTATTTAAATGAACTTAAGTTTTCGTGTACGTTGAATACAAAAACACATTCATCTTTAAAAATTATAAAACAAACAATTCAAAAAATAAAACTAATAAAATAAACATACAAAAAACAACAAGTTGCTCTTGATCCTGTTGACTTGTATATGAGGGCTTTGTGCGTGTACCGGGATTCGTCTGTTCCCGCTACATGCTCTGCCTAATGCCATTTCATTTTCTACAAGATATTAGGGACAACATACAACATACCGTTCCCAAATTTCCAAGATCTATAATTTTCTTCATTCCCGGTTAGGTTATCACGTATTGAACCATAAATCTTCCACGAGAATTTATTTTCGAAGACCTGCATCCTGCTTTCTTGCGCTAAAATGGAAGACCAAGCTTCACACCTGTATACAGCGAACGATTATATCAGTTTTGTAAAGCAAAAATCTTCGTATCCATATGACATTATTTCATTATTATTATACGAAATCATTATTTCGCGTTAACAAAAATTATAATACAAATTTAATGTTTCAATAAGAAAGATACACATGTGACATTAATTTATCGAAAAAATATTTTTGTTGCCTCCCGGATATCTTTTTCTTGAATTTAATTTGTATTAAAATATCACAGTAGTACTAAAAAACTGCAACTTCATATGTTAATCTTTAGACTTAAATGTCACTTTTACACCCCAGAACTATTAAACACGCGTTGAATCAAACATATTTTAATGAGAATAACGAGCTTTCTATGTTGTCGGCCTATATTTTGTGTTCAAGTTACTTTAATATTCATCTTGGTTTGACAGTTAGGATACATATTATATTTGGATGGCGATGAGGTACACTGAAACACAAAACTTATAGTAAGGATACACTGAATTTATCGGTTTCTGGATGCTGCAGAAATGTGACGTTACGGTCCGCTGATGGTGCTAGCAGTATATGCTGTATTGTTATACCTACTGTGGCCTATCAACGGGTGATGACGTCATATTTACAGCACTGTCGTTGTATGGCACCCTGTAGCTATTTCGCCAAAACCCGGTGTTTAAGCTTTCGTTTTGGAAAAAATTACCGAATCTTAACATCGAAGTTCGAAGAATATCATTGAAGATAACACCATCTTATTTTTAAGAGTTTGACTAAATTAATAAATCTTCTATCGGACTTGACGAAGAACTATTGTAATGTTATTTTAACAAATATGTTTCGTGACTAACACACAAATCTAGTTAATATAGATGTGGGATTATTTTAAACAAAGAGGTAACTTTGTATTAAAAAATATAAAATTTGTCTGCAGGAATATACATATACTACAATTTTTTTTATATTCTCTAGTGTTTACTATATATTAAATTTTGTTTCAAACCGCCACGCATACACAACACAATGAGATAGCACTTATCACATGGGATAGATGATTATCACCACAAATTTAATTTAATTTAATCTGTTCGATCCATCACAGCTTCCAGGCCTTTGAATCAACAAGTGAGTAGTGTTGTTAAGTAGAATCTATTAATTGCTCAGTTCGAAAATGATCAAGTAGTAAATCTCACCGATACTTCAATTTATGGTTATAATTAACAGAATTTAAAAATGGTCCAATTATTTTTACGATATGTATTCAATTCATTTAAAATTATGTGTAATTCATGTATAGCGGTGGATGATTAAATCCTGAAAGGAATATTTGTTTATTTGTTGTTTTACTTTTTCACGGTAGAATTTAATGTATTGATTTGTATTTGAGATGTTTTATTATTTTTAAATATTAATACTAATAAAAATAATGTAAAATAAAAATAAATAAAACTTTGTAAAAAGCAAGTATTAATAAAGGGCTCGGTATGAGGGGTGTCCAGCGGAAAATTTTTAAGTTTAATATTAAATAAAAAAAAAACTACAATGTCATTCTCATATTTTATTTATATAAATGGAGTATAACGATGCGTATTTTATAAACAATATCATTTAAATTCCGTCCATTTCTCTCAAGACAATTGCAATCGGACTCTTAAATTTGCGAACACACGAGAGTGAAGTTGCTGTTCAATGACAGCAACTTCACTACGGATATTTTCTTGTAGGACCTGAAGTGTTCAAAGATTATTACTGTAATCTCTTGACCTATCTTCCTTATCGATTAACGCGGATTGCGCATAATTTCTTGTCGAACTACAGCGACGTATTCTGGCGACGCTGCTGACATTAATGGTCCCGGAATAGTTCGGTTAACCATTGTCCCTTCTTGTCTGAACTTTTGAACGTAACACCAGATAAGTTGTGTGCTCGAATATTAAAGTGAGTACAAAAAGCGTGACGCGCATAAACCAATGAGTCATTGCACTTTAAATATTGTTCAACCGCGAACGCGCGGTGCGCTACTGACCAGTGACTCATTGCGACTGGCAAATCAGCAAATGACGCGCGTCGAACAATACCCCTTCCGCTTATCTCACAAAGACTGCTATTTTTGCGTACAGCATATATTCCTCGGTAGTAAAGTTGTAAATATTGCAGAAAACTGAGATTCAGTTCTATTACATTATAGTATTATACATATCAGCTTATTCCAATTAAAACACTTAAGATATTCTTGAAAAAACTGAGGTCATGTTTACATAAATTAATATTAAACACATGTAAATATTACAATCTGTCATTTCGCGTTCATAGATAAGGAAAGGCATGATGACAGATGATGAATTTACACTTTATTTCAAATAGAATATATATTTAAGTACTATTATTAAATATATAAAAGATAAAAAATTCAAGTAATCTCGAGGTATTAAAAACACGTATTATTATCCCTCGATTTAAGATTACTTTGTAGAGACCCTGCTCACGCCTCACAGGCCTGGCCGTTTAACCATGCATTTTACAGCCATCGCTACTATGGCGAAATGACACTATCACTATAGTCCGAGTCCAATACTTAGTCATAGATAAAAGATGGGGAAGCGCGATATTATAATGGGTTTAATAAATATGGTATGATACATACATTTGAGACATGTGACGCATTTTTTTTTTGTTTTAAACTATCATTTAAATAATAAGACTGAACACTTTGTTTGAATCACGATTTATTGATAAATCAACATGTTTCGATACCTCTTTCTAAAATTAAAAATACAAGCATAGATAAAAACAAAACAATATCGTCTAAGTGGTGGGTAACTAAGTAGGAACTACTATGAAAACAAATTTAAAATGTGACTATTTTCAAAAAGGACTTGGTTATTTATAATATTTAGTCTACTATTAACACTTTTTCTTATTCAAAAATTTCTAATTTATCTAACTGTACACCCCTAGTATTTATACGAATAATTTCTAAACCCTTATTAACGTCAAAAGAATGGTTTGTTTCCAAAAGGTGATTGGAGAATTCAGAATAGTTATTGCTATTTAGGCATCTCAAATCATTTTGAAAATAGTCACCTTTTAAATTTGTTTTCATAGTAGTTCCTACTTAGTTTTTATCTATGCTTGTATTTTTAATTTTAGCGCACATTGTTTCCTGAAGAAGGTGCCATAGGTATTGAAACATGTTGATTTATCAATAAATAATAATTCAAAGAAATTGTTCTGTCTTATTATTTATATAGTATATGGTCAAAGTAATTTTGCTAATATTGAATAATTATTTATCTGTTTCAAAATATTTTCTCATAAAATTTCTGTAATTTTATAAGCTCAAACTAGATGCAAACATATCCAGTTCTACGGTGTTGAATAAAACATTCGCGTATTTCATAGAACCTATTCCTCATCGTCGCGCCTTGAGAGGGGATGGTTTGCTGGCGACATCCACAGTGAATTTATCAAATTTGCCTCCATTAACGTGATGGGTGGATATTACGAGATGGAAGTGTGATATCCCCAATAGACCGTCAATCTCTGTCAGCCAGCATCCCGATAAGTGCTACTCGAGTCTCGGGTAGCCGGACCTCATTCCAGACAGTGCTTCGTGACCTCTTGAGAAGTGACCCAGATTAAAAAAATAGAGTGCGTGTGCTTCAGTAATATTTATTAAGCCATATTTTTTCACAAATCAGCTGCTACTGTATAATAAGATACATCCTGTACCTTACTTACTTACTTACCGTCACGCCGTTTCCCCACGGGGGTCGGCAGAGAGGATAGAGCGCCACACTCTTCTGTCCTGACACACAATTCTCACCTCATCCACCTCTAACAGAACCATCTTCCATTATCTGGTTTACTTGGTCGTGCCAAGTCTTCCGCGGACGTCCTCTATTTCTGGTGCCATCAACACTTGCATCATATATCATTCTTACCATTCTCTCCTCATTCATCCGTTCCATATGACCAAACCACCTAAGTGATCATCTCTTAATCTTACTCACTATACTGACATCAGCTATACATTCTTTCCTTATTTCTTCATTCTTTACTCTGTCATAAATAGATTTGCCACAAATACGTCTAAGTGATCTCATTTCCACTGCATTCAGTCTACTTTCGTTCCTTTTCTGCCAGCTCCAGGCCTCACTTCCATACATCAGTGTCGGTACCAGGATTCCATTGCGCACCGCTAGTCTTGCCTCGGTTGACAAATTCTCGTTAGATATAATTTCATTCAAAGCGCCGTTCACTTTATTTCCTGCAGTCACCCTCCTTTCGATATCATTCTCAGCCTTTCCGTTTCTATCAAACATACTTCCCAAATATACAAACTCATCTACTCATCCTGTACCTACTAGCAAATAATGCTATCACGGAATGGTTATTTTTCAGGATCGCTTGATAGATCGTATTTTTTTATCTTTATCTTATCGTATATATATAATAATAATAAAAACATTTGTTTATACGTTTGTATAAACATCCATAGATTGCAATATTATTTTTACTCATAAATCATTTGAAGATGAGCTCCCATTTTTTTACCGCTGTAAAATAACTTTTTTGTCTATGCTTGCACTTTTAATTTTAGTATATATAAAATTTGTATCCTGGTGAAGAGGCCATTGGTCTTGAAACGTGTGATCAATTGACATACGTGTGGTTTAAACAAAGTGCTTTTTCTTATCATTTATATAATATGTTGCTACAAAATAACTTTGAAAATATCAAAGAAGTTCTAAATAAAATACTTAGAAAAATACCTTCCAACGTCACCTCACGTGCGACATCAAACAGGCCAACGGTATGAATATTAGTCATGATATATGTACTTTAACATTCAATAATTCCAATTTTTTTCGAATTACTCTTTTTTATGAATACGTGAAATATGAACGTGATATTTTATTCACATATTGAAATATCACAGGATATTTATGTTCAGGGTGACTGTTCCTCCGCACATAATGCACTGAAATGGAACCCATGTAAATAAAATATGTTTTTGAGGAATCGTAACTTTTTGGGTATCATTGTTTATTATATTTTTACGTTTTTATTCATATTTGAATTCTCTTTTTATTCCAAATAACACCACAATAGCACGAAAAAAAAACTGGCTACTTTAACACAGACTTTAGTCTAGCAAAGTAGCCAGGACAACGATGTATGTATCAGAGGTGAAGTCTACTCCATCCCACACAATAAACTATGTATTATGTATGTTTATTATGTATCCACCTCTGTTAGTACAAAAATATGGATGTCAAAATATATATAAATAAATAAATTAATTAATAAATAAATAAATTGTTTTACCATGTTAAGCTACAACACTTTTTTTATTTTCCACTAATGGCGGTGGTTTCATGGCCAAAAGCTGACTGCCATTCCAACGCCGCCCAGTGATAGATTATATAAGCCATCGTGTGTCGTACGCATAAGACTATTATATATTACAAGATTTTTTTCTTATAATAGGAAGGTCGAAATATTAATTTACGACTAGGATCCATAAATCTCATCCGCACATGGGACCCTAAGACAGAATTCTACCCCGTTAGCGAGAGATCACCGTGGCTGGTAAACGAAATTGATTATAAAAAATATAAATATGTATACAGAATTATTTGTATATCGTTCATTAGTTATATAATGAAAAAAATTTGTCAAAATAATTTATTTACTCGGGCTAGCCGACTTTTACAATCTTTTATGACCCATCTTCATATTCGTCAAGCAGACAATCAAATATCGTAATAATTCAGAATAATTATAATGCGAGATTGTTTATTGCCTGTTGAAAATGTACTTTGTTTCTTCCGCTTTATAAATCTACATCATCTCGCCCATTTACGTAGAAATCTTCATAAATAATTATGATGCCAAATTTAATCTTCTGCAAAATTTCGTAAGGATACCGGATTTGAAAAAATCGTATTTTTTTAAAAACAAATCATACTCTAATGGATAATTGCGAGAATGTAAAAAACTATTTCTACATTTTCTGATTGCCAACATTGGAGATTATGAAGCAGAGATTCAGTGCAGAAATCTTATGCAATGGACGAATAATATTATCATTGCAATAGTCAAATATATACAAATTAAATTAATCAACTAGAAACATATACAGAGTGTAACAGACCTAGTCCATAATATTTTATGAATGGATACCTGACTAAATTACAAATTATAATGTTCAAGGAATGTGTGCTTAATTTCAACGATTTCAGAGATATAAGCATTTAAAAAAAAAGATTATTTCGATTAATTGAAATATTTTATTTATTCCAAATTACACATTGAATACAATATTAAAAATCATCGAATTTTTAGACTATTTTTTGTTAGATGATTTAAGGCCTGAAGCAAAGATATAGATTAATAAAGGATAAATTTCGCAAATATTTACTTCGAAGTACATAGACATAACATGACTTTGTAAAAAAATTATTAAAAATATTTTCTGTAACGGTATAGAATTTGCACTTGAACATTTTCGACTTGTAATTTAGTAGGGTATCCACCCATACAATATTGTGAACTAGATGTGATACAGCCTGTATACATAGAAAAAATCTATCGGAAAAAATAATTATCTCCGTAAAATAAAGGCGATTGCTTACTTTTAAAAATGGAATAGTATGTATTAATTGGAAATATTACAGAATAAAAGTTCAAAATTCTTCAAAAATGTATTCGATGGCAATAGCGAAATCGGAAAACGTTCTCCCCTAAATAGGAAGAGGTTAAAATTATTTTTTTTCGATAGATAATTTTTTTCTGGATATCTTTCTAGTTGACTAATTTAATTTGTATTAAAATACCACAGAACTATGTACAGAAAATGCAGCTTCACAGCGAAACTATATTCTCCTTAAAAAATCAAATCAATTTTTTTTTATAACTTCGTAGACTTTTATTGTGCTGCTCCAAATTATTTGCAAATTGTACAGTTTTTATGATTCATAATAATGTGTAAGCATATTATCTAAGTATAAGAAGAAAAAATACGATCATAATTGGTGTAGTTTTTTTTTTATTATTCAACGTTGAAGTTAAAATTTTGGATACTATTTTAAAAATTCAAAATTTAAAATATCTAAGAAATGGTTGACATTTGGATATGACAATATGTAGCTAAATCGATTACTTACGACCCCGACTATTGCGTTTTTAAAGTAAAGTATCGAATTACCAGTAACCCTGTATATTAAATACTAAGATTTTGCTGGAGATATTTAGGATACTTGTTCCTTCGTTTTTTGTGTGCATTTACCAATCATAGAACAAGTAGTATCATATGACGTTATACAAATAAATGTTTTTTTTCGATAAATAGATTTTGTTTTTGTATGTCTTTCTTGTTTTGATTCACTAAATTTGTGTTAAAAATTTATTTATTTTTATTTATTTATATATATTTTGACATCTATATTTTTGTACTAACAGAGGTGGATTCATTATAAAAATACATAACACATAGTTTATTGTGTGGGATGGAGTAGACTTCACCTCTGATATATACAGCGTTGTCCTGGCTACTTTGCTAGACTGAAGTCTGTGTTAAAGTAGCCAGGTTTTTTTTCGTGCTGTTGTGATGTTATTTGGAATAAAAAGAGAATTACAAATATGTATATAAAAGTAAAAATAAAATAAAAACATATGGAGTGGGAGTGTTGTAGGACTAGTGAATTATTAGTGAAAGAATTATATAAATTATATTAAATTGTTGGATATCCATGCTTCTGATTCATCTCTACCTGATTGAATCATATATTGGGTCCATATTTGTATAATCTTATTGGAATTGTACGATTTCCAGTTGGTACTGAGTGTATTGTATAGTTTCGGAGCTAGGAACATGTAGAATCTTTGATAAAATGTCGTTTTGACTCTCGGATAGATACCACAGAACTATGTTCTTCTTCCTTATATACGAGTATATATAAATAGTTGAGTGCATGTCTTTGTCTTTCAATCCTTTGACTGATCTTCGCCAAATTTTGCATTGTTACTCTTTAGAACCCTGAGCAAAATGCATGCCTCACACCTCCCCGAGTTTATCCCTCTCCACCTCCGATATAAATGTGCATTATTTTGATTGCTATCCGTTCCAAATTTTTCTCATATATACCTAGGACCCTGAGAAATATATATAACTATTTCACCTTCACCCGGACATCTCACCCTCCTCTTTCCTGAACGAAATTTTGCACACGCCATTGCTCTTTAGAGCCCGCGCATAACAAAGGCATCCACCTCCCCCCAACCCCTAAAAAATATTTTAAATAACTTTTATAACTCAATCTATATTGAGACTTGCCGGGGGGCAAGTCATACAATACAAATATTACAATCATACGATCTAAATTCAGTTTTCGAAATATTTTCGTAAAATACAAATGTATGTTTTCGGCGTGTATTTTAGATATGCTTTTATTTTAATATTAACTGAATAATAAAACAACATAATGCGAAGGTTCTTCGAAATCGCACGTATATATTTTTCCATCCATACGTGTTTTTTTCTGATTGCTCGCTAAATCGTTTGAGTTTCCAAATTCGATTCACTATTCGTTCTGTTTGCTTTCTCTGTTCTAGTTACCATGAATTTCCTTCTAGAAGATTTTAATCTCACTTGTTAGTTCCGGCTTCACTGTTTGTACTAGTTTGTATGTTTAGCTTTTCGTTTACAAGTTTTCTCCCTAATGCTTCCGGTCACTTTTAAACAAATACATAACGTGGTAGGTAGGTACAAGTCGATTTTTTAGTCATGGCACTTGAATATCGTGTTGTGTACCAATTATTATTATTAAGATGTGATTAATATTACTTTATTTTCTCTTTATAAGATTTCTTTAGTATTTTATTATTTTATGAATAGAAAATAAAATCATATTAATCACATCTTAATAATAATAATTAGTACACAACACATTCTAGAAGTGCCATGACCAAAAAATCGACCTATAACGTATTCAGTATTATTCTAACGTATTTTCTAAAATCACTAACCCTTTGCAATATCTTAGTAATCGTTTGCGATATCTTAGTAATAGTTTTGAAAGCTATAATGTATTATTGAAGGTTTCGCCAATTTTGGTGTATTAAAAGTATTATATACAAACATTACACTATGTCAGTATAAATTTCAGAGTTACATTCATAATAATGTTGATATTTTCAGAATTCACTAGATTATATTTATTTAAACACTAATTAAATGTTATTATAAAGATATACATATAAAATCAATTTTATCGAAAAATATTATTGTTGCGCTACCTGGATTTGATCCTGGATCTCTTTTCCAATCCTGGGAAGGTGCATTACCAACTACAGCGATAGTAAATTTTCGAACCCATATGTTACACTTTTCAAATTAATACATCGTTCGTTCCATTATTTGAAAGCCATCTACTTTGTTTTTGGGGAATCTCAAATTTATTTATTACAATTTATTTTTATTAAATTTTGGACACATTGATACAACTTATACATTATTAAGAGAACACATTCTTATTGTAAAGTTGTAATTATTCAGAACATAGGTCTGTGATTTTTTTTAATACTAATTAATTGTATTAATTATAAAGATATACATATAAAATCAATTTTATCGAAAAATATTATTGCTACCGGGATTCGAACCTGGATCTCTTTTCCAATCCGAGAAAGGTACTACCAACTATGCTACAGCTACAGTATTTTTGTCTACAAATTTTCGAACCCACATGTTACACATTTTAAATTAATACATCTATCGTTCCATTATTTTCGATATCATTGATTTTATATGTAGATCTTTATAATTAATACATTTAATTAGTATTTTTTTTAAATATCACAGACCTATGTTCTGAATAATTAAAACTTTACAATAATAACGTTTTCTCCTTAATAATTAATAAGATTGTATTAATATGGTTACTTGTCAAAATACTGAGAACTCTCTAACATTATCCTTTTTTTTTTTAATATACAGTACACATGTATCCTCGTTAATTTTGATTATAATATCTGGCAATACTATTATACGAAAATAACGGTATAGACAATATTAAAATATGTTTAATGTTTTTAACATCTACATACTTATATCTTAATCACATGATCAAGGGTCAGGGCAATATGTAAAAAAAACATTTAGAAGAAGATCAATTGCTAGCTGCCTACCACCGGTAATTACACAAGGAATTAGGTGACGCTATTATTATTATTAATTCACTCTAAAACATGGTTAGAAATACAACTAATTTATGAATATCCAGATTCTAGTAAAGGAAACATACATGTGTTTTATTGAACCATTCATTAAAAATTGATCACTAAACGCAGATTTAATTGCCACTAAACGCAAAAACACGATTTCACTCCGTTAGTATTTTAATAATCAGTAAATTATTGTATATTTTCTAATACATATGACGGGCCATAATTTATAATTCTAAATACTAAATTAATGTATTAATTATAAATATATACATATAAAATCAATTTTGTCGAAAAATATTGTTTTAGCGTCACCGGGATTCATGTGTTTTCCTTAATAATATATGTTGTATCAACGTGTCCAAAATTTAATAAAAATGAATTGATAATTCTGGCGTCTGCAAATCGGTTTACTCAAAGGTATTTAAGATTCTGTAAAAATAATGTAGATGGCTTTCAAATAATGGAACGACAGGTGTATTAATTTGAAAAATGTAACATATAGTTTCGAAAATTTGTCAAGAAAAATACTGGCGTTATAGCACAAAAGTAGTGCACTTCCCCGGATTGGAAATGAAGATCTAGGTTCAAATCCCGGTGACGCTAAAACAATATTTTTCGACAAAATTGATTTTATATGTATATATTTATAATTAATACATTAATTTAGTATTTAAAATATCACAGACCTATGTTCTGAATAATTACAACTTCACAATAAGAATGTGTTTTCCTTAATAATTTATAATTCTATTAAAATATTTCAATAAAAAAACTCTTTAAATCAAACCAATTTATAAACGTCAAAGAACACATACAAACCGGAGAATGAAGGTCGTTTCAAATTTTCTCCGACACTTGACATTGACCCGAGCTCTGTCTTTTCCCTCGACCCTAAACCAATCGACCCGAGAGACCCAAAATCATCCTACAGACACTGAACGTGTAATAATGAATGTGTCCGCCATTGTCTGGCAAGTCTAAAAAAGGGATATTATTTGAGAAAAAAGTAAATATCTTGCATAACAATAAGCCTTTCACAAACCAAATTACATTTAATATCATTTTGTGAGAAAATTTTTGTTTGCTTCAGAAAAATTTTGAAAATACGTGAAGTAATTTATAATATTCTTTGGCTAAATAATATATCCCGTTGCCGATTCTGGGCGTCTCCAAAAAACTTTTTGAATTCAAAAATATTTTAGAAGCGTCGAGTATCGATCCAGTTACTTCTCACATACTAAGCGGATGCTCTACGATCTTGATAATCAACTGTGGTGTCAAATTTACGTATAAATACATAATGCAGATTTTTTTTTAGTATTAGAATATAATGCATTGATTTGTATTTTTAATATATTGTGTCCATCTATCATTGCGGTTTTTTTTAAATGCTATTTTCCCTGTGTTTTTTTATTTTGTAACAAAAAATGTTATTTTTTCTGCTCTTTCGCCGTTTTCCTTCATCTTATAGTTTTTATTAATTTTTAGGCTTAAAAAATGGAGAATCATGTTAAGAAAAACCCATACTTCTTTTCGCCTTTAACCAAGATTAATCAACACTCCCGACCTCACTACGACAGATTATCATCTTTTTCGGTCGCTCTCCAGTCAAATGCGTGGCATTGCGTTCAACAATGATGACGACATCAGTAATTGGCTCAATAACTAGTTCGATACCAAAACAGCCGATTTTCATAGAAAAAGCATAGACAAATTAGTTGAAAGATGGGATGAAGTCCTAAACAGTAATGGAGATAATACATTATTGATTTAAATGTAATTGTTGTTAAATTTGATTTTATAATGAATAACTGAACAAAACCGCAAAGACTTATCGCGTATCACGAATTGGCATGAATTTTTGAATATTATTTTCGAGCCATAAAAAATATTCTAAATAGGGGGTAATACGATAAATATGTCTGCGATTTTACTATACATAGGTATGTGTAACATATTTCATTCTATTACGTTTATTTCATTACTCAAAAGAAATAATTTTATTTATCTCACTCTTATATTTTCATTTATCTTAATCTAATATTAGTCTGAAAATATTCCTACGTATGTACATATAATATAATACTTAATATAAAAACGTAACTAGACGGTAAAATTCATGTTATTCAGAAAATATTTATTTATTAAACCAGTTACGAATTGTAAGAAGCAGAATTTGATCATTTTCACAAATTAATACAGAAATTAACAAAATAAAATTGCCAGTGAATATAAATATGTTTTAATATTACGAAAATAATCTGATAACTTAGTACAGGTGAAGTGGTCGCAAATAAAATACGGCACTTTATATTTTATTTTTCAGCCCATACCAAACATGCACTAAACTCATTATTGACAAAATGCAACATGCTGGTTTTTTGTCAAACATGTTTCCACTACATTGCATCACAACTCAAGAATATTAAATTTTCAAAACAAAAGAGTCACATTGTCAATAATAAACAGCGTTAATCAAATAATCCGACACTGATGTATGGAAGTGAGGCCTGGAGCTGGCAGAAAAGGAACAAAAGTAGACCGAATGCAGTGGAAATGAGATCACTTAGGCGTATTTGTGGCAAATCTATTTATGACAGAGTAAAGAATGAAGAAATAAGGAAAGAATGTAAAGTTGATGTTAGTATAGTAAGTAAGATTAAGAAAGGATCACTTAGGTGGTTTGGTCATATGGAACGGACGAATGAAGAGAAAATGGTAAGAAAGATGTTAATGACACCAGAAGTAGAGGACGTCCGCAGAAGACTTGGCACGACCAGGTAAACCATATACTGGAGGATGATTCTGTTAGAAGCCTCAACAATCGGCGAGCTTGTATGAGAAGATATATGAATGTGAATGTGGCGAGAATTGCGTGCCAGAACAGAAGAGTGTGGCGCTCTATCCTCTCTGCCTACCCCCACGGAGAAACGGCGTGATGGTAAGCAAGTAAGTAAGTTAATCAAATAAAAGAGGACCGCAAAAGATAAAATTCCTAAATGTAATTAATAAATAAAAATATTTTGAATTATTAGCTAAATAATACATTACGTATGATATAAATATTAATTATCACCCGTGAAATGATCTCTACAGAATGGGAAATAAGTTTAGAAAACATTAAAGATATATCGAACCATTCTGTATAAAGTACTTAATCACTAGTATTTTGCACGTATTTCATACATTTTTAAATGACTCTTTTTTTAATATTATGTTTATTAGTACCTACATTATATAAAACTTTTTTTTTTATCTGCCATGTAAATAAGTGCGAAATACTTAAAAATTACATTTTTTACTTACGATACTTTACGCGTGAGGGGTCGATATTAAAATATTATTTTTCAAAACGTATACAATTTTATTTATTATATATATTTCATTAAAAAGACGTAATTAAATACTTTCTACGACTAGTAAAAGCGACTGACAAATATTTGCCAAACCAAAATGGCGACTAAACAAATGCGGTCTGGAAGCCAAAAAAGTCAACGTGGAGAGTGAACTAGTCGGCTGTGAGAGAAATTACGCGCTATAGCCGGCGTCTTGGGCGGCTGCGGCGCATATTATTGTTGTATATTGGGGGTCGATACCAGACGTGTTTTTTATTTTGATGAGAGCCTCGTTTTGCACCCAGACAATAGATTCTTAGAGCATACCTCAGAAGTGTGGGAAGATTGAGGTAAAAATACTTCAACCAAATACTGAGCAAAGCAAATACAGACTAATTCTGGGTAGATTTCTGGACGGAGATGCATTGTGAGCATTTCACCAAAAGAAACACAGAAGAAGAATTAAGTTTGAAATAATACTCTCTGAAAAGCGTTTGAAATTGATATATAAACTTATTATAAATTATAGGTTATTTAAATAATGTTATTTTATTATACATCTAAATCGAATAACAATTGGTTTATATCTTTTTATTCCGAAGTTACGAAAACCAAAAAGGTCCATTTGTATTGACGAAAACTTCAAAGTTGTAATTGCAACATATTCATAATTCGAATATTATATATTCGAATATATAATATTTATAATTCGAATATTTTATAGGTAGGTAATTATTATTTAATATCATTCGTTATATTTTTAGAAATATCCTGCTCGTAACCAATATTTTTCAAAGATAAATTGTCAAACCATTTTTCTCGACGTTTCAAAACTTTAGTTATCAAAAAGTGTTTGTGTAGTTTAATCAATATGAAAGATGATCCAATTCAGAAAAATAGACACTTGATATTCTAGGATGGGAAACTAATTAATGTACAAAATCCAAGCTGGACTCCAGGGTAAGTGGATATTATTCATATAATTATTTTTGTAATTGTATACACAGTATAATATATAAATTAAATGAGGTAGTGGAGTACGTCAGAAATTAGCTTTTGTAGTATATTTTTTAAAAAATAAGAAATAAATCCAGATTACCATGCTTTTTCAAAATGTGCAATACTTTCGGGGATATTGGCGCTCGAAGTTGGGCTGGTTGAAAAATGCTCAGATTGTCAATATCCACAGCGTGGCGTCACATTTGTCGTACGTACCGGCCAATACTAACAATATTAGTACTGGGGTATCGAGTACCGACACATCTCTCGTATGGTATACATCGATCGTTTTTAAAACACACAACTTTGAATATTTATAAATCTGCCTGATTTCTAGATATGGAAAAATTTATTTCAGTTTTGTTTTTTTTTTTAAATGACTTTTACCTAATTACATTATATAACTATATTATATTTTTGATAGCCATATACGCATACCTACCCTTTTTTACAATAGAAACTATTTTTCGAATTTAAAAGGGGATAGGGTGCATTGATACTACAGTGTTATAATTCAAAAAGACAATAGACACAGACCAGTAAATGAATAGACATAAAATAAAGTGTACATATAAAAGGATCTGCTACATTAGTTGTGGGAAGAGAGGCATTCTACACATATTCTTGGTGGAAACATAAATCCGATGGTTAATGATACATATATGCAACAGTAAAAGTATTATATTTACTTTAAATTAAATTAAACCTCTTTGGACCTATTTTTTACATTAATGCATATTAAATTGTCAGCTTTAATATTTTCATTCCAATCGACTCATATTTTTTAAAAAAGTCACCGAGTTATTTGATTGCGTAAGTAGCACCAAAGTGATCACATGGGTGACACCAAAATTAAAATATCGGTTCAAGAAATTAGCATTAGTTCATGTCTATATATATGGTCGTGTGTGGCGATAGATAATAAAAAATTAAGAAAATTATGTAAGAAGTGAGATAAAAAGTAAATTTTAGCTATGTCAAGTAAGTTATATACAAATATAATCGTATATGCCGTTGTTTTCACAAATAAATTTTTCAATTTAAAATTAAATTTTATGTAGTTCGTTTTTATCTTTTAATCTAAAGAACATTTTTTATGGAAATGCGTATCACGTATGCTCGCCGTAACAAGACTTCTAACGAAGAACGTTCCACAGCATTGGAAAATTATCTCTAATCAGAGTATCTGCACATGGTAGTGGACCTATATGCGACAACGTGGACGCCATTTTCGTTTTTCAATTTAAATAAAACGTGTGGTAAATATTTTCGAAGAACAAAGTACTGATTACAAATATATGTTTGAATGAATAATAGTATCATTAATACAAATTAAATGTATTAATTAAAAAGATATGCGTACATAATCAATTTTATCTAAAAAAATATTGTCGGGAGAACACATTTTTATTGTGAAGCTGTAATTATTCAGAATAATTACAACAATGTGTTCTTCTAATAATAAAATTGTATCAATGTGTCCAAAATTTAATAAAAATGAATTGATAATTCTGGCGTCTGCTATCAGATTACTCAAAGGTATTTGAGATTCTGTAAAAATAAGGTAGATGGCTCTTTCAAATAATGGAACGATTAAATGTATTAATGTTAATAAGGTAACATATAGGTTCAATAATTTGTCGCTAAAAATATTGTCGCTGTAGCATAGATAGATAATCCACCATCCCAGGTTTGGAAAGAGATCCAGGTTCAAATCCCGTTGGCGCAACAACAATATTTTTCGATAAAATTGATTTTATATGTATATCTTTCTAATTAATATATTTAAAAATATTGTCGTTACTACCGGGATTCGAAGCTGAATCTCTTCACCAATCCGGGTAATGTGTATTAACCGATTATTCTATATAGCAACACAGTTCATTGACGACAAATTTTTAAACCTAAAGGGTGTCCAGCGGAAAATTTTCAAGTTTAATATTAAATAAATTTAAAAAACTACAATGTTATTCTCATATTTTATTTTAAATACTAAATTAATGTATTAATTATAAATATATACATATAAAATCAATTTTGTCGAAAAATATTGTTTTTGCGTCACAGGGATACGAACCTGGATCTCTAATTCCAATCCGGGGAAGTACACTACCAATTGTGTTATAGCGCCAGTATTTTTTATGATAAATTTTCAAACCTGTATGTTACATTTTTTCAAATTAATATCCATTATTTGTCGTTCCATTATTTGAAAGCCATCTACATTATTTTTACAGAAACTCAAATACATTTGAGTAAACCGACTGCAGACGCCAGAATTATTAATTCATTTTTATTAAATTTTGGGCACATTGATACAAAATATATTATTAAGGAAAACACATTCTTATTGTGAAGTTGTAATTATTCAGAACATATTTATACATTAATTTAGTATTTAAAATATCACAGATCGTCTATTCTGAATAATTATAACTTCACAATAAGAATGTGTTTTCCTTAATAATCATATTTTATTTATACAAAATCGTGTTTAAAGATGCTAATTTAACGTTTTATAAACATTATTGTCTAAATGCTGTCCATTTCTCTCAAGACACTCTTTCAATTGGACTCTTAAATTTGCGAACACGCAAGAGCAAAGCGTTGATTCAATGGCAACTCTTGTAGGGCCAGAATTGTTCAAGGATTGTTGCTGTAAACTCTCGACTTAAGGTATCTCCATAAAAACAAGTTACACGGTGTAAGGTCCGGTGACAGAGGTGCCCAGGGTATGTCTCCGTACTTGCTGATTAATTTATTGGGAAAAATTTCCCTCAGCTTCTCTATTGAAACTCTAGCTGTGTGTGGAGTGGCTTCGTTTTGCTGAAGTTCTGTTATTGAACCCGGAAAACAGCTGCAGTTTCGGTACCAAAAACTCGTCGATCATTCGCTAATACACGTCAGCAGTGACTGTCTCTCGCTGGTTAAAAAAATAAGGGCCAATTATCCCTCGGGCAGAAATTGCACACCACACTGTCGTTTTTGGCGTTCCCTTGGACTGTCGGGGCATCGGTATTTCATATTCTGTTTATTAACATAGCTATCGATATGAAAATGTGCTTGGTCAGAAAACAATACGTTTCCAAGCGTTCACGCTGTTCCAAAACGTAAAATAATATTTTTTTAAATCTAATCTACACAGATATATTAAATTTTTTTAGTTATATTTATAACAAATCTACAGATCTATTATGGCCGTACGCTTGTAGATGCTCCATTAGGTTTACTATACATATCTCCTCCCCTCTCTTTACTCTATATCTCAGAGCACGACTTTTGTGTGTGGTGTGTTTTCTATGACTGGTGAAGTATCAACAAGTGAACTTCTTGCTATGTGCTCGTACACTGATCTGATTGAACGGTTACTGTTGCTATTGTTTGTTTCGGTTTTCTCGCGGCGCGTGCCGAAACTACTATTCGTGCGAATCGGTGAAGAAAATCAATATAAGTCGTGTTCTTCCCGGTTGGTCCTTGGGCCCTTATTGTTATGTCCCTATACCAAATTCCTCTCACCCCTTGTACACACAAAAATAATACCGGATTTTTTTGTATTCATGTGATAGTGAGAAATGGGAAAAATAGACATATAAATTAACATAAAGGATGACAACAGATAACGCAAAACGTATCATATCCCGAACATAGATATAAAACTAATAACATCTGATAAATCTCAAGAAATTTTCCATAAATTGAATCAGCAAGGGAGAAGTAAATATCGAAATCTCTTCAGATATTTAATATTAACAGAATATTGCCAAAACAAATCGAATTTTATTACTTCCACAATTCATAAGATACTTGTAGATTTTGAGGATAATATGAATAGAAATAATGTAAGATCGTCGCGATTTCGAATATAATATCCTCTCAATTTTTTTTCCTTCCAATTTACATTAACTTTTCTCATTCCTTCATTCAATCTCGCAGCATACGAGTATGTGTAACTTAATATATATTCTAAAATGTACATCATTTTTTTTCTAGTAAAATTATTTAGGAAATCCATGAGTCTACGGAAGTGTGGTTATGGCGCAACGATACGGTGACGATCCTCATCCGTACTTTGGACCACTATTCGTATTCAGATATTTCAATATTCACCTTGGCCATAGTGCGAAATGAAAGGAATTGAGACAATAGCGTGGCGTGAACAAAGGAGTACTTACATGAGTACACTTGATTTATTAAAACGGATTACAATGAAATAAATACGTGATTACAATTTATGGAGAACACCAAGGTGAAAGCTGTTGTGCTGGAGACTGGCAGAGAAGTGACTTGTGCAGCGGGGCGCTCGACGTCATGCTCAGCCGGCCAGCTACATGGCGCCGGATGCCTCGATATTCGTTGCTAGTTTGGATTTATCCGATAGATTCTACACTGAAATCAGCTCAACATAGAATCATGGATCCCTTCAGGCATTTAATCTGTTTTCTTAATTCCTGAGACCTATATATTGACCTGATTCTAGTTAGCCAAGATTTAGTACGGAAATGTTACATGATAAATGTGTTTCTGTGTGCTCTATTAATGTGAACCTTTTTCAGTTGGGAAAGGTTTATGGAACATCGTGGCTAGGTTATTTATTTCTTTGAGTTATTTTTAAGTTTTCTTATACTTATACCATTACGTCTATGACTAGTCATTCTGTATCTAATCTTACTTGAAAATTATTTTTTTAATTATTATTTTAACTTGATAATTATTCAATTAGAATATCCGGATTAGACTTATATTCTTCATATATATTACATATTTTCTTTATAAAGTTTTATATTTTTCTCTCACATGTCTTAACAAAAGAACTTGTCTTTACAAAATCTGCAATCTTGTTTGTGTAATGTTTATTTTTTATTTCGTTTTAAATGTACACTTCACTTATAATCTAAATATTCTTTTAAAACTATCAATTTACCTACTGCATATATTTGTTGTACAGGATTTTTTTTTGTATTAGATTTAAAATCTAAGAAGTAAAAATATCCTGAAACAACTGAATGCATGTTCACTGCATGACCTTAGATTTATAATAAAAACACTTGACGATAATAATTATCATCTATGCTAAACAAGTTTGATAACTTATTTCTAGAAAATTATTCAAATTATTTAACTTATTTTTAAATGTATCGTTAAATTATCAGATAATTTAATTTTTATTTTTAAGAACTATATTAGTTAGGCATAAATAATTTTAATGTATAAGCTAATGATGGTAGACCGTTATGTAACTGTGTCTATAACGATGATCTGTAACTGAGATTAAATGATAATTAGAAACTAAGATTAAACTTAGTATACTTTTTAGTATCAATCACTGAATTGAATAATTATGAATAATCATTTACCAATAATCATTACAGTCAAATATAATCAGTCACAATAACGGTATAAATAACAATTTAACCATCATTTGTATAGGTTTCACACATCGTGACAAAAAATTCTTATCACACTCCTTTATTTGACTCTACTTTTATACAAGAATGTGGAGCTGTTTGTATTCTAAATTACTCATAATTAGAAGGATCAATAGAAACAGCGCCAAGTATTTTTTTTCTGAATACTCGACTGTGTTGGGAGACGAGAATTAGGATGTTAAAAGAATACACAATTACATTTCCTAAAGAACATGAAGATATATAAAATTCTCTCTCAGTTGGCTTAATTGAATTGTGCTGGAATGATAAACGTTTATATATGTGCAGGCTTGGTACAAGACATATTCTTTTGGAAATCGTCTATTTACTATCAAGATGGATGATAAATTATTTCGATCAGTGAAAAAAATCACTTTAATATATAATACTAGTTTTGACAGACGCGAGACAGTTTTGCTTTTTAATTCCAAACTAGCAATGCTTGTCTTAGATCAAGATTTAGTTATAATTCTATGGCCGGAGGTAATAATTATGTTAGTCGTACTTACCCCCTATTTCTGTGGCAATTTATTTGATAGTATTATTTAACGTATGTGTTTCGAAATACGTGTGAAAATAGTTGTATACTACAAGAGGAGCAAATAAAAAAATTTAAATCAAATTAACTTGTGTGATAATATGATTCCCCCCCCACATATGTAGAATTTAGGTTTATGGTTTGGAGGTAAGAAGAGGGTAGCACCTTTGTTTAGTGCAGATTCTAAAGAGTAATGATGTATAAAACATTTAGTATAGGTAGAAGGAGCGTTTGCTGTCCGGGATAATGGTATGGGATGACTGTATCAGAGTTCTAGAACACAACTGAGAAATTTTTCGAATAGATGGCATTTAATATTATACGTGAAATTAAGGTACCTATGTTTTACGTAGAGTTCTAAAGAGTTACTACGCAAAATTTAGTTTAGATCAATCATTTAGAATGTTGGATTGTACGGAAACATATTTTCAATGAGATAACATTAAATTTATGTATCTTCCTCAGAAATAATTTATTTTCCTTTTTAGTCGTGATGTTTAAAGTGATAGTATTCGAGAGGAAAGAAAGCAAGACGACGTACTTGTAGGTAATGTGTATTTAGAAAGTATGTTTGATAGAAACGGAAAGACAGAAAGATATCGAAAGAAGGAGACTGCAGGGAATAAAGTGAACTGCGCTTTGAATGGAATTATAGCTAATGGGAGCTTGTCAACCGAGGCAAGACTAGCGGTTCATAATAGAGTCCTGGTGCCAACACTGATGTATAGAAGTGAGACCAGGAGCTGGCAGAAGTTGAAAGAAAGTAAACTGAATACAGTGGAAATGAGATCACTTAGGCGTATATGCGGCAGATCCATTTATGACAGAGTAAAGAATGAAAAAATAAGGAAAGAATGTAAAAATGATCTTAGTATAGTGAGTAAGATTAAGAAATGATCACTTAGGTGGTTTGGTCATATAGAACGGACGAATGAAGAGAGAATGGTAAGAAAGATGTTAATGGCACCAGAAGTAGAGGACGTCCGCGGAAGACTTGGCACAACCAAGTAAACCGAATACTGGAGCATGGTCCTGTTAGAAGCCTCAATGAGAAGATGTATGAATATATATGATTAAGGAAAACACATTCTTATTGTGAAGTTGTAATTATTCAGAACGTAGGTCTGTGATATTTTAAATACTAAATTAATGTATTAATTATAAATATATACATATAAAATCAATTTTGTCGAAAAATATTGTTTTAGCGTCACCGGGATTCGAACCTGGATCTTCATTTCCAATCCAAATAATGTAGATGGCTTTCAAATAATGGAACGACAGGTGTATTAATTTGAAAAATGTAACATATAGTTTCGAAAATTTGTCAAGAAAAATACTGGCGTTATAGCACAAAGGTAGTGCACTTCCTCGGATTGGAAATGAAGATCCAGGTTCGAATCCCGGTGACGCTAAAACAATATTTTTCGACAAAATTGATTTTATATGTATATATTTATAATTAATACATTAATTTAGTATTTAGAATATATATGAATTGTGTGTCAGGACAGAAGTGTGTGGCTTTCTATCCTCTTTTCTTACCCACTCAGCGAAACGCCACTATGGTAAGTAAGTAAGTAAGCATATGTATGCATATTCTATATACGTACATTTGTTCATATATCGAATTAAAAAATAACTGTTATTTCACATTGAGTGATTATTTTTTTAATTATGACTAATTTCTCTTAAAACATGCATTTACATAAGGACTGATTCTTCTTCTTGTCGCACCTTACCATCTAATGGATCTTTGTTTACTGCGGCCCATAAAACCTCTATAGCTGATTGGCTAAAATTATTCAGCCAAAATGTTCTCCTACCTTTAGGGCCCGGATTTTCAGCAATCTTTCCCACTTCATGGGGTGAAACTTTGTAGACTGATTAAAAGTTCATTAAGTTGATTAATTAATCATTCCACCCTTTCATTTTAGTATATTCTGAACCTAATGTCAAGTGCAATTATTACTTAGAATTATATCATTGAGCAGGTAAAATTAGTTGGAGGGTAAAGCGTCAAAGCTAATTAATACAAAGGCTTGAGAGGTCAGGTCACAAATATGGATTTATCTAATCGAAAAAACGATCTGTGTTAAGTTGGACTGTCTCACTCGCATTTGTAATAAATTCAAGGGTAATTATTATTATTTATTTCAGTCTCTTCGTGTAATGATAACTTACGGTGGCACGGGCTGGCTTTGTATCCAGTTTGATACCTCTGGAAATTCCTTTTGAACATCTGAAATACATATATAGATAGGCGGTATACAAAAACATTTCGACGTTTGAGGAACTCTGCACTCGCTCAGGGATGACTCTTTAAATCGATGTATGCATCAAATATGCACGCCGGTTGTGGCTTTCGTAAGCTCCTTAACTTCCTGATAGGTCCAGCACAACCTTTTTACTTTACACATTCTCAGCCATTAATTTTCAGCTATTCCGCGAAGCGAATAGTACTTGCATAAATTATATCTAGAAATACTAGAAATTTTAGAATCAATATAATGATGGAACGATATTAAGCAGTTACTTTAAATAATTCTTTTTCCTATTATTAAGGAAAACATATTCTTATTGTGAAGTTGTAATTATTCAGAACATAGGTCTGTGATATTTTTCGACAAAATTGATTTTGTATGTAAATATTTATAATTAATACATTAATTTAGTATTTAAAATATCACAGACCTACGTTCTGAATAATTACAACTTCACAATAAGAATGTGTTTTCCTTAATAATATATGTTGTATCAATGTGTCCAAAATTTAATAAAAATGAATTGATAATTCTGGTGTCTGCAGTCGGTTTACTCAAAGGTATTTGAGATTCTGTAAAAATAATGTAGATGGCTTTCAAATAATGGAACGACAGGTGTATTAATTTGAAAAATGTAACATATAGGTTCGAAAATTTGTCAAGAAAAATACTGACGTTATAACACAATTGGTAGTGTACTTCTCCGGATTCCATATCCAAAAACAATATTTTTCGACAAAATTAATTTTATATGTATATATTTATAATTAATACATTAATTTAGTATTGAAAATTATTTTTCCACTTTTTCATCTCCCTTTTCCTGTAGCACACTAATTTATCCATTATGGTTTATTTACAAAAAACATTACTATTATTACAGCTTTATTTGATAAACCTGTTTAATAAAAGCATATATGACATATTTGTAACATAGTTTTTAAGATAAAATTAATGTCAGAATTGACCAAAATTTACTGTTGTTTTTAGGTCACGATGTATAACAAAAATAATAGCGTAATGTGAATTACTTATGTAGGTAATATAATGTGACAATTAAATGTGTGTTCATGTAAGTAACATAAAAAATAACGTTTTTAAATTAAAGTAAATACAAAGTCTTAATGTATAAATGATCCGATAATGAGGATGTCATAACTAACTAAAAATATATATCATTGTTTCTTCACCAGAATCTATTTTTAAAAAAACAACAATTATTTAAAAAATAAATTTAGTACCTAACTCAAATTGTTGCTTAATACAAATTTATTCGAATAATTTTTATGAAAAAATTTTAGAATGGGACTCGTAGTTAAATTAAGTTGGTTGTTTATAATTTCTTAATTTTTTAAATAATTGTTGTTTTTTTAAAAATAGATTCTGGTGAATAAACAATGTTATATATTTTTAGTTAGTTATGACATACTGAAGAAGAAAATAGTATTTTTCGAAACCGGTAGATGTATTTAAACTGAATTCAGCGGTTAATGAAACAAAGATAATAAATAAAAAATATGAATATTAACCACAAAGTTAATATTGCTAATTTTAAAAGTTTAAAAATTAATTTTGTATGCATTATCCGTATTTAAAAATTGTATCCGTATTGATTTGTATTTTCAATATTCATGTTAGAAAATATTTTATTTATTATTTAAGGCATACTTACTCTTCCGAAACGCTAAAGGGTAATACAAAATATTACAGAAACGAGTTACAAAATAAGATGATTTAGAGAAATATAAATAATACGTCTTCATTCCAATATTTCTTTGAATAACATTTCAATTACTAACATTACAAACAAGATTTTTCTGAGAGGAACTTAAGATAGCTTTCAAAGACAGCACCGTTTCGCTTCTTCAACTTTTATGACTTTGAAAAAGTAGTTTAAGATGCTTACTTATTATTTTCGTTACGTTTGTGAAATTTATATATCTAGTTTTGATTAAAACTGTCAAAGAATAAATTAAAAATAATAATATTTTTTGATTACAATGTCATTTAAAATATATTTTATCAGTGTGTAACAATAACTTAACTCAACCTAATGTACTGAACAAAAACCTAAATTTTATTAACGAATAAATTGAACGAGAAAATTGGCACTTATTTAAAAAAAAAAATTATCTGCCAATAGGAAAAATTCTCAAGATCTATATGTGATATTTAATCACTTTTTGCTAGTACAATATAATACAACAGATCAAAGAGATTTTGATAGAAAACTTATTCTTAAATGCAACAGGTCAAAAGTATTATTCTAGATGAAATAAAAATAAGTCTAATAATCAAATTGTAAAGATCGCAATCTAGAATTGTAATTTAGGGAATAGGCTGGGTTTTATTATTTTATAATGTAATAAATATGTAGCCACATTGACTTTTACGATGTTAGAAAATTTTTTTGGGTCTTGTCCGTAATAAACCAGGCTTTTTCCTTTGTTACGTACCTATTTGCCACACAATTTCATAGGCTGAGGTGTTGTTGAATGTACGAGAGCTTTTTACCTTAACGTCTCTGCGCAATGGAATTTTTTTTTAGTGGTTGTAAAATTATTTTGGATACCACCGTGGGTGTTAAAATAAATAAAAGAAAATTTACAAAGTAATGCTATAATTAGTTTATTTTTTTTATTTACATATTTAACCAATTGGTATGCAATTAATTATTTCATTTTAGCATGATAACTGCGTAAACTACAACACATTTATATTACTATGCTCACCGTGGAATTTAGTTTCATTATATTCGACCTCGCAGAGCAAACGGTAATTATAATAACCGAAAATGTCCATTTTGAAAATATTTTACTGAGAATTGAATTACAATTTTTGGTAAAGTAATGTGACTAATTATGAACAACGTTTATATTAAATTATAATAATTTCATGTACTACTAATATGCAAAGGTTTTTGATTACCCTTTTCTCTTGAACGAAATACAATTTGTGTACATGTGGTTCCTTTTAAATAGATAATATCTATCACTAAATAACTTTAAAGAAAGAAGAAATAATAACTACAAATTAATTAGACCCCTGCAGTACATTTATTTTTCGTTTAAACTAATATCGGTTATAGTTGGTACTTAATATGGATAAAATATCAAAAACTTCACGATTATACGAATACCAGGTTTACAATCGTAACATTTTTTCTGAGTATCTTCACTTATTGGTAACAAAGTAATAGAAGGTGACACGAAGAATGTAAAAGAGAAAAATAATGGTTGATCGGAGAAGATAGTGATGGAAGATAGATGTAAATAGGATTAGAAAAAAATATTGTGAAAAACAAGAAAGTGTTCGGAGGATAAGTACAGAAGTTTATAAGTAAAGGGAGAGAGGGAATTGAAAGGAAAAGTCATGAGGAAGGTCATTGTAAAATATACATGTAATATCAGCATAAGGTGAAAGAGTGAGAACAGAAAGTAGTGTACAGAAAAAAAAAGAATAATAAAAAGCAGAACTAAATTATTTCTTCAATATTAGCAAAATTACTTTGTGGCCTCATTTAAAATAATAATTAGATAAAATACTTTGTTTAAACTACTATTTTATTGATAATTTAACATGTTTTGATAATGGAATCTTATTAACGAAATTAAAAATACAAGCATAGATAAAAATAACACTATTAAGTGATCAATAAGTAAGAACTAATATGAAAATAAATTTAAAATGTGACTATTTGCAAGGAGAATTTGTTAATTTATAATATTTATCTTGCTATTTACACTATTTCTTTTTTATAAAATTTCAAATTTATTTAACTGTAAAACTCTATTATTTGTTTGTATACTTTCTAAACCCTTGTTAATATCAGAAGAATGGTTTGTTGGAATTGGAAAATTCTGAAAAGTTCTTACTAAACTACGCAGAAGTGCATGTGTAAGATTGAATATGGTCATTAAAAGAAACGTACCACTAAGTTTTACGAAAAAAGTCTTTAATCAGTACACTCTTGCAATCCTTACTTGAAATTAGAACTCTAAATACCAAGCTACTTCAGAAGCTTCAGACGATAGCGTAGAATGAAAATAATTTGCTGAAAATTACTAAAAGAGACAGAAAAAACACACGTGTGTTAGAACGTAGACAAGGACGCAGAACGCAGACCAAGGACGCAGAACGCAGACCAAGGACGCAGAACGCAGACCAAGGACGCAGAACGCAGAGCAAGGACGCAGAACGCAGACCAAGGACGCAGAACGCAGAGCAAGGACGCAGAACGCAGACCAAGGACGCAGAATGCAGACCAAGGACGCAGAACGCAGACCAAGGACGCAGAACGCAGACCATGGACGCAGAACGCTGACCGAAATGAAGGATATCATTGTTCCTGCTTAATAGTGTAAATGTATTATTGCTATATATATTATTTATTTCAAAAAGCAGACATAATCAAATATTCTTAAATAATATCTACTAAACTAAAAATAAGCCAGAAGATGCCCATAGTCTCTATGAATAGACGAAATTATTGGAGCAGTGACGTGACTAAGATTGGTGGAGGACCAAAGAGAGTGGCAGAATCATGAGAAGGCGTTAATGCAGCATTGGATCTATAATAATGATAATGATTTACTTACTTACCATCACGCCGTTTTTCCGCGGGGGTAGATAGAGAGGATTCTGGACATCCACATTCATACATCTTCTCATACAAGCTCGACGATTATTGAGGCTTCTAACAAATCCTCCGGAATCTGATTTACCTGGTCATGCCAAGTTTACCGCGGACGTCTTCTACTTCTGGTGCTATCAATACTTGTTTCATATATGTTTCTCACCACTACATTCAGTCTACTTTCGTTCGTCTTCTGCCATCTCCAGGCCTTACTTCCATACATTAGTGCTGGTACCAGAACTCCATTGTGAACCGCTAGTCTTGCCTCAGTTGACAAGTTCCAATGACGATGACGATGATAATAAATAATATTAAATTATGAAATCATTCATTTTAAAGCATAAAGTCGTGATAGACATGGGAGGGGAGAATCTGAAAAATGTAACAAATTTGTTTTTAGGTTCTTTTAGATTCCTAAGCCCCAAGCAATAATTTTGGCTTACTTCCAAAAATGAATAATATCGCGGGGTGCGTTGTTCCAAGATGAAGAGTTACGGAAGGCCATAAATTATCATTTCAAAGGCAAATATGCTCGTCGTATACTCAGATACAGAGCGGTGACATGCATAACGGAATGGGTTATGAATACATAAAATAAAAATTGAATTAGTTAAAAAATAAAGTAAAGAAAGTAAAATAAGATAACACGTTTAAAAGTTACTTTTTTCTAGGACAGTAATGACGAACCTTTTGGACTTGGCGTGTCAAAATTTCAGAAAATCTAACTTAACTTTGGAACCCATAGTATTTGATTCGATGTTAATTAATTAATTACTTATTTCAATTAATTTTTGTTTTTTTCACATGGATAGACGTCTGTGGTCGGGACACGTGTCCCAAGATAACTCTGATATTAGTGAACGCTGGCGTGTCGCCCAAAATGCTGTGGCGTATCACCTTTGACACGCGTATCATAGGTTCGCTATCACTGCTCTAGGCAAAGGGAGAATCTTTATTTATTATTAATAAGACATTTATTTAATACTACCTTAACTATTTTTAGAATACTAAGTTATTAATATTAATATATTTGAATATAATTGATTGATTTGGCAGTTACTTCGTAGTGTCACATTTTATTTTAAAAAATATATAATTTTTATATTAACTTTGTACAACACACACACACACACACTTACTTACTTATATTTAATATTACTACTAGTTTCGGGAAGAGCAGTCCTTCCCATCTACAGGTGTAAATTGAACTAAATTAAATACAGTTAGCTATGGGAGCCGTAAGGGTGGAAGTGTCTTTTTTGTTTCTTGGGAACATCGATAATAGCGGTGAAGTATTTTAAAATGTGATATTCATTAATGTTTTTTCCGAAATCATTTTTTTCTGGATTTCTATCATTTCTAGATTATTCATTATTATTCCCCTATGAGTGGAGTAATTTTAGATCATGCCTATCGAAAGAGTGGTGGGTTTTAATAATATGGTTTATGAATTCGGAAAAATTATTATTTTTCAGACAGCGTCGATGTTCTTTAATTCGCGTATTAAAATTTTTCGCGGTTTGGCCAATGTATTTTTTGTTTCAATCTCCGCAGGTAATTTGACAAATCCCATCTATTTCTAAAATACCTATTTTTGTTATAGAATTTAGAAGAATTTTTCCGATATTATAATTGGTGAAAAAAATTATACCCGCATTTTAGTACCTGTAATACAAAGTCAATATAAAAATTATATATTTTTATAATTAATATATTTTACTTGAAATTTATAGTAATGTAAGCCATAAACTTATTTACATGTACGTTATAAATAAACATATCAAAAAATAATAGTTTAACTAACACATTAATAAAAGTAAAAGAAGCAAGTATATATTTTTTTAAACATGGTAAAGATAGAACATAATATAAAATATTTTACACAAAACATAAAACAAATATTTTGAATATAAAAAAAAATATTTTAAAAATTAAAATAAAATAATTATAACAGTACAAATAAACATATCATTTAGGAAGTAAATAAACAGTGAAAGGCAAAATGAAAATAAACATTTTCAGAAGGCGATATTCGCTTCGAGAATTGTTTCCACAAAATAATTAACATCCCTCAATTGTTACCATGATACGCCATTTTATTATTGAAATGGAATTCTTTTCCGGAAAACCTTCTTAAAATGTTTTAAGTCATTCACCTAAGCTTCTGGCTCTGATCCTATTCTTGTACGAGTACGTGCCAGGCGCTAGTGTCGGCGTTACCGACTGAAGAGTACTGTTGTCTATCTAGAGTTCTAGAAAGTTCCATTTTTTAAATTTTTACGTTGTTCTTTTAGTCTTCTTTTCTCCTTTTATTAAGGCCTTTAAAATCCTTAAAAAGTCATTTGCGAAATGTTGTTTTATTGAAAACAATATAAATATCTTAATAAAAATTTTATTCTAGTAAAAAGACACAAAATTATACTTTCAAAATGTTGGCCATTTAATCAAACTTTTAAATAAAATCAAAATACAAAAATGAGAAAAAACAGAGAATACAAATTGATTGCTTCCTTGATATACACCCAAATTTGTAACATTCTATTCTACATCGTAAAGTTAAGTTACTCTGTAAAGTGTTGGGGAAAGATTTCCTTAATTTACACAATATTTTGTAAAAAAATATTGCTTAATGTCGACAATTTTCAATTCTTAAACATACAGATTTTTATTATTTTATTTTTCTAGACTTATGTGCTTACTTCTGATATTGACTGAGATAAAATATAAATTTTAATATGTCTTATTTACCGATAAAAAATCTGAGTCAAATCGCTCACATCTTTTGAAACAAAATAAAAATTATTTAATCGTAATCGTAATCAAATGTATGGTGATTTATAAGAAATAAAATATGACGAAGATGATAATATTAATTTTATTTTATTATCGGGTTAAGTAAAATACTTTTCATGTGTCAGATTTATAAACTAATTTGTCGCGTTTACTCATAAAACACAGATTTGTAAAGATACAGATTTGTTAAAATTAAATAACATTACTCAATTAGTCATTACTGAAATAAAATTAGTGATTCTATTAATCAATATCATCCTCATCAGTGGTGCTACAATCCAGTATGTCATTGCGTCTTCAATAATTAATTGCAAAGTAACTTTGTGCCAAACATATCATATTAATATTAAGAAAACACTTTGTTTATACCATTGTTTTTAGATAAATCAACATATTTCAAGACCAACGGTTTCTTATTCAGGATGCAATGTATACTAAAATTAAAAATGCAAGCATAGACAAAAACAAAACTATAAATCAAAATAACCCAAGAAGAAAAAAGCGGAGTCTACAAGTTGAGTTACAAGGATTGTGACGTATTTTATATTGGATAGAGCGGAAGAAGAATAAGAAAAAGATTAGAAGAACATAAAAGAAAGCTATAAAAAACTTACTTCTGAACTCTAAAATGGCTGAGCACGCAAAAATGAAGGGCCATTCATTTGATAATAGTCATTTACAACTTATACATAGTTGCGCCAAAGAACGAAAGTTAGACATTCTAGAAAATTTAAAAATATTAAGTAATAAAAATAACATTACAAACATAATAAATATTCAAATACCACCCATTACATCACCTCTCTTATCTATTTTAACTGCACCCCCACCCCCACTACCAATTTTAATTACTTGGACTACGTTGGTTTACTAAATTCCATCTCTAAATCGTGATTGTAGCGTACAAGTCATACCCCGTTCTCATTCTTGACTCTAATTATCCTCCTAAGAATCTTACGTTCGGAGACCAATAAATTGCATGTTCTATATGTGAGAACTAACCTCAGGGGTGTCTTTTCAATCTGGATCTTAGTTTTTCGGGTCAACAAGTTGGTCTTCAGATACTTTTGTATGCCAAAGTATAATTTGTTGGCCGCCTGTACTATTTTTGTAATTTGTGTTCCTGTGTCGTTGTCATAACAACTGAGTCCTTGTTTTTTTAAAGGATTTTCGGTATAAATCTCACACTACTGTTTTGTATCTATCGTGTATTATATTTTGTTAGCGGTCACTTTGAGTCCAACGTTGCTTAGCTTCTCACGTCAGCATCCCTCGTGGTCGCCTCTGATCTTCTTTATATACCATGACTTTTAGAAGTTGGTACCATATATTTATATTTTAGAATCCTCTGTGAATTTTCTCAATGACAACATTAAACAAGGAACTGATAATCAATATATACAGGGTGCGGCATAAACAACTTCCCGATATTGAAATGAAAAAAAAATCTAACTAAAAAAGATACAACCAAAAAATCTTTCGTTTATGTACACATAATACAGTTTTTATTAACAACACGTTATTTAAGTGACGGCCACCATTACCATCGCTTAGCCTCTCTTGGAAGTCTTCAATAACTCTGCTGGCCATTTCGTGTGGAATGGCAGCAGCAACTTCCTAAGTGATCGCCTCTTTGAGAACTTCTCAATTATTGTGCGGATGTTGTAATATCTTGGATTTGAGATAGCCCTACAAAAAAAAATCACAGGATGTCAAATCTGGCGAGCGTGGAGGTCAGTCGACATCACGACAACGTGTCCAGGAAATATTTATTTGATGACTTCAAGAGGATGACAAGATGAGTGAGCAGTTGCACCAATTTGTTGAAATCAAACACTTTCTGCACCACGTTCATTGAAAATGGGTGCGCTAAGTGGATTCGAAATACACGCTGTGTTACTATCGGTGACCCATGTCTATGCACTATGTTCACCAGAATAAGCCATAAATCTGTTCAATATCATCACTGATACCACTCTACTCCCTCTCGACCTCTTTAAAATGGGGGAGATTCATATGCTGCACCCTGTATATATATATACTAATGAAAATATACCAAAATTATGAGAATAAATATTAATTTCATTATTCTCTTCTTTGTAAAATATTTATTATATTTATTGAATCTTGTAAAAGGTATTTTTTAAATAAAATAATATTATGTAATACATATTTTTTAAATAACGCATTCCCAATAACCCTACAAGCTACGAGTACTACAAAGACGATTCAACATTGTATACTGCATCTGACATGGGGTGGTCCATTGAAACTGGAATGAACAATTTCTTTGAGAAGACGCCATCTATTGTTTGTGGATAAAACTGGTATGTCGGTCTGTTGTCTACTCTATTTTATTCAGCTACCCTTTTCTTTACAAATGCACAAAGGAGCTATTTATCTACTGAACTGATCTTAAAAAATCGTACGGAAACAATTTGGAATTCTCAATTTATTCAATTAATGGATTGAATTCACCGAAATTTTCAGATCAGCAGTTCGTGAAGGAATTATTATTACTCTGTAGTAATAATTTATTTATTTTTAAATTCAATAAAATAACATTATAATAAATTCTTGAGAAACATTTAAAACATGTTTTGTTTAAATTGGGATTCCAAAGATATATGTTATATACATGGTATATCGTGGTGAACTGGCTAGCGCTAGCATAATTCTTTCACTGCCTGATAATGAAGATGATAATAACGTTCAATATTTACTAAAATATTTTAATCTTTATTATTAAAACTGTAATTGATTTTTATTTTATTTTTAATATACAAATTACCGATAGATTGCTAATAATCCCGATAGATAGTTCTTGGATTACATTAAGATACACTGTAAAATAAAAACATATTAATTGTCAATTAGGGAAATAATCTGTTATATAACATTATACATTTTACTATGGCTGAGAAATTAGAAACACTAAAAAAATAAAAATAAAAGTTATGCTTCAAATTGATAAATGAGAAGAAAAAATGTAACATCAAAACCACCATTATTTATAAGTTATAAGTGGCCCAAGTGAAAAATTTAATATTTTAAGTCGCGTACACTAATACGCTCAATATTAATTATTTTGTATTGGCTTAATAATAAATAGAAGTATTATATAGTTATAATGATGTTAATGCTGTTTTTTTTAAATAAATAAAGTAGGAAATTTTTTCATTATTTCAATCCCTTGTATCCATTTGATCACTGTGTGACTCTAATTTTCTTTGATATCTTTATAAAGGTAGGCAGATAGAATATAAACTATGTATCACACCCTGACACATATTTTTCAGTTATGGTCAAATCGTTATTGTGACTGATTGTGATTGTGTTCGATTGTAACGATGATTGGAAACTGATAATTCGCAATTCTTCGAGAAATGACTGATACACTATAAAGTAAGCCTCCAACAATTAAATCCTAGTTACCAATCATCGTCACAATCACGGTCACATAATTAATAACCATCACTAATATTTTTCACATTTTTCTCACCGTATATCTTTTTAAATATTAAATAGTTGGTCATTACAGATTTTTCGTCGTTGCCCTTAACTTCTTGGATTGATCGTATCATCATTATCATTTTTATTCTCATAATCTTGGAAAGTCGATAAATCATCCCCTGTGCTTCGTATTCACAGAACACATTTTTGGCGCATCTTGAGAATCGGCCACGACCCATATTATTGACACCTTTCGCGTTCAAATTCCCACCCATCCTTTTTCCCTACTGCTTGTCAGTGTGAATAGTGACCTCGATGTCAGCAGACGTCATCGTGAACGATATTTATTCGAGCGCGACATTGCGAGAGAATTAGCAGTGTGGATTTTGTTCACCTCCGGTCCATCAGTACTCTATTGTGATCCTGTGATTTGTGCACAATGATTATTGTGTGAGCCGTGGGTGAATGAGTGATATCGCCGTCTTCGTTTGGAAACGGAGATCTGCCCGCCCGCGTGCTGTTTGTGTGATCTCGGCTGCGACTGCGGGATTAACGGAGGCATCATACACGAGGTAAGGCGAGCAGTCCTTCAGATTCCCGATTCCCCAAGATCCATCGGTCCTTCGACTGGATTCCCTACCCATCATCGACCCTTATCCGTTATTTCAGATCCCCTTCCTTACTTCCTTCCTTCATTTACTGCGCCTCCTTCGGCGATTTCGATTTACGACCGGCATCGTCGTACTCCAATCCGCGGGACGCGCGACTCGAAGATCGCGCAATTCGTTCGGTAGATCCTATTCGGCGCGGGATCTACGTTTTCTTTTCACCCTGTTTTGCACTGTTTTAGTACTTGTTGATTGATCAAGGCCCAAACGGTCTTAATAAAGTATTTGTTGCCCACTCACCTTCCCTCTAAGAATTTCCAAGATGATACGTTTTAGTTATTGCTCCTGCTAGCTTTCGCAAAACGCATCTAAACCAACTGTATTGAGGTCTTTCTTAATAGTAGTAAGGTCTTTATGCCAAGGATTTCTCTTATCCTTATACTTCTCTATTAAAGTTACTCCTGCTACTCTGCTTATCTCATTCTGGCAGCATGATCTTATTTTAATGCGAATCAAACCTCACAAAAAACCTGCAGTCTATTTTTAATTAATATGTCATCCAATAAACACACTGTACTTACTAAAAGTATATTTTATTATCCACAATTTTAGGTTAAAGTCACAAATCCAGTCAAATATTAAGGTCAGAAATCAACGCAAAGGGTGTGTAAAATTCGAATGAGCGATGGTGGCTGAGCTAAGCCACATTTGTGGGTAAACTAACCCCCAAGTTGGGGTGAATCTCAGTATATTATATAAATGGTGCTATTATTTCATTATTACTTTAGAACTTTTTGGTTTTGAAAATATTAGAACGATTTAATTTCACAAAACGAAAGTTATAACAGCTATAAATCGAAGTTAATATTAATAATATATATATATATATATATTATTAATATTAACTTATATGGGTACATGTACTGCATATTATAAATGTATTTATGAATCGCTGACTTTCAATTCCCGCTATAACAAGTTTTCATAATTTCGATAAAACAAAGCAAAACCACTTTACAAACACATGACAAGCATTATTACTTTTATAGAAAATTTATTGATTACTTTCATCCAAAATAAAATTATTATATGTTAACGTTAATTATTATATTCATTTGAACCCAAATAAGTATCTTAGTGTGATAAAAATAAACCCGGCAGATTTTTAAAGACATTTCGCATTATACCGGGTTATGCTCACCCAATATTATACTTAATATTGCTAGCTAACAAAGTGTATTTTTCAAATGAAATATACATATTTAAATAAAATAAAATATTCCTAACAAATGATAGTGGAAATATGAAGAAGAAAGGAAGGCACTTACTTTTTAGTCGGCTGGATGCTGGCTGGCTCGTTGATTCCTCTCCACCACAGGTAACAAGCGTCGCGGCGTGTATAGTTACACTCACGAAAATGATTATTTAATATAATAGAATTAATTTAGTATTATTAATTATCGGTAGTGGAGTGAAGCGATGGTACTGTATCTACAGAAAGTTTGATGCGCATACTGATCTTGCTTCAGTTGATAGATTTTTTAATTAGGGATAAGTAATAGGAAAGAAAGGGAAGGATTAAGGATTAAAATGTTGTAAATCGCGAATTGAGTGTATGCATGAGGCAACAGGTCAAACACCAAAAACTTCATAGAATTAAATTAATTAAATTTAAACGGCGCTAGCAAATGATATAAATAACTCAAATTTCTTAAAAAAGTGTTATAACGGATTTTCAAATGTTTTTCGTATAAACAATCTCTTTAAAAATATTCATTAGTGTACGTACATATCTTCATTATAATAGTAAATCAGAATTTCATATTTGTATCGATATTCATGTTCACTAGTAAACCGTGAAAACGGCGTAGGAGTTAATAGAAAACAAGTAAGGATGGAAAAATATTATATCTTTGACCATAAAAGTATTTTGTGTAATTAAAAATATACATATTTAGTTTACATAATATAAAATATTAGAAGAGAACATATGTAGTAAAATTTCAGAAATAAAATACGACACTCAGATATAGCAAGTTCCTTCTTGTATTACGTCACAAGCGCCAGTAGTACCAACGGTACAGTGCACAGTTGGCTCGCTCAGCACTCTTTACACACTCGGCGTGTGTCGCATCGTCGCCGGAAAGATACATTACGTATTTAATTATAAACGTAAAATTCAACATTGAAAAATAAGGCCGCAAGTCAGCCATAACAAACAATCGGCATATCACAGATTGCTTTCTGCTAGTAAATAAATTTATTTCAGTAGGTTTGAGTTATTTGAGTAATTCTCGATCCACTTTAAAAATACATATTGTATCTAGATATCTGTTTCATGTCTCGTAACATTGGGTTACCACGCTAAGGGTGACATTAGAAATCGGCATTTTTTTGTATTTTCCATTGACTTTATCAATTTTTGACGCATAGCGGTCATTATTTTCAATACAACTCTTCCACAATGGATTGCCAGGCTTTTCAATTTTCTGAAATCTTTTAATTTAGTGTTTTTGGATACTTTGTAGTATCCGCTTGATTTATGTACTATAGTTTAAAAAAACAATTTCTCTTTAAAGTAGGCTAGATAGATATTTTGTAGTGTATTCCTTTAATTAATCTTAATAATTAATTTTTTTAATATTTTAAACATTGCAGGAATGCGTTCTAATTTTGCTTGAGACTAATTAAACGTGCCTTATTCATACTTTAAATAATTACTTGCTAATTGGCCACTTGGGACATCCTCTTTCCATTTCGTCGTGTAATGTGATTAGGTTATCGAAAGGTCAGTGATAATTTGAATTTGAACGTCTGTGAAAATTATTTAAAAGTTTAAGTAATATTATGTGAAGTCTTGTATTATAATTATCGTGTAAAACCCGTTCTAGGACATTGCTTTTTCTGAACTGAATCTTCTTTCATGTTAATTAAGTACCACAGATACTAGTCAGTAAACAACGTCTATTGAAACGTTAAGAAACAGAGATTGACATCTTACATTTGAAAAACGTTTGTTATAAACCGATGCTGAAAATCGGGTTAGTATAAATTTATAAATAGCTATCTAAATAATAGTCAAATCAGTAATATTACTGTTCCAATTACAATTTTTTTTTTTTTATATAATGTACCTTCAGAACGAAATGGTCACATATCCACCTAATTTGTATAGTTCAACTGAAAATCACTCTTCACTCCAATGTAAAATATCAGTATCTTTTCAAATGTCCCTATACATGGCACGTTGAAAGTCATTTGGATATTACATACAACATATTTTTTTAAATATCGTTACTGACAATCGCGTGGTGATTACATTTTAATACTTTTAATAAATACATTTTAAATTAAATTTTAATAGATTAAAAATAAACCACATTCACTTTGTATAAAACAACGAATTTTATTAAACTCCAACCGGTTTTGCTTAGCTCAAGTTTTGTCAGGGTGTATTTAAAACTAACAATAAATACAAAAAGAGCGCAATTATATATGCATAAAGAGGAAGACAAACTAAGACAATAAACAAGATATCAAAGAAGAGGAATGTACAATGTTGATGGATATTTGATTGATTTAGGGCTAAAAAATATGTGTTTCATTTAACCTAATATATTGAACCACAAAGTGATTGCTTTCTATGAAAATATAAATTTTAATAACTGTGAATTAAACATATTCTTTTAATTTTTGGAAATCAGTCTAATTTTTAGATTAATTTAATTTATTTAATTTGAGTTTATCTTATCAAACATTATTATTATCAGAATAGAGTTGATCATAGTAGGAACGTGTTAGGATCTCTATTAAAAAACATACGTACCTACTTATTCATTTAGTTTCTGATTTTCGGCAGGTTTTTATTCGAATTGGAATATAAATTTTTTGCACAGAGCCTACGACTTTACATAATAAATAATATTTTATAGTCTAGCTATTTTTTAATTTATTTTTTGTTACAAATTGTTCTCGGCTGCGATGGGTTACCAGGAATTTGAACTATGCTGCAATTAATCTTGGTTTTAGTGAATAATGGCTGTAGGGCTCTAGGTGAATAGAATCTAATGCCATTACCACCCCCGAGTACTTGCAGTTAAACGATTTATCGAATATATAGTTGTTTTGTTTATTCAGCACATGAAATAATAACATGATGTTGGGGAGGAATACTTTGAATCCCTCGGAGTACACGTAGAATAAATTTATCTATACTATTACACAATAGACAAACATAAAAACTAGACATTCGCCTCTAAATCGACACGGTTCTCTGTACTTTCATTTCGAAAATAGACAATGATCGGGTGAAACAAGTATCAGGATGAAGCAATCCACTTGTCTGGAGAGTCTTAATTAAATAAATGTCCCAAGCAAATCACAACCCTCAATATTGAGCACTACGACAGAAAGGAGCAGAAGAGAAAATATTAATATTTTTAAAATTAGCAATATTAACTTTATGGTTAAAATTCATATTCTTTTTATTTATTATTAATTGAGTTTAAATACATCTACCGGTTTCGAAAAATACCATTTTCTTCTTCAGGATGTCAAAACTAACTAAAAACATATATTATTGTTTCTTTACCAGTATCTATTTAAAAAAAAAAACACAATAATTATTTAAAAAATAAATTTAGTACCTAAATCAAATTGTTACACTTAGTTGAATAATTTGTAGGAAAAAATTTTAGAATGGGACTCGTAGTTAAATTTAGTTCTTTGTTTATAATTTTTTGATAAGTTTTACACGCTTTATTTATTTCGAACGATTCCAAATTATTTAATTTGTGACCAATACCGTTTATACGCCAAAGACAGTCCCAACTTTTTATCAAAACCGTGACCATTTTCTATCAAATGATTAGAAATTCTGAAAATCCACTATTGTTCAAACATCTCAAATGCTCACTTACTCTTATATTAAAATTTCTACCCGTTTTACCAATATAAAATGCAGCACAATCAAGCAACTAAGTTTATAGACACCAGAATAGTTAAACACATCATCTTTGTCTTTAGAATTTATGAGTAAATTTCCTGTATTATTAATTGTATAAAATACCGGTCTAATGTTTCGTGGTAGGTGTTTAGATTTTAAATTATTAACTTTGTTTTATTATCATTTAATGAATCAAAATACATCTATCGGTTTCGAAAAATATTATTTTCTTCTTTAGGATGTCATTAACAAATCAAAAACATATATTATTAATTCTTTAACAGGATCTTTTCTTTTTTTTAAATATGTTATTTTTTTTTTTAAATTTGATTAGTTTTACACGCTTTATTTATCTCCAATGATTCCAAATTATTTAATTTATGACTAACACCGTTTACATGCAAAATAGACAATCCCAAATTTTTAAGAAAACTATGACCATTTTCTAACAAATGTTTAGAAATTCTGAAAACTCGTTCATTATTCAGACAAGTTAACAATTTAAAATAATTAATGTTTTTATTTTTCATGAGTCCCATCATAACATCCCAGTAGTAATAAGCAAATATAATATAAAATATTGTACGCTTACGTTTGCGCTATGAAACTAACTTGGATTTAAATCTTTTAACCCTTTGATTTTTATTTTTGAGGATTTTCACAGGATTTATCGGAGGCAGTTATGGTGATTTTGACGAAGATAGGAGAGCTACTTGATTATTGGGCTCATCACTACTAAATTCGTAATCTTCACAAGATTCTTGATTCTCTATTTGAGATGCGTGATAAGATTCTGTGTTGACACTGCTAAAAACGCTGCTGTCGCTAAGTTTACGCGAATTGTTATTTCGATTGGCATCACTAGGTTTCCTGATTTATAATAATGTGCATGCGCGTATGTGAGTATTTCCGCCTTTTTTTCGGAAGCTGAGAATACGGTAACCGTCAGGCGTCATTCTTATTACACCCCATACTTCGACCAGTCCAGCGATCCAAATAAACCACCAGTGCGCGCTTTGGTCGGTCGAAATCTAAAGAAGACAACCCAGCTAAAATAACAACAACATCGGACTAGAAAGACAGCTAATTTGAAGAGGTTAGTGCAGTTCATATATCATATGTGTGTTTACTAATCGGAAACCTGGGAACCAGCTATCGAAGGCATTTACATAAACACGTTACTTATATTACCATCTCCTCGTTGTGATGTTTTAGTATTACGTAGACTTCTCTTTGGATTCGTGGACGTTTATAATACATTTATAAATATTGCAAATATTTACAGGTAAAGCGAACACCTGAATGGGTACGTCACTACTGACTCAAAAAACTGTAACTTGTACAAACTTGTTGACGCGCTGAATATATGAGTGACCGGTGAGAAGATATATCCCGACTGTGAAGCAAAACAGCACGTTGATGATTTTTAATCTGCTCGTGGGTTGTATTGTCCCATTTGGATTCAAAGGGTTAAGGCCAATATTATTTTAAAACACTTTTATCTCAATTTTTCATTTTGTATTGCTAGAAGTAAATAACGTATAACTTAAGTGTTGTTATTTCACAATGTTTATGACTGAATTGTCTCCATTGCCGGGTGTAGTTTATATCCATAGAGAAGTAATATATTACAGAGAAAGCAATAAAGCATAAGTGATTAAATCTGAGAGCTTTATTTGCCAAAGTAATGTACAGTTCTGAATATCCTATAATATACTCAAATCGTTAATTCTACGTGTTGTCGACGATTAAATGAAAAGTATACTAAGAATGACCTACACTATGTAATGGCATTATAATTTAATAAAGACTCAAATATATTTAAAAGTTAGTAATTTGGTTAAATACTTGATTATTACTTACTTACTTACCATCACGTATTACGTTTCCCGCAGGTGTAGGCAGGTAGGATAGAGCGTCACACTTCTATCTTGATTCGCTTCTTCCACTCTTCATATATCTTCACATAGAATCTCCATCCTCCAGTATCTGGTTTACCTGGTCGTGCCAAGTCTCTCGCGGACGGCCATTATTTCTGATACCATCAACACTTGAATCATATGTCTTTCTTACCATTCTCTCCTTATTCATCTATTCCATAGAACCGAACCACCTATGTGATCCTTTGTTAATCTTACTCACTATACTAAGATTAGCTTTACAATATTTTCTTACTTCTTCATTCTTTACTCTGTCATAAATGGATTTGCCACATATACGCCTGAGTGGTCTCATTTCCACTACATTCAGTCTACTTTCGTTCCTCTTCTGCCAGCTCCATGCCTCTCTTTATTGATTATTTAATACATATTAAAAAAAAAAATTATAAATTATCTAATCTAACGCCTCTATTGTTTATATTCAATGCCGTTTTCTTTTTCCAAAGAGTGACCTGTCTCTGAAATATGTTTAAAAAATTCAGAAAAATTATGTTATGTTGAAAATTTATTCTGATATTTAAACTTCTTATTTTTCTTTCCTCCTTTGTGTCATTATTGACATACAGTGACCTCAATCAGATGAGATTCTATGATCTTGAAATACACTTCCACGTATCCCGTCCCGGTCTAGGGTCTCTCCAGCTAGATGAAACGTATTTATCCAGTGGCACTCTTCCCAATCTTCTTTGACGCAAGGTTGTAAACAGGATAATCTTATTTTTTATGCAATATTGGAACTACGTTCCTTACAATCATTGCAATTGAGTTTATATTATATACACCGGAATGATTCAATGATCGAATGTGTTTTAGGAGTTTATTATGAATGATCGTTATATTAGTATTTCTAATGATTATATTCTAATAATCACACACCATTCTCATATTTCCTAATTTATATGTTATTAACTTTTTAAAAAAACATTTATAGAATTATTAAATAATTAATCAAAAATCACGACGTTGTTTACTTCACACTATAACACTTTAATTAAAAATTCTAATTATAACATTTTCAATGCTTACTGCACCATCTTCTATAATTAAAGGCGGTTTCGGTGTAAAGTGAAAATGGTTGAAACTAATATGGACAGGAGGGGAGAAGTAATAGAAGGTGTTTGTATGTTTGTATTATTGTTAAGATCCATATCTATATTTTCTAGAATGTCTAATTTTCTCCTCCTTTTGCATATATGTAGTTAGTACTTCTATGTTGTCATGGGCGAAACGATGACCCCCTGATCTTTCGCGGTTTGTCATCTCTGAGTTGATGGTAAAGTTCTTTATCCCATTAATTAAAGTCTAAAGTAAATTACAATGGACTTCCACAAAGTTAATTACGAAAATTTTGAAATGTTATTATATATTATCATATCTAAAACCACGAGAGGTCGTAAGAGAAAAAGCAGTAGAATATTCCATTCCCGAGAGAGACCACGTAGCTCCCGCCTGAGACTATTTCAGGATTCTGTGGCTTCACTAGAGCTGAGAGAATATTTATGTTACTTTTATATGACAGCACTACAGCATGATGCACGACATTCCGAGGGGAATAAAATAGTAATATAACAAACACTAAAGCAGAATATTGCTGTTATTGGAATAAAACAAATTTTACTCGGCTTCCTTTTTCATTTAAATTATAATGGGTACATTTTAATCTAATTTTCAATATTAAATTAAATAGAAAATATTTTAAAATAAATTTTTGCTTATTAAGTAATTAAAGACTTTTTCTTAAGATTGTAAACGAGTCGAGCAACTGCAGCATCTTCTCCCCCGATACCTGTAATTTCAAACGAATAGTTTTAAACGCTATGTAATAAAATCATCAAAATTAAGACTATCTTAATTATTCGGTTTAGATGTATAATAAAATAACATTATTGAAATAACCTATAATTTCTAATAAGTTTATCAATTTCAAACGGTTTTCAGAGAGTATTATTTCATACATGATTCGGTGTTCTTTTTGGTGCAATGTTCACAATACATCTCTGTCCAGAAACCTACCCAAAATTAGTCTGTATTTGCTTTGCTCAGTATTTGGTTGGAGTATTTTTACCTCAATCTTCCCACACTTCTGAGGTATGCTCTAAGAATCTATTGTCTGGGTGCAAACGGGGCTCTCATCAAAATCAAAAACATTGTCTGGTATCGACCCCCAATAGACAACAATAATATGCGCCGCAGCCGCCCAAGACAGCGGCTATACCGCATAATTTCTCTCACAGCCGACTAGTTCACTAACAAATTCTTCACGTTGACTTTTTCGGCTTCCAGACCAAATTTGTTTAGTCGCCATTTAATAGTAGTAGAGAGTATTTAATTACAATTTATTATAGAGCATTTAATGCCTCAACAGCGTGTTGAAGTTATTAAAACATTTTGATGCAATACGTAAATGATTTTTCCATATTTTTGTTTTTAACTACATAGTACAGGGTGAATATTATGTTCCGGGCCGATTTTATTTGGCCATCATTTTAGTTTGGCAAATATTTGTTAATGTAAGTTTGGTAGAGAAGGGTTAATTACAATTTATTATAAAGTATCTATTGCCTCAATAACATGTTGAATTTATTAAAAACAATTATCTAAATAATAATGGCAATGCTGTAATCATGAATGGTGATCGCTATCCTGATATGTTGGAAAACTTCTTGGTAGCTGAATTGGGTCGATTGGGCCTGCAACATATGTGGTTTTAATAGAATGGTGCCACCTCTCACACAGCCCGAGCTACGCTTGAAATTTTGAGAGATATTTTTCTCGACCGTATAATGTCAAAAAGTAGTAATATCGACCGGCCTCCTCGATCAGATTTGACGGCTCTCAACTATTTTCTGTGGAGATACTTGAAAGGAAAGATCTACGCTAATAATCAAATAACAATTCCGATGCTACAGGACAATATTCGAAATGAAATTGCTGAAATAATGAGAATATTATGAAAAATATTATTAAAATTGCACTCATTTGTGTCGCTGCCAGAGGCATATTCCATACATAATTGTAATAAACTAAATAATTAATAAATAAAAACCAAATTAAAAATATATTTAATTTTTGGCCTGGAACATTATATTCACGCTGTACTTGTATCCGTAACAGTGTTTCAAGCATCAATAAACATCGAACTACTATTTGTAATCTTTTATTCTTCATTCTACTCTGGTCATACACTCGCGCATCCGTACGCACACTCTGCCTTATTAAATCAAACAAACATGTGAGTTAATGGGTAAAATATGTTGGGGCATTCATTCATTCGCGATAAACTACATTATTCTGATCCATCAATATTTATGAAATACATTAGTATCATAATATTAATACTATAATTATTATGATATTATAAAGTTATGCATTATTTCAGTACTTAAATAATATTATAAGACCATTTTAATAGTCCAATCGCTTTGCATTGGTTTGAAATAGAAAAAAAGTGTACATATTTAAACGACACATAACCTAATAATTATTTTTTACTAATTAAATGTATTCAAAATATAGCATTTCAACACGATATCAGATACAAATCGTTTAAAAAGATTAGAATTTATATAATTTTATGATATTTAATATAATCTTTTTACATACGTTCATTATCAAAATGTTAATATTTATGTTATATAACATGTTAAAAAATTATATACTTAATTGTTAAAATTGTTTATAATAAAAAATAAAAACTCTTTAACTATAATTATAATACAATATGTTAACAATTTCATTAATTCAAATCAACCAATATGAATAATAAATTAAACGAATGTAAAAAACCTAATTTACTTAGTTTTGTAATATTCAAAAGCAATTATTGTAATGAAAGAAAATCCATTTACACTTTCATCGTCTCACTAAAAGATTAAAAATTTCTGCATGAAATTCAGTTTCTCGGACTCGTTGGAACTTTTCCAAACTCTTCCAAACTTTTCTTTTATCTTCTATGCACCGAATTACGGATATTAAATATTCATGAAGGAGGATTAAAAATATTCTGATGATAAAAATAAAAAGATACTCTAAATTTCTAGATTTTCGAGTGGCTGAATCTAAAATAATTAAAAATAATGCAGAAGAAGAGATAATAAGATCTTGAAACATCATTCCAGAAATATTTAGCTGTCTAAAAAATCATTATTCTTTTCTACATACGATTGTGAGTCATTATTTTCCGTAATGAATTTTATAAAATACCGTACAAGAAGTAGATTGACCGATGAATCCAGATTTACTACAAGTAACGACATATGAACCGGATATAAAGTATTTGTCATCGAATGTACAGCAACAAAAATCTCCTTAATACTAATAACATAATGTGTATTTTTTAAACTTTTTTAATTTTGAAAAACTTTTTTTATTCTTTTTTTCTACTAATAAAAATTGCTTGGAAGGGTGTATGAACTCGTTCTATTTTATCAGACCATCGTATTAATTGATGACGCGTTATGTTTTTAAGTAAAAACTAATTATAGCACAATTGCTAAAAAGGTTCACCACCAATGCTCTATACAGTAGCCCCTCTCCCTTTAGATGACATAACCCTACTTACGATATAAATGTGTTATATTGAATGACATCCGTTTCAAATTTTGCTATATTAGTGCATAATTACTGTGTTGTGTACATTATTTAAGTCTTATAATAAATAAATAAATAAATATAGTTACATGCGTACATTGGTAGTCTGTGTCACAATGGATGGATCCAAATAATTATAAGGGTAATCGGCTTAAAATAATTCAAAGATCTATTCCCCGCACTCCCTGATTCACCATAAGGAAAGTCTCCAAAAAAACAATATCAAATATCTCTAGAATGAGAATTGGGCTTTGCCAGGTAGCCTCACATTTATTCAGATTGAGCCTTATAGATTCTCCAATGTGTGACTGTGGTGCCGAGGAGGAAACTCTTGTCCATATATTTTTTGCCTTTCCATTGTGGATCACAAGTTTTTTACAGTAATTTCGTCAGTGGTAATTTTCAACTTTCGGTTAACTTGTGTCATCTTATTTTCCTTAACTCGCCACATTTAACCTATATAATAGCAATTTTTTTGAACTACAATGATAATATAATATTTCCTATTCTATAATATTATTGTACTTTTTTCTATATAATAAAGTTTTAATTTGATTAAAGGCACAAATTACTTTTGAAGGGTGGATTGCCTATTTAAATGAAGAAGAAGAAGTCTGTACGTATACACATATATTTTTAATTTTTAAGCCCTGCGCAAAATAAAGACACACCACACCATCTATTTTAAATTATAATTGAAAATTATCTCGGACAACGCCGGGCATGAACCGTAATTAAAACGTGAATTTTGACGCACTTTTTTTCGATTTTTTTAGAAATCTATCGAAATAGAATAATAAATTCAATTAAAAAGATTGGTTCAGAATGTGAAAATTAATAAATGTAATAAAGAACTGTAGAAAATCGCATACATTACTTTCCTGAATGAATAATTGTTTTATTATCATTATTACTCTCACGAAAAACACTAAAAGTAATAAAGTATTTTCTCTCTTGACCGGAAGGAAACATCCCATCAACATCACAAACCCTTCCTGAACAGGGTGACCAGATCTCAGGCTTTCATCCAGAGTCTCGGGATCTCAACCCCGCCTCTCTGGGCTCCGGGTTTTAATACAATATTCCCGGGTTACGAAAATTTTGTTATAAAGCGTAAATATAACTTAATCGTAAGTCAGTTACATCAATTATAATAAAATATATTTGATGTTACATAGAACCCTGAGTCTATGGAGTAAAATAAAGGGTTCCGCCAAATAATAAAAGCAATTAAAGCACTGTTTCCATTTGCCAGCACGCATTTGTGCGAAACTGGATTGTTGCTATACTCGAGAAGGATCTAAATCGACTTAATTTAACGACTTCTATGAATACTAATAAACTAAAAATATACAGAGAATCTGACACCATTATTACTATTTAATACGGGTCGAACTTATTTTAACATTCTCCCAGTCCCGTGTACACGGCAACTATATTCATGAGATATGAAAGAAGACGAAACACGTAGTTGCCTTCCATTTGCAAAAATGTTTTAAATAAATATTCAAACTATGTGTGTTTGACCTTGACGGCCTTAACCTAAGAAAAATTTTCGTCTATGGCAAAATTATTTCTATTCTGTCATTTTTCACAAAATATCCAAAATTCTTAAAACAAATTAAATTAAAGCTAGATATGCAGAATTCGAAAATAGACCTTTTCTTTTCTCGAAAAAAAACTCGTTTACCAATTTCGCCATATTTCGCAATTTCGTTTTTTGACAAATTATAAATGATTGTCTTTAGTAGCTTATTGGTCTGGTGGTTAAGAGGCTGGCCTAGTGATTTAGTGGTAGGGGGTTCTCGCCTCATTCCAGTACACTAGCAATTTAGTCATATTTTCATAGTAAGTACAAACGTTTAGCTTAGATTGAAAATAATACGAATTATTGATGTGATATGTATTCCATGTACTCATCTCTATTTTTTTTCTAATAAAAAAAAATGTGATTGAAAGTTGATTGCTTTTAAAATATATAAGTTGTATCAAAGTTTACCCAAACTTAATAAAAATGTATTGATTCAATTCTGGCGTCTCCTACCGTGTAGCTTACTCAAAGATATTTGGAATCCATCGCAATTTAAAGTTTATTGCTTTTAAAAATGTAAATTGTGAAGAACCACAAAATATAATTGCTCAATGTAGCAGAATTGGTTGACGCGTTTTCCCGATAGGAAAAGGTCCAGGTTCGAATTACGGTAGCAACCAAATATTTATTGATAGAAATTTTTTGTATATTTTTCTAGTTGATTAATTTAATCTACAGAGCCATGTTCTGAAATTTCATTAAAATTTTCTGGTGTGTTATTCTAAGTGACCGGGATTAAATTTAATTAGATATAATCTACATTCCGCGAGGTTTTGTTTTAACTAATAATTTTAATAAATTTTTTTTTTTATTTAAAAAAAAATAGAGATGCGTACACGGAATACGTGTCACATCAATATTCTTACTATTTTCAAACTAAGTTAAACGCTTGTCCTGGAACGAGGCGCGAACCCCCGACCACTGGATCACTAGGCCAACGTCTTGACCGCTACACCAACAGTTTCAGAGTTTACATAAACAACAATCTGGTCACCCTATTACTGAATGGCTAATAGCTCATCCTTCAGTCCATCGCTCCAGCGCATCCCGCCCACGTATGGTCCATACTACGTGTATGGGATATTCTTTTCGGTAAAATCTCCACAATGAGAATATTACAGAGAACAAGAGAGAATTGTTAGCTTTATATAAAATATCGATTTTTGGACCTACTTATAGGACAATAAATGTTCATGATGGGATGCATATCCGAAGACATTGTTAGTAGAACAAAGCTGAGATGAAGAGGGTTCGGACGTTCGAACGTGATTTGACATGAAAAGATATATGTTGGATGTCTTAAGAATATTCTAGAGAAACGTATGCTGAAGACAATATGCATTGCTCTCAACCGATCCCTTTTTAGCTACACGATCTACGGTTGGTGTGGAGTTGGGAAAACTGCCTTTAACCAATTAGTAATCACACAAAAATCCATTCTCAGAATCATCTACAGAAAACCATATAGGTTTCCCTCTTACTCACTGTTTGAGGAATGTCAGCTTCTTGATATTCGACAACTCTATATAAAAAGATTGATCCTTTATTTTCATTCCAACAAAGAGCTTCATTAATATTAATCTCATAATTATGTTACAAGAGCAAAAAAGAATAGGGTCACCGTGAAGCCTAACATGAAAACAAGCTTTGGTCAATCCTTCCATATGTTTCTGGCCCCCAAAGCCGAGCATTATGAAAAAAATCTCGATGGACAATCTCAAACACCATCTCAGGAGCTAGTTATTGAGTGTTGGCAGAAAAGAAACTGAACAAAGATTCGTGGAAATGATCACATGAACAGAACATCAATCTTTGTATTCATTTTTCTGTTTTACATAGTGTTTCAATTATGGGATAGTGAGAGTATTTTACTTATTTATTATCTTATTAAAATTCTTTTAAAACCCTGTTTTCCTTATTCTTAATATTTTTGGTTTAGATAAAAAAATATATATACATTAATAATAATAATGGTTTTCATATTTGCACGATAGACAACGGATGAACCTGTCTCCTTTAGTATAGACTTCGGTCTAGTTAAGGAGACAGTGAATATCTCTTACATTATGAAGTTTGTTCGCCTTTTCTGTATATTTATAAGAATGTTTATAATGTATAATATGTACGTATATTAAGAACATGAACAGAATAAATTACACGTAGACAGGAAAAGAAACATGTGAATAAGATAATAGACAATAGTAGTTGATATAATCGAATACGCTAAGAAGATGAAATAGCATTGAACAGATCACATCGCTCGGAGGATAGACAATCATTTAACAAATGCATCCAGTGGTACACAAGGGAAATCAAATTCTACGAAAATGGCGGAAAATACAATAGACAGAGAAAATGGAAGCACTCACAGGGAGGCCTATAATAAATCAAAGCATAAAAGACGTCTCGTAATAATGCTGATTAATTTTAGCCAATAAATAATATTGTACACGTTCATTTGCGAGGTGTTATATCGTACAAGATTGAGAGGTCGCCGAAGTGACGCCAATCAATTTATGTAATAACACAATGAAGGATACGAGGCAGTAATTTAAAAATATAATCATCGGCGGGGCGCCAGAAAAACGTGAAATATATTCCGGTAAATAAAGATAAAATACGTCTTGCTGGAGCCTTTTTAGCACCTCATATTATCACCTTATATTATCACAATGCCTTATTGAAAAATATAAATGAATTGAACGTATTGTTTTGTGACGAAACAAAACGAAGTACACCGCGAGCGGGGCCGCATTCTCGATTCTCTCGTCACAGTGTCCCTAAAAAGAACATATTTCTATGTTTCATTTCTTCTTAACCTCATCATCGTCATCTCCAGTTGAGATAAGCGGTTATCGGCGAACCACGCTTGTTTGCTGTATAATGATGTTTGAATAATTTATATAATTTATATAGATTATTCTTAAATATTACTTTTGTTATACTTTGTAGCATTCTAGACAAAGTATGTGTTGTACTATGGTAATTAAGCTAGCAAAACATAATACTATTGTATTGTAATATAAGTATTGGTGTTTTTTTAATAGATACGTAATTTACGTAATAGTACGCGGGATACATGTTACATCAATATTCTCACTATTTTCAAATAAAGGAAAATTTTTGCTATAAAAATAGGATTAACTTACTCCTGGAATAAGGATCAAACCCCGAATAAATCTCTTGGAAAGTATCTTAACTCTATACTACAAGTTCATCAAATTTAACAAAATAAAATTATATTATTATATGTTATATTGTTTAACGTGTTACATTAATTACATACTCATTTTTCACAAATTTTGTAATGACATTATTCATATTATTATAAGACTTAACTAATTTAAGATACGATAACTAAGTTAAGATGATGTTATCATTATTTTTAAAAATATTTTTTATATCCAGTCACCATTTTGAATAACAATTTATTACATAATTGGTTATGTCATTATTTTACAGATAATTTTTTTTATTATGAACGCAGTAAAATTATTTATTTATAATTTCGGTCAATAGTGATTTAAACATGTAAATATGATGTGTAGTTTTGATAAGTTAATTCATTTTAAATTTTGGAATAATATTCGCAAAACATGCTAATTAGTAGAATTTGTACCCAGGAGAGTTCAGCGAGCCACTTTCGAGTTGAAGTAAACCGATTAACAATTTTGTTCATTCCTTCTCTTCCTGAATTTATCGAATTTAACGGTCAATTTCCGTTATAAATGAGTTGTTGAAATATATATTCAACGATTTAATATGTTAATTATTATCGTATAGTTTTAATATGTTAATGATCCTATGCAACTTTGATATGTAAATTACTATTACAACGTGTACGGTTTTTCACAAACTTTTGTTTTTTTTATAAAATTAAAATCTTTTTAATGTAAAAATTTGTTTGTAGCGTACGTGTTTATTATATCGTTTAAAATATCAACATTTTAGCTAAGATAAGAAGCAGAAGAAATTGGCTTCATTTTCTAAATCATACGTTTCAATTTTTACATATTCAACAATAATTCTGAAGTATCCGATTCATTTTACACAGTAATCTTTATAAATGTAGGTATTTCTGTTCTATATAATTCTACATCTTTGATTGATCTAAATTATACATATTATCCCCTTTTCTTCTGGCCACCCTACTAGGACATGCATTACCGGTTTTCGGTAAATCGGTAAATTTGGCTAAATTTTATTCATTCAAAAATTCTAAGAAGCGTGAAATTATTTTTCATTTCTTAATGTATTGTGTAACAATATTTTTAAACTACGATGTTATGTGACGATATTTGCAGAAAGCAGGATCGTTGAATGTTTTTTTTGTATGATTTATTTATCTGGAATTTTGTGGAATTTTTTCCGGCATGCGTTGGGAATCCGAGACTAATTATCACAAAAATCACTAGTCAAGCTTAAGGTACTTCGTTGATTATCTTTCATCCCTTGTGCGGCTATTCTGTCTTCCGACAAATACTTTTTAGTATCCTCTGAAGTTTCAGTTGTAGCAATCTTTATGTAATATAAATAACAATATGTAACAGTTTATTAAAATGTTTTATTTTTCAATTTGTTATTTTATATCATAATATAATGACATAATATTCAATTTTTGACACTCATAATTACCGATAAATAACCGGTAAACCGGTATTAAATTCAGAGTTTTATCGATTTAACGGTAATACCATTTTCTGATAAATTTACCGGCTCAACATTTTACCGATATAAATGTGTATTATATTAAATAACATCGACCAAATTTTTTTCTTAGTTACATTCTAAGACACTAAGGAGAATATAATGTATTTCAATCTTGACACAAAACGTTCTTATTTACTACACACACACACTCTTTTTTACGATCTATGTCTAGTTTGTAGTTAATAATTGAAGTACGAAAATTCTTATTTATTGTCTGTTACTTATAATAAAACAGATCTAACTGCGGGTGCTATTTTTATCACTATAATATAACTTTGTTCAAACATTTCAAAAGCACTTAATCAAATCATATATAGGTACCAGTAGATAAATAAATCAATAGAAGATTTTTGTTCTTATATAACCCATAATAGTAATAGGATTGTGTAATCCACTGGCACATCATTCGTACGTGTTACGCTTATACATGTTCACATCTAAAATAATATATCACCACTCTCTTCCCATACATTAAATATGGGATATGCGTCGTAATCTTACCAAATACAGTTGCAAAAAATTGCTGTGTGACAAGCTGAAGTGGTCTCTTTTGTTAATTAATCTTCAGAGAACATTTTTCTAATCTGTTTTTCTGTCCATTTTTGATGAATTAATCCATGTGATTTATAAGAGGCTGTTTTTGCTCAAAAAGAAAGTGGAGCTTACTATTTATTACATAAATGGGCATTTTAACGTTGTACGTTTGTCGACACGTTAAAGGTTTCAAAACTATAAGCAATTGAGATCAATCTTTCGTGATTTATTTTACGTTTGTCTGAAGAAAGTTAATTGATTTTTAGCCAGTTTCCAAAACTGGGGGGAATTTTTTTTGTAAAATTCTTTAAAACCCTTCCTTTCTATATTTTATTCATTTATTTATTTATTGTCACTATTAGTCATAATTACATTTTTTTTTATTACATTCAGTCATTATTAACATTATCACCACACCTGTACAATTTGACGTAAGACTCGTTATCACATTAAATTTAGAAAGCAGCCGGAAAGAAGATATAGAAATCATAAACCCCCGAAAGAGGAGGGTAAAAGTCATATTTATGTGTTGCAGTCGCAGAACTCGGTCACAGTCGGGTAGAAATTCACCCTTTCCAGGTTTGCAAGAGGTGCGAGGGAGAGCCAGTAGAATGCTCCGTTAGGTCTCTCTAGCCACTCTGCTCTTCCCGGTATCACCCATCCCAGCAATCCCCAACGAGAGACCCACACCCTAATAAATCCCACAAATGTTCGAAATTCCTTTCATTTCTTAGTAGGTCATCGTTTCGGAGGATCCGGTGACCTTTTTATATTATATTCTTTTTTTATTATAAAACCTTCATCTCTCTCTCTCTCTCTCTCAATTGATATGCTTACATCTGAGTATCGTCCTCCTTTGTTCTGCCTCTACATCATGAATTGCCTGCTTATACTCTTTGCGATCCTGGGCCATATAGCGAAACTCCAGTCATTTCTCGGACTAGGACTGTCCACTTTGTTGATTGATTTATTTATGCCTTATGTTTATATTCTTGTCAATTGAACCCATGTTGTAGTAACTTAATTGTGTTTTTCATTTTACTCAACAAATTTTTCTACTGCACTGTACAGAGAGTGAATTATTTTTGCTTGGCAACCGTGCCGTGTTGCATTACCGCTATAGCGACACTGCGGCGTAGCATGGTTGCCAAGTAGTGTTAAAAAATTCCGACCTTGCGGTGAATCTGAAGGACCGACATGGGAGCTTTTAAAACGGTCCTGAGTTAGCGGTGGGTCACCATTCACTATCCATTATGTTTTAAATCGATCTCTCGCCCTTCGTCCTTGTATATTTCCAATGATCACTAATTTCTACATCTCTTCTAGCATAAGACAATCATTTGTCACGAGCCCAAGAAAACAATCATTTGTCACGCAGTCCAGGATATAACAGCATACGACACCGACACCACATCTCAAACGTTTCAAAGGCTTCAAAGCAAGTTTCTTTGTTTTTACCTTAAGATCCAGGTTTCAACTTCAAGCATTCAAAATAATGGATAAAAAGAAGCAATGTGCCATAAAACTATTACTGGAAACGGCATAAAAAAGTCTGAAGTACGCTGGTAGTTTTTTATCACATTTTTTAGCCCTTTCTTTTTATTTGTTTTTCCTTTCCGTCGTCAATCAATAAACCCAGGACTTAGAGGACCAAAAACGTAAAAGCTGAGTGCATATTTAGAGGACAGCTTATGTTTACGATTAAGTTGGTTTAAATTGTTGAGAACCAGGGACATACCAATAATACTAATTATGTCTTTAAGTTTTATATAATGTCAAAAAGTTACAACATTATCTAGATAACACCAGAATATAAAAATTACGCATTATTTGAATATGAATAAATAATGGATTAAATCTAAATTGATTATTAACGTCTTCATAATTAAAACACGTGAAGTTTGTTCTAAGATGATTATTTTTATATTATTTTCAGGTCGTTAATTATTATAATTAAAAAAAATTACTTTATTATTAATTCAGCCAAATAATGTCAGAATGGCCGTTGTTTCATTGGAGCAGAACATAAATCATTCTAAATATCTTTTTTTGTGTAAATTTAAATTCATGTATTGGCAATCGTTATATTATATTTTGTACACGACTTTCTTGTACGTGCCAACGAATTAAATTATTTTTCAATAAGCGTATTGGAGGAAGGATGAATCCATGTATTTATTGGATACACTATTTTACCAAAAAACGGTTGGTTCTAAAAAATCCGATGGTTAAGTTAATTTTTGGTAAATTTTTTGTACATTTTGAATAATGTCAATTGATTATTATTTTTGCATTTAAATATCATCAATGTCGACATTTCATATTGAAAACAAAGATTTGGCAGACGTCCACTAAGCGATAAACTGACTGGCAATATGGTCAGCTTGCTAAGTTCAATAAAATTAAATTAAGAGGACATTAGTCCAACTGTTTAATTAGCAATATTTGAATAAGTTTGAGGCAATGTTATCAAACAAATATCGGATATCTCATAGAGACAAAGCTATTTTTTAATATATTATATTTACTTACATATATTTTTCATGAAATGTCATAAAAAATAGGTTTGTCTCTATGAGATATCTGATATTTGTTTAAATTTTCATTGTTTATTTGCATGTTTGAGACGTGGACACTAACAGATAACAAGTAAGCTTCATAGATGTACTGCTGGCGGCATTTGGTAACATTTGAACAGCTCACAGATCAAACAGTTCCAGTTTACAAAAATTTTGTGGTGAACAAGAAATAAATGTTGAATAAAAAATACATTTTGAACATAAAATAGAGTTACTTTGGGTTTGTCAGAAGACGTACAGATACAATAGAGAGACTGGTAGTACAATCTCGATCTGGCAGAAAATTTCCGACTAGATAGACGTATTTGATGAAGTCTGCAACCAATTAATGATTTCAGGAAGTCATCAGGATTGCTACAGATACCGATTACGACTGCTTTGCCAAGAACATAACGAAAGAGAAGAAGACTCTGTTGAGATTTATCGCCGGCGACCCCTAAACGCACCTTTCAGATATCTGAGTGTAAAGCTAGTCTATCATCGACCTCAAAAACACGAATGGTACCAACTCCAACATGTGGCAATACAATGCTCGCAGCCGTTCGGGAAGCCGATCTCTGAGCGCACCACTTCTCTCGCAACCACAACTCCTAACAAGATCTCTAGCAAACGCTCCTCGATGTAGACTTCTTATTACATATTATTCTATCTGTTACTATGCACAAGGATCAATAAACTTCTGTGAACTGTAAATAATATTTCTTGTGTATCCTGCTCTAGCCACACGCACATATTAAAAGAACTTTTGAGTACTGGGTGTAATTTATAAGGGCACCGGGTGCTCACACACACAACCTTCTGATTCATAACATTCAATCCTAACCGCATCCACACTAACCTCCAAAACTCTTAATTATCGTATTGGATTTCATGCCACACGAATTCTCGCGGGGTTGTAAATCTAAATATAATATTTTATTTAAACATTTTACATCACTGTTGATTTTAAATCTATTGATACAACTGAGAAGCTTGTTGGTGTAATAGTTTAGTGATCTAGTGGTCCTTAGTTCGCCTCGTCCCAGGAGTCCAGCAAGTTAGTCCTATTTTCATAGCATAATCGTTTAGCTTAGTTTTAAAATAGTAAGAATATTGATGTGACATGTATTCCATGTACGCATCTCTATTAAAAAAAAAAAAAACTTACCCAGAGATTGGAATATTTTGATTCTATCTGCTGGTGGAGTCTGTTTCTTTCCTAGGATCAATTCTCCCAATTCCCCGTCAATCTTCAAAGAGGACAATTCCTTTTTCGCAGCCTCGTAGCTCTCCACATAAATTATACCCCTCTTGTACACTTTAGGAAATAGCTCAAACTTCTTTCCAACACCCACAGCTAGAAAAAGACAAATTAATTATTAGTTCAAATATTTTACATGTATAATAAAACATAAATAATAAATGACCCAATGATCTAAGACAGTCGCTCTGATTTCGAAAAATTATTTCCTAAACATTACGTAATCGATAGAAATGCGTAAGAATAATTATAGAAATTAACAAAACGTCAGTGTTAAGGCTAAGTACTTATATTATAATAAATTATTTTTTAAGGAAAACACATTCTTATTGTGAAGTTGTAATTATTCAGAACATAGGTCTGTGATATTTTAAATACTAAATTAATGTATTAATTATAAATATATACATATAAAATCAATTTTGTCGAAAAATATTGTTTTTGCGTCACCGGGATTCGAACCTGGGTCTTCATTTCCAATCAGGGGAAGTACACTACCTTTAATAATAATGGAACGACAGGTGTATTAATTTGAAAAATTTAACATATAGTTTCGAAAATTTGTCAAGAAAAATACTGGCGTTATAGCACAAAGGTAGTGCACTTCCCCGGATTGGAAATGAAGATCCAGGTTCGAATCCCGGTGACGCTAAAACAATATTTTTCGACAAAATTGATTTTGTATGTATATACGAGTATTTATAATTAATACATTAATTTAGTATTTAAAATAAATTATTTCTTTAAAATGTTTAAGGTCCCATACTGCATGACTGCTTTTAATAGACAGAAAGTCAATTCAATATCGGCTTTTAGAAATATTATTTAAATTTTGCGGAAAAACTATAAGTAGTAAAACTTGCTATCAAATCAAAGAATATATTAAAAACTTATACCTACATAAGAATTGGCAGAGAAAAATCCACGTATCTCTAACAATATTATTCTTCTTCCATATCCGTGAACCATTTTACGCAAACTGGTGAATTCTTCACATTTCTGATATTATACTATTTCAAAAGTTTGTTAATTAGTGTTAATGATGATAAACTTATCCAATACCGAAATATTCAGTTAAAATAATTAGTACAATTATAAAAATAAAAGTTGAATCAAATATATATTCCTTCTTCAATATTTGCAAAATTACTTCGTGGACTCATTTTATATAAATAATAAAACAAAATACTTTGTTTAAACCACTATTTATTGATACATCAACATGTTTCGATACCTATGGTATCTTCTTCAGGAAACAGTGTTAATAAAAACAAAACTATAAAGTGGTGAATAAGTAAGAACTAATATGAGAACAAATTTAAGAGATGACTATTTTCAGAAAGGATTTGGTTATATATAATATTTAGTTTGCAATTAACAGTTATTCTTATTTCTAAAATTTCAAATTTATCTAACTGTTAACCCCTAGTATTTGTATATATAATTTCTAAACCCTTGTTAATGTCGAAAGAATGGTTTGTTTCCAAAAGTGATTGGCGAATTCAGAATGGTTGTTGCTATTTTGGCATCTCAAGTACTCCTTAATTTTCATATCAAAATTTCTGCAAGTTTTACCTATATAAAAATAATTGCAATCATCGCAAATTAATTTATAGAACCCCGAAAACATAAAACTTCTGATCATTTCATTATTCCTTACGTGCGAGAACCAATTTTTATAAATATAATTAGGGTAGGTACATGTACACAGATGAAACTTTTCCCTCGTGTCTCTGAGATCTGTTCAGCGTACAAATTACAATAAACAACAAATAGCTTAGCACGGTAATCTTATACGTTAGTAATTCTTATACCATTTTATACGTGAGTTTCGAAAGCAGTTTATTCTCTCCTGAAGTTTTATCCATATAAACGCACGCGTAGAATATTAAATACATTTCTATATTATGACAGACATATTTCAAGGGATGAAAGTAAAATTGCTGTAAAATAATGATACCTTTAACGAATGTGACTTTTTTAAATGTTTGATTTCGTGTTTGAAATTATTCAAGCACGCTTCTTGGCTGTATTTTTATAAGCGTAACTTTAACAATGTGATCGCACTCACCATGGAAAGTTTTGATTAAAAAACCATGTCAGTAATTTATGCTAACCCAGGGGTGGACAGATCGCAACTTCCGAGCCGCAAGTTGCTCTATGAAATTATTGGGTCAGAAAATAATAGTAGTATTCCTACTTATCTACTCTTCTTAGAATACCTACTTCCTTACGTTACTTAATCTACAGAAAACAGTCACACTTGAAATGGCCTTTCAGGCTCATAACAAATGCACGATCCTTATAATAAGCAAATTAGGAAAACAAATAACTGACGATTCATATCTAAAATTAAAACTAGCATCTAGTAGTTTACACATGGAAGCTTTCCAAATAAATGCCACATTAATTTTAAGATGTGATGATTAATGTTTATTTAAACTTAATGTGGTTTACGTTTTTATGATTTTCTATACAGATACATTTTTTAATGGAGATGTGGTGATTTAGTTGATAATATAATATTATTAATGAAAACACATTCTTATTGTGAAGTTGTAATTATTCAGAACATAGCTCTGTGATATTTTAAATACTAAATTAATGTATTAATTATAAATATATACATATAAAATTAATTTTGTCGAAAAATATTATAATAATATAATTATAATTATAATATTACCTATGTTCTGAATAATTACAACTTCACAATAAGAATTTGTTTTCCTTAATAGTATATGTTGTATCAATGTATCCAAAATTTAATAAAAATGAATTGATAAGTCTGGCGTCTGCAGTCGGTTTACTCAGAGGTATTTGAGATTCTGTAAAAATAATGTAGATGGCTTTCAAATAATGGAACGACAGGTGTATTAATTTGAAAAATGTAACTTATAGGTTCAAAAATTTGTCAAGAAAAATACTGGCGTTATAGCACAATGTTAATGCACTTCCCCGGATTGGAAATAGAGATCCAGGTTCGAATCCCGGTGACGCAAAAACAATATTTTTCGACAAAATTGATTTTATATGTATATATTTACAATTAATACATTAATTTAGTATTGATAATAAAATATATTTAAACCATTCTTAGTTTGGAGTAATATTGATATCAGTTGTCTTGAAAGATTTTTATATCATTGTTCTAGCACATGTGGCTCTTTTGTCTCAAAGGTTTGTGCTATACAATATTTAACACGTTTTATCAAACTGTTAAACAAACTCATTTTCATAATAATTTAGTAGATACTAACAGAAAACGACTTTGCTTTGTCTCAGTCTGTGGGTCACTAAGGTTTGGTGTCGGAATGCCTATCTCAGATGTGTGGGGGAGGTCTCAGACAATAATAACACTCGCTTATAACATATTATTTACACTTTAATCACATAATACATAACAACCCGACATTCTACACACGATAACTGTCTTTGACATCTTCTTTCTTCACGTTAACTCTCCTTCTAGTGAGGACACTAATGTTGCCGATTTAGCACCCCTCGATCTCCACCCTGTTAGCCACGGAGTGCCGCGGCCTTGGTCTCTCTGAATTGAACTCCTCCTCCAGAATATTACCCCTAACCCATCCGGTCATTGTGGAGTCCCCCCTTACATGATTTGCACGGGCAGAACAAGGCCCAAATCTCTTGTTCTGCCGCGAAAATAGTCCTCAAATTGTCAATCTCCGTCGCCAATACTCAAATCTCGGCGGAGTGCCGCTTGGCATCCACCCACACGCACCGCTCAGCTCGGGCGCTCGCTACGAAGTCCCCCGCTACCTTCCTCCGACCTTTCTCCCCACCAGCCGCGCCTATTCGCGTCGGTAGATGGCGCCCTCGGTCTTGGCGAGTATTTTCAAAATGTTACAATATATATATATGCAATATTGTTTATAAAGTATAATAAGTTGAAATAAATAAATAAAAAATATGAAACTTTCATCTCTCGATACGCTTTTATATTATATTCGCAGCTGGTATCCGTCAAACATAATATAAATAATTTAAGGGACTTCTTTTCAAAAATGAATTAAAATGTAAAGCCTTCCATGCAATATTACTGGTTTATTTATTTTGACTAGCTACAAGCTTGCTTGCGACCAGGTTGTATATCTCAGGGTGATTGTACAAGATAAAAGCCATTAGTATATATATTTGAGTGACTTTACCATAAACACGGAACTGCGAGTAATGGAATCTTCTTGTTTGTTACACGTGGCGTACTTCCCACGTGTGTCGGCCAGATCAAACATTTCCTTTTCCGAGCGAAATGGCAGCAGTCTCGTTATCCTTATCTACCGTGTAATATTACGATACATCTTCTTCCCCGAACTGGGCTATTAGATCATACAACTGAGAGAAACATTAGGAATTTTTGTTATTCTCAGAATACCGATAATAATACATTTTTCGCTTCATGTTCATGTTCAAACTGTGTAAAAATATAAATTTATTACAGAAAATACGTGAATTAAATTGAAGTACAGTGAAACCCCGATTTCACATGCCCAGAATTCACGTTTTCCCTCCATTTGAGTGTAAAATAGTCCCGTATCATTTTAGTAAATTAAAAACCCTATTTTATGTTTATCTTTCCCGCAATTTACGTCTAAGATTTATTGAAATTCGTTCGCCCAGGAGCTAGGAGTGTGCTTGTCGTTTGCTTGTCATATAAACGCATTTTTCATTCTAATACCTACGTTGTTTATACGTTGCGTTATTTTTTTACAAGAAATCAGCAAGAAGATAGAAGAAGCGTAGAAGATAATATAAACGACATTGATGACTGACTAAACGTTGACTCCAACGTAACAACATCGGACGTAGTGAAAATTGATGAAGAAGAACCATCCTACAAAAAAGAAGTGTCTGCTCATTCCAAAAAGCCAGATCCTGTAAAGGACGATGTCATGAGGCATATTTAAGGCCTCAAAACATATTTTACTAGTACTAGCAATGCACAACCAGAAACCTTTAGTCTAATTTATAATATTTAAAAAAAATATTTAAAAACAACTAAAAAAAACATGCAGCAAAAAACATTGTTTGATTTTTTTTAATATCCCCAATTTACATTTTTCCTCTGTTTACATTTTTTTTTGTTCCTTACAAAACTTAAAATCAAAATTCCACTGTATTTAATACAGTATCAAAAAATTTTAATACTGTTGTATGTTTCAGTAGTATAATGTAGTTAATATTGATATCCTACAAGAAATGATTGATTAATACAAGAAATAAATTAAATGTAATCTCTGGCGTCTCCTAGCGATTGAATCTCAAAATAGGTATTTGCAGTAAAAAGTGTGATAGCTTTCAAATAAATAGAACGTTTGATGTATGAATTTTAAATACCTGCAACATATAAGTTCGAAAATATGTCGACTATTTACAAAGTTAACGTAGTGTAATTGGATAATGCGTTTCCCCGGATAGGAAGAGATCCTGGTTCAAATCCCAGTGAGAGCTAAAATATTTTTTCGATAAATTGAGTTTATCTGTGTGTGTATTTTTCTAATTGGTGCATTTAATTTGTTTTAAATGTAAAAATTCTAAATGTTTGTGTATATATGGATGTGTGATCAGTACTAAATTGGTAATTTTTTACTATAGAGTCATTCCGTATAAAATCACCTAATTTTAAAATAAATGGTCCATACATTTGTAGATTACCTACATTTACATGGAAACTGTAACTTCTAAACCACTTTGTACAACAAAATGAAACTTACAGATTTTGTTATGTACCAGTACACGTATCCTAGGGCGTTATTTTTATTTTAGTTGGTTCCCCATTTGACCTTGAAATAAGCAATAATTAAAAAAAATTATATCTTGATGTCAAAAAAAGTAGGAGGGTTTCTTAAACCAGACTTTAATTCATCATAGCTAAGAACTCTGCTAGCCAAAGTTTTAACAAAAAAAAAATCATCTTGTGGTTACAACCCACAGTCGCCTTAAAAGGTCATTAAAACTATTGAACATGTTTCCAAATTCGGCATATTTCAAGGTCATTCAAGTCATGGTTATTATATATTTTTTTATTATTTATATACATTTTCTATAACCCTATTATGTTTTCTTTATTTAAGTGAAAACTAAAGGCTTTTATCTTTTGTAAGAGGTGAACAATATATTTTTTTCAAAACCCCTGCGAAGCCCTGTTTTCGCCTGTCACTACGAATAAAATTGAGTCTAGATCCAAGATATTGGCAGATAAAAATAAAATAAAGATTGTTTTGAGCTTTACACTCTTGGGGTTACCTTTGGTAAAAAAAATAAAAAATATCTGAAATGGTCAAGCAACCACACCTAGGTGATTTCACATGGAATAATAACTTTTTACCATAACGGGTTGTTGGTGCATCAAATTTACTATTATCATAACATAGATAAGAAATCTCGCTTCAGTGTAGAGAGACAAATAATCATGAAATATGCTTTATCTATAGCTTTATTTATATCTGTCTTTTTCCTGGCGAAATTTTTTCGGATTATGTACTAATGTATATTATAACAATGACATATCGGACAAACTCTCATCACTAATCGGACAAACTCTCATCACTAAAATAACGGTATTTCGAATGATTAATTATCGTATACTGCAACTTTCAATGTATTAATGTAACGGATGACTTTTGGCGTAGCTGTGAGGAGTCCGTCATATTTAACCAACTATTTTTGGCTTTTACCATCCGATATTCGAGAGTAAAATTTACATTTTTTAACCAACGATCACACGGCCCGTTTTCGCAATGTTAACTTTAGTAACTTTTTTTACGATAGTAAAAAGTTACCACTGATCAAACAACCGGCTCTTGATATAAGTAGGTGAAATCGTTGAAAGAACTTTACTAATAATTATAAATTGTATTAAGAAAACACATTCGTATTATGAAGTTGTAAAAATGCACCTTCCCCGGTTCGGAAAGAGATCCAGGTTTGAATTCCGGTGGCGCAATAACAATATTTTTAGATAAAATTGATTTTATATGTATATCTTTCTAATTAATATATTTAATTAATCTGTATTATAAATTTAAATTTTCCCCACTTCACTTCAAAACTTACGAATATTTTTAATTCTACACACCATTATAACACATTATTATATACAATTATATAATTATTAATATTATTATACTGACATATTCATATCAGACGAAAAGTTTATGAATGTAATTCCTAAATAAAATACAAAACGTTATCATATCGATGATATTTGATAAATTAACAATAGTTTTGAATTAATTAAGATATTATTCCTTTCCTAATAAAATTTTATTATAATAACTAAAATAAAATAAAGTATAGAATATTTTTTGTGACTATAATTTATTTATTATTAAAAAGTCAAAGAAAACACAAGAGCTAAACAATTCACATTGATGCGATAACTGTACACTTGTATGTGATATTGGTTTGTGTTATCTTGTCATGCGACTCGAATAGCATACATTATATTTTTATTTATTGTACATTATATTATTGTTGTACTAAGAAAAAAGTTGTGTTAAGATAGGTTTGTTTTATCTGGCTATGCGACACGGACGAATGTAATTACAGACGGATATAAAGAAATTATATAATATTTAAGATTGATTTTTTTTAATATGTGTTAGTATTTTTGATGTAGGCCTAAGTACCTTGTACTATAAATATTGTAGAAATGACTTAGGCAGTTAGTGCTAGGCGGTGCACTGTAAATTATGTAGATAAATTTGTATCAACTAGCTATTAAGCCAAACAATCTAATGTAATATGATCAAATATATTCAAGGGTATGATTTAAAATGCTTTACTCGAGTTTTATTCACAAAGTTAGGTTTACATTATATAATTCTCTTATACAAAAAATCCAAATATTTTTCTGTATATGTGGGAAAAATTATTTATTTCATCACAGTGAAATGTCAATTTTTTTTGATATGTTACTTTTTTGTTCTAGAGGTTTGTTTTTAAAACAATAATCGGCTGTGATCGTGAATATGAAAATTGAACACTAGTGATGCTGTTAGAATGCAAAATTACCCAAAATAATACTATGTTTTTCAAGGCTACATAAACATTTAGTCGAATTAAGGGACAGGGGTTGCAATAAAACTCGGTATTGTTATACGCACGACATAGCGTGGGAACAGCAATAAGAAATCTGGCGTACGTGACCATAGTCACGTCGGCAAATGCACCATAGGGGATGCATCACCTTATTCGTCAGTCTTCACCAAATTTCGGCCGGGAGAACTCGCTTCATAAAGATGGGATCTAATTTTCAATTAGAAAATAAAATCAATATCGTCTCTGAAATTTTAAGCAAGCGCTTTATAAATTAAGATTCCGGGGAAAATTTAAACTGTGCACCTCGAGTTTAGCTTGGACTGTGATATTCTCTGCATTTAATCGTTGATGTGAAAGTATAAAAAGGGTCCCGGTGGATCTATAAAAAAAGTCGATAAACATAATTTGGTGTAACAAGAATAATGTTCGCCATCAGGGCAGACGGTATCCTATAAGGCACGCAAATATTGCACAAGAACATCGCGTCCAGAGTCCCGGTTTGCCTGGATAATTGGGCATCGTCTGGTGGTAGGGACCTGCATAATCTAAATCAGACAAGCATCAACATAGACAATTTGGTAGATAACTTTATGCTGGCATGATGGCCACATATTTTATGTCAATTTAATTGTAATTATTTTTGAATTGTCTTATTAATAAGTAATCAGGTAAAATGCTCATTTTCCACTTTTAATACATGCAAGTATCATAAAATGTAGATAATAAACATTCTCGTAAACAATGGCATTTTGTAATTTCATTTCATAACCATTTGACTTGAGAATATTTAATAAAGAATCAGTTAGGCTAGATGCCTCCCCTGTGAATATGAAGCCGAGGCAAAAAGAAGAAATTCTTATAATGCTGTAACTATATTTATTTATTTATTTATTTATTTATATATATTTTGACATCCATATTTTTGTAGTTACAGAGGTGGATACATAACATACATAATACATAGTTTAATGTGTGGGATGGAGTAGACTTCACCTCTGATATATACAGCGTTGTCCTGGCTACTTTGCTAGACTAAAGTCTGTGTTAAAGTAGCCAGTTTTTTTTTTTTTTTTTTTCGTGCTGTTATGGTGTTATTTGGAATAAAAAAATAAATCAAATATGAATAAAAAAGTAAGAACAATAATTATTTAAATTGATAATAATATTTCTAATAGCAATATCATACATGTATATAACAATATTTTTCGCCAAAATATTGTTTTTACCATTCTAAGAAGTTGATTATTATGAAGCGTTTAAATTATGATTCTTTAAGCACATGTCGATTTATAATATCTTTATTGCAAAATATTCTCAATTTTGATCATTCGGTACAGATGAATTAGGAAATAATGGTAAGAAATATATATGACGCAAGTGTTGATGGCACCACAAATAGAGAACGTCCGCAGAAGACTCGGCACGACCAGGTGAACCAGACACTGGAGGATGGTTCTGTTAAAAGCCTCAATAATCGGCGAGTTTGTATGAGAAGATGTATGAATGTGGATGAGGCGAGAATTGTGTGTCAGGACAGAATAGTGTGGCCTAACT